>CM060929.1:699510893-700719760 GCA_030765085.1 Allium cepa | reverse complement strand
ATTAATATTATACTATAACATTAATTGTATAGTTAATATTTGATATGTACGAAAATGAAATTATAAATGATTAAATATTAATAGTACCTCAAATCATTGAGAATTCAATATATAAGATGGGATGAATTGCGAAAAGAGTACACAAACTATCAAATATTCTCTTTTATATACAGATAAAAAGTCAAACCTAAATAAGAAATTAAACAAAACTAGTTGATACTGAGCCAAAACCCATACATTAATTTTTCTAAAATAGACAACTCAATCAGAATGAAATATGTAAATGAAAGGAGGTTACATGAAATTAAAGGTATATTACAGCTATTAATGCTCGTTAAAATTTTGAATGTATGAAAATAAAATTATAAGCATGTAAATATTATAATCCCTCAAACCATAGAGAATTCAAGGGATGAGTTATGAAAAGAGTATACAAAGGGTCAATATTTTAGTTTATATATATAATTGATTTCATGTATAATAAACGATCATGGAATGAAATTACCTTCATCGCACAGAGCCTTGCAATTCATTCATTAATTATAATCTATAGTCCCGTACAAATGAAGATATAAGCTTAATTAAAAAAAGTATCATAGATATATCAAATAAAATCTTAAAAAACATATTAAACCCTCATATTATTCACTTGCATCACTATTTATAGAATAGATGATTATGGAATGAAATTACCTTTCTTCAACACAGAGCCTTGTAATTCACTCATCAATTGTTATATGTAATTCTATACAAATTAAATTATAAGCTTAATTAAAAAAGTATTATAGAAAAACAAATGAGATTATTCACTGATGTATCAATTCAAACCTCAAAAAAACGACGTTGAAACCCTCATATTATATGCATGCATCATTTTTGGTACTTAGAAATCAAGTTGCTTTAGTATTGTATATTATGTCATCATATCTTACAATAAAAAAGTTGCAATGGGAAAAAAAGCAAAATTAATTAGTAAAGATCAAATTCTATGAAGATAAAAATAAAATAAAACAAATAAGATTAATTTAAGTGTTTTTCAAAGATCCATCATCTTTTCTCATTGGAAATAATGCGCATAAATGTTTCTCAAAAAATTGGGAGAGATAAAAGATATTGAATAGGGATACAAATAAAATGTGATGATAATTAGAATGTTTCAACTTAGACTTAAAGTGAATACTATATTATAAAGTGAATATTATAGGTAAAGTGAATATTATTTTGTATGTAAAGTGTTATTATTTGAATAGATGGATTATATGTATTTGAATAGATGAATTTAATGTGTTTCAATTTGTAAAATTTCAAATCAATAATAGTATTTAGGATAAAGCTATAGGTTGATAGTAGTTGAAATGTTTCTTTATTGTAACGACCCGCCTTTCTCTCCACAGAAAAATGCATCATTATTTAGAAAGAAAGGGATAGAGAAGAGAAAGATAGAGAAGAAAGAAATAAACAACATCAGAATCTCAACAGCAGAACGAATAAATTATATTAATCATATAAATATTACATAGCATACAACATCTATCAGAGATACACAGCTTATACATTACAAATTAGATAGTTATAAACACCTGTCTAACATACAACACAAGATACAACTCAAACAAACGACTCAGAGATCAACATAGTAGGAGCACCTATATATCTACAAACGCAGAAGCCTCCTGCTCCATTGCTCCTCCAGAATTCGTCAAAGCTAACCTGAATCCCTTGGTTACTCGTAAAAATTAGAGTACCCAAGAGTTTAATAAAAACAGAATAAACTCTGGGTCAGACATGGGTCTGGTGTGAGTAAACGGGTTAAAGCTGCTTAACTTTGAAAACTTTTGAAAACAAAAGGTATCACGTAAGACTCCCCACACATAAACATGGGTAAGTTTTTACCTTAAGCTAACCAAAACAATTGATAGGAAATCCAGTGATATTATAATAGGGTCTAGGGTTTTCAAATAAATAAGAAATAGTTGAAACTGTTACATGATTAAATTCCAACATACTAGCCACAAAGTGGGTAATACAATCAAATCCGAGGGCACTTATTGGAGTTTGGGTTTTCATACAATGGAAGGGCTACTGGGGTACCGTCCGTCACAGTACGGGGCCTCGATCACCGTACCGAGGATTACTACTAATCCCCTGCAACACAAAGCCGGAACCATCCCTTACTGGACAGTCCTGAATACGATAACCCCGCGGTTGTAGCTAGCAACTGCCCACACAGTCGAATAAAAAGGGACTCTAGACAGGGGTAAATCTCATCCTACTTGGGTGCTACCCACTTAGCCTTGCTACACCTCCCCTATTTTAGCCATTCCCGATTGATGAGGTTTGAGGCTACGATTACCTTTATAGAACACATCTATCTTAAAATGCTCATCGTCCACCTGACGATGTTCTGAAAGCATTCAATCCATACAAGTTCGTTCCAGGTTCGAACGAAACCAAAGGCATTATCTCATTACACTCGTTTTGGAATCACCCTCAGAGTTAACGACAATAACCCTTGCACTCTGAATCTTCATCTTCAGTTGAGATTCACGAACTATCGTTAATTTGGATCGATGTGATTTTCGGATATCCAAATTTGGAAACCCGATCCCAGTCTCATCGAAATCCAAAGCACCATCTTTTAGGTCCAAGTTGTTTTAAAGTTAAAACAATTCAATTAAAATCATTATCTATATTCACACAGATAGATAATTCACATATACACAGATAGATAATTTATATCATCACCATTCAACCAAATCATCTCATACCACATATCACACATATCTCATCAGAGATATCAAAAAATCAAGGCATTCAATATCAATCAGCCATCCATAAGCAATCATTTATTAATCACACCATCTATAATTAATTTAAAATGAATTAAATTAATTACTTCATCTCTAATTAATTTAAAATAAAATAAATTAATTACTTTCATCACTATAAATCTTGCTTACTTAATCATTAATTAATTACAAACCAATTAATTAATCATCATCTTAATTAATCACTCTTGATTAATTATCCTTTGATTACATTAAGTAATTAACCCTTAATTAATTACAAAAATTAATTATCAACAAACCATTAAAGTAATTAACCTTAATTACTTCATTAACTATAATTAATTACATTAATCCTTAATTAATTACAATTAATTAATTACCTTATAATCACTTATTATTGATTTATTAACCTTAATTAATCAATCCTTAATTACTCTCATTAATTACATTAACTAATCATCCTTAATTAATTACTTCCATTAATAAACTTTAATTAATCATAACTAGTAATTACCATCCTGTAATTACTTAGCTTAATTAATTAACTCCTTAATTAATTATATAAATCTTTTAATTAATTACACCAAGTAATTAACCCTTAATTACTTCTATTAAGCAATTATCCTTTAACTACTTTCCATTAAGTAATTTCCCTTTTATTAATTACATCCCAGTAATTATACATTAATTACTTACCCTAAGTAATTACACTATTTAATCTCATTAAGTATCCATACTTAATCAATCATCAAGATTATCCATAATTAATCAACCAATTAATTAATCATATTCATTTGATTAATTATAATAGGGTAATCCATCCCTTAATTACCCCTTTAAAAAATTAATTAATCTTTAATTACAGATTAATTAATCCATAATTATTAATTAATAAACCTTAATTATCAATTAATAAAACTTAATAACCAATTAATTAATCCATAATTAATTAATTATTCAATCCGCAATTATAATTAATTAACCCTAAATAACAGTTAATTAATTCTTAATTAACTTTAATTATAAATTAATAATTTTCTTAATTATTAATTAATAAACCCTAATTATTAATTAATTAACTTAATTACAAATTAAGTACTTTTTAATTACAAGTTAATTAATCGTTAATTACTAATTAATCAACCTTAATTACTTAATTAATTAATCTCTAATCATTTAATTAACTATACTTAATTATAAATTAATTAACTTCCAATTAATTAACTTATAACCCTTAATTATTAGTTAAATTAATTAAATCAATTAATTACTCTTAATTAATTCCTTAATTAATTCTTCAATCATTATTAAATTAAATTATTTACTTATACTTAATTTCCTTTAAATAACTTAGTTAATTCCAATCCCATTAAAACCTTAATTATCTTAAGATAAAACATTATCTTAATTAATGACTTAATTATCATTAAAAACATTTTATCTTAATAATTAATTTTACTTAATTAAATTGTTAACTTAGTTTTAAAATACTCATTCAACTTGATAAATTAAAGTTACAAATCATAACTTACCTTTAAATGTTTAAACATTATCAAATAATAGTTTTAAATCTAGTTTCAATTTAAATTTTAAAAACTTCCTTTTATAAAATCTTTAAAATTCCATTTCTAACTTAAGTTTAAAATAACTTTAAATTTACTTAACAAAATTTAAATTAAACAAATTTCAAACTTCTTAACAATGTTAAAGAAAACATCTATTTCAAACTACAACAGTTAACAGGGTAAAACATTACTAGCTACTCGAGTTTCCACTCGAGTCACGCACTCAAACACACGAGCATCTCTTCGAGTCACCCACGAACCATCTTCCCGGACATGAGAAATCATCGCCGTGCACATGCACGACCGTTCGTTAGCGCTTCGACGACCTTCACACATTCTGGCAAGTCGCAAATCACCTCAGCAGTCGATTCGAGCTATCAATTCAACACCATCAACTCCAAAACGAAAACGAGTATCCAGCTCGAAACTGGAACTCGACCTCACCAGGAAAAACTGCCTCACACCACTCACACCGACCACTGGAGACGCTACAACTCCAGCCGCACCATGCCAGCAACTCACGCTGCCATTCCCCATAGCCATGAGTCACTCGATCACTCCGAGACAATGCAGAGACCCCAAATCCAACCTCAACCCAAACTAGGGTTTAAAACAAGATCACCATGCCGCCGTTGCTATAGAGGACTATCACCCTTCTTGTCCTTTTTGCCAAACACCCAGATCACTTAGCAAGCTCCAGAAGGAACCCCGACCTTCCCGATCACTTAGTTCATCAGAATTTGCTTAGAAACCCAATTTCAGACAATCCCGAAATGAACACTTATCTTAATACTAAAAATCTTGATTTTTGTTTTAAAAATCCTATCTTTCAATGATGATTCAAGATATAAACTTGAAACAGGAAATTTAAGTGATTGATTTTATCGTGATAAAAGAATTCCTACTGTATTCTTTTAATTCTAGGAGATTTTCACATTTATTTTACTTAAATAAAATTTTAAACTCAAATTTTTGTTTAAACAAACATATCGTGTTTAAAGATTAAAGCCTCATAATGATCAGTTAAGGTTATTTAAATTTTCCTTTATTACTACTCTCTATAGTTTTAAAAACGGAGAAGAACAATCAAAATACATATGCGCAGTCATACACATTCATAAACACGGATAATACATCTATATAAACACATGCAAACATCATCACAGAATTACACAAGCAACCATTATTTTCCTACTTAAACTTTTTAATTTAAAAGTTTACTCGCTATTTTAAAAATGCAGAGAGCTGATTTACTGGAATTTGATAAATTGCTTGCTTTTCTGGAAACTGTGAATGCTTAGATCTTTGAAATGGCTTTGATCTTGATGAAATACAAAACTGGAATCTTTGATGCTCTGAAACTAGTTGTTGCTTGAGGAGGTTTTAGTTTGAAACAAAGCTGAAATCTTGGTTTACAGGCTTGCCATAAGGAAGTTACAGGTTTTTTTTTTGAAAAATGCTTTCCGGGTTGCAATTTTGAAATTGAACTTGAGGAATGTATTACAGGGTTTTAAACTTGAAAATGATTTCAGGTTATGATTCTTGAACTTCTGGTTTGAAGAAAATTTACAGGTTGAGTTGCATTTGATTTGAGGAATGAATTACAGGTTTGTATTTTGGTTTGAAAATGAGTAACAGGATTTTTTGATCTTATATTTTGAAGATGTTTGCATTGTATAAGTTTGAACTGAGAAATGGTTTCAGATTTGAGAAGGGTTTCAGATTTTGAACTGAGATTAGAAAAAGAAAATGAAGAGGAAGATATGGGTTTTAAATAGAGTTTATTTTGATTAATTAAAATAAAAAGGAATTGGACACTTGTCTCTTACCTTATTAATATGCTAACACATGTTACTTAAGAGGTTTATAACTTTAACACTTGTCATAACTTATTTTTATATTATTTATAAATGATGTTAAAAGCTTTTATATTAATTTCTTAACTAATGAGTATGTTTCTTAATTTATAAATGCTTTTCTGGTTTTATAAATTTAAAATTTTCCTTTTCTTTTTCTTCTTTTTTTAATGGCAGAGCACCCTTCTCCTCGTCCCATTCCAGGCCACCCATCCCACATCATTCCTCTACCCGCTGCAGGCCATTCAACCCCTAACCTTGTGTCGTCCTTACCTGAACCTGAACCCCCTCCAAAGCATCAGTCTACCTCTTTGGTTGTGCCTACTGATGCTCCCTCCCTTTCCTCTGATACTTCCAAGTTAGCACAGCCTTCCACCCATCCCGTTACCTCTAGTCAACAGACATGGACTTCTCTTTTCAAGAATAAACCACGTAATGCGGGGAAGTACATACCTGTTAACTTTATTAATCAGTTTGATGGTGATGCTCTTGTTCTACCTGATGTTGTTCAGGAAGCAGGGCAAAGCATATGGTGTGATTATTTAGTCGGGTTCTTCCTTGATAAACCCCTGTCGTTTACTGCGGTAGTTCAACATCTCAAGCGTGTGTGGCGATTGAAAGGAAATATAAAAGTCAAGTCTGATGGTGTTGTCTTCCTATTCCTGTTTTCTGATGAGGATGATCGGAGCAAGATCATCAAGGATGATCCGATAATAATGAAGAATAAATTGTTTATTATTAAACAATGGGACCCCACGGTAAGTAACGTGTGTGGATCGGTCACTTCGGTGCCAGTATGGATACATATCTACAACATCCCACTAGCAGCATGGTCCCCTCTTGGTATCAACTGGCTTGCAGGAAGAATTGGAAGTGTAAAATGTCTAGATGAAAGTACGGAGAAAATGGAAAGGCTAACCTACGCAAAAGCATTGGTGGAAGTGACCCCTATCTCTGACCTTGTGGACAACTTCCAAGTACTGTGCAAGGATGGAACAAGGCAAACTGTATTTGTGGAATATCAGTGGAGACCACTTGCTTGTACTTCTTGTAAGGTATTTGGGCACGACATTTCAAGTTGCAAGAATAGTGTTATGATAGATGAAAATCTGAATAGTAAAAAGAATACCATACCAAAACAAGTACCAGAAAAAGACACAGCAGAGAAAGAACAAAATGTTAAAAATGCCAAAAATAATTCTGTCAGGATATGGAAGAAAGTTGAACATGGAAACAAAAGGAAAAATGAGTCAATTAAGAGAAAGGAGAATACTGGGTTAGGTAATACAAGGAATGGAAGTGACAATATAACAAGGAAAGAAGGAAGTGCAACACTGAATACAGAAGGAAATATGGAAGAGCAAGTTGAAGAAGGAGAGGTTGTTGAGGTGATGGGAATGAAGTTAGGAAATAAATTCCAAGTTTTGCAAGAAGTAAGTGATGTAAATGAAGATCAGTGTGAGGAAGGAGGAAGTGAAAAAGAAGATGAACGGTTAATTAGAACTACTGTTATTGCCTGCAAGGAAGGTATTGAGGCTAATGAGAGAATGCATGCTGTGAACAACATGAACAATGTTAAACACTGTGATGTTGCTGAGTTAGATGCAAACTATCATCTAGCAGATAGGTATGGCAAGCTTGTTCAGGAGCTGGTAGTAAGTGGAAGGACAAAACGAAAGGAAGTGAGAAAAGGAAAACAAAAAGAAAAGGAGGTACCTGATTCAATAGGAAATGCAAACATTATTGATAACAATGTCATAGTGGATGGTATATCTGTGCCTTCATTAATATACTGCAACGAGGAAAATAAAACCTCTCATGAAAATGCTTCTTGTTCCCATAGTCAGATTCTACCTCATGAGCAAAATACTGCTACGCATGCACACAATATCTGTATGCATGCTACTGTTGAATCCACACCCCCAAGCAACCTACCCAAAACCCTTTACTCACACATCATACCACCGCCTGGTTATCTAAAACAACATGATCTTCCTCACCAAGACCATCTCAACACTCCAATCCCAAATAATATTAACCTTTGCAATGTCAGGAAAAAAAAGGAGAAATCTTTGACTGACTTTGATAAAGGTTGCTATGTTGAATATGGAGAAACCTTACCTGATAAAGAAAAAACACCTAACTCAGGCCTTCGTAGGTCTACGCGATTACAAAATCCATTACCTTAATATCCCATGTTACAAAATTTTGGATTCTGGAATATTCGAGGAGCACATTTGGAAATCAAACTTGTGCAAGCAAAACACTTAATTTCTGAGAATAATTTAGGCATATTTGGCATTCTTGAGACCAAACTCAACAAAGATCTTACCCTCAAAGCAGCAAACTTTATCAACCCACTATGGAGCTATCATCATAATTTAGATGAGGCACCATATGGAAGAATTTTGGTGCTGTCTGATCCCAACTTATACTCCCTAACCCCAATATTATCCCATAAGCAATTCATCCATTTTCAAGCTTTACACCATTCAACCTCTACATCCTTTTACCTGACCTTCATCTATGGAGATAACCACCCTACTGCAAGGCAGGAAATGCTTGAGTATTTACCACATCTTAGGCAGGAAACTCACCCTTGGTTTGTCATGGGTGACTTTAACTGCATGCTGTCTGCTGACGACCGCTGTGGTGGCAAACCACTTTCAATCTCTGACATTGCCCCTCTCAACCTTGCCATAACTACCTCAAATTTACATGAAGCAGCGTTTGTTGGACCAAAGTATACGTGGAATAACAAAAGTCGCTCTGGTGTGAGGACCATGAGTAGATTGGACTTGACTTTTCAAAACACTAAAGCCTTAACGCAATTCCCCAACTCCCTAAATCATATTCTTCCCCCACTTCTATCAGATCATTCTCCTGTTTTCTTAGCTCCTCAGTGTGATGCCATTAAAAGAAACTCAAGTTTTAAATTTTTTAATACCTGGATAAATGATCCAGAATTTATGCCATTAGTTATTAAAGTTTGGAAATGTCCTCAAAGTGGTAACAAAATGACTATATTGCAGTGCAAACTAAAGGCCACCAAGGAAGCTTTAAAGAAATGGGCCAAGAACAAGTATGGTGATGGTAACAAGTACTCTTCTGTCTTGCAGAGAGAGCTATCAACAATCCAGCTGAGGATGCTTGAAGATCCAGGTAATATTATCTTTTCAGAACAGGAACATGAGTTAACGAAGCGTTTATCTGATGCCCTAACTGCTGAGCTAAGTATGAAGAAACAAAAGTTGAGGAAAGAGTGGGATCTGCATGGGGATAGGAACACTGAGTTGTTTCACACCTCCCTTAAAATTAAAAATGCCAAAAGAAACATCTACCAAATTCAGTGTGATGATGGTTCCATATTAAATAATCCCCATGACATTGACAAGGCTTTCCTCAAGCATTACACTGACCTTTTTTCCCCCAATGAAACAGTGACGCCAGTTATAAATGAGCTCTTGAATACCCCTATGCCAGTTTTGACTGCTGATGATACGATGCTGTTATCCTCAGCGGTGACAAATGAAGAGATATATAATGCTATGTTTGGAATGAAGAGAGATTCTTGTGGTGGCCCTGATGGCTTTAATGCTGTCTTTTTTACAAAATGTTGGGATATTGTTGCTGATGACCTGTTAGCAGCAGTGCATAATTTCTTTTCTCATAATAAATTGCCATTACCTATCAATGCTACCAATCTGTGTTTAGTGCCCAAAGTAAAACATGCTGCAACTTTACATTCCTTTCGCCCAATTGCTTGTTGTAACATAATATACAAATGCATATCTAAAGTCATTGCTTCAAGGCTCAGGCTTGTGCTTCCATCTGTTATATCTGACAATCAATCTGCTTTTTTGAACAATAGATGTATCCTCGACAATGTGTTGGTCACTCACGAACTTCTAAATGGGTATGGTCGTAGCCAGGTATCTCCTAGAGCTATGATGAAGCTTGACATCAGAAGAGCTTATGACACTGTGTGTTGGGAAGCTTTAACTGGTATTATGAGTTTAATGGGGTTTCCTTGCCATTTTGTTAGTTGGATATATACGTGTATATCCACTGTATCTTACTCCCTATGTTATAATGGGGGCAATGTTGGTTATTTCAGAAGTAAAAGGGGAATCAGGCAGGGGGATCCAATGTCCTCCTATCTGTTTATTATTGTCATGGAATTTTTTACTCAACTTATAAACAAGCAAGTCAGACTGAATAAATTTGAGTTACATCCCAAATGCAGGAATCCTAACATTACTTCGCTGCTCTTTGCTGATGATGTGATTCTTTTCATGAAGCCAACTGTCTCCACTATAAACTGTTTCAAAGACATTCTAACCTCCTTTGAGAATTGCACTGGTCTTCAGGTCAACAGCAGTAAGTCTTACCTCCTGGTGGCTGGTCTAAATGAGATTGATAAGCGGACCATTTTTCATGATTATCAGCTTCCCAACCTTCCTGATGGTACCATACACCTGGGCATTCCATTGTCATCGAGGAAAATTGGGACCAGTGCGTGCTTACCACTCTTTGAAAGAATTACTGAGGCCATGAACAGGTGGGCAAGCAACAAGATATCTCAGGCTGGTAGAACAACTATCATTAAATCAATTATACAGGCCATGACAGTGTATTGGAGCAGATGCTTTTTGCTGCCATCTTCTCTACTGCAGAAAATTAGGAAAGCTATGAATCACTTTCTTTGGACTGGAAATATGTACTCAACCAAACTTATTCCTATTGCTTTTGCCAAAGTGGAAAAACCACTTAAACTTGGTGGGTTGGGGTTTAAGTGTTTGCCTATTTGGAATCAAGCTGCCTTTTCTAAGCACTTTGATAATCTGATTAATGACAGGCCTAACATTTGGGTTAAGTGGGCTAGGAAACATCACCTTGGAAATAGACATTTTTGGCTTATGGATCCATCTCCTCTGTGTGGCTGGGTGTGGAGAGCCATCCTAAATCTAAGAAGCATTCTACTTCCCCATGTCCAGCTGATCATTTCCCCTGACTGTGTTGCAAGGTTCTGGTTTGATCCTTGGGTGAGAAGAGGTGTGATATTGTATGACATGCTTACTTATGATCAGGTAATTCAAACTGGCATCCCTATTAATGCAAGTGCTAATGATTACTGTGTTGATGGTGTCATTATGTTGCCTTACACCTCCAACCCTAACATCAATCAACTATGGGAGTCTGTGAAAGCCTACAAGTTACCATCTGTTGGTGGTGGTTATGTATGGGCAGCAAAACATGAAAGGCATTCAATTGCTTGCATTTACAAAGCACTTATTGGAGAAACAGGTAACTCTGAATTTAGATGGTATTCAAGAGTGTGGAATAGCTTTACGTCTCATAGCCTCAATTTCTCCTTGTGGAAGACTCTCAGAAATGCTTTGATGACAAAGGTGAAATTATGTAGTAGAGGGTTTACTGTGGACTTGAGGTGTGTTTTCTGCAATATTGTTGCTGAAGATACTGACCACCTGTTTTTTGGCTGTGGTTTTACATCAAAAATTTGGAAAGCTTGTCTCAATAGTGCTGGCTACAATGATACCATACTGCATGGTGATGCTGAGTGGAATAGGTTGTTCAGGAAGACTAGGTGGATGACTTCTACAACCTTGTGGCATTTGTTAATATTGAAGGTTTACGTGAATGCAATTTGGGCAGAGAGAAATGCAAGGGAATTTGATAACAATAGGAAGTCTGCTACTGCCTTAATCAGTGTTATTACAGCTAAGGTTAGGGAGAAGGCTTCACATCAATCTGCGTATGATACTATGGATTAAGGGGTTGGTGTATGTACTTGTGTTCTTGCTTGTTTGTCTTGTGTTTTTCTTTCAATTCTAAGTTGTATCTCTGTGTTTGTTGGAGCAGTTTGGCCTGCTCTGTTTTGTTTACTGTTTGTGTGTTTAATAAACATGGTTAGGGTCCATTCAACCCTCCTTGCCGTTCAAAAAAAAAAAACAAAAAAATTTAAAAGAAAATAAAATAAAACCAATCATATTTTAAATAAAATTATATATAATATATTTAATCTTTATTTAAATGTTAATATAAACCTTTTGTATTTATTTACTCTTAAATAAATACTTTTCCAAATTTCTATAAATAAATTTCCTTTAAAGAAAATAATATAAAACAAATCTTATTTTAAATAAAAAAATTATCCATATTTTATATCCAAAATATTTTTAAGATATATATCTTTTAAATTCAAATTTTATATCCAAATTCAGATTCAATTAAAAATCCAATTTAAAATCCAATTTAAAATCAATTCAAATAAATATAGATATCAATTTTAAACAATCACATTATTAATTGTAAATAATTATCCTATCTAAAATCAATTTAAATACACACACATATATATTTAAACATACTTTTTAAATTTGAAAATAATAAGTCTATTTAAAATCTATTTATAAAATAACACAGTTTAAATTTGTAAATTATTATTCCATTTAAAAATCTATTTACAACTATATTTAAAAACAACACATTATTAATTATTTAGTTATTTATATTTGAAAATAACAACTTTATCAATTTTAAATAATTTAATTAAGAGATTTTCATATTTTAAATTCCTTGAAATTCCGGGATATCACATTCCTCCCCCTTAAAAGAATTTCGTCCTCGAAATTTAAAACAAAAGATAATCCAAAGTTTTATTTTATCTCAACCTTCCAATCATACATATCAGCCATACAGAAACAACTAAATAAACAATTCATCCAAACAAACAATTCATTATATCCAGCAACTTTAGCTATCCGGACACAGATACGGATATGCTTCCTAAAATTATCCCCGAGTTTCCCAGGTACAGACACATGGATACTCGCTCTACTGAATCCAAACTAGCTACACCATTAAGCTATTGAGCTCTTACTTATCTGGATCTATAATCTACACAAGATACCTGATCACAGACAAGATCGACTCAACAACCAAATCCTTCTGAACTGCTGGTTCCACGACCAGTGATGAGTCATAGACGTACTCCCTCAGAGATACGTGAAATACTTTGAATCCCAGTCTTCCAAACTGGCAATTCAATCCTTATAAGCCAAACACTTATTCCTTACAAAACTCAGAAGAATCTGATATACCTCGGAGCTAACTTCCCAGTCTTACCCAATCTTATTGCTCCTTTGACCGGAGAAAATCTCAACCAAAACAAAGTCTCCAACTTCAGATTCCAAATTCCTCCGTCTTTTAACCACAAAACTCTTCTGACGATCTTGGGTTGCCTACATCCTTTCTGATCAACTCAACTTTCGCTGTTGCTTCTTGAAACAAACTGGATCAAAAATATCTCAACAAAATGATCCTCTCAAGATCTACCAAAATCAAGAACTCAAATTCTACTCCATAATCATTAGTGGATTTCAAACTTACTTCTCCTATGTGGAAAAGACAAACAGATGCACTTGCCAATCCGGCCTTCAAATCCTGAAAAACTTCCTGTAGAAACTTTCTAATCCAAAACACTACAACTTTCGGTTGCTTCCATTCTAGAATAGCTGCCACCTTGATTCCAATGCACAACTCCGATCTGGAGCAGATGAGAATGCCGTCGATGAACACGAGCACAGACTAGACACCACCTCCTAGAAATATGGTTCAACAGATCCATAAAGAGAAAACTTAGAAGTTCCATGCAATCCTGAGCTGTTCTACCAAATCCTTTCTCTAGGAGACATCCTTCTACCCAACTGAATTACTAGTAGCTCCATGAACCAAGTCGATAAGGAAATCAATCTCTAATGTGAACAAACTTTTGAGTTCCCTAAAGACATCCGGAAAAATCTTTGACAACTTCTATAACTCAAGAGAACACTCAAACTATCGCAAGTCACTTTTGTGATCCTATCCAATCCAATATCCACAGATATTGTTCCCTATTTACAAATCAGAACAGCTTATCCTCGACCAATCCATCGAAGAAACGGGTCCACTATGCTGCTTCTGATCTCTACCTCTAGGACACTTCAAAGCCAAAAGATATTCCTACAGACACACCAAACACTCCGAGCTGCACTGCTGACACAGATTCCAAAGACTCCTAAACCAAAACTTCTTTGATCCTCAAAATCAAATCAACCAATCCCTCACAGAAACTTGAGATAGGCAGACATCTCCTTATGAAACTCGAGCCCCAAACCAAACACAAAATCAGTCTCATCACCGATGCAGACATACTTCCTTATACTTGTTTCAAAGAAAACATCTTCGGAAACATTCATAGTCACTGTGTCTCACCACACAGCTACTCCATCCTGAAGTTGCCAAGATACCATCACATGCTTCTACTCAATCGATAGATCAAAACTCTAGAAAATGCGCTCACACGAGCGCGATCATCTTACACTTCAATGATGGACTTCGAACCTTAACAGGTTTCCTTCAGAGATTGGTGAAATCCTTACAGCATACTGCAAATCTTACTCGAGACGGTATTGGGTCTACAGTATCGACAGATACACTTCCAACCTCAATACTTGAACTTCTTCCATTGGTAGTTGTGCTACACACACCACTACCCCATCTACCTTTATAACTTATGTTGAAAAACCCGAACAGGTAACCCAACAGATATGTAGAAATAAATAATATAAACATATATATATATATATATACAAGTACGCTCTCTCAAGAAAGAAATCACTCCTGAGCCTAGGTATTCGCTCAACCTATGCTCTGATACCAAATGTAACGACCCGCCTTTCTCTCTACAGAAATACGCATCATTATTTAGAAAGAAAGGGATAGAGAAGAGAAGATAGAGAAGAAAGAAAGAAACAACATCAGAATTTCAACAGCGGAACGAATAAATTATATTAATCATATAAATATTACATAGTATACAACATCTATCAGAGATACACAGCTTATACATTACAAATTAGACAGTTATAAACACCTTTCAACATACAACACAAGATACAACTCAAACAAACGACTCAGAGATCAACACAGCGAAACAACATATATATCTACAAACGTTGAAGCCTCTTGCGCCATTGCTCCTCCAGAATTCGTTAAAGCTAACCTGAATCCCTTGGCTACTCATAAAAATTTGAGTACCCAAGAGTTTAAGAAAAACAGAATAAACTCCGGGTCAGACATGGGTCTGGTGTGAGTAAACGGGTTAAAGTTGCTTAACTTCAAAAACTTTTAAAAACAAAAGGTATCACGTAAGAATCCCCACACATAAACATGGGTAAAACTTTACCATATGCTAACCAAAACAATTGATAGGAAATCCAGTTATATTATAATAGGGTTTAGGGTTTTCAAATAAATAAGAAATAGCTGAAATTGTTACATGATTAAATTCCAGCATACTAGCCACAAAGTGGGTAATACAATCAAATCCGATAGCACTTATTGGAGTTTAGGTTTCTATACAATGGCAGGGCTACTGGGGTACTGCCCGTCACAGTACGGGGCCTAGATCAACATACCGAGGATTACTCCCAATCCTCTGCAACACAAAGCCGGAACCATCCCTTATTGGACAGTCCCGAATAAGATAACCTCGCGGTTGTAGCTAGCAACCGCCCACACAGCCGAATAAAAAGGGACTCTAGACAGGGGTAAATCTCATCCTACTTGGGTGCTACCCACTTAGCCTTGCTGCCCCTCCCCTGTTTTAGCCATTCCCAGTTGATGAGGCTTGAGGCTAAGATTACCTTTATAGAACATATCTATCTTAGAATGCTCATCGTCCACCTGACGATGTTCTGAAAGCATTCAATCCATACAAGTTCGTTCCGGGTTCGAACGAAACCGAAGGCATTATCTCGTTACACTCATTTTGGAATCACCCTCAGAGTTAACGACAATAACCCTTGCACTCTGAATCTTCATATTCAGTTGAGATTCACGACCTATCGTTAATTTGGATCAATGTGGTTTTCGGATATCCAAATTTGGAAACCCGATCCCAGTCTCATCAAAATTCAAAACGCCATATCTTTGGTCCAAGTTGTTTTAAAGTTAAAACAATTCAATTCAAATCATTATCTATATTCACACAGATAGATAATTCACATATACACAGATAGATAATTCATATCACACTATTCAACCAAATCATCTCATATCACATATCACACATATCTCATCCGAGATATCAAAAAATCAAGACATTCAATATCAATCAGCCATCCATAAGCAATGATCTATTAATCACACCATCTATAATTAATTTAAAATGAATTAAATTAATTACTTCATCTTTAATTAATTTAAAATAAATTAAATTAATTACTTTCATCACTATAAACCTTGCTTACTTAATCATTAATTAATTACAAACCAATTAATTAATCATCATCTTAATTTATTGCCCTTGATTAATTATAATTAACCCTTAATTAATTACAGAAATTAATTATCTACAAACCATTAAAGTAATTAACCTTAATTACTTCATTAACTATAATTAATTACATTAATCCTTAATTAATTACAATTAATTAATTACCTTACAATCACTTATTATTGATTTATTAATCTTAATTAATCAATCCTTAATTACTCTCATTAATTACATTAATTAATATCCTTAATTAATTACTTTTATTAATCAACTTTAATTAATCATAACTAGTAATTACCATCCTGTAATTACTTACCTCAACTAATTAACTCCTTAATTAATTATTTAAATCTTTTAATTAATTACACCAAGTAATTTACCCCTAATTACTTCTATTAAGCAATTATCCTTTAATTACTTTCCATTAAGTAATTTCCCTTTTATTAGTTACATCCCAGCAATTATACATTAATTACTTACCCTCAGTAATCACACTATTTAATCTCATTAAGTATTCATACTTAATCAATCACCAAGATTATCCATAATTAATCAAAAAATTAATTAATCATATTCATTTGATTAATTACAATTGGGTAATCCATCCCTTAATTACCCCTTTAAACAAATTAATTAATCTTTAATTACAGAATAATTAATCCATAATTATTAATTAATAAACCTTAATTATCAATTAATAAAACTTAATAGCCAATTAATTAATCCTTAATTAATTAGTTAATCAATCCTTAATTACAATTAATTAACCCTAAATAACAGTTAATTAATTCTTAATTAACTTTAATTATAGATGAATAATTTTCTTAATTATTAATTAATAAAGCCTAATTATTAATTAATAAAACTTAATTACAAATTAAGTACTTTTTAATTACAAGTTAACTAATCTTTAATTACTAATTAATCAACCTTAATTACTTAATTAATCTTTAATCATTTAATTAATTGTACTTATTTATAAATTAATTAACTTATAACCCTTAATTATTAATTAAATTAATTAAATCAATTAGTTACTCTTAATTAATACCTTAATTAATTCTTTAATCATTATTAAATTAAATTAATTACTTATACTTAATTTCCCTTAATTAACTTAGTTAATTTCAATCCCATTAAAACCTTAATTATCTTAAGATAAAACATTATCTTAATTAATGACTTAATTATCATTAAAAACATTTTATCTTAATAATTAATTTTATTTAATTAAATTATTAACTAAGTTCTAAAATACTAATTCAACTTGATAAATTAAAGTTACAAATCATAACTTACCTTTAAATGTTTAAACATTATCAAATAATAGTTTTAAATCTAGTTTCAATTTAAAATTTAAAAACTTCCTTTTTTCAAATCTTTAAAAATCCACTTCTAACTTAAAGTTTGAAATAACTTTAAATTTACTTAACAAAATTTTAATTAAACAAATTTCAAACTTCTTAACAATGTTAAAGAAAACATCTATTATATATAAAGTAAATTATATAGGAAAGTTTTAAACCAATTTCATTTTTAAATTTTAAAAACCTCGTTTAAAAATCTTTTAGAACTACTAAATCTTTTTGCTTTGGGTCAAACCCGAAGACCACTCTGGTCTAACCCGAGTTCTCTTTCCATTTCAAAAATTTTGTTTTAGTTTTTAGTTTAAGTTCAAATTTTAAAACATGTAACCACTACAACAGTTAACAGGTTAAAACAGTACTAGCTACTCGAGTTTCCACTCGAGTCATGCACTCAAACACACGAGTATCTCTTCGAGTCGCCCACAAACCATCTTCCCAGACACGAGAAATCATCGCCGTGCACATGCATGGCCGTTCGCCAGCGCTCCGGCGACCTTCACACATTCTGGCAAGTCATAAATAAACTCCCCGATCGATTCAAGCTATCAATTCAACACCATCAACTCCAAAACGCAAATGAGTATCCAGTTCGAAACTGGAACTCGACCTCACCAGGAAAAACCGCCTCGCACCACTCATGCCGACCACCGGCGACGCTACAACTCCGGCCGCACCATGTCAACAACTCACGCTGCCATTCCCCAAATCCACGAGTCACTCGATCACTCCGACACAATGCAGAGACCCCGAATCCAACCTCAACCCAAAGTAGGATTTAAAACAAGATCACCACGTCGCCGTCTCCATAGAGGACTATCACCCTTCCTGTCATTTTTGCCAAGCACCCAGATCACTTAGCTAGCTCCAGTAGGAACCCGACCTTCCCGGTCACTTAGTTCTTCATAATTTGCTCAGAAACCCAATTTCAGACAATCCCGAAATGCACATTTGTCTTAATACTGAAAATCTTGATTTTTGTTTCAAAATCCTATCTTTTAATGATGATTCAAGATATAAACTTGAAACAGCAAATTTAAGTGATTGACTTTATCATGATAAAAGAATTCCTACTATATTCTTTTAATTCCAGGAGATTTTTACATTTATTGTACTTAAACAAAATTTTAAACTCAAATTTGTGTTTAAACAAACATATCATGTTTAAAGCTTAAAACCTAACAATGATCAGTTAAGGTGATTTGAATTTTCATTTATTTCTACTCTCTGTAGTTTTAAAAACAGAGAAGAACAATCAAAATACATATGCACAGTCATACACATTCATAAACACAGATAATACATCTATAAATACACATGCAAGCATCATCACAGAATTACACAAGCAACCATTAATTTTCTACTTAAACTTTTTAATTTAAGAGTTTACTCACCATTTTAATAACGTAGAGAGCCGATTTAATGGAATTTGATAAATTGCTTGCTTTTTGGAAACTGTGAATGCTTAGATCTTTGAAATGGCTTTGATCTTGATGAAATATCTAACATCCTCGAATTTTAGCCAAGATAATTTTATAATTAATTTAATTTTTGAAATTAAATTGTGAATTTATTTATGAATTAATTGGGAAATTTCTAGAATAAGTAATATTTTAGATTATAAATAGAATTTTGGTTTGAAATTTAAGGATAAGTATTTTATAAATAAAGTTGGATTTAAAAATAAATATATTGAAATAAAATTGGATTTGAAATCTTATTTTTAAGTTAATAAGAAATTGTTTCTAATTTTGTTAAATATGTATTTTGATTTAAAAAAAATGATGTTTTGAGTTGATATAATAAATTTTTCGAAAGGCTAATTAAAATGAAACTCTAATATATTTATTTATGTAGTTAAACTTTGAAACTATTTATCTTTAAAAGATAAATATTAGAAATATGATATTAAAGTTATATTTAAAAACATTAAAATTTTAAATGTTGTTTAAAATCTAAATTCTATAATACACATGTTGTTATTTATTGAAGAATAATTTGTTTTGAAATTCAATTTTTTTTAAGATTTTATAAAGAAGAAAGTATTTATTGAATAATAGAAATTTTATATATGAAAAACATTTGTTATAACAAGTGTAAATAAAATAAAACACATATGTTGAGATATGAAAATATAAATGCATAAAGGGTTAAAATAAAATTTATAAAATAATTTAAATAAAGGATTTAAACACAATTTTAATTATATGTAACAAGTGTAAAACATCAAGATGGGTAATTGTACAAGTGTAATTAAATGGACAAGTGGCACAAATTTTGTTTAAAATGAATTAAATTTTGTATTGAAAGATAGAAACTAAAATACATTCATCATTTTCTCATATTTTCAACACCAAAGAAAAACTGAAATCAGAGAAAAAAAATGAGAAAACAAAATCATCTCAATACTAGAATAAAACAAAGATCAAAAACCTGTAACCAAGCATTCCAGCAAATTAAAACCTGAGAAGCAATTTAAAGTTCTTTAAGCCTGAAACAAAACAACAGAAACCAGAGAACTAAAAGATAAACCAAACCAGGAAACCATCAAATTCAGATCTAAAGCCGTAAGCTACAAATTGTATCAAACTGAAAGTATCAAAAATCTTCAAAGCCTGGAAATAAGCCTGTAACCAAGTACAAAGTCAAGTTCAAGTTAAATACAACTTCCAGTCCTCTATCTTCAATCCAAGGTGAACAAACCTTTTGAAACCTCTAGTGTTTGATTTGTGGTTTGAATGTGTTCTTGAGATTTGTTTGAATGAGAGCAGATATGTGTGTGAATGTATAAATATCCACTGTGCATGTTGATGAACAGGAATATTTATCCCTGTTTGCAACTTCCAGGTTTCCAAAAACCTGTCAAAGAAAAAAAAATCCCAAAGCTCTGCTTCTAGTTGTTATTAGATTAGAATGTTAAAAAGAAATATGTTTAAATTCATAAAAACTTAATTTTAAAAATAATTCCAAAGACAATCATTAAGTGCATGTTGTCTGCAACAAGGAGAATGCTGTAAACTCAATCTATGGTAAAAATTCGATTTCTTAAGTTAATTGATTTGATTATATAACCTAAAACGTCATAGAAAATGTTGAATTTTAAAATTAAAATTAAGAATTTAAATAGTGTATAAAGTTAGAAAATTAGGGATGAACAAAAAGTACATTTTTGAGTAACTCTGATCAACGACGAAGCTTTGGAAGTCGCGGTCAGTTCTGGGAAAGGCTGGGGCATCGGGGAATCGAGGAAAAATATTCGAATATTTTTCAGATGACCGGAGTGATTGGGGAACTTGATATAGGGTTTTAAGTCTCGTTAGGGTCAAGATCGGAAATCGAGCTACTACAGTGCTTCTAGTGGTTCGAGTGCCACCGGACCAGGGGGAATCAAGTCATTGTATGTAAGGGAAGCTTCGAGTGCAATGGCATGATATATGATGGTCGGAGGTGTGACCATCCAACTTTCTCTCCATAAAAAGACGTATCATCTTTAAGAAAGAAAGGGATAGAAAAGTGAAAGATAGAGAAGAAAGAAAGAAACAACATCAGAATCTCAACAACGGAACGAATAAATTATATTAATAACATAAGTATTTACATAATATACAACATCTATCAGAGTTACACAGTTTATACATCACATACTAGACAGTTATAAACACCTATCTAGTTATTACAACACAATATACAACTCGACAAATGACTCAGAGATGCAAACACAGCGGAACACTATATATCTAACGCCGAAGCCTCCTGCTCCATTGCTCCTCCACAATTCTTCAGAGCTGACCTGAATCCCTTGGCTACTCATAAAAATTTGATCACACAAGAGTTTAAGAAAACAAAAGATAAACTCCAGGTCAGACATGGGTCTAGTGTGAGTAACAGGTTAAGGTTGCTTAACTTTTAAAAAACCTTTGAAACAAAAGGTATCACGTAAGACTTCCCACACATAAACATGGGTAAGTTTTTATCTTACGCCAACCAAAACATTTGATAGGAAATCCAGTGATATTATAATAGGGTCTAGGTTTTTTAAGTAAATAAGAAATAGCCGAAATTGTTACATTTATTAAATTTCAGCTACATAGGTATACAACCAAATCCAAGGGCGCTTATTGGAGTTTGGGTTTCCATAAAATGGCAGGGCTACTGAGGTACCGCCCGTCACAGTACATGGCCTAGATCACCGTACCGAGGATCCACCCTAAATCCCTTGCAACACAAGGCCGGAACCATTTCTTACTGAATAGTTCCGAACAACGCAACCCCGCAGTTGTTTGCAACCAACTACCCACACAGCCGAATATAAAAGGGACTTTTAAACAGGGGTTCATCTCATCCTACTTGGGTATGACCCACTTAACCTTCTGCACCTCCCATGTTTTAGCCATTCCTGACTGATGAGGCTTGAGGCTACGATTACCTTTAGAGAACACATCTCTTAGAATGCTCATCGTCCACCTGACGATGTTCTGAAAGCATTCAATCCATACAAGTTCGTTCCGGGTTCGAACGAAACCGAAGGCATTATCTCGTTACACTCATTTTGGAATCACCCTCAGATTTAACGATGATAACCCTTGCACTCTGAATCTTCATCTTCACTTGAGATTCACGGCCTATCGTTAATTTGGATCGATGTGGCTTTCAGATATCCAAATCTGGAAACCCGATCTCGGTCTCATCGAAATCTAAAATGCCATCTTTTAGGTCCAAGTTGTTTTAAAGTTTAAAACAATTCAATTCAATTATCTATATTCACACAGATAGATAATTTACAATATCACAATAGATAATCTACAATATCATCACAAATAGATAATTCATATTATCATCACACTTCAACCAAAACATCCATATCACACAACATTACTTATCTCATATCTGAGATCTCAAACCATTCAAGGCAATCAATATCATCCATCCATACATAAGCAAGGATCTAATAATCACACTATCTATAATTAATTTAAATTGGATTAAATTAATTACTTACGTTTCTAATTAATTTAAAATGAATTAAATTAATTACTTCATTATTATAAATATTACTTACATAACCATTAATTAATTACAAATCAATTAATTAATCATTCTCTAATTATCCACCTTAATTAATCACCCTTGATTAATTATTCTTTAATTACATTCATGTAATTATCCTTTAATTAATTTCACAAAATAATTATTCTTAACCAAATACTGTAATTAACCTTTAATTACTTCATTAATTAATTAACTATAATTAATTACATTAAGTAATTAATTACATTAAGTAATTAATTATAATTAATTAAATACTTCATAATCACTTATTATTGATTAATTAATCTTAATTAATCAATCCTAAATTACATTATTAATTATATTAATTAATAATCCCATAATTACTTCTTCAATTATTTATTAATTATAATTATTAATCAATCTGGATTAATCACAAACAGTAATTGACTATCCTTAATTACTTTATTAAATTAATTAATTACTCCTTAGCTAATTATATTTAATAATTAATCTTTAATTAATTATATTTATTAATCATCCTAGATTAATCTCATTGAGTAATTATCTACCCTTAATTAATTACTCCTCTTAATTATCTTCAAATAACATTATTAATCAAAATTTTAAATTAATTACACTAAGTAATTAATTATTAATTACTTTCATTAAGTAATTATTCTTCATGTTAGTTACACTAAGTAATTAAACCCAAATCGCTTCCATACTTCAATTAATTACATCATGTAATTACCATCACTAATTACTTCACTAAGTAATTACACTTCATTAATTACATTAAGTAATTATGCTTAACCAATTATCCAGTGATTATTTTAAATTAATTAAACTTAATTAATTAACTTAAACTAATCACATTACTATAATTAATTACATTAAGTAATTAATTCCTTTAATTACTTTCGTTAAGTAATCATACTTAAACAATTCACAAATGATTATCTTTAATTAATATAATTAATTATTAAAATTAATCACATTAATTAATTATTTAATAATCCTTAGTTAATGATCTTCATTAACTATTAATCAATCCTTAATTACTTTTCTTAAGTAATTAAACTTAGATTAATCATTATTAATTATAATTTAATTAATCTTTAATATCTAATTAATTAATCTCTTATTATTAATTAATTAAGTGATTAACTGATACTTAATTAATTTTAATTACTTGATTAATTAATATTTAATCATTAATTAAAATCTAATTATTAATCCTTAATTACAAATAAATTATTCCTTAAATAAATAAAGCTTAAACTTTAATTAATTAATTTAAACCTTTAATTACTCATTTAATTAATCCAAATCATTAATTAATTAAATAATTAACTAATAATAATTACCTCAATAATTTAATGAATCTTAAATCATTAAATTCTAATTAACTTAAGATAAAGCTTTTCATATTAATGATCAAGTTATCATTAACAAAGCATTTTAAAAACGATTTACTTTTAAATTTACTTTTAAACTTCATTTTAAATTTAAGATTTAAAATGAATACAACTTTAACAAAGTTTAAAACAATTTAAAATACCTTTAATTACATGTTTAAAGAAATACTTATCTTCTAAATGGAATTTGAAATAGTTTTAAAACCAATTTCGATTTAAATTTAAATCAGTTTAAAATACACTTTAAACATTCAAAGTTGTTAAAACATTTTAAATTTAAAACTTTCTTTTATTTCAAAACTATGATACAAATTCATTTTGAATCCAAATTTAAATTTCGATTTAAAACTCTGCTTAAATCTTTATTTTTAGATTTTAAAATCATTTTATAACATACTTTAACAATTTAAAGTTGTTAAAACATTTCAGTTTATAAAACTTATTTATTTTAGAAACTAGGATTCAAATTCATTTTTGAATCCATACTTCAAATCTGCTTCAAAACTGTGATTTAAAACATGCTTTCCATATAAATTTATTTTAAATTTAAAAACTTAAAACACTGTCAGTTTTTTTTTTAAAAAAAACCTGTAATCTAAAAATGACTCGAGCAGGCCTAAACTGCTTCGAGTCCAAAACTCCAATGCTTCGAGTAAAATACTCGAATTACTCGAGACAAACTCGAGTACAACTGTAACAACCCGCATATTTAACGATTTTATATTTAAATGTTTTATTTAAATATAGTGTTGTTAGTCGGATTTTTGGTCCAAAATGTTACTTTTTGCAAATGGCCGAATTGTAACTCGAAACCACTTTCATTGATTCCAAAATGGCGTTTGCGATCTTTTTGAGTATAAGCTTTGATATGTTTGGAGTAAGTTGAATTTTGGCTACCTTTTCTATTGGGCTTGAGTTTGGGTTCAGCCCCAATCTCCTCTTAACCCTCTAGCTCATTACTCTTCATCCATTCACCCTTATTTCATTTCTTAAGCTTAAGAAAACTTAAAATGGTGGAGGGGAAGAGGAAATAGAAATTGCAAGCCCTAGTTTACTTGCAAACTTGAATTCTTGCTCCAAAAATCAAAGAGAAGCCATAGGTAAGCCTCCTCTTCATCTTCTCTATCTCTTTCTCTCTTCAATCTCAGAAATTCCTAAAATCTAAACTTAGGAAAATACTTGTTTTGATCTTAGATTGAAGCTAGTTGAGTGGAAGTGGAGAGTGGTTGGTTGTTTTCTTTGCTATTGAACTCCTTCTTCTTGTTTTGAATTAAAAGGTGAGTTTTGAACTCACATCTACTTCTCTTGGTTTCATTAATGTTGGGTATGGATTCCTAACACTTGTTCATATGCTTTTGCTTTTGATTTGTGTTGATTCGGTCAAATTGCCAAATTATGATTTTTGAAGCCAAATCTATGTAAAACCTTATATTGTTGATGTTTATGTTGTTCGGAGTGTTTGGGTGTGTCGTTAAGGTTGGGTAGTCGTTTGACGTAAGCCCATAATCAACACGCATCCGATTGCTTTCGATTTGTTTGGCCATAGTTGGCCTAGGTTCAGGAAATGCCTGAACATTAAGTTTCAAACGTCTGAAACACTAATTTTGGATGTCTGAATATTGTTCTGGGAAACATTTTCACCCCCAGATTCGGACGTTTGAAATTATATTCCAGACGTCTGAATTGGCTAAATTTTAACCAGAAAGGAAATAGGCAAAATATTGCCTATTTCAGACGTCTGAAAATTTGGGTTCAGACGTTTGAATCCTCTTTTGAAAAAGAAATTGAGTTCCAGATTCAGACGTCTGAATCTCTTCTTTCAGACGTCTGAATATGCTATTTTTGCCAAAATTGCCTTGTTCGTTTAGTTTTCCAAATTTGATCGACGCTTGTTGATTCCAGTTAGTTGTTTATGCATATTTGACCTTGATGATTCCTTTTTGACTTTATTCACGGGTTTTATAAATGATTTCTTCAAATCGTATTAAAAATTCGCTTCTCCGATTTGTAAATTCTATTTAAAACACATGTACAATTTCGCAATTCGAGCGAAGTGGAAGGGTGATTAAATGGTTGGGCAAAACATGGACCATGAATCTGTGCATTTGTCTTTCCGATTAATCCCCGACCTATTCAATTGATCGTTTTAACCTTCGGGTTTGGTTTACCGATGATATGAGGTGAACTTTGTACTGCTTTGAGTGTGAAATTAACTAACGGATAGTAAACCGTTTAGTGCGAACGAGTGGTTATGGGACTCACGTTACCACTTTTTGGATTCCTTTTTGAGAGTTATGACACGTTCCTCCAGTTAGTGGTGTCCAGTACTGGGTCTTCGACCTTCACCACTTCGGGTATGTTGCCTTCGGGTATGTTGCCTTCGGGTATGTTGCCTTCGGGTATGTGCCTTCGGGTTTGTGCCTTCGGTTTTGCTGCCCTTTAGTATCGCTTCCGATGTTGGTCGTTATGAGCCGCATGGGTGATATTGGGTTGCCCTATAGTATCGCTTCCGATATTGGTCGTTATGAGCCGCATGGGTGATATTGGGTTTGGAGTCTTCGGGCTCATGGATCCTTGTTTGTACAGTACTGAGCTCGAGCAATTTTCTGATGTTTCATTCATATGTATATTCCCTAGGTATCGCCCTTCGGTGTTGGTCTTTTTGAGCCGCATGATGAGTAGCGTTTACCTTGTGGAACTTGTATACCTTATTGGTATTTGTTATTGCCTTTTGGCTTGCTTTGGGATATTCTTATCCTTTGTTTCTATGAGTTGTCGATGATATGAGGCTTGTTATGTTATCATATGATTCATCTTTTGTTAGATGATTGTGTTATCTCCTTTAGAGATATTTGTTATACTTTGTAACCTTGCAGGTTTATTGTTGTTTAGTTTATCTAACTGATTTGTTTAGCTTGACTGACCCATGTATTTCATACTCGGGTCAGGCCGAGATGTTTTAGGTTAGGTTCTTTTGGACTTAGCCTATTTTGCTTCCGCATGGACTATTCAGCTTGTTCCTTTTTGTTAAAGCTTTTTGTGTAGTCCTTTTATTGTAACTCTGATGTATGTATTCTTTTGATTCGTCTGTATATTGTGGTTTGCTATACCACTTGACGTGTATTAGTTTGTGAACTCTGTTATGTATCAATATATGTGTATATGATGATCTACTGTTCTGTGATGTATATTACATTTGAGTTGTTATATTCTGTTCTGATAGATCCTCCAACCACCTATGGTTTTGTTTTAAGTATTCATTGGATATGTCGACCTGCTTGGTATGTCTATTGTAGATGTATTCAATAGATAGTTAGAGCAAGGCTATAGACGGTCGCTCCCAACCAGCCTTATTCTCCGTGTTAGTCGACGGCATTACCCTGTAGTGTCCTTGGCTAGCGTGGGTATAGAGGTGTTGCGTCACAACAACACTGCCTCCACCCAGCTCAACTACACCATAATACAAAGTGCACCGTGCACATGCACGGTGACTTTGATCGCTTCCGACCATCTCAGATGGTCTGCCCACAACGGCAAGCAACTTCACCCCTAACCACGATCATCAGATCTCTTACCAAAACTCGAAATTGAATCCGAGGTCTCCAAAACCCAACCTGGAACAGAAGATAGGAACCACCATCAAACCTGGA
The DNA here is from genome assembly GCA_030765085.1 of Allium cepa. Taxonomy (NCBI): domain Eukaryota; kingdom Viridiplantae; phylum Streptophyta; class Magnoliopsida; order Asparagales; family Amaryllidaceae; genus Allium; species Allium cepa. The sequence goes on along the minus strand of CM060929.1, from coordinate 700,691,766 downwards.
ACAACCCCAATCTCCTTCCTCCGATCATATGAACATCTGCGACTCCAGCCACACCATCACCTACCTCTATCGTTTCATCCCCTCGAGTTTGGTTACGCTCGATCAAACAGAGCAGACGTGCCAAACCAAAACATTAAACCTAGATAAACTAGGGTTAAAAACATCTCCGGTCAGCCACCATCGCCATAGTGATCTACACACCCAATGGCCATTTTTCCCACACTCTCCGACCACCCCCTTTACCACCCGAGAAGACCCAGACCTCTACGAGCAAGTGGATCATCAGAGATCACCAAAACTACAAGATTAAGTCAAACCCAAACTGCTCTTCTACCCTTAATCTAAAAATTATGATTTCGAATAAGTTTTCAGATCCTAAGCCTGAAACATTGAATCATGATATTTGAATTTTCACTTTATTTTAACTTGCTCTGTTGTTTGGTTTTCCAAAATAAATTAAAGTTCATTTAACTTAAATAATTTTTTTTAAAGCCTACTCTATGATTTAACAAACAAGTGTTTTTTAATAGTTAAATCCAGATATAGATTGGGTCAGGAGGAAAAGAATTTGACCAAAACTTGCTTAAACTGGAAACATACATGTCTTAAGTGAAACAGACTTGTACACACATTCATACATTCAATACATATATGCAGAACTACCTATAAATATTCACATGCAACCATCTTTCATTCCGAACTTAACATGCAACTAGAATCATTCAAATCTTAAACTTTCTTTTTACAAAAATGTTACTCACCTGAAACAGATGAAGAACAAAGCATCTTGATTTTGAAAAAAGCTTTTTATACTTTTAATACTTGAGTTGATGGAAATAAAATTCTTTGATCTTTAAAACTTGAGTGCCCGCTTGTTGTTTTGAAACTGAAATGCTTTTGCTCCTTGATTTAAAACTACATGCATGCTTGCTTTAGTTTGGAAAGAAAATGCATAGGCTTGATTACTTGCTTCAGATAATTTCCAAATTGGAAGAAAATGCTTGCCCCCCTTTTTGATTTTCATTTTAGGCTAATGAATGATGTTTGCAGGCTTTGTTTTTTGATTAAAAACTTGAAATTAGAGATGATGATGCATGCTTTTGAAAATCTCAAGTTGAAAGAAAAATGCATGCAGGCTTGTTAATTTTGATTACAGGCTTTGTTCTCGGTTTGTGAAGTGGATTTGCAGATTTGATTTGAATATGTTTCTAGTTTAAAGATGATTTCAGATTTTGTTTTGTTAAGTTTTCTTTGATTAGAATTAGAAAAGAAAATTGAAGAGGAGGAAACATCGTTTATAAAGGCTGAAATTGATTTAAAAAATAAAAGAAAAGAAAATGGAAATTAAATGACACTTGTCATATACCTAAATTAATCTGTTAACACATGTTATCAGATTACTTAATGTATTAACACATGTCTTTGTTTTATTTTCTTTTTATTTTAAATGTTAATAAAGGTTTTACTTAATTTATTTATGCTTATGTAAAAATATATGTGAATTTCTTATGTAAAGAAAATGTAATAAAAACAAATTATATATAAATAAAAGCTTATCCAAATATTTTTAAGTATCCATTCTTTTGAATTTCAAAACAAATTTCCAATTCAAATTAAACTTTTAAAATTCAAATTAAAGTCAACTTATTCAATTTGAAATGATAATTCCAATTTCTTATTTAATTCTTTTTATGTTTATATAGAAAAAATACATTATTAATATTGTTTGAAAATAACAAATTTGACAATTTTAAATAATTTAAAAAAGAGATTTTCTTATTATTATTTTCAAATCATATTTATCAAGAAATATTAAAATGAAAATAAAACAAACCTTATAAACATTTATCTTAAGTATTTTAAAACTATATAGTTATTTATTTAAATAATCTTTAAAAGGTTTTGTACTAGATCAAATTTCCAAATTACTAAAAATATTAGAATTAGAAAAAAAAATTGTTAAATTTAAAACAAAGCTTATCTATTTACAATATATACAAATATATTTACATTATAAATTGAAAAAAATTATTAGCTTTTTTTTAAAAGATAAAATTCACTAATTAAATATTTATTTGATTGGATCATTAAATCAATTCAAATTTTATTAACAAAAATTATCAAATCAATTTGCATTTTAATATAGATTATTAAATTTATATTGCCCAAAAATTCCGGGATATCACAGGAGGTAGGAGTTTGAGGTGATCTTTGGTGATCACAGTGGTTTCGGAGTTGTGTCGAACAGCTAAAATTTGAATTCGACGGCGTTTCACTGTTTTGGGTATTGGGGATGGTCAAAGAGATCACCAGCGACTTGTAGGAAGTATCGATGTTGGTCTGAAGGTCAACGATCATCGATGCACGTGGATGCATGCACCTGTGCATTTTTGTTTATCTGGGTGGTTATAGGTTGGGGAAGAAGGTGAACGTCTCGGGGTTAAGCACGTGAAAATGACGGGTTTACTCGAAGCGAGTGAAGGCGTGGTTTTGCCCGGAGTCAAGGTCGTGTAAAACAAGCATTTGCTTGGGTTATTTGGTTTGGGGCAAAAACAGTCTCAAATTCTAAAAGAAAATCAAGTTTACTTTAAAACAATTTTGTTAAAAACGGATTTTTTTGTAAATACTAAATGTTAACCTGGTTTAGATTGGTTAAGAAAGTTTTTAAATAAAATTGTTTTAATTAACCAAGTTTTAAAATGTTTTAAAATGTACATGACCTTTATTTCTAAAGTTTATTTTAAATAAACTTAATAATATTACAAATGTTTTAATTGTTAATTAACTTTTAAAGTCTAAGTTAATTTATTTATTAAAGGAAATTAATTATTTGAAAATAATTACTTAATAAAAGTAATTAAGATAAATTAATTAATAATTTATGTTTGATTAATCAAGTAATTAATAAAAATTTAATTAAAAGTTAATTAATTTCTAATTAGGGATTAATTAATTTTATGTAATTGATTAAGGATGAATAATTAATGATTTAAAGATTGATTAATCAAGTGTTTAAAGGTTAATTAATTTAAAGAATAATTAATTTATGAGATTAATTAATTAATTATTGTAATTAATTAAGGGTAATTAATCAAAGGATTAATTATTAATTAAAGGAAAATCAATGATTAAAGAATAATTAATCAAAATGGTTTGTAATTAATTAATATTAATTAATCAAGATTAGTAATTCATAAGTAATTAATCTGATCTAAATTAATTAGACAATTAACCGATCATAATTATGAATGTTTGGATTGAATTGGATGCTTTGAATTGTGTGTTATCCCTGACGTATAATGTTCTGTGATATGATTAAGCTGTGAATTGTAACTCATTATCTGTGATGAATGTAATTTATTTATCTGTGATGTACTTATATTATTTATCTATGATCTGTTAATAAAGACAAGCGTTATAAGATTATACCGCTTATCGATATTGATGTGATTGTATCTGTGTTGACTGATGATGTTGCACTATTGTGTTAAACCCCTGGACTACACTATACACACACAAATATGGATTGCACATTGAAATTGGTTAAGTCATAGATTTTTGAAATAGTTTTAAAATTGAATTTTTGAATCCAAAAGTTTTTGGAAATGGATTTGGGTTAAATGTAAAAAGGCTTTTGAAAAGGTGTTTCCAAGGATAAAAGTTATTTTGAATAACTTGATAAAATTTTGAAATTTACTAATTTGATTTTGAATTCAAAATTTGAAATCGAATTCCATGTTTGGAAATTATGGTTTACAAGTTATAAATGTGTTTATATGGGTTTGAACCATTATAAAGGTATTGTTTTGAGAATTTGAAATTAACCCAAGGGCTTTAACTTGTATCGATGAAACCGGATTTTTCCGAGACGAAAACTATTTGTCTCCAAATAATAAAAGCTTTCATATAAGGAAAGAATCTCCAATTTGTGCGAAAGGGATTTCAAGTTTGAAATGAAAATGGTTTTCCAAGTTATGAATGATTCTTTGGAAATGGTTTTGAAAGCTATAAGTTAAATCTTTGATTTAAAGATTGAATGAGTTAATCTAATTGAAATGGAAATTGTTTTGAAATCTGTGAATGAATCTTTATGAAAAATGGGTGAACTTTGTGAAAAATGGGTGAACTTTGTGAAAAATGGGTGAACTTTGTGAAATGAATCTTTTTGTTTAAAGATTTGAAAATGGTAATTTGTTTAAACCATTTGAAAGGAAAGTTTTGGATTTAAGTTGTGACTTAACTGAAATCCCATATCCATATGTTTTTAAATATTGCGCTCATTATTCGGTTTAGCCGGGAGAGGACCTTGTGTCATATAACCCATTTCGAATAATGATACGACGTTATGGATAGCATTTGAAGACCGGTGGCGAAGATCGGGTATTTACGAAAATGATAGGATAACCTATCGAATGACTCTGCACCAAGTAGCTATGGTATAGAGATCTCCTTATGTGATGGGGAGTCCGATCGAGATTATGAATATCTGGATTGCAAGGGTTTCTTTGGAAGTGCCTTCGGTTTTGTTCAAACCCGGAATAGAATTGTATGGATATGTGTCTGACATTACACTTTGAGATGTAAAACAGGTTTCTATCAAATACATTTCTGTTTGGTGGTGGAAATTTATTCTCTTAGCTTAACACCCTTCTCTGAGACGTACGAGCTTAGATGTTATGTAGTTGATGGTTACTAGTGATACATTCCCAATTTGGTAATATGGCATACGAAGTGATGCTGATCATTTGTTGATCAAAGCATGGCTTTGTGGACGAGACTGCATCAGGACCTCACTCATTGGAAATGGTCGAAACAGGAAAGATGCGGCAAGGTTGCAGGGGTCGCGCCCCTAGGGTATGTCCATTCCTTCTGGAAAAGGGTGGTATCATGGTATGGAGCCCAGATACTTAACTCATGTGGACACTGTATATTTATTACTGTGTGATGTTGCTTTGTGGTTGAGGATCCTCGAATAAAGGTCGCAAACGACCTGGGGTGGAATATCTTAGGTGTTAATCTCGGGAAGAGAGTACACCGGCCTTGTGTTAGCAGAGATCCGGGTAGGTTCTCGGGGCGTCCCTCTAGAGGCGTACCCATGTGGTAGTGGGAAGTTCCTTGGCTTGACCATTTGTTGGAAAATCCAATCTCCAATACGCGCCATGTACGGTTTTAGTTGTATAACCTGCCATCTACTTATGGTAGCGCCTCACTGTTTGGATGGTCGCTATAGTAGGCATAGTTCTAAATGTCTATGCTGGCTAAGATTATTATTATACTTTTGAAATGTTTTCTGCACTATGCACTAATAATAATATCAAAATGGTTTTCGCGTATCAAGCATTTTTGACTATCATAAGGAGAAATCTCCTCCAATTCTGCATTTGCATGGTGTGTGTGGCGGGAGGCCTTATGATAGTTTCATTTTCTAAAAAGCATTGCGGATTTCAATGTTTTTCAAAATCCTTTTGTTGTTTTGTTTTAAAGATAAACTGTTTTTGTTTTCTCATACCAGTCCCATGACTGGCCTGGAGTTTATTGATCCCTTCCTAAACTCTGGGTGCCCACAATTTTTCACATGGGCAGTCTAGAGTTTGGTTTTTCAGATAATCAATAATAGGTATAGATTCGTTAGCATTCAAAGTCTTTGGTTTGGTAGCATTTGGAGACCTTCTTCAGCTTTTGGATCTTTGAAGTTTTGGTTTGGAAATCGCATTCGGGATTGAAATTGCTACAAGTTCAACTTGATAATGGTGGATCGAGCTTGAAGTTTAGAGCTTTGGCTTTGGAGTTTGGATTGGAGTTGCAGTTTTGGATTTCCTTGAAGGCTTTGCTCATGTTGCGATGTATATTTCCGTTGTGGTGTTGTGTTGTATATTCTCTGATGGTGTTGGGTTGTTGTATCATGATGTATATCAGATTGTACCAATATTGTATATCAATGTATTATCTTTTGTTTCCGCTGTGTTGTTTATCATCTAATGTCGTTGCAAGCTCCGGCGATACGGATTCGATGTCGTTTGTCGGGCATCGAGTTCGGCCCATCACAAGTGGTATCAGAGCTAAAGGTTGAGTAAGAACTTTATCTACGGAGTGTAATACATTAGATGGATCATTAGAGATAGGGTGAAATATACCCTAGAATGAGTACAACCAGTGAAACGGAAACCAAAATTTCTCAGTCTATATTCTTTAATGTTGTTATTCCCTAAGATATCGCGTCCGAATGCCTAAATCGGTTTTCTTACTATTTACAGGTAGCAGGAATGAGTGGTAGAAGAGGACGAGGTAGGGAACAGGGGAGTACCACTTCAGCTGGTCAAAGCCCTACAGCAACAACAACTATTCCCATGCAACCTCAACCAAATCTGCCTGATTTATATTAAAATTTTTCCAAACTTGGTGGAAAGCCATTCACGGGCATGGAAACCATTATCGAACCACAAGCCTAGTTCGATCGTGCGAAAGGATTTTTAAAGGACTAAAATTGGAAGATGATTATATGCGATTGATAGCTTCCTTGCAACTCCAGTAAGAGGCTTTAGTATGGTGGGAAACAGTTACATTGAATGAGCCGGCAGATGAGTTTAGTTGGAGTCGTTTCAAGGAAGTGTTCGAGAAACGATATATGTCGTCTGCTGGTATCTCTAGAATGTACCATGAGTTCACGGATTTGAAGCAAGGAAGCTTATCATTTGAGGAATACTTGAACAAATTCAACGAACTCGATTTGGTCCAGAGTTAGTGAATCCACCTTCGAAAAGGAATGAAAAGTTTATTCGAGGAATGAAAAAAAAGTTTCAGGATAGGATGACTACTCACGTAAAAGAATCTTTTTCTGAATTGATCGATATGGGTTATAGATACGATATTCTGGATAAGCAAGAAGTTCCGAAGGAGAATGGGAATAAAAGCAATTCAAATTGGAGGAAAAGGAAGTTCGGCGGAAAGAAACCGAGGAGAGGCAAAGGAAAGAAGAAAAAGGTGAAAGATGTTACTTGTTTCAACTGCTTGGAGAAAGGCCATTACTCGTACAAATGTAAGAACCCATGGAAGCAAGGAATGAGAAAGCCATTTATGAAGCCAGAACAGGAATCTAGGGAATGTTATTACCGCCGCAAGCCGAGACATAGGATCAAGGATTGCCCAGCAAAGAAGCAAGCTCTAGTAGCGAGGGTGTATGCAGTCAAAGATGATTCTTCAACCGCAAAGGCTGATAAAGAAAAGGAATTTTAGAAGGTAACCGTCTCGTTTATAATAAAAAAATTCGAGTTTGTTCGACATGGGAACTACACATAGTTTTATTTCTCAGCAAATCAAAAATAAGTTAAATCCTTAATCTGAGATCATAGTCGAATCTATTTTTGTTTGTTTCATTGGATTTTGATATATTCTACGAACGGTTAGTTATTCCCTCGAACTAACCAATACCCTTATATATTTCGTAGATTCGAATAACCCGAGTATCTTCGTGAAATACTGTATGAGTTTGTTCTCATATCTATTGTTGATATTCTGATTTGGTAAGCCAAATGCAGAATAGATGTTTGATTTGATCTGAAAAGATATTTCTCTATCTTTCATTTGTTCTTTATTATCTCCCTGGCAAATTTCGGGGACGAATTTTTTTTAAAGGGGGAATCTGTAATATCCTTGAATTTTAGCCAAGATAATTTGATAATTAATTTAATTTTTGAAATTAAATTGTGAATTTATTTATGAATTAATTGGGAAATTTCTAGAATACGTAATATTTTAGATTATAAATAGAATTTTGGTTTGAAACTTAAGGATAAGTATTTTGTAAATAAAAATTGGATTTAAAAATAAACATATTGAAATAAAATTGGATTTGAAATCTTATTTTTAAGTTAATAAGAAATTGTTTCTAATTTTGTTAAATATGTATTTTGATTTAAAAAATGATGTTTTGAGTTGATATATTAAATTTTTCCAAAGGCTAATTAAAATGAAACTCTAATACATTTAATTATGTAGTTAAATTTTAAAACTATTTATCTTTAAAAGATAAATAATAGAAATATGATATTAAAGTCATATTTAAAAACATTATTTGTAGTATTTAACATATAGTAAAAGTTTTGAATGTTGTTTAAAAGCTAAATTCTATAATATACACATGTGTGTTACTTATTGAAGAATAACATGTTTTGAAATTCAAATTTTCTTAAGATTTTATAAAAAAGAATGTATTTATTGAATAATAGAAATTTTATATATGAAAAACATTTGTTATAACAAGTGTAAATAAAATAAAACACATATGTTAAGATATGAAAATATAATTGCATAAAGGGTTAAAATAAAATTTATAAAATAATTTAAATAAAGGATTTAAACACAATTTTAATTATATTTAACAAGCATAAAACTTCAAGTTGTGTAATTGTATAAGTGTAATTAAATGGACAAGTGGCACAAATTTTGTTTAAATTGAATTAAATTTTGTATTGAAAAATGGAAACTAAAATACATTCATCTTTTTCTCATATTTTCAAAACCAAAGAAAAACTAAAATCAGAGGAAAAAAAGTGAAAACAAAATCATCTCAATACTAAAATAAAACAAAGATAAAAAACTTGTAACCAAGCATTCCAGCAAATCAAAACCTAAGAAGCAATTTAAAGTTCTTTAAGCCTAAAACAAAACAACATAAACCAGAGAACTTAAAGATAAACCGAACCAGGAAACCATCAAATTCAGATCTGAAGCTGTAAGCTACAAATTGTTTCAATCTGAAAGTATCAAAAATCTTCAAAGCCTGGAAATAAGCCTGTAACCAAGTACAAGGTCAAGTTTCAAGTTAAATACAACTTCCAGTCCTCTGTCTTCAATCCAAGGTGAGCAAACCTTTTGAAACCTCTAGTGTTTGATTTGTGGTTTGAATGTGTGCTTGAGATTTGTTTGAATGAGGGCAATATGTGTGCGAATGTATAAATATCCACTATGCATGTTGATGAACAGGGATATTTATCCCTGTTTGCAACTTTCTGGTTTCCAGAAACCTGTCAAAGAAAAAAAATCCCAAAGCCCTGCTTCTAGTTGTTATTAGATTAGAATGTTAAAAAGAAATATGTTTAAATTCATAAAAACTTAATTTTAAAAATAATTCCAAAGACAATCATCAAGTGCATGTTGTCTGGAACAAGGAGAATGTTATAAACTCAATCTATGGTAAAAATTTGATTTTTAAATTAATCGATTTGATTATATAACCTAGAACATCTTAGAAAATGTTGAATTTTAAAATTAAAATTAAGATTTTAAATAGTGTATAGAGTAAGAAAATTGGGAATGAATAAAAATACATTTTTGAGCAACTCTGATCGACGGTTAAGAAAGTTTTTAAATAAAATTGTTTTAATTAACCAAGTTTTAAAATGTTTTAAAATATACATGACCTTTATTTCTAAAGTTTATTTTAAACAAACTTAATAATATTACAAATGTTTTAATTGTTAAATTAACTTTTAAAGTCTAAGTTAATTTTTTTATTAAAGGAAATTGGTTATTTGAAGATAGTTACTTAATAAAAGTAATTAAGATAAATTAATTAATAATTTAGGTTTGATTAATCAAGTAATTAAGAAAAATTAATTAAAAGTTAATTAATTTATAATTAGGGATTAATTAATTTTATGTAATTGATTAAGGATGAATAATTAATGATTTAAAGATTGATTAATCAAGTGTTTAAAGGTTAATTAATTTAAAGAATAATTAATTTATGAGATTAATTAATTAATTATTGTAATTAATTAAGGGTAACTAATCAAAGGATTAATTAATAATTAAAGGATAATCAATGATTAAAGAATAATTAATCAAAATGTTTTGTAATTAATTAATATTAATTAACCAGGATTAGCAATTCATAAGCAATTAATCTAATTTAAATTAATCAGACAATTAACTGATCATACTTATGAATGTTTGGATTGAATTGGATGCTTTGAATTGTGTGTTATCCCTAATGTATAATGTTCTGTGATATGATTAAGCTATGAAATGTAACTTATTATCTGTGATGAATGTAATTTATTTATCTGCGATGTACCTATATTAATTATCTGTGATCTGTGAATAAAGATAAGTGTTATAAGATTATACCACTTATCGATATTGCTGTGATTGTATCTGTGATGACTTATGATGTTGCACTATTGTGTTGAACCCTGGACTACACTATACACACAGGATTGCACGTGGAAATTGGTTAAGTCACAGATTTTTAAAATAGTTTTAAAATTGAATTTTTGAATCCAATAGGTTTTGGAAATGGATTTGGGTTAAATGTAAAAAGGCTTTTGAAAAGGTGTTTCCAAAGATAAAAGTTATTTTGATTAACTTGATAAAATTTTGAAATTTAACAATTTGATTTTGAATTTGAATTCAAAATTTGAAATTGAATTCCATGTTTGGAAATTATGGTTTACAAGTTATAAATGTGTTTATATGGGTTTAAACCATTTTAAAGGTATTGTTTTGAGAATTTGAAATTAACCCAAGGGCTTTAACTTGTATCAATGAAATCGGGTTTTTCCAAAACGAAAACTATTTGTTTTCAAATGATAAAAGCTTTCATATATGGAAAGAATTTCCAATTTGTGTAAAAGGGATTTCAAGTTTGAAATAAAAATGGTTTTCCAAGTTATGAATGAATCTTTGGAAACAGTTTTGAAACCTATAAGTTAAATCTTTTATTTAAAGATTGAATAAGTTAATCCAATTGAAACTGAAATTGTTTTGAAATCTGTGAATGAATCTTTGTGAAAAATGGGTGATTTTGTTTAAAGATTTGAAAATGGTAATTTGTTTAAACCATTTGAAAGGAAAGTTTTGGATTTAAGTTGTGACTTAACTGAAATCCCATATCCATATGTTTTTAAATATTGCGCTCATTATTCGGTTTAGCCGGGAGAGGAACTTGTGTCATATAACCCATTCCGAATAATGATATGACGTTATGAATAACATTTGAAGACTGGTGGTGAAGACCGGTGGTGAAGACCGGGTATTTAAGCGAACGATAGGATAACCTAGCGAATGACTCTGCACTGAGTAGCTATGGTATAGAGATCTCCTTATGAGATGGGGAGTCCGATCGGGATTGTGAATATCCAGATTACAAAGGCTTCTTTGGAAGTGCCTTCGGTTCTGTTCAAACCCGGAACAGACTTGTATAGATGTGTATCTGACATTACACTTTGAGATGTAAAACTGGTTTCTATCAAATACATTTCTGTTTGGTGGTGGAGATTTATTCTCTTAGCTTAACACCCTCCTCTGAGACGTACGAGGTTAGAAGTTATGTGGTTGATGGTTACTAGTGATACATTCCCAATTTGGTAATGTGGCATACGAAGTGTTGCTGATCATTTGTTATCAAAGCATGGCTTTGTGAAAAAGCATAGCTTTGTGGACGAGACTACACCAGGACCTCACTCCCCAGAAATGGTCAAAACAGGAAAGATGCAGCAAGGTTGCAGTGGTCGCGCCTCTAGGGTATGTCCATTCCTTTAGGGTGGTGTCATGGTATGGAGCCCAAATACTTAACTCATGTGGACACTGTATATTTATTACTGTGTGATGTTGCTTTGTGGTTGAAGATCCTCGGATAAAGGTCGCAAACAACCAGAGGTGGCATATCTTAGGTGTTACTCCCGAGAAGGGAGTACACCGGCCTTGTGTTGTAGAGATCCGGGTAGGTTCTCGGGGCATCCCTCCAGAGGCGTACCCATGTGGCAAGGGGAAGTTCCTTGGCCTGACCATTTTTTGGAAAATCCAATCTCCAATACGTGCCCTGTACGGTTTTAGTTGTATAACCTTCCATCTACTTATGGTGGCGCCCGACTGTTTGGATGATGGCTATAGTATGCATAGTTCGAAATGTCTATGCTGGCTAAGATTAATATTATACTTTCGAAATGTTTTCTGCACTATGCACTAATAATAATATCAAAATGGTTTTCGCGTATCAAACATTTTTGACTATCATAAGGAGAAATCTCCTCCAAAACTGCTTTTTCATGGTGAGTGTGGTGGGAGGCCTTATGGTAGTTTCATTTTCTAAAAAGCATTATGGATTTCAATGTTTTTCAAAATCCTTTTGTTGTTTGTTTTAAAGATAAACTGTTTTTGTTTGTTCATACCAGTCCCATGACTGACCCAAAGTTTATTGTTCCCTTCCTAAACTCTGGGTGCCCACAATTTCCACACGGGCAGTCTAGAGTTGGGTTTTTCAAATAATCAATAATAGGTATAGATTCGTTAGCATTCAAAGTCTTTGGTTCGGTAGCATTTGGATACCTTCTTCAGCTTTTGGATCTTTGAAGTTTTGGTTTTGCAATCGCATTCGGGATTGCAATTGCTACAAGTTCAACTTGATAATGGTGGATCGAGCTTGAAGTTTAGAGCTTTGGCTTTGGAGTTTGGATTAGAGTTGCAGTTTTGGATTTTCTTGAAGGCTTTGCTCATGTTGAGATGTATATCTCCGCCGTGGTGTTGTGTTGTATATTCTCTGATGGTGTTGGGTTATTGTATCATGATGTATATCAAATTGTACCTATATTGTATATCAATGTATTATCTCTTGTTTTTCGCTGTGTTGTTTATCATCTAATGTTGTTGCAAGCTTCGGCGATACATATTGTAACGACCCAGAATTTCTGTCAATTAAAATTTGTTTATTTAATTAATTTTAAATATTAATAAATGAAATTTATAAGTCGAATAATTTTATTTCGAATAATTAAATTTAATTGGAAAATTAAATCGATAATTTAATAGTTGAAATTACAGAAATAATTGAAAAAATTGGGTTTAATATGATTAAATTTGATTTGTAAAATTTTATTATATCATATTGGAGTTAGAATGATGTTTGTGAACTTTTAAAATCGAATTAAAAGTTTATCTGTGAAAATCGAATATTTTAATATTTAATCGACTAGTGAAATTAGCCATTTTTCAAACAGTCTCAGAATTGAACGAAACTAGTTCCATTGGATCCGTAATAGTTTGTTATTATCGGATTTCAATTTTCGTAGCAATCGGAGTTTTCATTTGACCGTGGCAGCTCGAAACGCATCGAAATTGTTTTTAATATTAATTTGGCGAGTTAAAATAGCCATTTTTCAAACGGTCTCGGATTTTGACGAAACCCATTTCATCGGATCCGTAATGTTATATTATTGTATGGTTTCAAATTTCGTGTCAATCAGATTTACCGTTTGTCCGAGGCAAGCCAAAACGCATAGAAATTAGTTTAAATCGATTTAATTTAAAATTTATCGTTTATTGCCGTAACTCGCACAGATGATCGAATTAGCTCTCGAAACACGTTCCACTGTGTTCGGAACATGGGGTAAACTTTAGAAACGCCAACCGGCACGCTTCGTTTGGAGTTCGGAAATTCCGGGATGAATAACGTTTTTGGATATTTTCTATAAAAGGACCTCCCTCTTCATAAATTACAAAACCCTAAACCTAATAGCCAGCCGCCGCCTCCATAGTTATTAATGGCCAAAAAACTCTCTCCTTCTCCTCCAATTTTCTTCCAATCCGTGAAGTATTTCAACAAACCTCCAACTGCAAAAAGGTAGGGCTCGACGAGATCTTGAAGATGAACGGTGATGATCAAATTTGGTGAGGTGAATGAACGACAATTGGCTCGATATGGCCGGCCGTTCGTCCTCGTTTTGTGTGCACCAGGGACGATAGAGTTTGGCGTGGTTGTGGCTGTGTGTCGAGCGCGAGACGAGCTTCAAAGTGGCGTATCCTGATCACTCTGGAAGTCGTCGTGGAGGTCGCAAAATTCAACCCTAATGGCGTGCTTATTGGGTTCGGTCGAGCAAAAATCACGTGGGAGAAGATGATAAACCACGGCCGTGATTTTTGGGCAAAGCAATGGATGGCTATGATTTCATGAGGTTTAAAATTGAAAATGAAAAGTGTAAATAAATTATATTAAAAATTGTGTAATCTTTGTAACACAATATCTTATTCATACGAGGTCGAAAACGCGCGAAACCAGTTGCGTTGGAACCGTATTGTCGAGCACTACGCTATGGAATTAGATTGGAGTCGTTTGGAGCTAGTGAAAATTTCGGGTAAAATTAAACGTCCGTTTAATTTTATTCGAAATAAAAATGCGGAAACTGAATTAAAACCAATGTGAGAACTTCTCACTCAATCGAATCGGTTTCGATTTTAATTTTAAATAGTTAGATTTGAAATTGTTGATTGTATGTTTGAATGATGGTTTTTATCTATAGATTGTTAAAATAAACATTATGCGCTGTTAGTAAGCGGATCTTATTTATTAAAAACATATACCGCGAATATTTCACAGTACAGTGAAATTGGTATTATTTATGTACTTGGAGTTGATTTTCCCGCATTATATAGCGGATGAAACCCTATTGCGCCGTCTATTAAGCGGATAATATTTTATAAATCCTATATACCGTGATAATTCCATACTGGAACGGAATTGGTATTGTGCTAACATTTTTGGATGCAGAGAAACAGGTTGGAGGGATCCAACTGGATTCCTCAACTGTATTGATTTATTTACAGATATTGTGATATTTGTTGATTATCATATTGATATATGATATTTGGATGTCGTGATTGACTATTGGGTGCTGTTACATCATCGGATCCATTTTTGAAGTTTTAAAATAATGATTTTTGATTTTAAAAAAGAATTTTAAAGTTATTTTTGAAAGTATATGTTTTATTAAAATTTTGAATCGATTCATTTTAAATAAATAAACGTTAAAATTTTAAAGTTATAAAAATTATGATTTTTGGTGAAATATAACCAAAGTGTGATTTTTGGAATAAATAGTTAAGTAATTTATAAAATGGTCTAAGTAGGGATTTTTGAATTATTAAAAACAATGTGTATAGAAGATTTATAAAATTGAAATTTTATAAATTAAAAATATTGGAATATAAAACGAGTTTGTTAAGTGTTAAAATGAAGTATAAAAATGGATTTTTAAGTGAATGAAATTATAGACTTATAAATTGAGAAGTTATAAAAATGAATAGATGTTGTAAAATAAAAGATCTTAAGTAATTAACTTATAAATCGGATTTTTGCATTTAAATTGAAATCTTTGATGAAGCATAAATGGTTTATAGATGAGATTTATAAGATATATATTTTATAAATCGAAAATAATGGAATTTTAAAAGGAGTTCTGTTAATGTTGAAAATAAGGCTATAAATGAAATCTTATAAGCAATAAGATTTATAATTTGTGAAGTTTTAAAATAGAACGATTTTGTAAATAAATGAATTATAAGTATTTAACTTATAATATGGATTTTTGGTATATATTTGAGATATACAAATTGAATCAGATAAATAAAGGAGATTTATAAATCGAAGTTTATAAATAGAAATAGAATTTATAGACATTGTTTATAAATTCGAAATCAATGGAATTTGATAAATTGAATATAGAAATTTATTAAAAGAAGTATATTCGCGATTTTGGATAGCGAACTATTCTTTATATATAATGTGTAGAAATATTGAAATTTGGTTAGTGAAGTATATTCACGATTTTGGACAGTGAATATATTATTAAATAAAATGGTTATGTTTTGGGAAAGCGATATTATAAAATGAAGTTAATTATTTTAAAAGATGTTTTAAAATGTATTAACTATTGAAACCATAGATTTCAACGTTTATTGTTGAAACAGACATTTTCGAGAAATAAAAGGAAATGTGGACTATAACACTATTGTTATAGTAAATGATTTCCGAAAGGAAATGTTTTCGTATAGTATTGGGATTTATATATCTATCTAAATTCCGAATCCTTATACTAGTGATTTTGGGTTGTCGTAACGATGTTTTACGTAACATTCGTTTTGGCCCAAACAAATGTGTTTAAGCGCATGTTTTCCTTAAAGAATGAAATATATACTTAATTTCGATTTAAGTATATGGAATATTTTCCAAGTGTTGAAAATAAATGGATTTGTGAATTACTTATTATTAAATAAGTATGGAAATGTTTCCCAATATGAAATGAATGTTTTGAGATTTTATCTTTTAAAGATAAATTGAAAATGAATATTAGAAATCGATTTGGAAATCGTATATTCATAAATATTTTGGAATTGTAAATTCACTATAGAATTTATAAAAGAAAGGGAAATTTGCTTAAAAATAAACGTTGATTTTTTTTTGAAGTGTGGGAATGAATTTACGGATTTGGAACGTAAATATAAAGTAAATCGGTAAGGATTTATTTAATTGGTTTAAACGAACCATTTTGAAATGAAAGTATTTCCGAGTAAGGAAAATGATTGAAATTTGTTTTCAAAAGTGGTAAAGGTGAATCTCTTTTAAAATTATCCTGTTCTTTGTTTTAAAGATAAACTGTTTTAAGTTCTCACACCAGTCCCATGACTGACTCGGAGTTTATTGTTTTCCTTCCTAAACTCTGGGTGCCCACCAATTTCCACACGGGCAGTTAAGAGTTAGGTTTATCAGGATATTCGGGAATTCAGGAGTTGCTGGAGGCAAGTTGGATGGCATGGCGTATTCACTAGTATATAGTATTTCTTTTCCGCTGTTTGTTGTTGTTTGTTGTTGCACACTCTGATGATGTAATATGATGTAATGTAATAACTGATATAATTCTTTGTTTAAAGATTATTCATTTATTTACTATATGTTGTTCCGCTGCGATTGTGAGATTCTGATATTGTTTTCTATTGTTTTCTTTTTCTTTCTCTCTTCTTCTATCTTCTACCTCTTCTTTAACCCTAACGGTACGGTTTTCCGGCCTTCGATTACTTGGTAGTTGATACAGTGGACGTATTGATGTCGGTTTTCGGGCGTCGAAAAGTCGCGATCATCACACGGATTCGATGTCGTTTGTCGGGCATCGAGTTCGGGCCGTCATAAAATTCAAAACTGGAATCTTTGATGCTCTGAAATAGTTGTTGCTTGAGGAGGTTTTAGTTTGAAACAAAGCTGAAATCTTGGTTTACAGGCTTGCTATAAGGAAGTTACAGGTTTTTGTTTTTTGAAAAATGCTTTCCAGGTTGCAGTTTTGAAATTGAACTTGAGGAATGTATTACATGGTTTTAAACTTGAAAATGATTTCAGGTTATGATTCTTGAACTTCTGGCTTGAAGAAAATTTACAGGTTGAGTTGCATTTGATTTGAGGAATGAATTACAGGTTTGTATTTTGGTTTGAAAATGAGTAACATGATTTTTTGATCTCAGATTTTGAGGATGTTTGCATTGTATAAGTTTGAACTGAGAAATGGTTCCAGATTTGAGAAGGGTTTCAGATTTTGAACTGAGATTAGAAAAATAAAATGAAGAGGAAGATAGGGGTTTTAAATATAGTTTTATTTTGATTAATTAAAATAAAAAGAAAATAAAATGGAAGTTAACACTTGTCTCTTACCTTATTAATATGCTAACACATGTTACTTAAGAGGTTTATAACTTTAACACTTGTAATAACTTATTTTTATATTATTTATAAATGATTTTAAAAGCTTTTATATTAATTTCTTAATTAATGAGTATGTTTCTTAATTTATAAATGCTTTTCTAATTTTATAAAAACAAAAACTTTTAAAAGATAATAAAATAAAACCAATCATATTTTAAATAAAATTATATATAATATATTTAATCCATATTTAAATGTTAATATAAACATTTTGTATTTATTGACTCTTAAATAATTAATACTTTTCCAAATTTCTATAAATAAATTTCCTTTAAAGAAAATAACATAAAACAAATCTTATTTTAAATAAAAACTTTATCCATATTTTATATCCAAAATATTTTTAAGATATATATCTTTTAAATTCAAATTTTAAATCCAAATTCAAATTCAATTAAAAATAATTTAAAATCCAATTTAAAATCAATTCAAATAAATATAGATATCAATTTTAAACAATCACATTATTAATTATAAATAATTATCCTATTTAAAATCAACTCAAATACACACATATATATATATTTAAATATACTTATTAAATTTGAAAATAATAAGTCTATTTAAAATCTATTTATAAATAACACAATTTAAATTTGTAAATTATTATTCCATTTAAAAATCTATTTATAACTATATTTAAAAACAACACATTATTAATTATTTAGTTATTTATATTTGAAAATAACAATTTTATCAATTTTAAATAATTTAATTAAGAGATTATCACATTTTAAATTCCTTGAAATATCGGGCTATCACATTTATTTATTTTTAAAAATTGTTTATCTTTCACAACATCTTAAAAAGGTTGTAAAAACATATTCACCCACATTTATAAAAAATTGTAAAACATTTTTTGCACCATCTAGATACAATTGTGGTTGTAACTATTGCAACGTATTTTGCAACATTTAAAAAATGTTGAAAAAGACACCGACCCGATTACAACTTGGACTAATACTACATTTGCCAAAACATTGTGGAATCCATATTACAATGTTTTTTTGATGTAGTAATATGGTATATTTTTTGTATTGTCATATTGCATCATCGTCTACTTGCTCATTTCGAATGAAACAAATTTCATCGAGATTTCGAATATTACAAACAATGGCTTTTCACCATATAACATTTATATGTGATCAAATATGAGTGTGTGTATATATATATATATCCATATTCTTGCATTTCTTTAGAGTTCAAAATCTATGGAAGACAATACACAATCTTAGGAAAATAAAGACATAAGTAACTAAGGTATGAATGTTAGTAGTTATATAATTTGGCTCTTGCATCGGTCTCGTTGTTACAATATGCCAAGAGATCTATTGGAAAGTATAGTTTATAATTATATATCAATCTTAATGCAATTCATTTATATGTTTTAACCGATAAACTTTTTATCAATTTATGTTAGTCGCACAAATTTATTAAAGCGGAATATTTTAAATTTATATAGCATTTGTTCTTACAATATTAGAATGGTTAAATGCACTATTTCGCTTTTTTTATAATGCTCCTACTTGACTTTTATGTTTCTTAATACACTAAGAAAAATATAGAAATAATTCGATTCAACTAGTGAGCGTTAAGACTCAAGTTCCTTGGGATTTTGATCTTGATTTGCTCAATAAACCATATTCTTGATGCGATGGATAACTATTTCTCTGTTATATCATATACTACTCATAACCATGGCATTTGCCTTAATATCAATCTCGACCTTGAGTCTGCTCAATAAATCAAAAGAGATTATTTGCTAGCATCTTTCATTTCATGGTGGCCTAAGTATAATGCACATATCTTGAGTTTGCTCAACGAATACATGCATGTATCTTACTTCTCTAGTAATATAATGATAGTACTACACATAGCAGCCCTGGCTTGAGTTTGCTCAACAATTAAAGAGTATGACATATAAATAGTAGAGGATAGTTCTATATTAGAGATTCGTAATCTTTAATATATTTTGGATGATATCGATTTACGGAATAATGTATTACTTATGATGTACCGCTATGGTTCATGTGTTGGACACATCTGAAATCATGGTATATGTACTATATGTGTATTTACTACAAAATCTATCTTGGATATATTTTAGTTTTGCTTTCATAATATTTTTACGTATATGGTCATATGAGTTTAATTTATTTATAGCTGTTATAATTTAATTAACTTGTACAATATATAGATGTATCATTATTAATTAATCATAATTAACTAATTTTAATTCTCATTAATAAAATCATATTGAATTAAATTTAAATTTTATTTAATTAAAACTTTTAATTGAAATTTATTATAATTTCAGAAATTTTATTTTGTTTTACTCACCTTAAACTATTTAAGATAAATAACCCACTATAATATTTATAATTTGTTTACATATACAAACCAATATATGCACATATATATGTATATAAATATAAATTAATTAGCTTTTAATTAATTTATTTATTAGATAAATTCTTTTATTTTATTAAACGATTTTAATTAGAAAATTAAATTAAACTTTTAATGCTATCCATCTAAAACATATCTAAGATAAATATATACCTATAATAATTTTAATTACATGCATACACCGCTTTATATTTATATATTTACATCGATTAAAATTTTACTAATTTATTTATCAAAATAATTATTCATGTAACTAAAATTTATTAATTAAATAATTTAAATAAATTCGAATATTTTATTTATAATTTAACCTTAACGATTTAGGATAAATACACACACATACATATGTCATTATATACATTTATTTTGGTTAATTAACCTTTAATTAATTAATTAAATATTAATAATTTTTGAAAATATTAAATTTATTTTCAAAACTACTTCGAAAAATATTTATTACCTATATAAAATTTCAATTTATATTTTAAATTTGACATATATTTTAAATTTTCATACTTAATTATGAAAATTAGCCCAAGTTCCAAATCAATTTAGGCAATAACAATTGGACCAACGTTTCTGACTTACTCCACATATTGGGCTAGGCCAGTAGCTAAGGTGGGGAGAATACTTGAATATTCAACCCTAAGTCTAGACATTACTTTTCTAGACAACCACTATAAATGTAGGTTTAATGAGTTGGCCCCAATGTTACCAACTATACAGCATAGACCATTTAGGCAGTGATACTAATGAATGAACCTGTTCCGTTTCACAGTGGATAAAGTGGGAAAATTTCAAAATTTTGCCTATCTGGATCATATTGTGCCGGTGAAGTCTATTGGTTTACACTAGATCCGATCTTGGAATTAAACAAAATCATATTTGATTTAAACCTATTTTATATTTATTAATTAATTAACTCAAAATGTTTAGGGATGTATCATATATGTGTGTGTGTGTGTGTGTGTGTTTGTGTGAGTGTGTGTTTATACAATAATATAACAACATACCACAATGAAATATAAACATGTGTATAACGATATATACATATAGATATTAGGATTTATATCTATTGTATATACATATACATTATACTTACATTTGCATGACAATTTCATATGAATATCAAAAACATAAATGTCGAAGAGTGTGTGTGTATACATATGTTTGAATATACTATAATATGTGTATATTGTATGCATATAGATATTTATAGTACCATATATACAGTTTAGACACACACACAGATATATATATACACACACACATACATGTGTATATATATACATACGTGTATGTATATATATGCATACGTATATGTGATATTTTATTTCCACTTATATATATGATAATAAAATTAGATATTTTCAAAATAGGAGAATACTTGGTGAAAAAGGAAAGGTGGAAATAAAATTTATCACTAGATCCAAATCTAATCAACAGGTTTAAAAGGAAACTGAATTGGTGGTATCTAGATTTCATCTTTTATAAACACTAATCTGTACTAAGTTCGACATCTGTATGAAAATAATTATATTCTTAATCCCAGAAATATATCTTGGCTTTTAAAAATTGCAAATTTGAAAACATACATCGGCATGAAAACAAAATTACTATAAACTATTGTCATAATTGATATTTTTCTTCAATAACATTATTAATT
Source organism: Allium cepa (assembly GCA_030765085.1). Lineage (NCBI taxonomy): Eukaryota > Viridiplantae > Streptophyta > Magnoliopsida > Asparagales > Amaryllidaceae > Allium > Allium cepa. The sequence continues at coordinate 700,670,170 of CM060929.1, read as the reverse complement.
TTTTCTTAGAGCTTTGCATATATACATATACATGTATGAAAAATTGAAACTTAATATTTAATTTTCAAGTACATATAATTTAATAAGACATTAAATGGATAATTGAAAAACAAAAATTAATTTAGCAAAAAGATTCAACTAGATATTGATTTACAATTTTGGATAATATGAAAAATAAATAAAGCATATGAATATATACATACATAATTTAATTAACTATACAGTAGATCCATAACTATAAGTGAATTAATTTGTGAAAAAATAATGTAAATTTTATTACAACAATTACGACCTAAATTAACTAATAATTTCAGATCGAACAAGCAATTTGAATGCACAAAAAACCTAACATAAGGCCAATTTTATAATTAAATAACAATACGCAAGAGATTTTAGGTTAGATATAGTAAGTAGCTATCTATATACACATATATATGAATTTGGTCAGGGTGAAACATCATGAATAAATAAAATAAAATAGAAAAATTGAATCTGAAAAGTCTTTCCCTTTGTAACACTTCGATTTGAGATTTCTCCTTAGATCTCTAAGCAAAATCAACACCCAACTTTGCAAGAGAAGGATAAATCACCTAGCTTTTATTTTATTTGATGTTTTTAATTTATTTGGAGTTGATAATTTTGAGAAATGACTTTAGGAATTTTCATCATGGATGATGATAAAGAGAGAATAGAAACATTTCCTATTCTTTATTCAAAACCTTTTCCTTTTTGTTTCTAATCAATTTTCAGTTAAGTTAAATCACTTCCTATCCAATGCATGGTTGGGTAAGCATGTATTCCTACATGGACTTATTTTCCAAAATGCCTATCAATCAATTATTTTTTTACTTGAACCCACTTAAAGTTATATCGATATTATATATCAGTGAGTGGAAATATAACTTTTATATATGTGCCAAAATGATTCCAAACAACTCTAAAACATCAAATAAAATAAACAATAATCAATGTTTCTCAAAAATTAAATAATTAACAATATTTTTATAAATGAATCAAATTGTATTTTTTTGGAGAATTAACAAATATGGATGGCAGTTCGGGCGAATTCATCGCTTGAAGACCTTTTAAGTAATGATTGTTTACTCACATTTTCTTCGTCAACACAATAGCACCTTCAAATTTATGGAACCTGGTTTTGGTTAAAATTCAATATCATCCTTATTCAACTTAGTTGGTCCATAAAAAAGTCCTTTCTTAATAAATATTTTTTTATTAACAGTGGTACTTTGACCAGATATTCTGACTAAAAGTTTACTACGGTTGACCGCGACACTAACCTTATACAAATGAGGAGAAGAATTGTCTATTGAATGGTGTTTCACTTCCATTGCTTCAATCCAAACCCAATAATAGTTGCTCGATAGATCTCCATGCCATGATTTAACTATAATCAAAGTATAACATTCATAATAAACTTCCAACATATTCTCAAGTCGAGGGAACTATATAACATCGTTATAATAAAGTTTTTCATTTGACCTAGCTGTTACTAACCAATAAGAAACTCGCGGACGAATCATTATGTGGTTATTCGATTACTACGAGTATGTGAATTAGTAAATTTCTGAATGACATTTTGTACTTAGAAGATTTATTTCATAATTTTACGATTTAAAAATTAATTTACAATTAATTATTTAATTTTGGCCTATATTTAAAATATTTTTAAATAATAAAAAAATGTTATTTTATTTTTGTATTTTTCTCTCGAGTGTTTATTTCGTGTTAATGTAATTTTATAAAATGTAAAACATTTTTTATATAATATATATTAATATAATAAATATATGTAATTAAATGATTTAAATAATAATCAATTAATGATAAATATATAAAAAATTATTATTGCCGAATATAATATATGCATTATACATTGTGTATAAAATATATATAACATGTCTATATAAAGTATGATGAAGTAATTATATTATTAACTATATATATTCATGTATTTATAATATACATATATATAATTAAACAAACAAATAAAAAATTTTATATATGAGCCGTGTCATTGTAGGTCTGAGCATAATTTTTTTAATATTTAGATATAGACAACCAAAACCATTTTGTGACTATATCATTTGCATATCGGAATAGTCACCTAACAAACAATATAAAAAATAGGTATAATAAAACATTATATTTGAGAATTAATAATTATACTATGATCAAAAATATAACTCACTTCCAATTCCTTGGATTACATCTTGAAATGATGATGTATGCTTCCTGAAACAATTTTCGGTTCAAAAGAGCGCTAGTTCTTGGAACCATTGACCACTATGATATATTGAATTGATTTGAACCTGATAAAGTTAGGGAGAAGAGAGGGGGACTTCAGCAAGCAAACAGTACGGATGGAGGCTAAAAAATATCAATATTTAATGGAGGAAGAGATGCTTAAATATAGGAAGGAAAGGAGAAAAATTGGGATCTCATCTTTTACTCTATCTCCTTTAATCTAAGCCATCCAAATTCAACCATCTCTCACCATATTAAGCCACATATAACCCCTAGTATGGCCACACATACCAGCCTTAATAATGTGCGACGAACCCATCTGTGGTAGGAGAAAATATTTTGCATTTTAAGTCTAATTTAAACGCTTATCGATATCATATATCGATAGATATATTTATAGCTTTTGTAAATACATTTAATATTTGTTTATCAAATCAAAATCAATTTTATAAATAATATTAAATAAATATTAATTAATTTGTAACAATTATAGATTAATTAAATCATTTGGTTAAAAGAGAATTCATCCTTCGGTTGTGTGACTCGTCAGGTATAAATTTGGTCCACGATTAATATCGAATCGAATATTAACGTTCACATTACACAAAGCAGGTGTTGTGACATTTTAGCCAAATTTATCGCTTACTTGGTTTTGATGAAATCCAATTTTACTTTGCTAATCATTGCTTGATTATCACTACTACTTACACTAACTCTCTTTATCAAAACTATATCACTATGGACTTATGGAATTTGGTAATGGTCAAAATTCCAACATCATCCATATTCAACTTTATATGTCAAACACAAAGTCTTTGGTTGAAAAATAACAATCATTATTAAACAAAATTATCCGGGTAGAGCCATTAACTTTGAGTTGACTTCAGTTGACCTTGATACTAACCTTGTATAACTAAGGAGATGAATCCTCTCTAGAATAATGCTTCACTTTCATACTTCCACCCAACCCAACTATAGCCAATCGGTGGTTGTCATGCTATGATTTGACTATGATCAAAGTGGAGCTTTCATATTGAAGATTAGCAATATTCTCAAGTCGAGAGAACTATGTAAATCAGTCACATCGTTATTTTTTGTTTGACTTTAGTTATAGTAACCAACAGAAAATTATTGAATGAGTCATTCCATAGTTATCTAATAACTATCAGTACATAAACCTTGGTACCCTCAGCAACCATGAGTAATACACTACCCAACATTTGAAAAGAATTATGAACTCTAGTCTTAATGGATGTGTCGATATCCAATCTCGATACATCTTGACTAGGATATTTAAAATGGTATATTTACTCTCGTTGTGACAAATTACTCGCAGTTACAACACTTTGTAACTACTATCACATAGCATACCATTTATGGACTTTTTATCAAATGTACTTTTAATTAAATTAATTAATTAATAAAACCATTATATCAAGTACATAATAAAAAGAAAACACCTTCTATTTCAAACAAGATATGTTATCCAGTTAGATATATGTAACAAATTACATAATTTCTCCTAGGGCATACCCCTAACCTTATCAACGTGCACGTATTTGCTTAAATGCAATATATAAAAGACATTATGCATATCCACCAGATTGCTCAGTTACTCAACTTTATACACAAGTTTACCAACCCTCACAATACTGCAAATGAATCTGCATGTCTAGGAGTTAATATCCTGGCCTTCCCGAAGCGCATAACATATTACATCTGTGAAACCTTTATGAACATAGGACTACCATTGCAAACTCCAGTTCTCTTCTCTTATTAGCATAAAATTGCTGCCTCAATTGAGAAAATTACATTCTTGCATGAATCAAATATATCTTTTGGTAGCATCTTTTGCCAAGTTATGTCCCAACACGAGTCTATCTCCCATGTCTAAATAACAAATATGTGACTTACACGGTCTACTATAAAGTGCCTTAAATGGTGCCATTCTCACACTCGATTGGTAACTATTATTATAGGAAAAATCTACCAAATGCATATAATCATTCAAGATCCTCCAAAATCTAAAACATATGCTCTTAACTAGTCCTCTAACACACGGTTCACCCTTTCCAATTGACTATCTGTCTATGGGTGGTAAGTTGTACTCAAGTTCAACTCTTTACCCAACGCACTTTTCAAACTTCTTCAGAATTCAGTAATAAACAATGGGTCTCTATCACTAATGATGCTGCTTGGAATCCCATTGAGTCTTATAACGTTGTTCACATATAGCTTCACTAAGCTGGTTGTCATTTTTGTCAAACTTTACTAGGATAAAATGGGTGCTCTTAGTCAGTCTATCGACTAATACCCAAGTGCATGATTCCCCAATCTCGACCTAAGCAGCCAATCTGTAAAATGCATCGATACCTAATTCCACTTCCAAGTCGGTACGTCCAATGGTTGAAGCAAACCATTTAGCTTCTGATGCTCAGCTTTCACCTATTGACATGTGAAACAATTCTTCATACATTCTCCCATTTATTCCTTCTTAAAAGAAGACACAATTCATGTTGTGGTACATCTTGTCCTTTCAGGATTAATCGTAAAATTAGACAGATGATTTTCTTCTAAGACTTCTTTCGAAGCTCTCCATATTCAGACCACAAATCTTCCTTTCTATAACAACCCACCTCGAAGCGGGCCTAATTTTAGACCCAATAAAAGCTCATCGAAACTTAGGCCCATTCAATAGCTGATCGTTGGTTGGTAAAATTGATACAATGAACAATATACAGAGCTATCTATTTATGCAATCAGAATCTCGTAGCAAAAGAGATAAAAATATAATACAGAAATAAATATCCATTTCATATAAAAAAAATCATATATAAAAATCACAACATATCATCCCAAATGTCCAAAATACAATGTCTCAAAATAAAATCAATGTAATAAACTAGGTACATTATAATATATCAAAAACATAAATAAGTAGATAAACTGCCACAAGTCTTCCTCGCCATCTTCATCTTCTTTATCAGCATTGTTTCCTCTAATATATGTGATGTAATAAGGAGGGGCGTCGGAACAACAATGTCTGGTGAATGAAAATCTCAAGCCTTACCATAATAGTTTTTTGGGTAGTAGCATTTAGATAAGCAATATATCTTACACATCCTATACTATACCCTATCAAGAATACCTTCAACTATAAGTTCGAAGGCTCTTCCAGTCTAACTCCATAGTGTACCTTCAACTGTAAGCCAAAGGCCCCTTTCCAATCCAATGCAACTACTGACAATCATGTCCTAACAATGTGAGAGAATGTATTTAAGCCACTTAATACCTATTTAATTGAAATTAGGCAAATTCTAACCATTTAATACATATGCCCTAGGCAAATCCCTGTATTTTAATACCTAAACCTAGTGCGGACCCCTCTTTGGTACTCCCTACCTGACATCGCACAAAATCTCATGAAGCGGTTTAATACTTCTTTATGGGAAAAGGCAAATCCTACAATAGCCACTTAATACCTCAAACCGAAAGAAGACCCCTTTCAATGTTCCCGACTACCGCACCTAAACGATAAACTTGACAATTTAATACTTCTTAAGTGGGAAGGAGGTGGACCCTACAACAACCACTTAATACCCCCAACCCAAAGCAAGACCTACGTCTTATGATCCATTATGAAAAATGTGATGTCTCATGTTAGCCCGACTATTCGTAGGTGCTGGTAGCAAGATTTAGCTGGGCAGACTTACCTTATAGAATTAGGACTAACCTTGCGTCCACTATATGTACTTATTATAAGCAATATCTTACATTAGTTCCAAAGTCACACTACTGGTAATAGTTAGCTAGGTAAACTTCTGTATGCTTTTGATTGGCTCACATCCCTATAACTTATTCATGTTTATGCTCTTCCAACATACTACCATACACACACATAGAGATATATATGTGTATGTATGTGTGTGTTGCTGCATTCTGCGTTAACGCCACATAAAGAAAAATCCTTATTTTGCCTTTAATTATGGATTACTTTCTATAATTATCCATAACTTCCTCCCAAAGGGTTTAACATTATTTACAAACCTATTTGTTCTGTACCACATGATCAATACGCTAGTAGTTATGTGTTATTAATATATTTATATGTATGTAATTTAGGCTAACTAAATATTCCTAAGCGTGCAAAGATTTTCCTATACTAATCATTTAAAATGTCAAAACTTCCAAATTCATGCAAGTGTAGCTGCATATGATAACTAAAAAAATATCTAATATCCTTAACCAAATTGTAACGATCGCCATTTTTCGACCACGATGGTCGACATTAATACGTCCACTGTATCAACTGCCGAGCAATCGAAGGCCGGAAAATTGTACCGTTAGGGTTAAAGAAGAGGTAGAAGATAGAAGAAGAGAGAAAGAAAAAGAAAAAAATAGAAACAACATCAGAATCTCACAATCGCAGTGGAACAACATATAATAGATAAATGAATATTCTTTTAAACAAAGAACTATATCAGTTATTACATTACATCACATTACATTTCATTATCAGAGATTACAACAACAAATGGTGGAAAAGAAATACTATATACTAGTTGATACGCTAAGCCATCCAGCTTGCTTTCAGATCTCTACAGCAACTCCTGAATTTCAGAATATCCTGATAACCTAACTCTAGACTGCCTGTGTTAAAATTGGTGGGCACCCAGAGTTTAGGAAGGAAACAATAAACTCCAAGTCAGTCATGGGACTGGTGTGGGAACTTAAACAGTTTATCTTTTAAAAATCAACAAAGAAATATTTTAAATTAGATTCGCAATGCTTTTTAGAAAATGAGACTACCATAAGGCCTCTCGCACACACACACACAATGCAAACGCAGAATCGGAGGAGATTTCTCCTTATGATAGTCAAATATGCTTGATATGTAGAAATTTTTCTTTGATATTGTTACTATAAGTGCAAAGTGTAGGAAAACATTTCGAAAGTAAAGATATAAATCTTAGCCAACATAGACATTCCGAACTATGCCTACTATAGCTACCATCTAAACAGTGGGGAGCTACCATAAGTAAATGGCAGGTTCTACAACTAAAACCGTACAAGGTGCGTATTGGAGTTTGGATTTCCAACAAATGGTTAGGCCAAGGAACTTTCCATTGCCACATAGGTACGCCTCTGGAAAGATGCCCCGAGAACCTAACCTAACATTACGGTTAGATATCTGCCAACACAAGGCCGGGTTACCCCAAGATGAGTAACTACTGACACGAATATGCCATCCCCCGGTCGCAACCGACCTAAATCCCGAGATTCACCAACAACCACAAAGTAATAAGTTTGCAGCAACAACATAGGTTAAGTATCAGGGCTCCATACCAAAATACCGCCTCTATCCAGAAGGAAATGACATACACTAAGGGGGCGCTATCCCCTAATAACCTTGCCGCATCTTTCCTGTTTCGACCATTTTCGAGGTGTGAGGTCCGACAAAGTCTCATCCACAAAGCTTTGCTTTATACAAAAGCCACTCTTTGATCAACAAATGCTCAACAGCACTTCGTATGCCACATTACCAATTTGGGAATATATCACTAGTAACCATCAACTACAAAACCTCTGAGCTCATACGTCTCAGAGAAGGGTGTTAAGCTAAGAGAATAAATTCTCCGCCACCAACAGAAATATATTTGATAGAAACCAGCTTTACATCTCAAATTGTAATGTCAGACATACAACCATACAAGTCCGTTCCGGGATCGAACAAAACCGAAGGCACTTCCAAAGAAGTCCTTGCAATCCGGATATTCACTAATCACGATCGTACTTTCCGTCACAAAGGGTGATAAAATCTCTATATCGGAGATCAACCGATGCAGAGTCATTCGACGGTAATCCTTCCGTTTTCAAAAATACCCGGTGTTCAACACCGGTCTTCAAATGCTATCCATTATGACATATCACTTATTCGGAATGGGATATATGACACAAAGGTCCTCTCCCGGCTAAACCGAATAACGAGCGCTTATTTTAAAATAATTGTAGCATTCAAATTCAAGCAAATCACACAAATACCCATTTAAAGGTAAATATTGATAGTCGGTTATTTAACCATCAAGGCCAACAACCAATATCCAGCACCATAACAATCATTAGGCCCTTTTTATTAATCTTCCATAAATTAAATAACTTGCCAGATATTCACTTCAATCTATCTTTAAAAAAGATATGTTCTCTAAACCATTTCAATTTCTTCAGTGGAAAACATTTCCAAATACTTATTTAACGATAAGTAATTCACAAATCTACTTATTTTCAATACGTAGAAAATATTCAATATACTTAAATCACGATTATGTATATATTTCATTCTTTAAAGAAAACATTCTCTTAAACACATTTATTTGGGCCAAAACGAATGTTGCGAAAACATCGTTACGACAACCCAAAATCACTAGTATAGGGATTCGAAATTAAGATAGATATATAAAATCCCAATACTATACAAAAACCTTTCCTTTCGGAAATCACTTACTATAACAACAGTGTTATAGTCCATCTTTTTCTTATTTCTCGAAAACGTCTATTTCAACAACGAATGTTGAAATCTATGGTTTCGACACTTAATACATTTTAAAACAACTTCAAATCGTTTTAATTCTATTTAAAATATCACTTCCCCAAAACACTTTAATATATTATTCACTGTCCCAAATCGTGAATATTCTTCGTTAACCAAATTCAACATTTTCTACACATTTTATTTAAAGGATTATCCACCGTCCAAAATCGTGAATATATCTCCTTTAAAAATCTAAAATAATTGACTTATCAAAATAAGTCGATTTCGGATTTATAAAACAATGTTTATAAATCCCATTTATATTTTATAACAACTTCAACTTATAAAATCACTTTATTAACAAATTCTATTTATATCCCAATTAAATGCCAAAATCCAATTTATAAGTTAATTACATATAAATCTTTTATTTTACAAAATCTATTCATTCTATAACTTCCCAATTTATAAATCTATAAATTTCATTTACTTATGAAATCCATTTATACTTCATCTTAACGCTTATAAAAACTCGTTTTATAATTCCAATATTTTAATTTATAAAATATCAATTTTATAAATCTTTTATATAAATCGTTTATAATAATTCAAAATTTTCAATTTAAACCATTTTATAAATTAATCAACTACTTATTTCAAAAATCACATTTCGGTTATATTTCACAAGAATCATAATTTTTATAACATAAAAATTTTAACGCTTATTTATTTAAAATGAATCAATTCCAAAAATTTAGTAAAATGTATACTTTCAAAAATCACTTTAAAATCCTTTTAAATTTTGAAAATCATTCCTTTAACATTTTTAAAACTCCAAAATAGTCCCAATGATGCAACAGCACCAAATAATCAATCACGGCATCCAAACATCATATATCATCATATGATAATCAATAAATATCACAATATCTGAAATCAAATAAATACTGGTGAGGAATCCAGTTGGACCCCTCCAACCTGTTTCCCTGCATCCATAGACATTAGCACAATACCAATTCCGTTTCAATACGGAACATCGCGGTATATGAGATTTGTAAAAATATTATCCGATATTATGCGGCGCAATAGGGTCTCATCCGCTATATAATGCGGGAAAATCAACTCCAAGTACATATATAATACCAATCCCATCAAGATGGAATTATTGCAGTATATGTTTTTAATAAATAACATCCGCTTAATATACGACGTATAGGGTCTATTTCAGAACAATAGATAATAATTTATCATTCAATCACAAAATCAAGCAATTTTAAATCTAACTATTTAAAATTTAAATCGAAACAGATTCGATTGAGTGAGAAGTTCTCACCTTGGTTTCCAATTTTCAGCGTTTTATTTCGAATATAATTAAACACGCATTTAATTTTACTCAAAATTCAAACTAGCTCCAACAATCCTGTTCCATAGCGTAGTGCTCGTCAAAACGAAGCTAACGCAATTCGTTTCAAGCGTTTTCGACCTCGTATGAACAAGTTATGATGTTTTAAACATTTGAACGAATTTATATAATATAATTTTGCAACTTTTATTTTATTTATTTTAACCTTTATCAATCTCGGTCGTTCCTTTTAATTCATCAAATCTTGGCTGCACTTGGCTTTCTCCCCTAACAGGCAAAACGCGAAAATCACGTAACGCATAGCCGTTCGTTTTCTTGAATTTCGCCCCCACCTACATCGATCTTTACGACGATCAAGAGCAGCCATTCGAAGCAACAACGCCAGCACCACCCTCGGCTGAAGTATGAACGAGCTCGGCCCCTTACTGTGCTTGAAAAACGTGGATGAACGTTGGTTGTTCAAGCAAAGATTGCCGCCAATCCGTAGCTCTAACGATCTTGACCGTTGAGAATATAAAGCTTGATACGCTCTACAATATTGTAGTTGAAAATTTCGTCTAATTGTTGATGGATTATGAGAGATTGAGGGAAGAAGCTTGGAAAATTTCGGCCATTAAAAACAATGGTGGTGGCTGAACTAAGAAACTAGGGTTTTGGTTTTCTTGTTTGCAAAAGTGAATAAGGAGGTCCTTTTATAGAAAATTCAACAAAAACACTATTCATCCAAAATTTTCCGAACTCCAAACGAAGTGCGTCGGCTGGCGTTTCTAGGGTTTACCCAATGTTTCGGACACAATGGAACATGTTTCGGAGGCTAATTTAATCATCTGTGCGAGTTACGGAGATAAAGGATCAAATTTAAATTAAATCGATTAAACTAATTTCTATGCGTTTTGGCTTGCCCCGGACAAACAGTGAATCCGATTGACACGAAATTTGAAACCATACAATAATATAACATTACGGATCCGATGAAACTGGTTTCGTCGAAATCCGAGACTGTTTGAAAAATGGCTATTTTAACTCGTCAATTAAATATTAAAATATTCAATATTCACAAATTAACTTTTAATTCGATTTTAAAAGTTCTATAACATCATTCTAACTCCAGTATGATTTAATATAAATTTATAAATCATTTTTAATCACATTAAACCCGATTTCCAATTATTTCTGTAATTTCAAATATTAAATTATCGATTAAATTATCCAATTAAATCTAGATATTCGAAATAAAATTTATTCGACTTATAAATTTTACTTGTTAATATTTAAAATCAATTAAATATACGAATTTCAATTGACAGGAATTCTGGGTCATTACACAAATAATAGACTTGCATCAATAAAATGGAAGCTAATACCAAATTTATTTTACATTAACATGGTAGAATCGGCTCGTTTACATATACAATGAAAAAGATATTCATATCTAAATTTTGAAAATAGGCAGTGCAAACTACAAATAGGAGAATTCATGCTTTACACACTATCTTCTAACTTATTTTCTTTTTAGAACCCTTTAGCATAAAATAAAAAAGTTGGAAGAGGAATAGAATACAAACTATTCAATTTGCAACAACAAAACAAATTCTACTATTGTTATATAAAACGACCAAGAATTCAATAAACCTAAGACTTGACATTTTGTTTCGGGGAGTTTTGAGGTATTTTAGGGTTTTCCAGTACAAAATTCCCTCAGTCGCAAACAAATCCATTTTTCACTTATGTAAGTACTAAAATGTGAAAACATAAGATTTCCACTCATAGAATGTTTCAAGCTTCCCATTGGATTCGATTCACGCCTTTTCCTAACTTCTCCTTCAAATTACCTCTCTTTAAAATATATAATAATTTAATTTTATATAAATTAGATTTAGAATTCAAAGATTGGAGGAGAACAAAATAGAAAAACATATATCAATATAAACCTATTACCTTTCTTCCTTGGACTTGAACTCTTAAACCTAATCGAGGAAAAAGAACGATGGAGTTTCGCTAGAGCTTCAAATATTGTTATGAATAAAACAGAGGGTACCAGCCTCTTATTTATAGTGCTTAGAACATGTCAAGATTGTACGATATAAAATCGATTTGATATAATAAAATCTGGTCCTTGCGTGCCTATCAAAACCTTAGCCACAATACACTCACCGGTCGACCACTCCTCTTTACGCAGTCGACCACTAGCGGTTGACCAACCCAATGGAGATAGTTAGCTGGTCCTATTGAATTAGGCGAATAATAAAATTGCTATTTTTTTGATTTTTTTTTCCCATTTGAAGTCCCACGGTTAATGTTTATTTAGCATTTTCTTATACCCTAAGCTTCCTTTCAACGTTAAAATATTTATTAACATTTTTAATTTTAAATGTTAACCTTGATTAAAATCAATAACTTTTTCAAACGTTAATTCAAATACTTCAAACATCAATAACTTTTCCTTTGAGCTTCGATTACCAAACTTTATGTGCATATATATATATATATATATATATGTATGTATGTATGTATGTATGTATGTATGTATATGTCGATTAGAAAACTGCCACGAACGCAGTGGTGTTACTTTCATGGCCAATTTCTAACATTTATGAAATTTCAATTTTTAACCTTATTATTAATTAATTAATTAATTCTTATTTATTTTTATGGGGTGCTAAATTCTCCTTCCCTCCAGAAAGGATTTTTTCCTCGAAATCCCTAAAGGAAAGACAGTGTAATGTGCACTCCACAACTATGTTATACAACCAAGTTATCTACATAACTATTTACTCAACCACAAATGCACGTGATTATATATGCGACATACTATAGGTGAGATGACTCCTAACATGAATGAAAGATCATGATATATAGGCATGCATGCAAGCATACTAAATATGCATAAGATTCTACATGAGTGCAATCATAATAATAAGTGTTTCCCCTATCATCCAATCTAGCAACCACATTGTAACCAATAACCTAAATTCTGGAGAGAGAAAGTTTACTAGAGAAAAACTCAAGATGAGAAGCCTTCATCTTCTCTTTGATTTTCCACGTGCTTTCCATTGGATTATCTCCCTATTATACTCGGACCAGCCTAATTTCTTTGTTACGAAGCTTCTTAGTTCTATGCTCCATTATGCGCACAAAGGCATAGAGTGTCATTGGTTCCATATCTATATTTACTAACCGATTAGGCTCTACTATGGTTGCAGTGTCGTGTAGACATTTCTTGAAGTGCGAAACATGAAAGACGTCATGGACTCTCGCAAACTTATCTAGCAGCTCCACTCGATATGCAAGCATCCTATAGTAACAGCTTACCTCCATATCCATACCACTAAAGAGAATTACTAGGTATTTCTGTCTGGTAACATGGAGAATGAGACTCATTAGGAGCAACCACATATGAATATTCTCTTGGTCTAACACTGGTACATATTAAAAATCTTATATAACACATGTGTATTTGGTATCGACATAAAGCAATAAACACGTCGGTTTACCATGACAGAACAATATATAACATATACAAATGAATACAGATTTACAGTTCGCAGTAGAAAAATACAATACAAACTGATATCAAACTGTAACACTGTCATTCTCACCACGACAATATATACCAAGTCTAAAATATACGACTCAATGCAATCTCGATACAACAAATACAAGGAGACATCCAAAGGAAATATATTGATAACTCAAACACGATATAACATATACTTTGTCTCCTCTAAAACCCAACATCCAAAATGGCTAATCTCCATATACTTGAAAAGTCTCGGACTGACCCGAATATTATATAAATAATAAACTAACCATCCTATATCTAAATCCAAAGCAATTATATAATAATAATTATGGTATTAAAAACCAAGTATGAATACGGCTCAATGAAACACATCCAATAAAACATCATAATAATAATATACCATGCCACACAAAATCTCATTTGCATTTAAATGACCAACAAAAACAAAACAAAACTCAACATCAAATCCAAATTTATACCTAATATCGCATAACCAATCAAATTTCCCAAATAACGATTTCAACCACACAATTCGATAAATAATCAGGATAAAACACACACGCACGCGCGCGCACACACACACACACACATATAAGATGCAACGGGAAATAATTATAGTTTTGAGTATAAAACTTACTGAACTGTCGAACGAAGACTAACAGCCTTCGACTTTCCCTTCATTTGCACCTACACACTTACACGCATCACCAAGAAATTGCCAACAACCATGTCAAAACTCCCCCACTTTGTTGTTTCCCAGACCACGATTGACACCAGACTCACGTCATGAACACAACCACTATTGTGATGCCTCCAAATTACTGCTTCACATCCATGAATGCATGCACCTTCTCCCTCGACATTGCCTCTCAACATGGAATCCTCCACCTGAATTGTCGATGTCAGGCATTGTGCTCCAGTTTTGCATCGCACTCCTTCATCGCATCTGAATCCCAGTTAACGCATCAATTTTCCAACACTTGCCTCCACCAAGTCACGACTTCAACCTCCTTCGCACATCGTCATGATGTCAGGCCAAAGCACCTTAAGCACGATTTCTTCTTATTTTTTTAAAGCCACGAATCCAGTTTTGACTTTGAGGAGGTTTGGGATAAATGGGCATAGGGCAGTTTTGGGTTTTATTTTAGGTAAAGAAAAGGTAGAGGAGTCTTCTAGAGGAAGGAAGAAAAGAGTTTAAATGGGCTCTGGACCTTTTCTGTTTTAGGCTAGTCATTTAATTTATAGTTTGCCTAATACAATCTAATTTAATTAAATCCACACTTCACTTTACAAATTATATTTTGATAGTTGGACAAATTTTATTCAATTCGATGCCCTCAAATTTATTTATATTATTTTAATTATGTAATAATTAATTACACGTTAAAATTAATTTATATTCAATTGAACAATTTATTTAGTTTCAATATATTAGTTGAAAATAATTTATTGATTTAATTCAATTTATATAAAAAAAACTCATATTAAAGAGACTTCAAATAAATTATAATTTAGTTTCAAAATATTAATTATCTATAATCGAATTCAAATATTTTTATTAAATTTATTTATTTTATGGCGTAAAAATTAGGTTTGTTATAGACTTCCCCTTATGAAAATTGCATTCTTGTAATTTCTTGTAGAAACGTCATTCACAAATCAAGCCCTGAACTTTCTTCACATCAACAAACTTCTAACAGTTTACATAATCCTCTATGTGGCTCTTTCTCCAACCTATAAATAAACTTATTCAACAACACTTAAATTTCTGCATAACATATATTTTTGGTGAAAATATTCTTAATGTTAGATTTTTTGAAAATTTTGGCGGAGTCTCCTTTGTACGAAAAGCTTTCCGTAAAATCAAAATAGGATATATCACAATAAATATACATCTCAATCAATGGGGAATCCCGAAACATTAGGAAAATAATATACTATCCATATATACCAATATATCATACCTTGCTTTAAGCATGCATAAGAGAGCTATCGCTGCCCGTAGGTCCAAATACGTTTCAAAAACACATGTTCTTAACTCCGTTTACACATTAATCGCTTATAATAAAGAATAGGATAAGAATGCAATCAACTTAAAGTAAAATAAGCATAACCTACTTGTTTAACCGCATTTTCATGAAATTTTAAAATTCAAAAACACCAAATTAGGGGTAGGTTTCGAAGGTAAAGTTCTTAATCGGTGTTATAGCTTTCAAAAAAAATAATTTTTGGATCACCAAAATGTCAAGTACACCCCGAGTTATGACGTTATTTCTAAAAGCAGTGAAATTTGAAAATGTTAAAAAGCTTAGGCGCACTTTAGAAAATGATGTTTTTGGCATAGAAACTTTCAAAATTTTGGAAAACACTTAGAGCAAAAGTTTTCTTATGTTCTTAGCTTTCTGAAATGGATAAGAATGTCGAAATCGGATAAATCATTTAAAAGTTATGGTCTAATGAATTTCAGCGATGTTACATGAAATTTCCAATTGCAAAACAGTGATATACATAGTTTGCAATTCATGTTTAAATATAACTAACTTCAAATTTCGCATCACATTTCAAATGAAAAAATTCTTTAATAACATAGGTTTCTACTGAAATTAAGTTCGTCGAAAATAGATAGATGGTTTGAGATTTATGGTCAATACAATTCACTGTTTTTAACTCAAAACTTTACATATTGTTTAAATAATTTTTTTTCCTATTCATAATGCTTTTTGCAATATGAATTTCAAGTTTAAGTTTAAAACTTCAAAAGTAAAATTCCGTTTAGAATTAATAACAAAATTTTTTTTACTAAATAACTACACTTTCTTCTCTAATACTTTTTTCAAATATGATTTCAATTTCAAATCATTTCCAAAATCCGAATATGAAATTTCAAAATCAATATTTAAAATCTCTTATTCGCTTCAAAATCTATAAAAATATCCCCAATATAATAATAATTTAACAATTTGAAAATTCTGTTTCTAGGATAACAAAATAGTAATAGGATTTACCAAGTTAGTAGTTCATCAAGTACCGAATTAAAACTTTATTTCTTTTTACATTGAATTTTATTTCTTTTGGAATGATTTTAGAACATCTTTACATGAATTATTATTATTTTCAAAAAATGTTTTACCTCAGCAAATAATATACATTTTTTTCCAAACTACTTTATTATTCTTTATTAAAACTGTAACGACGCACTATTCTGGACAATTCAAATCGACAGTAAATCCATACATGTCTGACTTGAATAATTCAAAACAGAAGATTGTAATATAATTTGGAGCAAATAAAACCAATCATAAAATCACAGACACAGATAAAATCAGAATAACTCGTAGAGGAAATAGAATAACCATAGTGGTTCATGAAGCCACTATAACTCAATCTCAAAACAAGTACCAAAATACATAGTCTGAAAATCAAATACAGTTTTGAAACAAATATAGTAGAGAATCCTAAATACGTAAGTCTCTAATACATAGCTGAAATAAAAAGACTGAATTGAAATAGATAAGCTGGATAAGCAGATAACTCCAAAAATCTCTAGCTTCCAGAAGATAGATCCAAGCTGTAATACTCAGGTTGACCCGAGCGTAAGAAATAAACACAAACACTCGAGTCAGGACATACATACTTATACAATGTAAACTAATTCAAGTGAACTGTAATATAAGGTACAAGTAACTTAAAGGATGCTTGGGACCGTCCATCCTCTAAGGATCCGTTAAACTATTTACTATGTAGTAATATTTCGCTATTATAGTAATGTCTATTAGTAAAATAAACTTACTTTTAAATAGCGTTAAGGCTTCCACCTTAACACGTAAAAATTCCAATAGTCTATACAATACCGTAATACCTCCTGATCGGGAGGCTACCAGAGGTTACCCCATAGGTACGACACAAATCAAACTCGTACAAGGCGCGCTAGGGTAGGTGGCATGGCACAACAAGGCAATGCCAAGGTGGATATACCAATTACGCATCCGGACCGGTGGTAACGTATAGTAGCTACTACCGTCCACCTCGAACAACACTCCCAAAATCAAAGGTGCGCACCAAACAATCACAAAGTAATTGAATGGCACACGAAGAAGTGCGTCCGATAAGAGGTGCTACCTCCTTAGCCCGAGAATCGCTCCTGTTTTAACCACCTTATACTAACTCATGGGAGTTGGGTCCACGTACATACCTCAATAGAACGTCCCCACCATCCTACTTCATTCTGGAATCTCCACCGCGTACACGGTTGTTAAAGTGGTTTTCGGTATCGACAAAGAGTATGTCCATACCCGTTCCCGGTCTCTTTAGCAAACAACATTATTATTACCCGTTGTTATAAATTTCAAAAGTGGTTTATATTCCATGTCAAAATAATTCATTTAAACCATATAAATATGAAGTAACTGTTCTTCCAAACTAATTATTCAAATTCCAAAATTTCAGCAATTTCTATGTCTATTCATTAAATTTCAACATTTCAAACATTGTAAATCTCAAAACAGCAGCAATTACAACATTTATAAAGTGGCAATTACAACATTTATAAAGTGCTGCGGTAGGTGTATTTAGTATATATCAAAACATGGTTCAATTCAGAAATTTACAGCATTTTAGAAATGCTGTTATAGGTTAACTTAGTAATTTCAGCATATAAATCAATTTCCAGAAATTACAGCACTTCAGAAATGCTGTTATAGGTCTTTTTAGTGAATTTCCAGCCATAATTCAAATTTTCAGAATTACGACACTTCAGAAATGTTGTTATAGGTCTTTTTAGTGTATTTCCAGCCGTAGTTCAAATTTCCAGAATTACAGCACTTCAGAAATGCTGTTATGACTTTTTAGTGTATTTTCAGCCATAATTCATATTTCCAGAATTACAGCACTTCACAAATGCTGTTATAGGTCTTTTTAGTGTATTTCCAGCCATAGTTCAAATTTCCATAATTACAGCACTTCAGAAATGCTGTTATAGGTCTTTTTAGTGTATTTCCAGCCATAGTTCATATTTTCCTCAGCATTTCTGAACCGCTATGATTCTTGTTATACCTTTTAAACAATAAATATTCACTTTTCTCATTTTTAACTTATTCAACTTATTCCACCTTTCACAAATGTTTATTTGGATATTATTTAACTTACAAATTTTACTAAAATAATCTTTTATTAATAAATATCCAATTTAGAATAAAATTCATTTGTTGAGTCAATACTTTATAATTTCTTAACTTTTATTTCAACCAATAACTTAATATTTTATTTAACATAACCATCTCCTAAATAAAATTTAATTTCCATTTATTTATCTAACTTAAATTTCCATTTAAACCAAATCTCCGAATTCCAAGTTAAGTCATAATTTGAAACACACTTTTCTCTTTATTTATTTATACATTTGACTTATAGAAAATACTATACAATTTATCTAAATCATTTAAATCCAATTTTTTTTGTTAAAAATTCATATTTTACATATTTCAAAATAATTAATACCTCAAAAATAATACTTTAAAAATAACCACGGGTTTGTATAATATTTTCTAACCTAGGTCAAGTGATACGGATAATATATCATTTCAACCCGTAATTTAAAAAGAAAAATCCGGGTTCTATCATTTCAAACCTGCAATCCTAAGAAAAATAAATACAATAAAAATCACTCGGGCCTATCATTTCAGCCCATAATGATTTTTCCTAATTCTAAAATCCGTTCGGGTATGTATCATTTCAACCCATAGTGATAAGGGAACTTGCAGTGTGAGATGCAGAAATAAAATGAACAGTTAAATATAACTTCTCATATTAGATGTACAACAAATTTATAAACAGGATTAAACATCATAAAATCACATCACAGGCATATCTATGAATAATATATCAACTTATACAGATTCACTTGTCATCATTTCACAATTACATAAGAATATACTGTCTAGAGTGAATAACTCACCTTATAGATGCTAGAGATCAATTAAAACAGAAAGATCCACACGCCGAAAAGCACGAGAAGGCACGATAAGATTTGGGATGAAGTACCAACCTAGTTCAGATCTTGTAATCAAAATAAATATAACAATTATTATTATATATGATTTACCACAAACCAACATGCATTAAACCATGAGAACAAATCCAATACAATTTTTTTTAATCAAATCAAAAGGCAAGATGAATTTAAAGTGAAACAAAATGGAATAAATCATCAAGTGGGCTTGGCTACAACCTTTATAGGCTCGGCCTCATCACCCATAGGCTCGGCCATGGTGGATTTGAGTCATGTAGGCTCGGGTATGGATCAAGTACTCACGGTCATGGCTTGAGGAAGGTGGAAAAGGGTAGGCCACACATGGAAATGAACAAGGCAAGCAATTTTGAGGAGTTTTGGGCTCTGCTAGGGTTTTAACTTGACTTGGTGATGGATATTGGGGTCTAGGGTTTCATGGCCATGAGTGGAGAAGTGATGGTAGGTCATGGTGGAGGAGGAGAGGAGATGGTGGTCGGAATAGGGGTGGAGGTCGAGAATTCCATGAAGAAAACACAAGAAAACTAAAAGAAAAATTAAAAGAAAGAAGCCATAGACTTATAGTGTTTCTCCCTGGAGACAAATAAAGATGAGATGTTTTTTTCTCTCACGTGAATGATATTATTGGAGGATGGGGTTTAGAGTATGGTAGGAGATCAAAAGGGTGGGCAATATAAAGACAGGAAACAAAAATGAAACGTATGCCCAAACTTAAAACAAATAACGTATCTTAATTGATTTGTTTCATATCCATTAAACAAAGATATATACAAAAAAAACATTCACTAAATAAAAATAAAGTTTATATAAACACCATAGAAAATAAATAAGAAGATGGATATAGAAACATATAAAATAAGACGTAGAAATTTATTACTTTTTAAAACGTTGTATGTTACTCAATTTACAAAGTATAGGTCAGAATTAAATGAAACAAAAAGCAGAAAAAATGTTATAAATATATATAGTTTTAAATAAAAGATTAGAAATTAAAATTTTAAATTTCAAAATTTCAATTAAAGTCAAAGTTTAACCCAAATCTAAAATTCCAAAAATCGTTTATATTTATTATATTTAGGAAAATAATTTATAACCAATTCCAACATCATTCAGGGAAAATTTACAAAATTCAAATTTTTAATAATTAAACTCCAAAGTTTTAAATAAAATGAATTAAAATACTTTAAAAAAATTGGGTTGTTACACTCTCCATCACCCAAAACTTTTCGTCATCGAAAAGGAACTAAAGAGGGAAAACAAAGGAAGATGAGATAGCAAGGAAAAAATACCTGTAATAAACAATTCCAGATTCAAAGCATGTATGCTCTCCTCCGTCTCCCAGGTACAATCCCGATCATCAGTGCTCCACTATACTTTGATCAGGTTGACAGATTTCCTTCTTAGCTGATTCGTACCTCGATCGATGATATGAAGTGGCATCCTCTCAATAGTCAGATTAGGCTCAGTATCCAAACTATTAAGAGCAGGAGGCTGGATAATAAGAGATGGATCATGTAGATAGCGACGAAGATGCGATTCATGGAATACATTGTGTACTCCAGAAAATTTCTCAGGCAAATCCGGATGATAAGCAAGAGAACCAATCCTTTCCAAGATACGGAAGGGACCAACAAACCTAGGAGCAAGCTTCCCTTTACGACCAGACCGAATCACATTCCTTAATGGAGAGACCTTAAAGAAAACCAAATCACCAACAACAAATTCCAAATTACTCCTACGCCGATCAGCGTACTTTTTCTGCCTATCCTGAGCAATTCTCATCTTTCTCTTAATCTCCTCAACCTTCTCCGAAGCCTCCAGAATCATATCAGGACCAAGGACCAAATGATTACCAGATTCAATCCAGCAAGAAGGAGATCTACAAGGTCTCCCATAAAGAGCAACAAACGGAGCCATCTTAGTACTAGCCTGAATTGAAAGATGAATGAGCTAGACGAAAGATTAAGATAAGATTAAAATAGAAGACGAAAATTATACCTGATAACTATTGTTATAAGTGAATTAGACAAGATGGAGATGATCTTCCCAAGATCCTCCATAATCAAGAACACAAGCACGAAGAAGGTCTTCTAGAATCGGATTCACTCTTTCCGTTTGACCGTCGGTTTACGGATGGTAAGCAGTGCTCTGATTCACACGAGTACCCAACTGAAAATCCTTCCAAAACTGACTGGTAGAGATGGGATCCCGATCATAACCAATGCTGATAGGAACACCATGGAGACGAACAATCTTCCTTATATAAATCTCAGCCAGACTGAAAGCAGAACGAGTATATTTGACCAGAATAAAATGATCGGACTTGGTCAGTCTATCCACAATAACCCAAATGCTCTCATTTCCCCTCCTAGACCTCGTTAAACCATCAATAAAATCCATGGAAACCTGTTCCCATTTCCAATTAGAAATCTCCAGGGGCTGCAACAAACCAGGTGTCTTCTGGTGATTTTCCTTGACTTGCTGACAAGTCGCACACCTACTAACAAAGATAGAGATATCCCGCCTCATACGTCTCCACCAATACAGCTTCTTTATATCCTGATACATCTTCGTCACACCAGGATGAATAGAAAGTCTGGATTGATGATGTTCCCGAAGTAACTCCTGCCTCAAACCATCAACATTCGAGACACAAATCCTATTATTAATCCTCAAAATCCCTCTATCATCGATCTGAGCTCCACTACCATCAAAAATACTACCACCAACTCTACAACGAACACTCTCCTTAATCAATCTGATGATCCTATCCTCATCTTGCTTAGCTTTGATCCGATCCAAAAGAGGAGAAGAAGAAACAACAAGCTGACACAACATAGCCTTCTTCCGACTCAAAGCATCAGCCACAACATTAGCTTTACCTGGAGTATAGCTAATATCGAGGTCGTAAGAGGCAAGGAACTCAAGCCACTGAACTTGTCTCTGATTCAAATCCTTTTGGGTAAAGATATATTTCAAAGACTGGCGATCAGTGAAGAGCTCAAACTTAGCACCCAAGAGATGATGCCTCCAAAGCTTCAAAGCAAAGACTACAGCAAGAAATTCTAAATCATGAGCAGCATAATTTGCCTCATGAGTCTTCAACTAACGACTAGCATAAGCAATCACCTTCCCATCTTGCATCAATACAGCTCCCAAACCCTCACGACAAGCATCAATGTATACCGTTAATCCCTCATTTCCATTCGGAACGGTAAGCACTGGTGTGGAAGTAAGCTTATGCTTCAACTCATTGAATGCAACTTTGCACTTATCATCCCATATAAACTTAGCATTCTTTCGAGTTAAAGTAGTGAGAGGAGCAGAAATCCGAGCAAAGTTCTCAATGAACCTCTGATAGTAACCGGCAAGGTCCATAAAACTGCGAATATCAGTTGGAGTCCTAGGAGTTTCCCAATCCTGTAACAGAATAGGGAGAAATAAGGACCCCATAAAAGATTGAATGATCAAATTAAGGAAGGAGAAGAAAGGAGGAACTTACATTGATCGCAACGATCTTGACTAGATTAATAGAAACTCCATCACTAGAAACAATATCCCCAAGAAATTGGACTTCATCTTCCTAGGAATGGCATTTCGAGAATTTAGCCTTCAACTAATGATTTCGAAGAGTCTCTAGAAAAAAAAACTCAAATGAGATTTTTGCTCTTCCTTAGACTTGGAGAACACAAGAATATCATCAACAAAGACTAGAAAAAATTTATTGAGCACATCACGAAAGACACGATTCATCAAATCAATAAAGAAAGCAGGAGCGTTAGTCAAGCCAAAAGGCATAACTAACCATACATAGAAACTATTCTCGGTACGGAAAGCAGTCTTAGGAATACTTTCCTCGGCAACTCTAAGCTGGTGGAAACCTGTGGCAAGATCAAGCAGAGAGAAAATAGTAGATCCATGGAGCTGATCAAACATATCATTAATGTGAGGCATAGGATGTCTATTCTTCATAGTGAGCTTGTTCAGCTCCCTATAATCAACACACATTCGCAGAGAACCATCGGACTTGGTGACGAAAACCACGGCTGCTCCCTATTCCGAAAAGCTAGGTCTGATTAGACCTTTAGAGGACAAGTCCTCAATTTGCTTCCTTAACTCGAATTCCTCTCGGGGTGCCATTCTTCTAGGAGGAAGAACTATAGGTCGAGCTTCAGGAATAAGATCAATATGGAAATCAATTTCCTGCTTAGGAGGTAAATAAGTGACTTCACCAAATACATCGGGATAGAGATTGACTACAGGAGTCGAATTAATATCACCAAGAGAAGCATCAAGAGAATAAATAAAGCTGCCGGCAAAATCTTGGGGAAAACTACACTGAATCTCCAAAGAATTTCCAAAATCAATCTCAAGAGAAATAGTTCGAGAACTACAAGAGATATGGGAATCATGTCTATTCAACCAATCACCCCCAAGTAAAAGATCAAAAGCATCAAAACCCAAAACATAGATATCATCAGTGAAATGGTGGTCAAGATAGAGAAGCTTCACTTTCTTACAAATCTTACTAAGATTCGAAGGTCCACCAATAGGATTTGAAATACACAAAGACACATAAGCAAATTCGGGCAAAAGATGATGCTCGAATTTATTACAGAGATCCAAAGAAATAAAGCTATGGGAAGCTCCAGTATCAAACAAGACACGAACAGGAGTTTTAAACAAAGAAAAGGTGCCCTAAAGAGTACCTTAAGAATCACTTGGAGAACGAGCAGGTGCAGGAGGTGGAGCTGGTGAAGATGCAGAAGTCACACCAAAAATACCTGATGCTTTGCCCTTCTTCTGAGTAGGGCATTCCTTCTTGAAATGGCCAGGCTGCAGATAAATGTGGCAGAGGTCACGCCTGGTCAACTGAGCTGAAGGAGGGAAAGAAGCACCCGAGGTAGGACAAAAATTAGCATAGTGTCCCTTTTGATCACATCTGTAGCAAGTAATGGCAGATAAATCGATCGACTGTCTAAGAGATGAAGAAGATGATCCTAACCCTGGAGTCCTATTTTGATTCCTCTGTCGGTGGTGAAAATGGGGCTTCTCTTCTTGTGATTGCTGGAAGAAGACTGAGATGAAGCGGACTGGGCAGCTGGAGATTCCTTAGAAGTAGGATTCTCATATCTAATGGCCATATCCAACAGAAAGGTGAAAGGACTATGCACATGGGTTATGAGGCGATCATAGTACTCCGGGCGTGCACTAGCAATGAACTTCTCATTCTTCTTGAAAGGAGTGTCTAGCAGATTTAGGCCAAACTTCGATAGCTCGTTGAATTTCCTCTCATATTCAGCAAAAGACATATCACCCTGCTTCAAATCCATGAATTCCCGATACAGCTGAGACTTTCCTGCCTCGGGAATCCATTTCACAAGAAAAGCATTCCTAAAGGACGATAACAGATATAAGACAGATTCAAGAGGAGAAAACCTGAACCAAATTTGAAACACAGAAGATGATACCAAAATTGTTCCCAAGAAATGTCAGCCTCAGCGGTGAGAGCTGTGACAGACTGCCACCAATCCAAAGCTGCTCCTTTCAATTGCCAAGCTCCCAACTGACGCTGCTGGGCATTGTGATCTCTAGACCAGAGAAGATTCTCTCCAAGTCCCTCAACCACTGTTGAGCTTCAATAATGCTCTCAGATCCTGTGAACTTGGTGCCACCAAGCTCATTGTATTCCTTGCAAAGCTTAGTGAACCTGACTGGGGCAACATCATGTCCCCTAACTCTTGCATTCCTACGATCCATCCTGAAAGATCAAGAATGAATTTTTAGGACAGAGGTAATTGAGAAATAAAGACAAGATTAGATAAACCAAATAAGATCCAACGGGAATTAAATATCCCGAATAATGAAATTTCCAATAAGGTGGATAAGAAAAGGAAGAAGTTAGAAAAATTTGCAAAACAAGAAATTTTTTATATTAAAATACTCTTTAAAAATCCTTTGAAAAACCATTTGAAAAAAATCATTTTATACTTTTAAATATGTTCTCTCACAAAGAAAGGATACTAAGGCTGATTTTACTCATTCTAGGATATTACTACCCTATCTCTAATGAGTTTTTGCTCCACAGGCTAAGGTTTGCCTAAAACCAAAGCTCTGATAACAGCTGTTACGACCCACTATCTTGGACCATTCAAATCTACAATAAATCCACACATGTCTGACTTGAATAATTCAAAATAGAAGATTGTAATATAATTTGGAGCAAATAAAACCAATCAAAGACACAGATAAAATTAGAATAACTCGCAGCGGAAATAGAATAACCATAGTGGTTCATGAAGCCACTACAACTCAATCTCAAAACAAGTACCAAAATACATAGTCTGAAAATCAAATACAGTTCTGAAAAAAATATAGTAGAAAATCCCAAATATGTAAGTCTCTAATACATTGCTGAAATAAAAACACTGAACTGAAATAGATAAAGCTGGATAAGCAGATAACTCCAGAAATCTCTAGCTTCCAGAAGATAGATCCAAGCTGTAACACTCAGGCTGACCCAAGCGTAAGAAATAAACACAAACACTTGGGTCAGGACATACATACTTATACAATATAAACTAACTCAAGTAAAATGTTATATAAGGTACAAGTAACTTAAAGGATGCTTGGGACCGCCTATCCTCTAAGGATCCGTTAAACTATTTACTATGTAGTAATATTTCGCTATTATAATAATGTCTATTAGTAAAATAAACTTACTTTTAAATAGCGTTAAGGCTTTACATTTTCCATCTTAGCACGTAATAATGCCAATAGTCTATATAGTACCGTAATATTTCCTGATCGGGAGGCACCCAGAGGATACCCCATAGGTACGACACAAATCAAACTCGTACAAGGCATGCTAGGGTAGGTGACACGGTACAACAAGGCAATGCCAGGGTAGATATACCAATTACGCATCCGGACCGGTGGTAACGCATAGCAGCTACTACCGTCCACCTCGAACAACACTCCCAATATCAAAGGTGTGCACCAAACAATCACAAAGTAATAGAATGGCATATGAAGAAGTGCGTCCAATAAGAGGTGCTACCTCCTTAGCTCGAGAATCGCTCCTGTTTTAGCCACCTTATGCCAACTCATGGGAGTCGGGTCCACGTACATACCTCAATAGAACGTCCCCACCATCCTACTTTATTCTGGAATCTCCACCGCGTACACGGTTGTTAAAGTGGTTTTCGGTATCGAAAGGGAGTATGTCCATATCCGATCCCGGTCTCTTTAACAAACAACGTTATTATTACCCATGGTTATAAATTTCAAAAGTGGTTTATATTCCATGTCAAAATAATTCATTTAAACCATATAAATATGATGTAATTGTTCTTTCAAACCAATTATTCAAATTCCAAAATTTCAGCAATTTCTAAGTCCATTCGTTAAATTTCAACATTTCAAACATTGTAAATTTCAAAACAGCAGCAATTACAACATTTATAAACTGCTGCGGTAGGTGTATTTAGTATATATCAAAACATAGTTCAATTCAGAAATTTATAGCATTTCAGAAATGTTGTTATAGGTTAACTTAGTAATTTCAGCATATAAATCAATTTTCAGAAATTACAGCACTTCAGAAATGTCGTTATAGGTCTTTTTAGATTATTTCCAGCCATAGTTCAGATTTTCAGAATTACAGCACTTTAGAAATGCGATTATAGGTGTTTTTAGTGTATTTCCAACCACAGTTCATATTTTCCATAGCATTTTTGAACCACTATGATTCCTATTATACCTTTTAAACAATACATATTCACTTTTCTCATTTTTAACTTATCCAACTTATTCCACGTTTCACAAATTTTTGTTTGGATATTATTTAACTTATAAATTTTAATAAAGTAACCTTTTATTAATAAATATCCAATTTAGAATAAAATTCATTTGTTGAGTCAAAACTTTATAATTTCTTAACTTTTATTTCAACCAATAACTTAATATTTTATTTAACATAACCATCTCCTAAATAAAATTTAATTTCCATTTATTTATCTAACTTAAATTTCCATTTAAACCAAATCTCCGAATTCCAAGTTAAGTCATAATTTGAAATACACTTTTCTCTTTATTTATTTATACATTTGACTTATAGAAAATACTATACAATTTATCTATATCATTTAAATCCAATTTTTTTGGCTAAAAATTCATTTTTAAATATTTCAAAATACTTAATACCTTAAAATAATACTTCAAAAATAACCACGGGTTTGTATAATATTTTCTAAACTAGGTCAAATGATACGGATAATATATCATTTCAATCCGTAATTTAAAAAGAAAAATCCGGGTTCTATCATTTCAACCTGCAATCCCAAGAAAAATAAATACAATAAAAATCACTCGGGCCTATCATTTAAGCCCATAATGATTTTTCCTTATTCTAAAGTCTGTTCGGGTATGTATCATTTCAACCCATAGTGATAAGGGAACTTGCAATGTGAGATGCAGAAATAAAATGAACAGTTAAATATAACTTCTCATATTAGATGTACAACAAATTTATAAACAGGATTAAACATCATAAAATCACATCACAGGCATATATATGAATAATATATCAACTTATACAGATTCACTTGTCATCATTTCACAATTACATAAGTATATACTGTCTAGAGTGAATAACTCACCTTATAGATGCTAGAGATCAATTAAAACAGAAAGATCCACACGCCGAAAAGCACGAGAAGGCACGATAAGATTTGGGATGAAGTACCAACCTAGTTCAGATCTTGTAATCAAAATAAATATAACAATTATTATTATATATGATTTACCACAAACCAACATGCATTAAACCATGAGAACAAATCCAATACAATTTTTTTTTAATCAAATCAAAAGGCAAGATGAATTTAAAGTGAAACCAAATGGAATAAATCATCCAGTGGGCTAGGCTACAACCTTTATAGGCTCGGCCTCATCACCCATAGGCTCGGCCATGGTGGGTTTGAGTCATGTAGGCTTGGGTATGGATCAAGTACTCATGGTCGTGGCTTGAGGAAGGTGGAAAAGGGTAGGCCACGCATGGAAATGGACAAGGCAAGCAATTTTGAGGAGTTTTGGGCTCGGCTAGGGTTTTAACTTGACTTGGTGATGGATATTAGGGTCTAGGATTTCATGGCTGTGAGCGAAGAAGTTATGGTAGGTCATAGTGGAGGAGGAGGGGAGATGGTGGTCGGAATAGGGGTGGAGGCCGAGAATTCCATGAAGAAAACACAAGAAAAATAAAAGAAAACGTAAAAGAAATAAGCCATGGACTTACAGTGTTTCTCTCTGGAGACAAATGAAGATGAGATGTTTTTTTTCTCATGTGAATGATAGTGTTGGCGGCTAGGGTTTAGAGTACACGGCTACAATCAAGGAACGTCTATGGTAGGAGATCAAAAGGGTGGGCAATATAAAGGACGGAAATAAAAATGAAATGTATGCCCAAATTTAAAACAAGTAACGTATCTTAATTGATTTGTTTCCCATCCATTAAATAAAGATATATACAAAAGAAACATTCACTAAATAAAAATAAAGTTTATATAAACACCATAGAAAACAAATAAGAAGATGGATATAGAAACATATAAAATGAAACGTAGAAATTTATTGCTTTTTAAAACGTTGTATGTTACTCAATTTACAAAGTATAGGTCAGAATTAAATGAAACAAAAAGTAGAACAAATGTTATAAATATATACAGTTTTAAATAAAAGATTAGAAATTAAAATTTCAATTAAAGTCAAATTTTGACCCAAAATCTAAAATTCCAGAAATTGTTTATATTTATTATATTTAGGAAAACAATTTATAACCAATTCCAACATCATTTAGGAAAAATTTCCAAAATTCAATTTTTTAATAATTAAACACCAAAGTTTTAAATAAAATGAATTAAAATGCTTGAAAAATTTGGGTTGTTACAAAAACACCATAAGATATTTCCTTTTCAAAAATGTAGGTTAATATATTCCTTCAAAAATATTATTCTAACTTCAAAACAACTTTTCCAAAAATTTTATTTCTTTCAAATTAATATTTATCTTATTTTAATCAATTAATTACTTTCCAAAATAATTGCTCCTTTTCAAAAATATTATTTTTGTTTCAAATATTCTTTAAAAACATTCTTCTTTCCAAAATATTATGTGTAACACTTCCAAAATATTTACACATCTTAGTCAAATATTAATTCTTTTTTTAATCATTGTATCGAGATGCCTAATCCTACTGTTTAGGATTCTCTATTGAATACATGTGTGCCCGCATCGACCAGAACTCTTAAAGCACTCAATGGACAAATTAACACCAAAACAACTACTAAAATTTCTTTAATCGCTTTATAAAATTAAATTCATATTTAGTTAGGTCATATGTTTGTTTGAGTAAAAATAATTATTTTTAAAATTTATGTGTACATTAATTTCATCAATCATCAATACCAATGAAAATCATTTTATATCATTCATACATAAAATCAAACAAGTGTTATATTACAATACATACATTTTCGAAGAAGCAAACTAACGTCTTCAGTGAAAAGCTATCAATCTTCTGCTGCGCACTCTGATCACTACTGGATCTTTTTACTCAAATCGACACATCATATTATAAAGTTGTGAAGTATTCATAATGCGAGATTTAGATTAGGGACTTTTAGTCTTCCCTAACAGAGCTACTACGTCCTCATTCAAGCTACAAAGAGTTTTTATTCACCATTACCGATGCCGACACCACTCGTTGGGCTAACTACTCCTTAGTTCGCTGCCTTGCTCAAAAACTTATACTTCACAAGGAAAAAAATACATACAGAAGAGGTAGAGATACATAATATATACGGTTGGAAAAATAACAAGTACGTGCCCGGATGATTACCCTATAATCATCATATACTCCTACTATCCCTTTAATATTGGGTAAGTACCACACACCTATCGAGGGGGGACGGGATAGGACTTTAAAGCCACTCCAGGCCAAGACTCGTGTTATAGATATTCTATAATGTTCTAAACCTGTTCTGATACAAACTATAATGCCCCACCTCTATACACATACTACCATAGAGAATTACTAGGTAACCATGTTTGGTAATGCGGAGAATGAGGCTTGTTAAGAACAACCATAAGTGAATATTCCCTTCGGCTAACTCTGGTACGTATAAAAAATCTCATATAACGCATCCATACATATCCGATAATGGCACAAAGCAATAAACATATGGGTTTACCAGGACAAAATAGTATACAACATATACAAATGAATACAGAGTCACATATCGCAGCAGAAAAATATTATACAAACTAATACCAAACTTTAATGGTATCTTTCGCACTATGATAATACATACCAAGTCAGGTCCAAAATATACAACTCATAGCCATCTCAATATAACAAATACAAGGAGACATCCAAAGGAAATATATCAATAACTCAAAACACTATTATGTCATGGAAGGTAAATACAGAAATGTTGGACGCAAATAAAATGAAATCCATACAAAATGCGGAAATCAATATCCAAAAATATTATCTCGACTTACTGTCCTGATGGAATTAATTACTTCCTACTATTAGTCCTAGGAGATAGGAAGAAATACAAATCCCAAATAAATCACAACCCATGCAAAATATCATAAACAATATCCAGATAATAGTCTCAACCTACAGTCCTAATAGAAGTGATACATCCGACTGCTAGGCCCTTGGAGATATCAAAAATATAAACTCAAATAAATATCAAATCTAATCAAAAGCACAATGTACAAAATCATATATCTCAACCCCCGGTCCTTAGAGAGGTGAAACTATTGACTAATTGGTCTTAAGAGATAGAAATAACAAATCATACAAAAAGGAGATCTCTCAGCCATAGCTCTTATAAGAGAATGACAGCCAAGCTTATGGCAAGTCTCTAATATCAAAAATAGACAACAAGTAGCTATCTCGGGTTAGGCCAACTCAAATGTAGACTAACACACAGCTAGTCTCTAATGTCGTATGATCATCATCTCTAATGAGGTGATAATATTAAATGTCCCACAAATAATGGATCTGCCTAAGTCATCTAGATGGAAGACTAACGTGCCGCAACACTGGTCCAAGAAATGCTAATTACCGCATCCCATTTCCTACAGTATCTAAGTTACTCCCAAAATTATGACACTCATATCCATTGCATGTCATAAACATGCCATCGGGCTGCGCCAAGCATTGATTGGGATTCCTACTTGCCATTAGTAACGGACTGTTGGTCCTTGAGTGATGTCGGGGCAATGGCTTTAATGAGAGAAATAACTCTTAGCCTAAAAACTCAACAAGGTGACATCATGGATCCGGGGAGCGACCCCACAATTAGGACCACTAAGATGGATAATTAGCCTATCTGGTGGGTATAATTCATGCGCTTTCCACAATGGTTTGAACCATGTGATGTAGATTCCCAACAAATACCCTTAACTATATAAGTCATAACGAGAGTAATAACTAGTACTCTTGACTCAAGGAATCTTGATGAGAGTGGAAACAGCAGCTCTTGACTCGATGAGTCATATTGAGAGTAATAACCAATACTCTCGACTCGATGAGTCCTAATAAGAGCCACGTCAAATATTCTCAACTATACATGTCCTAATGAGAGCATCTGTATATAATAATTTTCAACTACTAGCCCTAAGAGTAGATAATGATACTCAACCAGTTAGTCCTTAAAGGATACAACAAAATATACTCTCAATGAGATGAGTCCCAATGATGGTAATAATAAGTATTCTTAACTCTATACTCCGTAATAAGAGTGTCACAACATATAATTCCTTGAATACTAGCCCTAAGAGTAATGTAATATAACTCAGCTAGTTAGTCCTAAGTGGATAAATTTATATATCCTAACATATGTCCAACTTATAGCCCTTCAAGAGTAATAGAACTCTTGACCACTAAGCTCTAAGGAATCACCTCTAGGCAATATCGCAATTCCTAACCCATCTCCAGAATATAAGTGACATTTATTCACTAATAGTAACTGAACAAGTATTACTGGAGCATCCAATACCACTCGGTGTTACTTGAATGATTACTAGAAGCTAATAAACCACACTCTTCAAACAACAAATATTCTATAATATGAGTCAATAGAATAACTGAAAAAATATTACCGAGCATCCCATACCAACTGGTACTACTAATCTATTTATTAAGCATCCTCATTAAGTAGAATTAAATAATCTTAAATATAAACTAATTTAAAATCAAACTATATATATATATATATACAAAAAGGAATTTACATTTTAATACACTTCACTTAAAACCATTCCATTATATATCACAATTGGTTTGTCTTCCAAATAAGCAATATACTCAAAAATCCTCTTTTAAAAATAGCCCTTAAATCTTATTTATTAAATAAACACTTTACAAAATAAATTATGTTTTTTCGATAATATTATTAAAACCTTTCAATTATGAAAAATCAACAATTGAACTAATTTCGACCCAATAAATATATAAAAAGGGGAATGACTTTCAAAACTCTTAAAATTAGATTTTTATAATATAAAAAATCCCCTTTTGAAATTTTATTTTAATCCTTTTTATTAAATATATATGCTTTTCAAGAGAATTTCCTTGTAAAAATTATTATTCCTCAATTATAGTTCTAAAAATTCCATATATTCAATTACTCTTGAAAATCTCGATTTTCATTTTAAAACAAATTTTATTTCCAAAACAATCTTCAATAAATTATTTTATTCTTTAACTAGTTTTATTTATTTATGAATATACTTCAACCTAATTTTAAAACCCTTTAAATAAAATTCCAAAGCTTACAAAAATTCTTTAAAACTAGAAAATCAATTGAACATCCAAAATGTTAGTCGTAGAGCGAAATTGTCCAAAACCAACAACAAATTGTTAATATAATTTTTTACCATGCGGTTGAGTCGAATTCAATTTAACTTAGACTATTCATATAATGCACATATAGGATAAATAAACTGCACCGATCAAAATGTAATCAAACAACATGCCATTTTCATTTTGACCATCCAACAAACACAAAATCTCGACATCAAAGCCAAATTCGTACTCGATATCACACAAAAAAATTAATCATTTCAATCAAACAATTATATAAATACTTAAGAGAATATATATGGGATGCAAGAGGAAATAAATATAGTTGTGGTATAAAACTTATTGAATTGTCGAATGAGGACTTATAGCCTTCGCCTTTCTCTTCATCTCCATGTCTAAATCACAGCCAGCACCTAAACACACACGTGCATGACCATAAAACTGCCAACAACCATGTCACAACTCCCTACTTCATTGTTGCCCAGACCAAGATCGATATCAGCCTCATGTCAAAACACAACCACCATCGCAATGCCTTCAAATTATTGCTTCACATCCATGAACGCATGCACCTTTTCCCCCGACATCGCCTCTCAATGCAGCCTCCTCCACCAGAATTGACGATGCCAAGCATTCTACTCCGATTTTGTATTGCACTCCTTCATCATATTCGAATACCAGGTCACGGCATCAATTTCCCACCACTGCCTCCACCACGCGCGACTTCAACCACTTTCGCACGTCGTCGATGATTCAGGCAAAAGTGGCTTATGCGTGATTTCTCATTGTCATTAATGCCATGAATCCATTTTTGACTATGGGAGGGTTAGGGAAAACCGGTATGGGAGAATTATTGGTTTTGTTTTAGGTAAAGAAAAGGTAGAGGAGTCTTTTAAAGGAAGGAAAGAGCTTAAATAGGCTTTGGGCAAATTTTTTGTTTTAGGATAGTCTTTTAATTTATGGTTTACCCAATCTAATCAAATTTATTTAATTCACACTTCACTTTACGAATTATATTTTCGATAGTTGGACTATTTTATTCAATTCGATGCCCGTTAATTTATTTCCATTATGTTAGTCATATAACAATTAATTACACCTCAAAATTATTTTATATTTAGTTAAACAGTTTATTTAATTTCAATATATTATTTGAAATGAATTTATTAATTTAATTCAATTTATTAAACCAAAAATATCCTATTAAATACACTTCAAAATATCTAAGAATTTATTTTCAAAATAATATTTATTTTAAATCAAATTAGAATATTTTTATTTATATTAATTTATTTATTTTATGGCATAGAAATTAGGATTCTTACCCCTATTCTTTCTATGATTGAGAAATGCTCAACAAACCTTGGCGCCAAACTCTCCGTCGCATCAAACATTATAATATTGCTAAGAGGGGAAACCTTAACAAATACCATTTATCTGACCGAAAATTCCAATTCATTTCTTCGTCTATCAGCATAGGACTTCTAACAGTCCTCTACGGTCTTCATTTGTCATCTAATCATCTATATCTTTTTTGAGGTCTCGTGGATTAAATCTGGTCCAAGTAGAATTTTGTCAGTGGATTCCTACCAAAAATTTCACGATTTGCATGGCCTCCCATACAAGGCATCAAATGGTATCATGCCGATCGTCGCTTGGTAACTATTATTGTATGCAAACTCTACTAAGGGAAAGTGTTGCTCCCAATGTCCTCCAAAATCCAAGATGCAAGCTCTCACCAAATCTTACAAAATCCTGTTCACTCTTTTAATCTAACCATCGATCTATGGGTGGTTAGTAGTGTTAAGATTCAACATCATTCCAAAAGCTAACTGCAAACTCCTCTAAAATTCACTAGTGAATAAGAGATTCCTATTACTAATAGTGCTAACTGGAACTCTATACAGTCGTACCAGTTCATTAATAATAATTTATGCAAGGGATGTCCCAGTCCAATTGCACATAACTAGAATAATGTAGACAATTTTAGTGAGTCTACCCACTATAACCAGAATAGCTTCATTACCCATTAGACTTCGAGGTAACCCATCTATAAAGTCCATTAATATATGCTCTCACTTCAAAGTCAGTACCATTAACGACAAAAACAATCCTTTGGGCTTCTCTTGTTCTGCCTTTACCTTTGGCACATCAAACACCTAAAACAAACTCTATTATCCTATTTTTTTCCCGGCCAATAGAAAATTCATAATATATTCATCTACATTGTCCTCTTTGGGGTGAATGGTCATCTAAAATGGCGACATTCAGCCGGAACTTCCTCCAAAATATCCTCCACCAAAGGAACACAAAGGTGTCCATCTCTTTTTAAATATCCTCCTTCCTCAAACCAATACCTACTACTATAAAGTAAATGCTCTCCTCTACTTAGGATGTTCAAAATACCTACTACCTTCGCATCTTTCTTTTGTTCTTGCCTGATGTGGTCCATCAACTCTAGCATCACCTCCATTGCTGCCAGATAGCCTAGAGTTGGTTTCGATAGTGGTTTGAAACTGAAATTTGAGAAAAACTCCAACTATCCCCACTTATATATAGCACCTAGAGTAGCATGCCTTAGGCTAAGGGTGTCAACAACAAGATTTCCTTTTTCAAGGATGTGCTGTATCTCAAATTCATATGATGCTATGAACTCCATCCACCTCTACTACCTAAGATTCAAGTCTCTTTGGAAAAATATGTTTTTAATAGATTTTTGGTTGGTGAATAATTCAGACATTTCTTCCAAAAGATAATGCCTTCGCATATTCAAAGTAAAGACAATAGTTGCTAACTTCAAGTCATGAGTTGGGTACCTTTTCTTATGGTCCTTCAACTTCCTACCTGCATAGGCTATTTGTTAATCCAAAAAATAGATCAACACCCAACTGTGGTATGTGAAAGCACCAACCTTGTTATAATAGGGCAAAGACAGTAGAAAATATCAATAAAGTCCAAGAAAATAAAAGAGAGGTAAGATATTTTATAGTGGTTCAAAAATCTAAGGCCAACATATACTTTATAGCTTTATTGCTTATAGATTTGATTGAGATTACAAAGGAGGGAGAAAAGGTCACAAGTATAGGGGCTAGACTGATTCTAAGTATTAGAATTGACTAGAGCTGCTTTCTCAGTGATTATGGTGCAGAGGAAATAGTTGAAGATGAGACATAGCTTCCTTGTAACGACCTGGTATTTCAAACCGCTTAAATCGACAATTATCCACACATATCAGACTTGAATTACTCAAAACAATAGCTCGTTAATTTATATTTACCAAAACTTAGCATATGCAGTAAATAAAATCAATCATAGAATCACAAATACTGAGTAATACAATAATAAGTAGTGGAATAGATAAATAGTATTTCATGAAGCTACTATATAAATACGAGAGTTTAAAGTAAAATACAATAGATATCTCAAATACACAGAAGTCTAAAATACACAAGCAATGTCAAGTCTGA
This sequence comes from Allium cepa, assembly GCA_030765085.1. Taxonomy (NCBI): domain Eukaryota; kingdom Viridiplantae; phylum Streptophyta; class Magnoliopsida; order Asparagales; family Amaryllidaceae; genus Allium; species Allium cepa. The sequence continues at coordinate 700,633,119 of CM060929.1, read as the reverse complement.
ACAAAACAACTGGGAATAGTGGAAATGACTGAAAGCTGAACATATAACAGATAGATCTCCATGCGAAGCTCCAAGATCCAGAGGTGAGTCTCAAATGTTGTGCCACTCGGTCAGACCCGAGCATAAAGCAAAACACAAAACACTCGAATCGAGATTAACATTCTTATACCGGTAAATTTAACCCAAGTGGAATGTCAACTGAAAGACAATATAACTTAGAGGGTGCTTGGGATTCCCATCCTCTAAGGATCCATTAAACTATCTACATACATAGTACAATACACTATGTATATAATGTCTATAGTAAAGTAAAATATTAAAATAGCGTTAATGCGTTACCCATATCCCCCTTAACACATTTTATATATTCACATAGTCTATACAGTACCGTAATTCCTCTGTAAATTGGAGGGCTATCAGAGGGCATTACATAGGCATGTTACAAACCAAACTCGTAGAGGGCGCGATAAGGCATGTGACAAGGCACGCGAGGCAATTTCAGGGTAGGATTCTACCGTTTGCTCTCCCGAACTGGTGGTAACACATAACAGCTACTATCGCCCATCTCGAGACACACTCCCTAATCAAAGGTGCACCCAATCAAATCACAAAGTAATAGAATGGTATGGAAGAATTGTGCCTGATCGGAGGTGCTACCTCACTTGGCCTGGTATAGCTCATGTTATAGCCACATCAAGCTGACTCGCGGGAGTCGGGGCTACGTTAATACCTCATACAGAATCATCACCAAATCATCCTACTTCGTACTGGAATCTCCACCACGTACACAGTTGTCAAACTTTTTCTTGGTATTGGCAGAGAGTATGACAATATCCGACCCTGGTCTCTTTAACAACCAAACACTTATTTCACACCGTGGTCATTTTATGAAATCACTTTTATAATCATTTTCAACAGTTCATACTTTGTATCAAAATATCATATTCATTTCAAAATTATATCACTTTTGAAATCATATTCACCTTCAAAATCATATCACTTTAAATCATATTCATTTCAAAATCAAATCACTTTAAATCATATTTATTTCGTAATCATTGTATCAAAATATTCACATTTAAATCCATTAAATCTAAATCATAATAGTTCAAACCTAAGCAGATTTAAATATTGAAAATAGTTTACATATTGAAATATTTATAAGTTAGAAATAGTTTATATTTAAAATGAGTTATATCTTAAAATACTTTATATTTAAAAATGGATATATATTAAAAATAGTGTGTGTGTGTGTATTAAAATAGTTTATATATCAAAAATAGTTTATAATTAGAATTGTTTCTTCCTATTTCGCAAATCAATTCAAATTCTCATTAAACCATTTTAAATTTATATCGACTTCCAATCCAGGTTTGCATTACAAATTTAAACCACTTCCAATTCAATACGTTTCAATATTCAGACAATTTACAATAACTCAATTTGATAAATTTCATTTATATTTCAAAATTCAACTTTAATCCAATTTAAATTTCAAAATATTCACTTAATCATATTTAATAACGTTTAAATAAATTCTCATATTAATATTTAATTTAATATTCAATATTCAATTTCAATTTTATTTAAAGTTGAAAATATTCATATAATCATGTTTATCAAATCAAGTTATAAATAAAAACATATCTTTAAAATCTCAAATCACTAAGTTTCAAATCAGTTTATTTAAATTCGATTATTAACCACTTTAAATTTCAAGTCAACTTTAATTTATCTTTCCAACCCCTATTTATTAAAGTTATTAAAAAATCTATTTAAAAATATTAATATAAATTTTAAATAAATATTTAACATATTCTATATATACTAAATAAATTTTATTAAATTAAATTTTGTTAAATATTTGTTAAATTAAATATTATTATTATTAAATCTATTTTAAATCTTATTTTATATATTTTAAAAATAACAAAATATAAGTAAAATTTTATAATTTACATTTTAAAACTTAACTTATAATTTTAAAATTTCCAAAATATATAATTTAAAAATCTAAATTTTACACATATATTAAAATTAAAATCTTTATATTATATTAAAAATCAATATTTATTAAAATCCATATTTTCCTTTCAATCTTTGGAATTCATTTTCAAAAATAGACCAACAGTGTGCGTATAAAATTTTCTACCCTATGATCGAGTGATACAGATATTTATCATTTCAATCCGCAATTTAAATTCAATAATTTATGTGTATATATCATTTCAACCCGCAATCCAAAAATTCAAAATCAACGGAAATCGCTTGGGTTTATATTTCAGTCCATAATGATTTTCCCCTAATCTACAAGATCGTTCGGGTATGTACCATTTCAACCCAAAAGGAATTTCAAAACTAACAGGGAACTTGCAGAGTGAGAACAACAAAATAATATTATAAAATGATATACATATCAATAGCAGACATATATCATCATTAACGATTATAAAAATAATATATACAATAATTTATGGTGTCATATGTCATAGGTAAACAATTGCAGATAATGCCATATCATATTTAACAATTAAATAACTTAATAATTCAATTTAACAGCATATTTCAATCGTCATTTCATGTGAATTCGATTTACTAAATATAAAAACGTAATCGTGAGTGATTGCTTACCTTTCGAGGCTAGGGAACAATGAGAATGGAAACAGAGACACGGATACGCACGAACAAGCTAGAGTTGCGGAAAAATCTCCGAACAACAACGAAGACAACAAAGCAAGGTGAACTAGAGATTGATGAAAACAATATATATATATATATATATATAATCTTCTTAAAATCAATATTCCATTTAAAACCCATATTTAAAATAAAATATTCATAATATACTCTTATCAAAAATTAATATTCGTTAAAGCCCATAATTTACAAAATGCATCAAATAAATATTAAACATAATATCTATATATATTTTAAAATCATTAAAAATTCTTTTCAAAATATTAACAAAATATTATATATATATATATATATATATATATATTTCAAAATTATCAACACAACCATAAACATAAACACGTTGTATCTACATAGGTAAAGCTGCATAATACACACACTTACACATAAACTTTCCATTTTTATATATATGCTAGAAACGAATAGGAGGGGTAGAGTAGGCTTTGGCAGAGGCTTGGAGGTGGGGCTGGACTGGACGAGGAGGAAGAAGAGAAGGCTGAGGGTAGGAAGCGACTTCGGGTTTGGGTGACGAGACTGACACAAGCATTTTGGTGGTATGGACGTGGAGGGGCAGTGGGATGGCTTGATGCCAAACGCGGACGAGGGTTAGTCGGATGGCGAGCTGATGTAGAGGGGAAAAGCGGGAGCAGACCACGCTTCGACTGAAATGGAGCACGCAGCATTGGCTTCAGGTACTGAGTCATGGGAAGATGCGGTTATTATTGGTGCTTGTCATGCGGAGGAGATGTGTGCTTGCCAACTGGGTTCAGGCGGCTATGTTTAGGTGGTCAACTGGTGGAGCAACGTCTGTTAGGGGTGATGTGGCAGAGGGTAGCAAGTGTCTGGGTGAGCAATGGGTTTTGGCAGTGAGTGGAAAATGAGAGGGAAGTCAAGGCGGTTGTGAGTTTGGGTGTGGCTGGTTGGGTAATGATGCGGTGAATAGCGCTTGGTTGGTGGAAGGTGGTGAATAAAAAGGTGGGGATAGTGGAGGACGACGGCTGAGGAGGGGAAGTTTGAAGGTTGAAAGGTCTAGTACACAGGGCCGGTCCTACGACATTTTTGGCCATGGACAAAACTTAAATTTGGGCCCTTTCATGTGATTGCAACTAATACCTTCAAATGATAATAATCATATAAATAATACCCAAAGTGATATTTTTTTTTAAAAACTAATTAATTTTTCATTACATCCCAAAAAGTATCAAACTTACAACTTCTTAATCATTAGAAATACAAACGGTAAATCCAACAATAACATCATTTGAAAATTTCTCTTAATGCATTTTTTGAAGCAAAATCATTGATTATATCGTCTTCTTCAATATTTTCCAACATATCTTTTTCGATGCATAGAATTGCTAGCCCATTCAACCTATCTTGAGACATAGAAGTTCGCAAATATGATTTTAACAATTTCAATTTAAAAAAGCTTCTTTCAGCAGATGCCCCGGTCACGGGGATAGTCAATAATATTCTATAAGCAATCATCACATTCGGAAACATGTCTATTTCTCTCACAAACTCAATCATTCTTGTCGAAGTCCATGACTTGTTCATTCCATATGATCCCATTGACAACATAACTTGTAATACCTGTAATTCAGAACATAAATTTTTTCCATTCACATATCATCTTTTTTAAAGCATTTTCTAGATTCACACAAGCAATTAGTAATTCTTGATCATCCAAATTAACTAATTTTTGAGCATCAAATAAGAAACCAAATATAGACTCAAAGAGTTTCATTTTTCCAAATCTGGTCCTTAATTGGGAGAGTGCAATATCAACTATGTGGATAAAATAGTCGATCCTAAATGATTCTTGTGCGGATAATCGTTCTCTATCATTATCAAATGGTTCATCAAAATGTTTTTTTCTTCGAATTTGTCGTTTTGTATGAAACGTCGGCTCAATCTCCATATCTATGGCTATTTGTTTTGCTTCTTAAATTGCTAGATTAAATCCATTTTCTCTATATTTTTCGAAAAAAGAAACAAGACCTTCCAATTGTTTAACTGCAATATCAAGACGCATATCGTTCGATTGTAACTTTTTACTTACTACATTTATTTTATTTAGAACATCATGCCAAATTACCAAAGATAACATGAATTCAAAACTTGAAAGCTCACATGTAGCTAAAGTTTCAGCATCTCTACTAAGCTTTGCATCTTCTGTAATTTCTGCTAATTTGAATAAAGCTTCTCTAATTTCAAAAAGTTGCGATTTTATTGCTTTAATACTTTCAATATGACTCTCCCATCGTGTGTTTGACAATGATTTTTAAGTTAAGCCCTTTATATGATCAAGTAAAACATGCCACCGTTTTGTTGAGTTAGAAAAAGCTAAATGTATGCATTGACATGCTCCAAAAAATGATTTCGCTTTATGAGAACAATTTTCCATATTGCATAATATTAAATTAAGAGAGTGAGAACCACATGGCATGTAAAATGCTCTTGGATTTATCTCAAGCAATCTTGTTTGTACTTCTTAATGTCGTCCACTCATATTAGATCCATTATCGTATCCTTGCCCCCTCACATCATCAATGTTAAGTCCAAGATTTTTTAATGCAATTTGTAATTCATTGAAAAGAGCTAGTCCAGTTGTATCCACAACATTTATAAACTCCAAAAAAAATTCTTCTATTTTTATTGGAGAACATGACACATCAACACATCTTATTATCAAAGTCATTTGTTCTTTGTGACTTGAATCAGGAGTACAATCAAGAATAACAGAAAAATATTTTGCCTCTTTAATTTTGTTAATTATAGCATTTCTAACTTTGGACGCTAAAATGGCAATCAACTCATTTTGGATTTTATGGCTAAGATAGTGATAATGGATTTCTTTATTTCTAATAAGTTGAAAATGATGTTGCATTACTGGATCAAATTCTGAAATCATTTGGATAAGACCCAAAAAATTACCTTTAGCATCGTCAACAATTGTTTCATTTGTTCCACGAAAAGCCAAATTATTTATTGCAAGACATTTTACAACAGCAATAATTCGAACCATTACATTTTTCCAATGTAGTGTGTTGTTCCTAATTTGCATTTGCAATTCTTTGTCTATAGTTTGATTTTTCTTCAATCCAAGTCTTAGCATTTTCAATGATTTCAAGTTCTGAAGGTGCTCGATGCTATTTCGTGTTGTTCAAGTGTTTTGCTAAGATGTTTCCAATCTTTAATTCCTTCACTTGCTAATTGACTTTTTGATGGTTTTGTTCTGAATAATTTACAGCAAAAGCAAAAAACTTTGTCTAAATCTTTTGAATACACCAACCATTCTCTATCAGGGGCTTCTCCGTTTGGTAGATTTTGAATATAATAATTTGGAGAAAATCTTCGAGAGCATTCATCTTTTGGAAAATTAATATTAGTTTCCCGTTTAGGTCCATTTTCAATAAGTAAATTTCTAAGTTTTCCTTGAAGATTATCCCGTATTCTAGGATTATAAATGTTTAAATCCAAATCATTTTTCAAATGCTTAGAATTATTGACGATATGCTCATTTGCTTGAAAATTGTTAATAACACTGTCATCTAATTTTTCAACATTGTTTCCATTTTTTTCATTTACTTCTTGATTTTCATTGCTCTCATCCTCTTTCAACTCTTCAATATCATTTTGCATCTCAAATGGATTTAATAATTCATCAACATTTTCATTTTCCACAATATCAATTTGTTGTTCGGATTCAACTGATGAATTAGATTGTTTGTTAAAATATTTATTTAACGAACCTTGTAAACTTTGAGTCATAAGTTCTTGTCTTTGTCATTTTTTTCTTTTTTGAGATCCAGATAATTGTTTCATGATTGTTCTAAACTAGCTTTAACAACAGTAAAAAATAATAATGAGAACAAAAATCAAAACAATACAACCTGATTCATGCGCTGCAGTCCATTCACCAAACAATCATATCTCTATTCTCATCTTTCTTCTATCCAAATTCCAGCTAACGGGTAACTAAAAAAATGAAACACAAAAAAAGTAACTAGTTTAATTCAATTTCCAAAATTGAATTCTGTACATAATTTTTTAATTCCAGAATTGAATTCTACACAAAAAAAGTAACTAGTTTAATTCACCAAACAATCATATCTCGATTCTCATCTTTCTTCTATCCAAATTCCAGAATTTAGTTCTATACATATTTTTTTAAGTTAGTAAAACTGACTAAAAATATGTCATGTAAGTGCACTAGTTTAATTAAATTTTGAAAGCTCGCATGTATTTAGAAGTATTGAAAAAAATTGAATTCTAACATTAGATTTAGAAGTATACCTTGCTTTGAAATCTGAAATCCCAAAGCAAACAAATTCGAATCGGGTTTGAATCTAGAAGCAAACAAAAATTGGCAGATAAGCTTAAATACCGTAAAAACTATTCCAATTTTTGTTAGTAAAACAACTATTCCAAAATACCGTAAAAATACTAACAATTGTTTGTAGATATGGATCAAAATTCTTTTTCACGGACCCTTCAATAAATACAAAACAGGTTAAGTATATGATGAAGAAGCATTACCTGCAGTGTCTCAAAAGCAATACTAAGTGGTTCGAAAAAGAGCAGCAGAGACAAGTATGTGCTAAAAGATCTATACAGTGAAATGCACAGCCTTATCCTACAATTGGAAGAAAAATTGGATCAAAATCGGATTTGGGATTTTGATCTAGAAGCAAACAAAAATTGGCAGATAAGCTTAGAGTTAGAAACGGAAATAAAATCTGAATTAATAAGAGAAATTGAATTGGGGAAGAACGTTAGCTTCATTGAAAATTGAAAAGACCGCTTCGGCTTCTGAATCTGGTGTAAATGCGTCTTCTGCTGGCTGTTGTCCCTTCTGCGTGTGTTGAGATTTGAGAGGCTTAATTGGATTTAGGGTTACCCACTACTCAGCACAGCAGTTCTAAGTATATAAAAAATATACTGGGTTAGAAAATAAACGTGCCCCCTTGAAAATTGGGCCCTGGGCTGTCGCCCAGGCTGCCCAGTCCAAGGGCCGGCACTGCTGGTACACTGTGGGGTATGGGAGCAGTGTGTGGGTTCAAGAAGGAGGCGGTTGAGTTTGGAGATGAGGCGCACGAGGGTGGGTTTTTGGCGGCTGTCATCTGATGGGTGGAAGGAGCTGACGTGGGTTGGAGGCGGTCTATGGTGATGGGACGATGCACAGGGCTACAGGAAGCAACGTATACAATATATATTTTTTATTATATTTTCTTTTATAATGCAAAGCACAGGGAATTGTAAAGGAACCGAACTAATGAAAACGGAGAAACGACCCAGAAATTATATTAAAACCGTAGGAATATTAAAAGCCAAACAATAATCTCTGGGAATACTAAGCTATTTTCTTTCTCAAAGGAGGATAATGAAAGGACACAAAAAGCCAAAGCCCAAATACGGAACCGATACAGCAAATCGTTTCATGGATTTCACCGCATACCGGAAGCAAAAATGCATAAATGAATATACTACAAAGATCAGCACGACGAGACGAACAAGACGGCGTAGAAATATGAGAGATACGATCATCCTACCAAAACTCGAATTTTCGTTGCCAAAAATGCTGCTAAAACGCCGAAAGCAGGATAAACGGAGCAATAACCGTCCATATTTGGCGAAACGAAATATGACGTCTTACTCAGAAAATAGTTTACATTTTTATTATATAAAAATATTCAGATTTGAAAACATTTTATTTTCACCTAATTTCAACTGATTTAAAATTGAAGTTGGAAATTACACAAAAAAACTGACTTCCATATTTTCTGATTAATCTTACATTTGCCACGTTTGAATAGACACATTCCAAATATCGAATCTTCGTTGTTAAAATTTAATTGTTTTATTTTCATGAAGATTTCTATTAAATTCATTATTAAAAATCATTAAAATTTATGGGTCGTTACATTCCGTGTAGTGATGGCAGAAACCAGATCCTTTCTTGGTTGCACCATGGTTTATATTTATATAGGTAGCAGTTGTATTGGACCAAATAGAGAGTTGGAGCCAAGCCCAGAAGAGAGACCAAAAGAGTGTGCAAAGTTATGAACCAACCATGTTATAAACCAACAGTCGGTACCGACCTCTCAAGTCGATGCAGACATATGTGGTTCAACCCAACTGGGTTGAGTCCTCTAGCATCCTTCATGCTACTTGATTTAGAGATGTTCCATGTAGTTTGTTTGGATATTTGGTTGATATTGGTGATGGTTCCTTCATCGCTTCTTTTGTTCTGCTGTTTCGACTGCTAACTCTTCAGTCTTGGTATTCGGTTGATCAAAATCCTTTGATATTGCTTGGGGACACATGAAATAGGTAAAGGAGAGCCTGCCAAGTTTGAGTGAGTAATATGGGAATGTGGGACATCACCACCAACCTCTTCATGTCGGCACCGACTTCCAATATTTACTCTAATCATGTTGAAACTTCTCTGGGTTTTTCTATTAGCCTATCTAGGCATGCTCCCAAGATTACAAGTCATTTCGACTTCGTCTTGACATTCTAACTTCTATTGATTTCTACTTAACCTAGTTAACATTTGCCCCTCCAAAGTATAGTTTCATTGAAAACAAAGTGTACTTTGGAACGAGACAAGTCCCAAATTACTATCTCGTAAACTCATGTTGACTATTTAAGTGTCGTATCGAGATATTGCTTTTATTTGGCTCTGTTTGACTGATTTCTTTTCGATGTTCACTTCAACTTGGGCTAGAATTTCTATTCTTGATATTCTCTATATAATTTAGATACTGGAACTTGCAAGCGCCTTCGTATCTTCGAGTAAGCTTAGTGTGGAAAGTTCGATGGATTTTGGATGTAATATCAGATGGTGGTACCAATCCTTCATGTTGGTACTAACATGCATACTTAAGAAAAATCTAATTTTTTTTCTTTTACAATCTCTCATGCCCTACAACTTTCCCATTACACTTCATTGCTTGCCAAGTAATCAAACCCTACCACCGAGTTCCTCTAGCGTCGAGTTGACCTTGGTTGCCACTTCAACTTCACCACCGACTTGCTGCCACTGGACCACAACCCTCCGACGCTTCCTCTAATAATTCACAACTACCTGGGACAACTTCCACCATCGAGTTCACCTCTTGTGATTCTCGGATCCGGTCAGAATTGGAACCTTATGCCGAATTCATGCAAAATTTGGTTGCAAGGTGGTATCAACGGATCAAAGGTGGTGATGGTAGCGAATTGACTGAGATCTTGGTCAATCTCAGTTCGGTGATGGGCAACCAAATTGTGGTCTGTACATTCAAGGATGAACGGGGAGTTTACTTGGATGGGCCATGTGTGATCATAGAGAAAACTTGTGACGCCCACCTCTATACACACACTAGATAAGGACACTACGGTGTAAAGCCGTCAACTAGCACGGAGAATAAGGCTGTTGAGGAGCGACCATCCACATAATTGCTTTGTGCGAGCACCGATATGTCAGATAGAATAACATGCAATTCATTTCGAGAGGAAATTCGACATACCGATACAAACTCAAAGCTACTACACAGTGGCTATAATATCTTCGGAAACAAATATAGAAATAAGCATAACATAAATCAGTCACAGATAATTCATATCACAAAGGCGGAAACAGATATGAATATTACACATAAAAGTGTATATCAGAGTAGTGGTCAAACAAGATCCACAATAACATAAAGAATAGATACAAGTGCTAGACAAAAGAATATGTATACATCAAGGAGTCTATATCTCAAATGTATACAACAAAAAATACTAGACTAAAGTAGTTAAGCAAAAGTCAGAAGATGGTTCCAGATAGGAAGTCATGAGGAAGCACCTGCGATATCTCAGTCTGACCCGAGTATTATTTAAGAAGAAAATAATAAACGGATCAGTCCAGCTATAATTATCAGATAAAATGAGATATAAGAAGAGATGCAATAAAAACGTATGATAACTAAAAATGTCATACCGCGATAAGTATACATTAGAAAATCAACAAAAGTCATACAATTTCTCAAGAATCTCATAGCATCAAAAAGAATGTCATATTCTTTATTTAATTCACCAAGCCACAAAAAATGACATACATATCAATGTCAATTGTAAAAGTTGGTGAAACATAAATTCCATAAAACAATAATTAGAAATCCAGAAATCACAAGAAAAGGATGTCCAGTCCCATAAAAATGAGTCGGAGCTCCTCATGACAGGGTATAGTCCCCCATTGCGGACTTTGAGTCGAAGCTCCTCCTGGTGAGCCGATGCTCCTCCTGACAGGGTATAGTCCCCCATTGCGAACTTTGAGCTGAAGCTCCTCCTAGTGATCCGAAGTTCCTCCTGACAGGGTATAGTCCCCCATTACGGACTTTGAACCGAAGCTCCTCCTGGTGAGCCGAAGCTCCTCATGACAGGGTATAGTCCCCCATTGCGGACTTTGAGCTGAAGCTCCTCCTGGTGAGCCGAAGCTCAATAAAAATGAGGTACAATCCTCCACGTGGACAAAGAGACATCGCACAATGCTAGTCTAAACCATAAAATGATCATTATTGATCGATAAGTGTAAATTACACTAAGTTAGTAAATATATGAGTTTAGCCTCATGTCCCATAACCACTAGCTTAACTTAAATATTTACGAACAGTTAGTAGATTTCCACTCGAAAATTGTCACAAGAGATTCAATCGAACAAGTCCAAGAATTAACCGACGAAGTAAACGCAAGCGTTTCATACCACTTGTTCTACTAAACCGTTTAATTAGATTTCTCGTACGAGTGAGGTAAAAGTTTGTATATACTAATAGGTTGGAAAACGGTTTTATAAACGAGTTTGATATTGAAAATAGAGTTTAAATAATCTTTGATAAAGAGTTTGAATATTTACTACTAGTATAGAAACCTTTGTATTTTTAAGTGACAAACCATAAAAATGGTTGTAGAAACAATCAATCATTAAAATCCACATACGAAGACGTGAATCAAATCCAAAGAAACCGATAAAGAATCCATCGAAATGGATATTCAAAAATCCCTAAAAAGGAGTCATCAAAGTCATAATAAATGATAATAACAAATAGGATCATCACGAATCGATTCAAATTGGAAATTCAATCCAAAAAGGCAAAGCGGGCTGAAACAACAAATTCACTTGACTGAACAGAGATTTCAGTTGACTGAACAGAGATTTCAGTTGACTGAACAGCAAATTGACTTGACTGAACAGAGATTTTCAGTTGACTGAATTCTGCCTGGAAACTTTCTGTTTCCAGGTTCAGTCGACTGAACAGAGATTCCAATCGACTGAATAGCAAATTCAGTTGACTGAATTCTGCCTGGAAACTTTCGGGTTCCAGAATCAGTCGACTGAATCATGCCTGGGCTGTTTTTCAGCCTATCCAAATGAAGAGTAAACTCTTCCAAAATGCAACCGGACGAACATTGGCTCTAAGGGTTTATGCTAATAGGCAACCCGGCCCTATATGCTCCTCGATGCATCACCAAAAGCATGATCAAACATCCATAAAAGGATTTTCACACAAATTTGACTTAAAAAACCAAAAATTGGAATATTCACAAAACCAATCCAAATCAAGAGAAAATGCACATAAAGAGGTGTTAGGAATTCATACCTAACAACCAAAGATAATTATAGTCATAGATGTAAGATAAAAATCTCACCTTTGAACCCAAAAACAATGAATGAGAAGCTTGAAGACAAGGGAATATCAACCACGCTTCTCAACACAAGAAGCTTGAATCTAAGCTTAAAAGAGAAACATTTCTCAAATTAGGTTTAGTAATTTTCTAAAATTAAAGAGAGAAAGAGTTGGAGAAGATGAAGAGGAGGCTTACCAATAGCTTCTCTTTGATTTTGGAGCAAGAATCAAGTTTGAAAGAAGAAACTAGGGCTTGGAATTTCTAATTCCTCTTCCTTTCCCCCATTTTCAGTTTTGGCTTGAGTTTGAGGAGTGGGGATGAGTGAATGGAGAGGTGAGGGCTGAGTTTGGGTATTAAGTTAGCTAGTGGGCTGAACCCAAACCCAAAACCCAATAGAAAAAGTAGCAAAATTCGACTTACTTCAAACATATCGAAATTTATACTCAAAAAGATCGCAAACGTCATTTTGAACTCAATGGGGGCAGTCTCGAGTCCTAATTCGAATGTTTGCAAAAAGTAGCTTTTCAGACTAAAATTCGACTAACGATGAAATATTTAAATAAAATATTTAAATATACAATCGATAAATATGCGGGTTGTTACCAAACTCAATTCCTAGCTCTAATTATCTTGCTTATGAGATTGGTTAAGTCTCAACCATTGAACAAATCACACTGTGACAATTTTTTTCGAGTTTAGACGTCCTAGATTGTTTCTTCGCATCGTCTTCCTATCAATACACTCCGGCAATTCTGAAAAAGAATGGCTTTCCGTGTTGCTTCGGACGACGGATTCATTATCGATCGTCAATCAATAACGGTAAGTAAAGAAAAGTAATTTTGAGAGGTAATGCAGATCGTTTTTCAAGTTTGAGCAAGCTATCTACATTAGATGGTTTGTTCATAGTGCTTGGGATGCTAAACTCATTTCATGCAGATAACAACTACGTTTGCCCCAGTTAACACTTAGTATTCAATTGGTCATCACACTTCCGCTTCCTTTGGATTCCAAGCTTTGGTCACATGGGTATTTCTATTTCAAGTTAAATTTTACCTGACCGTGTCGAACGCAAATTTCTACTATTTAGAATGACTCGCCGATTGGCTTGCTGCAAATCCAAGAAGGACCATCAACTCCTTCTGAGGGGGCCTCCACTACTGCTTTGGTTTCTCCATCCATTCTAGTTAGATCCAACCAACTAATAATCTTCGGATCTGAGGGCACATGGTGCTACTTAACACTGTTCTACCCTAGCTGCCTCTAGGATTGACCATAAGTGATCCGTTAAAAAAGATACCCATGGTTCTGACTGAGAAGATGCTCGGTAACATCTACTTGCAACACGACATCCCTGTAGAAGATGTACCCCTTCCAATGAGAGATGAATTTACACATCCCTAAGAAGATTCTCACCACTTGCGATCGATATATGTGCCTTAGCAGCGTTGTTCCTCCTTTTATCTCCTTCTTGAAGAACTTCTTGGGAGAAATTAGGCTTGCGCCATTTCAAGTCCACTCGAATGGGCTTGCCTTATTAAGTTCATTGTATGTCTTACTCATGTAAAGATTCAAACGACCTCCACGGTTCGGAGAACTAGCATATTTGCTTAAGTTTAAAAGAAGAAAGGAGTATCCATCCTTTGTAATCATCTAGACTTGAACTATATGCAAGCTCACCGAAAACTTCATAAAAACACTCTATGTTAAAAAGTGAATACTTCTTTGTACGTTGTCCAGAAGGATTCAACCGCTTCTAGTTAAAAGGAAGTGAATTTCCCTTTATCAGTTCTTTTCACATTGGAATCTCTACATTCTGAAGCTAACTTGTGCCCTTCATAGGTATTCTAGATAGAGACAAAAGATCAAAGCATAAGAAGATGCTCGAGGAGCTAAAGGCCATCAAAGCGAGTGAACCCTCTATCAAGTCCCTTTTGATGAATGATAATCTTCGTGAAGATGGAATGCTCACACCAGAATGAGCACTACCAGATACACACTCGTTCTAATGCCCCCACCCACGGTTCTAACGAGGGTACCAAAGGGGAAGAATAAGAAGATGTTTCCGACGAAGAACGTGAAGAGTCTATTGATATGGAGGCTGATGAATCCGTAGAGAATGTTGAGGAAGAGGGTGTTCAGACAAGGGATGAGCCCAAGCAAGATGATGCCTATGTTGATGAAGGTAATGATGTTAAAATGCCCACTAACCCGATGGAGAATAAGCCGGTTTAAAGAAGGGATGGGAAGCAACCAATGGTCATGGAGGAAGATGAGGTCCCGGACAATGAGGACGACATCGATTACAACATTGGTGAAGAGGAAGAGGATACATTTGGGGAATCTTTGGAGATGAGTCCTGATCTTCTTGATCTTACCTCCCCAGACCTATTGACCACGAAACACCGAGCCTTGATCTCCCTACTTCCCCTCCTTTGGAACTACCAGATATCAAACTCCTCAATTTGCTAGAGGCCAAGCTACTAAAACCTCCATTGGAGTCACATCATATTATGATTTTATAAGGGATGTCGCCATCCATATAAATGAATGTAAGGATTTCTCCATTAGTGAAATGATAGCTAAGATTGGCTTGGAAATTGACGTCTCCTCAAGCGCATTTGTAAGTAGTGGTGAGAAGACTCCGACCCTCCAATCTTGTCGACAAGCTTGGTAGAGTATATAGGTCATTGACACTTCACACTTCACTTTAGGATCTCGGACATACATATCAATATTGAGTTAAGTCCTAGGATTTTGAGTTTTGAATTCGTACGAGTTTCAATTTCAAGTACTATAGGACATGGTTTATATCATCAATTACGTTAGGATGACAGCTCCCATAAAGGTAAGACTTCGGACCTGGCTTATCACCCTCCTCGCGAAATAGAAGAGGAGAAAAGGAAAAGGAAAGAGCATCTGGCTCGTCACTGTTAGAGACAGGGAAAGAAGGGGATAAGAGAAAGAGGGACGGTTAGAGTAGTGCCTTAGCGATATATAGAATTGCCACAGAGACTCTCATGAGCACCCTGGGGCTTCGTTATCCATTGATCCCCCTTGCACCAAAGCTCATACTGCCACAATGCATGAAGTCCCTTCGTCTTAGGCCATAACTATTGCAGCTGCCCTACTTCTTCTAGTTGAAGGGAACAGTCTGTACTTCCTCCTAAACCTCCTATGCCCCCCAAGCTGCTTTTCCATACCCATTGTTAATGTGTTTTAAATTTGATAATAATATAAATCCCTTTAATAGGGCCTCTTCCCTCCACAATCTTGAGACAGTCCACGAGGACTTGGAAGCTGGACGTGATTGGCAACATCTTGTGAAGGCCCTTTCGGATGTTAATCATATCAATTACAAAGAGATCCCTTTTTTTGAAGCTAAAAGGGTTGAGCATGACAAAAGGATCAAGGATTACAACATTGAAATAGCCAAGTGAAAGGCTAAGAGGGACATAACTTTGAAAGGAAAAGACGCCAATGAAAAATTTCTGACCGAGGCCAATCGAGCTCATGATAAAGTGCTAATTATGATCAAAGATCGGCTCAAGGATGCTCATAGGGATTCTGACAAGCTAACAGAGAAGGTCACTATCGCTAAAACATTATCAAGTCCCAGGCCAAACTATTGTTGGTCATGTTGTTGTCATTACTGATCAGGCCACTGAGCCCAGTCGACTTCGTTAGGAGATGGCTGGTGAAGGAGAAAGAGCATGTTGCCTCCGCTAAGCTGGCAAAAGAGATTGATCATTTGATTAGCAAATCTAAGCTTACAGCGCTTCGGGTGAAGTATAACGATGCGATAAGAAAAATGGATGCCAGCGTGCTCCACCTGTAAAATAGCTATGTGATGAATAATGGCAGCTTGAAATGGCTTGGTAATAACTATCCTCAGACTCTTACCGTGGTATGGAAGGAAGTATTGATTCAATCGGAGTAAGCTAGGGATATGTGCTCAGAAGAGGAGCTAATGGCCGCTTACCTGACTTCCAAATATATAGACTTCCCAACTTATGGCAAATTTATGCTTTGAGAAAAGAGGGAGAGGGAAATTGCCGATACGGCGATACCGCAGCCAAAGCTTTTGATGGGCCAAGATCGTCGAGCCAGCATCAAACACTTATTCCTACTTCTCAAGAGCAAACATCGTCCATTCCAGCATCTTTGGCTATTATTTTTGAATCTGCTAATGCCCATTCATTCTCCGAAGCCTTGGGTTATCCATGTCTTGTTCTAGCTATCGTGCGACTCTCTAAGATGGGGACAGGTGGAGAAGCCTTCAAAGTTGACATTCACGACCGCACTTCTGGCCCAGGTATTTCTCTTGTGTCTTCGGTTCTCCAAGCACTTCAATTTACTATGACATCCTTTTCTAAATGGTGCATTGCTCTTTCCTAACTTGTAGACTAGCCAACTCTTCCGCCTCCTCCTCCAGCTGCACAAGATCGGGAGCTAGCGTTCTCTTCACTGCTTCCACCGCTATCTCCACAGTGGCTTTTGGCATAGTTCTTGTTTCTGGCTTCGAACCTGGGTCGACTACAAATAATAGCAGCTTTACAGAACCTAAAGGAATCCTTCTGTCATAGGAGCATGAGGTTATAGTCACCAGCAAGTCAGGCCAACAGATACGAAGACTATGGTTGTGAGACTAGAGGAAGAGTAGATAGGTCTCCAAATGAAGACGAAAATCGAAGAGGAAAAGTTCCAGACTTCCATTACCATCAAGTTGAGAGTGTCGAAGGAGGGAAGTGCTGCTATCGAAGGGTCAGATGGGTCCAGCCCCCTACAGAAGGAGAGACCATAAGGATAGCAAGAAAACGATCCTGATTCGACTAGGCATGGGATGCGAAAGAGGAGGGAAAAGCAAAAAATAGTCATGATGGGCTCGAGCATTTGTGGAGCGGCGTACTTGTTGTCTTTTTGTGTGTTTTTGCATTGTCATAGTATGTACAAGTATAGAGTATGTACTTAGAGTCTTTTCCTTTGTTGTAGCATCAGTAGCGTCGGTACTTTGCTTTTTGATTAGTAAAACAAGCCAATATTGTGGGGGTAAGCCCCCTCCCCCCCGTTTGATATTGCACATAAAATAATATACATAATGAAATATTAGCATTTCCACTATAATACCTTCTGTGTACTTTTCTGTATTACATGTAATGTGCATGTTTATATAACATTGTGTGTTTATAATAACAATATGATTGCTTGTCTCGCAATTTTCATTTGATATACTGATGTACTGTGTGATGTGATGTATCTATTTATTACAATCTATGCATTAAATTGTGCAATTAATGTAACTTGCATTTTATTTAGCATACTATTTTACTTAGTTCCATTTTGATTGCCAAATTCTCTTTTTGGTGTAACAGAATTGTAGTGTAATTTGGTTTGTTTTAAGCAAGCATTGGTGTGTGCCCCTTAATCCATAGGGCTGGTTACTCCGAACACTTGATCTAAAAACATAATATGAGACCGGATACTCTTGCCAACTCTTTGGTTGTCCCTAGCAGGGTCATATTGCAGCTCTTATCTTCGGGAACTCATGGTTTGCATGCACTGTTTTGAGCATCTGTTACTTCAATTGTGATCGACTTTCTCCAATTCAATATTGATGTTCTATCTGCATATCAGTTTGTCTCGAAGACCTATAGATAGCTCAATGCCTTGGATTCTCCTTCGACTTCACCTGTCTTCAAGCGATGCTTAGTTTTGGTAGGTGTACGTTGATTTTCCCATTCAGCTTTGCAAGACTTGGGCTGAAATTTTCCGTCGATGCTATAGTTTGGAATTTGTGTAGCACTACCGAGTCAGCATCAGTCTTTTAGAAGATGGGGATTGATTCCTACCAATCCTACAGTGAATGAGTTTCTCAACATGGTCGGGGCAGTGCTTGTACTTAGTGAGCATAAGAATTGATTTTTCCATCGATTTGATGGTTTTGGAGTCAATGCTTCCTATCTGGAGAGTAAGAAGCATTTCATTTATTAAGTAGGGCGAATGTGCATCGCTTACGAGAATGTAAATTCCATCAGTTCAAGGACCAACATGCAGTTTTCTGAGTAGCATATGCATGTATTGTGTAGTTGAACGCAATTCCATTGAATCAAGCAACAACGTGTGGCTTATGAGACGCGCACAATAATGAGGCGCTTAATTGGATGTGGTTCCAGTGGTCTGAGAAGTGATGCACGGCTTATGGGATGCGTTGGTGGAATATTGCATACTAGAATACGGCTCCACCAGTTCGAGCACCGAATAAGTGAAGCGTACTTGAATGCAATTTCATCGGTTCAAGTAGACTGAGAATGGATGCATACTTGAACGCGTTTCCATCGGTTCAAGTAGCAAGAGAATGGATGCTTATGTAATGACCCGTAATTTTAACACCATGAAAATGAGATATTTAATTATTTTAAATATTCATGAGTTAATATTATTAATTGAATATCGCATATTTCGATTATCTGGATTTAGTTGGATAATTAAATTATTAATTTAATAATTGAAATTGTGTAAGTAATTGGAATTTGAGTTTAATGTGAATGAAAATGATTTATAAATTGATATAAATTCTATTTAAATTAAAATGATGTTGGAGAACTTTTAAAATTGAATTAAAAGTTAATTTGTAGAAATTGAATATTTTAATATTCAATTAACGTGTAAAAATAGTTATTTTTCACACAGTCTCAGATTTTGATGAAACTGGTTTCATTGGATCTGTAATGTTATATTATTGTAGGATTTCAAATTTCGTGTCAATCGGATTTACAGTTTAGTCGTGGCAAGCTAAAACGCGTAGAAATTCGTTTGAGTGGAATTTTAATTTAAATAAATCGATTCGAAAACCTATCTTTCAAGTACGATCGAATCGGCTCCGATATATATTTCATTGTGTTCAAAATAGGGGTAAAAAATTATAAACGCCAGGCGGCATGCTTCGGTTCAAGTTTGAAAATTTTGATGATGAATAGTGTCGCAAAAATTTCTATAAATGGCCACAATATTTCTCTTTTGCACTCAAAACCCTAACTAGGATTACAGCCACCACATACAAAATCAATGGCCGAGAACTTCAAATCTTCCACCTCAATTATCTTCAAATCCATCAACCAATTCGTAAAACTTTCTCCTACAAAGTTGTAGAGAGCGTCGAGATTTACAAGTTCAACGGTCATGATCGATGATGGTGGCTTGGATTCGCTGGAATTAGCACATGAAGGTGCTGCGTTCGAATGGGTTTCACGAAGCAACGACGGAATGTGCTGGGGCCACACTTGGCTCGGTGGAGCGCGGTGCTTCGGCGCTTCGAATGGCAGTCTCCGATGAGGCTCCGACGATCTCTAGTGGTCGCGGCAATTCGTTGATAGTTGGCGGCTATGGGTTTCTCGGTTGGAACTAAATGGCGACGAAGGGAGAAAGAGCGATCGGTCTAGATCTGTGGTATACGAAATCAATGGCCATGATATAAAAAAGATAAAATAAAAATAAAATAAAAATTGTAAATTTATTATATATTTAAATTTATACAAACTTTAAAATTGCATAACTTTGTCATATGAGGTCCATTTTCGACGAAACGAATTGCATTGAGTTCGTATTGATGGGCACTACATTTTAGAACTTGTTTGGAGTTGATTAGAGCTAGTGTAAATTTTGGATAAAATTAAATGCTTGTTTAATTTTATTCGAAATAAAACACTGCAACTGCTATTGGAAGCAATGTGAGTACAACACACTCTTTCTGATTCGCTGATATTTTTATATAAGTGAAAATAAATTTATTCTGTGTTGAGTGATGTTTGTTTGGATGATATATGATATATTATCTATATATTGATTGGTATTTGGATATATTCCTGCCTATTGGAGCAGATGAGACCCTACATGTTTCCGTGTATGAGCGGATGACCTTTTGTGCGCGCATCTGCGTCGAAGCGGGCATTGTACACATTTCTAATATATATATTTGTTGCAGGTGATGAGTTGGAGGGATCCAACCGGATTCCTCATCCATGTTGATTTCATTTACAGATATTGTGATATTATGCTGTTATCGTGTGATATATGATATTTGGATGCCGCGATTGATGTATTTAGTGTTGTTGTAGCATTAGGCCATTTTTAGAATTTTAAAAATATTAAAGTGATGATTTCAAATTAAAATGGATTTTCAAGTAATTTTGAAAATATACTTTTTGTTGAATTGTGAATTGTTAAGAAGTGAATTTATTTTTAAATAAATAAATGGTATAATTTTTATGTTATAAAAATTATGATTTTTGTGAAATATATTGAAATATGATTTTTGAAATATGGACTTAATTATTTTGTAAATAGTGTAAATGAAGATTTGGGAATTATTATAAGTGGTATGTATATAAGATTTATAAGATTGATATTTTATAAATTTAAATATTGGAATTATAAAACGAGTTTTATAAGTGTTAAAATGAAGTATAAATGAATCTTATAAGTGAATAAGATTTATAATTTGTGAAGTTATAAAGAATGATTTTGTAAAATAAATGATTTATAAGTAATTAACTTATAATTTGGATTTTGGCATGTAATTGAGGTATATAAGGAATTGGTTAACAAAGGGAATTTATAACTTGAAGTTTTAATAAAATATAAATGTGATTTATGAAAATTGTTTTGTAAATGTAAAATCAATTTATATTGATAAACTACATATGGATTTTATTAAAGGAATTTCATCCACAATTTGGGACAGTGGATGATCCTTTAATTAAATTTGCAATAGTAATGAATTTGGTAAAGGAATTTCATCCATGATTTTGGACAGTGGATAATCCTTAAAATAAATGTGTAGGAATATTGGATTTGGTAAATAAGGTATATATACGATTTTGGACAGTGAATAATCTTTTAAAATTAAATGGATATTTTTGGAAAGTGGTATTTTAAATGGAGTTAATTGGTCTGAAGATGTTTTAAAATGTGTTAACTATCGAACACATTGATTTCAACATTCATTGTTGAAATAGATGTTTTCGAGAAGTAAGGAAATGATGGACTATAACACTGTTGTTATAGTAAATGCCTTTTGAAAAAAGATGTTTTGTATAGTATATGGGATTTATATATCTATCTTTTTTTTGAATCCCTATACTAGTGATTTTGGATTGTCGTAACGATGTTTTACGCAATATTCGTTTTGACTCAAATAAACATGTTAAGAGAGTGTTTTCCTTAAAGAATAAAATATATACTTAATCATGATTTAATTATATGTAGTATTTTCTAAGTGCTGAAAATAAATTGAATTGTTAATTACTTATTATTATATAAGTGTACGGAAATGTTTTCCAATATTGAAAGTTAAAATGTTTTGAGAGTATATCTTTTTAAAAGATAATTTGAGGTGAATATTTGGCAAGTGATGTAATTAATAAAAGATTAATTGAAAGGGCCTAGTGATTGCATATGGTGCTAAATATTTGTTTTATTGCTTTGATAGTTAAATAACCGACTATCAAATTTGGCCATTTTTAGTTCCTCGACTTGATGTGGGAACTATTTAGTCATACACTTAGTACGTAGCCGTCTGTGTAGGCTTGATTATCGTTTGTGTTGAGGATGTTGATTCGTGTAGAGTGCGGAGTGTTACTCCAATCTACTGAGCTTCCTTCTTGGCCTGAAGGATAGCAAGTTGAAAGTTGGAGACGCGATAAGTCTATAAGACTTGGTTTCTGTGTGAGGTTGAGAAACGCTTTTGCGTTATTGGTGCGAAGAGACCAGGACAAGGTTTATCTGAAAACCACTTCGGACCAACATTTATGCATTCGATTGTGCAGGTTGGTTATTAATGATATTGATATTCATGATTTTCATAGTTGGGGACTGCTTGTTGATCGTTTGGGGTTAAAATCCCAATATACATCCAGTAGCAGCCGTCTTTTCGTTATGAAATATCCAATGCAAGGACTATTCGCTACTAATCCTAGGGATTTCTCAACAGAATGTGCTTGGAAAGTATCTTCGATTTATCCTGTTCCTGGACGACTTGTATGGATGTTTGTCTGATATTGCATTTCTAAGATTACATGCATTGGTTTTTACAAATGTACATCAGTGGTGGCAGAGAAGGCAACTTCTCTTAGCTTAACACTCTCCTTGAGATATATGAGCTTAAGGGTTGTATTTTTGTAGAAGGAAATTAGTAGTCAACAGGAATGGCCATGTGGCATTCAAAGTTATGTGACTGTGATTTGTGAAGGTAATCGTTACCTCAGGCCTCATCAACCAAAAATGACCAAAACATGGTTAGATGCAGCAAGGCTAAGTAGGTCGCTCCCAAGTAGGATATGATCATCCTCTTCTAGATATATCTTTACATGCTATGACGTCATGTATCTGAGTATTGTGGTTCGTATGCTTCGAGGGCCCTTGGTAAAGTTCGGTAACGACCGGAGCTTGATATATTTGGTACATCTAGTTATAGAGGTGGGTCGTCTTGTGTTGGTAGAGGATCCTTTGTGATGGTCCTCGGTACACTCCTCTAGATATGTACTGCCGGAAGGTAGTCCCTTCGCCTGGTCATTTTTATGGAAATCCAAACCTCACTACGAGCTTACGGTATTGTTTGTAAAGGCGTAATGAATAGTATCGAAATGCTATATGGGTAACCATTTCGACTATGATTAATATTATTTATATACTAGACACTAGTATAATATCAGATGATTTGATATGAAATCTTTTAGTTATCGTAAGGTAAAAACATGTTCGTGTTTATGCATAGACGTGTCTTACGAGATTCTTTTGTTTTGATAAAGGAAAAGTTTGGTAATTTAATAAATTCAGTTGAATTTGTTTCTCATGCTGGTTTACCCGACTGATCCGGGTGTTCTTCCCTTTCAATGCTTGGGTCAAACGAGTATACTTACAGGTTCAGATTTAATGCTTTTGGAGCTTCAGCAGAAGAGCTGGAGACCTTCATTTCCTATATACGTATTTGTTTTGATTATCCGCTGCTTAATTGTTTGCGTTAGCGGCAATTGTGAGGACAGGATATTATAACTGTGCAGGCTGATAACTATCGTTTGATTGTTGAACTCTGATTGATGTACATATATTACAGTTTCTGTTTTGTAAAGATCATTGATATGATATTATACGTTTTCCGCCGCGATGTAAGATTCTGTATTGTTCTATTTTGTCATCTTCTCTCTTTCTTCTCTTCTTCTCTCTTCATTTCTTTCTCTTGACTTTCCGTCTATCTATGCTTTTTGGGTCGAACATGTGTGGATTATTGTTGATTCAGAGGGTACGGATTTGCGGGTCATCACAGCTTACTTGAACGCGGGTCCATTGGTCCAAGAAGCGAAAGAGTTTTGCTTACAAGTGTGTGGTTCCATCGGCTCAAGAAGCAATGCACGGCTTATACGTACGCGTGGGCTTTGGGAATTCCCGATGTTGTTGGAGCAACTCTAGTCCTTAGAAGCCGAAATTGATATTCCCCGTCGATTTGGCGGTTTGAGTCGATTTTACCATCGACTCGGCGGTTTGATTACATGAACATGGTTCCATTAGTTCAAGAATTTTTTTTATTAATAGGATGAAAAGAAAGGAAAGTCCTGCCGATTTACAGTCCCCTCTGTGTCCCTAGGTGGCTTATTTTCGAAAATAGGAAATACATAAACTAGTATTAAAGTAATGCTGCAGCGAATCACTGTTCCACGCATGGTGAATTGGAATTCCATCGATCATTGTCAGCTTGAAAGTTCTGTTTCCAAGTTTCTGGTTGATCACGTAGGGTCC
This sequence comes from Allium cepa, assembly GCA_030765085.1. NCBI lineage: Eukaryota > Viridiplantae > Streptophyta > Magnoliopsida > Asparagales > Amaryllidaceae > Allium > Allium cepa. The sequence continues at coordinate 700,608,981 of CM060929.1, read as the reverse complement.
TTCCCAGTTTAGGTCAAGCGATACCATACCCTGGAAGATTTGTTTCAGGACGAGATCTCCCACTTTAAAGGCATTGTTGTGAACTTTAGTGTAGAAGTATTGTGCTACCGTCTTTTGGTGAGTAGTGGTCCTTAGTTCTTCTTCCTCCCGCTTTCCATCGATCTGGTCAAGTGACTCGAGTAGAAGCTGCTCGTTTTAGTTTGATTGAAGTGTCATCTTTATGAGAGGGGACTTGCAAATCCACCAGGGTCATTGCTTTTGGACCATATGCCAAGGCGAACGGTGACTGCCTGGTTGTAGATTTATGTGTTGTTCTATAAGCCCATGGTGCAAGTGGAAATTCACCTACCTAATTTTCTTTAGCTTTCATTAGTCGCGTTTTGATAGTGGATTTGATTTTTTTTTTCACTTCTTCCACTTTCTCATTTGTTTATAAGTGTGTTACTATGAAAAACTCTTCTCTATCTGATAACTCTTGCTGAAGTCCTTGAATTCGGCACTCTCGAACTGAGTTCCACTGTCCATGATGATTTTCTATGGACTCCAAACCTGTAAATAATGTTTTTTGTTATAAATTTGATTAATTTTTAGTGATAATGGTGGCGAGCAGTGCTACTTCAACCCATTTGGTAAAGTAATCAACTATAATGATAGCATATTTGGCTCCTCCTTTAGCTATTGGTAATACACCAATTAGATGGATTCCCTTGATTGCAAATCGCCAAGGGCTAACCATTTGTGTAAGTTCCAAGGACAGGGTTCTCGGAATCTCTGAAAATATCTAGCACTGATCATAGTGCTTGGCGTAATCTGTTGCATCTTGATTGATTGTGGGCCAGAAACATCTATAACATATAACCTTCTTTACTAGTTTTGGCTCTTAAGTGTGGTCATCATAGCTGCCTTCGTGGAGTTCCATCAAAATCTTCTTAACTTTACACACTTTAGCAGGAGGTGGAGAAGCCTCTCCTGTATAGCACTCCATCTTGCAGCATGAACTACGGTGTCTTTTGAAGGAGCATTTTTCGTTCATTGTGGTTTCCAAAGAGTATTCTTTTGAGAAGATAATCCTTGATTAGTGTGATCCATGATTCTTTCTCTTCCATGGTCTTTAGAACCCAATCTACATCATCTAATATATGCTTGGAGCGGCTAACATTTCAATTGGACCCAAGCCATTGATTGTGCCTCTCCAAAACTAGCCAGTTTGGTTAAGTAATCGACCTTCATGTTTTGTTACCTAGGAATAAGGTTTATCATGTAGAGTTCAGTGTCGTTGAGCAGTTCCCATGCTTTTGACAAGTAGGGAGCGAGATTTTCCCCTTTAGCTTGATATTTCCTTTTTACCTGACAAACGACTATCTAAGAGTTGCCGTAGATATGCACAGCTTTTATTCCTAGTTCATTCACAATCTTCAACCCTGCTATCAATGCCTCGTACTCCACCTCATTGTTAGTAGCAAGGAACTCCAACCTTAAGGCATAGCATATTAATCATGGTTCGGGAGTCTCAAGTATAAATACCGCTCCCAATCAGAATTCGTTTGTTATGCCATCGACGGACAGCTTCCATTATGATACCACTTCCTTTGTCTTCTACTCTTTTCCATCTCAAATGGTGAATTCCGCAATGAAATCAACCAATGCCTATCCGTTATTTGTCTTCTTAGCATGATAAGTCACGTCATACTAGCTCAATTCAATATTCCACTTTAGAAGTCGCCCTGAAGTCTCAAGTTGAAAAAGTATTTGTTTCAAAGGTTGATTTGTCCAAACTTTAATTGGATGAGATTGAAAGTATGGTCGCAACTTCCTTGACACAATCAGTAAGCAATATGCTAGATTTTCCAACTTTGGATAGTTCCATTCAGCACCAATGAAGCATGTGCTGATGTAGTAGATCAGCCGTTGAATTTTGGCTTCCTCTTGGACAAGTGCTGCACTTACAGCATGATGGGACACTGTTGAGTACATGAACAAGTCCTCTCCTTCTACTAGAATGGATAGGACCGGTGGAGTCTCCATGTATCATAATAGTCCTTCGAAGGGCATCTGACAATCCTAATTCCACTCGAAGTTCTTCTTACCTTTCTTTGGTGCGTAGAAGAATGGTATACACTTGTCTGTCACTTTAGGAATGAATCATATTAATGTTACGATCTTCACATTCGAGCTCTTTTATTCCTTCTTTGTTGAGGGGACTGTGAAATTTCATAAGGTGGCTATCTTCTTGGGATCAGCTTCGATCCCCTCACGTTTACTATGAATCCGAGAAAGTTTCCTGACGAAACATCGAACAAGCAGTTCAAGTGGCTCAATTTCATCCCATACTTTCGAAAGATTACAAAAATTTCTAAGAGAATATCCAGATAGTTTCCAGGTACTCGTGACTTCATAAGCACGTTGTCCACATATACCTCCATCGTCCCTTTGATCCAATTCTTGAACATTGCATTCACTAATCTTTGGTAAGTAACACTAGCATTCTTTAAGCTGAATGGAATTACACAATAATAATACAATCCCCGGTCGATGATGAAGCTAGCATTCTGATGATCGATCTCGTGCATCATAATCTGATTGCATCTTGAGTAGGCATCCATGAATGAGAGCAACTCATGTCCCGCGGTTCTGTCAACTAGCTGGTCAATTCTAGGCAGTGGAAAGCTATCCTTAGGGCAAGCTTTATTCAAATTCGAGGAGTCGACACAAGTCCACCACTTCCCATTTGATTTCTTGACTAGCATAGGGTTTGACACCCATTCAGGATATGTTACGTCATGAATAAAGCCATTGGCCACCAGCTTATCCACCAACATATCCATTCTTCTCAAATTTTCCCTTGTGATGAATATAAGATTTGCTTCCATCCTACACAAAATGAAGGAATTAACATTAGAATGACATAATTACAAATTAAAATAAACCAACTACATTATAAAATAAAACAGTCACTTCACTAAAATGTAATAAAGGCGGAAACACTAAAAAAGAGACAAAAAAGCCACAAATATGATACATCAGTTACAACATTTAATCAAGGCAGAAACAACATTTTCTTACTTAAATTTGGTACATTAGTTACTTAATTAAATATGATAGTGATACATAGAAATTAAGAAGCATTTTCTTTCACTTTGCTAGGTGGAAAGTGGATTCGTCTTATTGGGACATCATCTCTACACCAACGAACATCAAAATCTTGATTTCCCATTCCATAAGAAGGCTGGATATCATTCAAATCTTCATTTACATCTTCGCTTTCGATTTCACACCAGTCTCTCGGAAATTTCTTGATAACATTGTGGCACATCTTATCAATTGGATCTTCTATATAAAACACCTGTTGTACTTGTGAAGCTATAACATAAGGATCAGATTTCTGGCACAATCGATTAAAATTGACATGAGTCAGCCCATATAAATCTTTCTCTTCTTGGTACCAACAACACTTAAATAAAACCACACTAAATTCTCCCAAATAATCTAGTTCTAATATTTCCTCAATTGATATATAGTAATTAACTTCACCAACCAATGGATTTTGATCTTTCGAACTTGCAAAGCTAGTAGTCAAGGCTGTCAAAAATACACCATTGTTTTGTGTTGTACATTTGTCATCTATGAAACTTGTATAAAATCTGTATCCATTGATAACATATCCAGTAAACCTCTTAGCTGTTGGAAGAGGGCCCATTGCAAGCAGTTGTACTTCTTTTGAAATGTCCTCCTTTTTCCCAACCTCTTCCTTTAACCACTTCCAAAATTCTTCACTGTGTTCTCTCTCTCTTTTATTTTTTTAATAATGCATTAACATCAATTAAAGCTCGATGTTCCCTAGAATAAAGACCTGGTTAATAAAAGATAGAAACAAATTTTCTAATTCTTCAATAAATTACTAAAATAAAAATAAAACTTAAAAACTTACTCAAGTAAACTCTCTATTTCCTTGTTGCCACAATTGAATAGAATGTAACGGTGACATGCCGTCCATTAAGAATCTTTAAGATGAATGCCTTTTCCATCTTTGTTTCTTCTTATGCCAATAGGATATTCTAGATTTTGTGGATAGGTTTCAAATTTCATTTTTCCTGCTCCAACGCCACCTAAGAACCTTAAACAGAATAGCAAACATTCTTCTGCAAGATACCCTTCAGCAATGGACGCCTCAGGTTTACTTTTGTTGCGAACATATGATTTCAGTTTACAAAGATAACGCTCAATAGGAAACATACAACGAAGATGTGCAGGTCCACCATATTCAATTTCCTTGCATAAATGAACTAGCAAGTGCATCATTATATCGAAGAAAGCATTTGGAAATATCATCTCAAATTGACAAAGAATTTCCACAATTTCCTTTTGTAGCCTCTTGAGATCAGCCAAATTGATAATTTTACTCCAAAGACTTCTTAGAAATGCACCTAATCTTATCATAGGCAACTTCAGGTTTTACAGATTTCTTCACAGAAAATTGCAGCAAGTAGTGGAGAAGAAAATGAACATCGTGGCTCTTATACCTTGCAATTTTCCTCTCTTTCTTGTTTACATACCGGCTGATATTAGCTGCACAACCATAAGGCAGTTTAGCATTCTCCAACACCGAGCAAAATATTTCTTTCTCCTTGTTCGTCATTGCAAATATGGCAGCCTTGATCTTAAGGTAATTCCCATCAGCTGATAGAACCGGATGAAGGACCTCCCTGATGCCTATCTCTTGTAAATCATACTGAGCACTTAAATGGTCTTTCGACTTCCCATCCATATTTAGTAAAGTACCAAGTACGTTATCACAAATGTTTTTCTCTGTGTGCATAACATCAAGGTTATGTCGACATACATTGTGACTCCAATATGGTAAATTTTAAAATATTGACTTCTTTTTAAAAGGGGATTCATTTTTATGCTTGTTGACCTCTTTCTGCCCAAAAATATTTTCATAACCAGCCAACAATTCTTCAATGTCTGTCCCGGATAAAATTCTCGGAGATGTTCCCATTTCAATTTCACCATTGAACCTTTTCTTATCAAGCCTCCACTTGTGTTCCGGATCTAAAAAATTTATATGATTCATGTAGCATATTTTTTACTATGTTTCAAGTAAGTTGAAGAAGTCTCGAAATGGCATACAGGACAAGCTAAATAACCCTTTGTGCTCCAGCCGGATAACATTGCATAGCCCGGAAAGTCGCTGATCATCCATAACACGCTTGCACCTAACGTGAAATTAGCACAAGTTAAGGCATCATAAGTTTGTATGCCAAGGCCCCATAATTCTTTCAATTCTTCGATAAGAGGCTGCATGTAGACATCAATGCTATTCTTAGGAGACTGTGGACCAGGGCTAAGGGTTGAAAGTATCAAATTTTCTGGCTTCATGCATAACCAAGGTGGAAGGTTATAATTTACCAATATGATTGGCCATGTGCTGTGAGCTGTAGTCATTGTACGAAAAGGACTGAATCCATCAGCTGCTACTCCTAACCTGATATTTCTGTTTTCGGATGAAAAATGAGGATATTTGGCATCCATCGTCTTCCAAACCTCGCCATCAGCTGGATGTCGAAGTCTGCCATCATTTTTTCGTCCCACTACATGCCATATCATAAGTTATGCATACTCCTTGGACATGAACATCCTTTGCAGCCTTGGTTTTAGTGGAAAATAACGTATCACTTTTGCTGGTACTTTGTGAATCCGCTGCTCCAGATCATTGTCAACACCCGCTTTCTTTTCTGGTATAGCCCACCTTGAAAACCTTAAGTTTTGCAGTTATTTACCTTTTCATTTTCTGCCAATATAGCATGCAGTCATTTGGACATGCATGTATTCTTTGGTAATCGAGGCCTAAATCTTTAATGATATTTTTGGTAGCATTGAAAGATAAAGGGATGTGGGCTTAGGGAAAAGCTTCTTTTAGCAACTCTAATAAATCGGTAAATGCAGACTCGGTGATTCCATGTAGGCATTTTAAAGAATAAAGCCTAACGATGAAACTTAATCACGAAAATTTAGTACACCCGGGATATAATGGCTGCTTTCCCTCTTCAACACGATGATGAAATTTTCTAGCATCGACGTCTACTCCATTTTCTCCATCAGAAGATCAACCTTCATTGTTCTGCATATTTCCATAAGTACGATGCAACATCTCATCAAGATTATCTCCAAAATTTATTCCTGCTTCACGATCAATATCGTTATCGCTCCTTTTAGGATCTAGACAGGAAACCTCACAAATCCATTTCACATACAATTCAGATGGACCATTCCAAATCAGATGGTCGTAGACTACCTCTTGACGATGCCACTTGCGATTATGACACTTTTTGCAAGGGAATGTAATTTCATCACCTACCCTGAATCTAGAAAAAGTATTTTGAATAAACGTTTCACTCCACTGGTATATCCTTCACTGAACTTAGGAAGTTCTGCCCATAATTTTTCCTCGTCGTTCATCACTAATTTACACACAAATAACATACAAAGACAAACATGATAATAAAATCAGGAATATGATTACACCTGAACTCACAAGTAAATCAGTAAATTAGGCAACATCAACAATCAAATTAGGAAAAACTTGAAATATACATAGAGTGATACCTTAAGCAGCAGATTAAATCGAAGCCCTAACTGAAATTCGAAACCCAAACGAACCCCAATTGAAGACCTAATTGAAAAACCGAAGCCCTAATTGAACCTGAACTCGAACTTGCCGTAATCGTACCCAATTAAGCTTGTAAACTTAGAACTTTTAGCCCTAATTGAAATCGTAGAGTGTTTGAGAGGTTGAGCGGCGAAGTACGTATTTTGTTAAGTGTTTGAGTGAAACCCTTCAATATTTTGTTAACTTTTGCTGCTTTGTTTTTGCTTCCCGCGTTAAAAATTATTTCAGCCTTCTTTTTTATAGCCCAAACTCATTTTTTACAATATTTTTGTAAGTCTATAGCTACTGCAACATGGTGTTGATATCTATGCTAACATCTTGAAGCTAATATTGTAATATACAAAAATCAGCGTAGCTATCGTTATATTGTAGCTAGCAACATCTTGTATTTTCGTTGCAATAGGTCATCTATGGCGTAGTGACTATAAATCTGGTGTTCTCGTTTTTTGTTCGTTTTGCACTCAATTGTGTTACTTCTCTGATTTAATTTACTTTCTTCACTAATCTATCTATAAAATTCCATTCAAGGGTGTTAGTGACCAATTTTAGTGCTAACTTTTTTATGCTTTCACTGAGAGGGTGCATTCTCAGGCTGTTAGGATCTACTTTGTCGCTACTGGATTGAGGAAATCTCCTGACGGAGATCCAAGTTCATTCTCAATAGTTCATAAATTCTACTCATAGTTCCTATGAATAAATCTAAGATGTCAAGACCATGTACCAGATCCGCCTCCCACAACGCGGATGCTAATGAGACCGCTGGCGTCCAGCAAGTGGGACCCAACAATTAGCAAGCTAATGTAGGAGTAGAGCTTGCCACCATCCCAAACCAACCAAAAGCTGTCAGCAGGGCAGAGTTCAATGAGCTGATGAGGGAGCTCGTGGAAATTAGGAGACAGCTTAATGAGCAGATTCAAACAAACGCCAACCCGACGACCCAGATCGCTCAATAGCAGCATCAGGATGCAAGAGGAGGCCCTGCTTCCTACTCATCATCCGGCACCTCTGCTTCATCAGATGAGCATCCCAGACGTAGATGCCATAGGATTGAAACGGTACAAACTGGTGCAACAGAGCAATTGGTGACGACTCGCCAAGAGCAAACCAACAAAAAATGGTCCAGATTCCTTACCTAGGACTGTGGCCCCTCACTTGCACCTTGGGAGTCGCTCCCAACCTGGAGTGGGAAACATAGGATCTGAAGCACGCTTGGGAGCTGGTCCACCACCTCGCTAGGGTCGTAGTGAAGCGGGTCTTCGGGATGCGCACTTAGATGATCGCCTACCGAGGAGGCAACAGCCGGAACAATCCCGCAGGATGGATACCGACTTGCCACCTCCTATCTAGACTCTAAATTTATCAGCTATGGTCAATCAACTTATGAGGTAGAATCAAGGATTGACCAACGATGATTGTGGCATATCTAGGAGCCATACCTTATTTACAGATGTCATCCTACAAGCTGAGTACCCCCAGAAATTCAGCTTGCCTACTACTCCGGCTAATGAAGGGAAGACCGATCCCCGATAGCATATAATGAGATACGAGTGGATGATAGACTCGGCTAGGGAATATAATGTGACCAAATGAAGATGCTTCCTAATAACCCTATCTGGAATCGCTACCATGTGGCTCAGCAGACTTCCCCCATATCGATCTCCAGGTTTGATGAGTTAGCGACGTAGTTCGTGGAGAGCTTTAGGATACATGCCACTCGCCCAAAGGATGTGACGTCGTTGTCCAGTGTGATCCAGGCTCCGGGAGAGTCGTTGAAGGATTATTTGCAAAGATTTCACATTGCTGCTATCGAAGTTAGTAATCGAATGACCATGCTATCCTTATGGCCGTGATGCAAGGAGTAGATCCGGACCCGGAGTTTGGTGACTAGCTGGCAGGCAAACCACCGACTACCTTGTAACACTTTTATTCAAAGGCGAGCCAATTCATAAGAAGAGAGGAGGTCGGGTGGTCAAGATGAAGCAGAGCACCAAGGCCCAGCAAGGAAGCGGTGAAAAGCAACATTGTGGTAAAGCAATCTGGCGAAAACTCTAGCAAAGTCCAAGTCAATGTTCAAAAAAAGCCAAAGTGGTCTAAAGGATCCGGAGGAGGAAATTCCGGACGAAAGAGGGAAGCAGGAAAGTGGAAACCAAGAATCCCAACCTATAGCGAATATACTCCTCTAAATACATCTTTGGAGAATATTCATCAATCAACTTGTAATACATTCCAATATCGAAAGATGCGCTCAAAGGAATCCACTGAGGAAGGAAAGCAGACTGGAAAGTATTGTTGATTTCACGAGACCTACGGGCACAATACTGAAGAGTGTAGACACCTCCATAATGATATAGAAAAGCAGATTCGCTAGAAGAAGTTATAGCAGTTTGTTAAGAATCCATAGGAATGCGGACATGGGACATTCGACCCCAATCACGAGAAAGCTTCACATCGACCTGAGGAGCCCACTCGAACTGGAGGAAGGCTGGTCATAAACACAATAATCAGTACCTCATCCAGCTGACAAGAGTTGGCAAGAAATGGAATGCTATGCTAGTTCCTTGAAGCATGCGAGTTTCGAATGCTCCTCGAACACAGAAGACGGGACTCCAACGAAGCAGCAGCGAATGATGACGGATGATATAGTATTCAGGAGCAGGGATGCCGATCAGGTGGAGGCACTTACCATTGATCCAATGGTTATCTCAGCTATGATTGGACCAGCGCTTGTGAGAAGAATAGTGATTGATTGTAGGAGTTCTATTAATATTATCTTCAAAAAGGCATGTAACCAAATGAAGATGAAGGCGAAGGATCTGAAACCATATAAAGCCCGCATTCATGACTTTAATGGTGTGGCTACTGATGCAATAGGTTTTGTAGAATTGCCAATTGAATTAGGAGAAGGTCAACGCAAGAGGATACGGATATTACAGTTTGTTGTTTTGGATATTGATTCCCTATATAATGTTTTCTAGGCTGACCATCCCTGGTGTTGTTTAGGGCAGTTTTGGCTCCGTTGTGTTTGACCTTGAAATTTCCAACAGATGGAGGAGTTGGTGTAATGCATGGAGATCAAGCAACTGGTCGTGCTTGTTATGTGGCTGAACTGAGGAAGTCCCAACGAAGAGAGAAGGGCAAGGGTGTGGACAACCCTGTCCGCATCTATGTTGCTGAAAATTGACAAGTAGTGCCTGGGCCTTGGCTTGGGAAACACAGTCGGATCTATAAAAACATAGATCTGATAGATGACGATGAAGAACCCAAGGAGGCTAAGGCGGAACTGGCTGAAGTGACAATTAACATTCCAAGCAGCCATGATGACCCATCACAGGTGCTTAAAATTGGATCCCAGCTCAACCTCTCGATGATAGAGGATCTTACTAATTTCCTCTAAGCGAATCTAGATGTTTTCGCTTGGACCCATTCTGATATGTGTGAGATTTCTCCCGCCATCGCAAGTCATATGTTGAACGTTGACCCGAAGTATGTGCCAGTGAAATAAAAAAGAAGAGGCATGGACCTGGAGAGGTCCGCAGCTCTCCGAGAGGAGGTGGATAAACTCAAAGCCAATGGATTCGTCCATGATACCCTCTATCCTGAATGGATATCTAATCCCGTACTAGTGAGGAAGGCAAACGGTAAGTGTAGGACCTGTGTTGATTACTCAGACCTAAATAAGGCATGCCCTAAGGATAGTTTTCCTTTGTCCAAAATTGATCAGCTGGTCGACTTGACAGCAGAAAACGAATTGATGTCATTTACGGATGCATATTCGAGACATAATCAGATTCCGATGCACATTCCGGATCAGAGCATACCAGTTTTGTCATAAACGTTCGACTGTATTGTTATGTAGTGATGCCTTTCGAGTTGAAGGACGTAGGGGCAACTTATTAGCATTTGGTGAATCAGATGTTTGAAGACCGGATTGGTAGAATGATGGAAGTCTATGTGGATGATATGCTCGTGAAATCACGACAGTCAAACTACCACATTCGAGACTTAGCAGAGATGTTTAATATACTCAGATATTACGGAATGAAATCAATCCACTGAAATGTTCCTTTGGCGTTGCATCGGGGAAGTTTTTGGGTTTCGTTGTCAACGTATGGGGAATCGTAGCCAACCCTGAAAAGATTCAAGCTATTCAAGGCATACATGCCCCCAGAACTATAAAGCAAGTACAAAGCCTGAATGGGAAAGTCGCCACGTTGAGTCGATTTATATCCAGAGCAACCGATAAGTGTATTCCTTTCTTTGATGTGATAAGGAAAGGAAAAAGAAATTTTGAATGGACGCCGAATTGTGAGGACGCATTTCGAGCTTTGGTAAGACACTTGGAGAGGCCCTATGTTCTGTCAAAGCCCTTTGACCATGAGGAGTTATATGTTTACTTGGCCATATCCCAGCATGCTATCAGTACAGCTCTGGTTCGTGAGGAGGACCGAATCCAAAAGCCAGTGTACTATGATAGTAAGCGTTTAACGGGGGTGGAGAGAAATTATCCTAAGATTGAGAAGCTGGCCTATTGCTTGGTGATTGCATCACGCAAGCTCCGCCCGTATTTCCATGCACATCCAGTCAGTATTTATATCGATCAAACTTTGCGGCAGGTGCTCCAACGACCGGAGACTTCTGGAAGGCTACTCAAATGGAACATTAAGCTAAGTCAGTTCGACATCACTTACCTACCACGGAGGGATATCCAAGGGCAAGCTCTAGCATATTTCATTGCAGAGTTTACCATATCAGACGAGCCAAGTGGAAGTTATGTGGTTCCTGCTATTCGATGAAAGCTACATACTGATGGGGCATGCAATGACCATTGTTCTGGGACTGCTGTTACTCTTGTAGTTCCCGAGAACTGATCGATTCGTTATGCTTTGAAACTTGATTTCCCCACTACAAACAATGAAGCTGAGTATGAAGCATTGATTTCTAGACTAAAGCTTACCAAATAACTTGGAGTAAAATCGGTTGAAATCTTTTGTGACTCATAATTGGTAGTGTACCAAGTACGGGGAGACTATTAAGCAAAGGGGCAAAGGCTGGCCCCGTACCTCACTCAGGTTCACGAATTGTTAGTGGACCTCAAACACTATGATATTTTACACATTCCTTATGAACAAAATGGGGGAGCCGACTCCTTGGCAAAATTTACAAGTGCTGGCGATGCACAACAAATGGGCTTGGTTCCCATTGAAACTCTACACACCCCGAGTATAAACGAGACGGAGGTAGTCTTGTGTTAGGGATGGAAACTGAAAGTGAGTCGTGGATGACCCCATTCAAAGTATACTTGCTATATGGAACCTTGCCTAAGAGAAAGAATGAGAGATGACAAGTCATTCACAAGGCCTCGCGGCATATAATGCAGGATGGAATGATGTATCGGAAGGGGTTCTCCATTCCCTTGCTTAGGTGCATTGCCACAATGAGATAAAACAGGTTTTAAGAGATGTCCATGAAGGAGAATGTAGTAACCATATTGGGGCGCTGACACTAGCCAAAAAGATACGTCGCTATGGATACTATTGGCCAACTGTGAATCGGGACGCCGTGGATTATGTAAGGAGATGCGACAAATGTCAGAAGTACACAAAGATCCCGAGGGCGCCACCGAAAAAACTCACGCAAATGGTAGGTCTATGGCCATTTGCAATATGGGGGATCGATATAATAGGCTTCTTGCCAATCTCCAAAGGTGGTGCGAAATATGCAATCGTCGCGGTTGATTACTTCACCAAGTGGGCAAAAGCGAAGCCATTAGATATGATCACCACAAAAAAGGTAGTTAACTTTGTTGTACGAAACATTATATGCCACTTTGGTCTCCCATAGACTATCATTACTATCAACGGAACTCAATTTGTGAGTAGAGAATTCAAAGAGTTCTGCCAAAATATTGCATTGAGAAAAGGTTTGTAGCAGTCGCTCACCCTAAAGCGAATGGGCAAGTTGAAGCTGTAAATAACATGATCGAGGCCATCTTGAAAAAAATTTTGGAGAAGGCTAGAGGCAAGTGGGTATATGACCTACCAAAAACACTCTGGGCCTACAGAACCACCCACAAGTCTACAACTGGCCACACTCCTTTAGCCTTGGTATATGGCACTGAAGCTGTAATACCCGTGGAACTTGAAGTTCCTTCTCACCGGGGTAACTCATTATGATCCTAAAATGAACCGAGATCTTTTACTGGAGTCGTTGGACTTAGTCGACGAGAAGTGTGAAGAACCTGATCTGAGGGCGACTGCATATCGGCACCGAGTCGCTCGATATTATAATGAAAAAGTTTGTCCAAGGACTTTCGATGTGGGCGACCTTGTTTTGAAGCGATTTTTTCCGGTCCCATCACATATGAATCCCACATAGGAAGGTCCTACGTCATCGAACGGAGGCTTGGAGAGGGAACCTTCAAGCTAGCGACTGTTGATAGCGTGACACTCCCTAGAGCATGGAATAGCGAGCATTGCGTCGTTATTATACTTAGTTTATTTCTTTTGCATTTTAGTAGCAATTGTTTCCAGTATATGTTTCTTTTGTTGTTCTCTATTTTTGACTGTAATAAGATAATTCGGTTTGTCCTTATTGTCTACAATCAATAAAGGCTTGAAGTTGTTTTTCTATGAGCTATTGAGGTTTTGTATGTTATAATGCCATGGAAAAATTAAATTGCATTAATCTGTCTGGTGTATGAACGCACACACAAAATTAAAAGTCGATCAATAAACGATTCAAAAAATCTCTAAGTCCCTAGAGCGTGGACTTGAGTACTTTGAGTCCCCAGAGCGCGGACTAGAGTATACTGAGTCCCCAGAGCACGGACTACAGTATAAACGATTCATAAAATCTCTAAGTCCCCAGAGCACAGGCTAGACTACTCTGAGTCCCCGGAGTGCGGACTAGAGTATAAACGATTCAAAAAATCTCTAAGTCCCCAAAGCGTGGACTAGAGTACTCAAAATCACCAGAGCATGGACTAGAGTATAAATAATTCAGAAAAACTCTAAGTCCCTGGAGCATGGATTAGAGTATTCTGAGTCCCCGGAGCATGGACTAGAGTATAAACGATTCAAAAAATCTCTAAATCCCTAGAGCACGGACTAGAGTACTCTGAGTTCTCGACGTACGGACCAGAGTATAAACGAATAAAAAATCTCTAAGTCCCTAGAGCACGGACTAGAGTACTCTGAGTCCCCGGAGTGTGGACTAGAGTATAAACGATTCAAAAAATCTCTAAGTCCCTGGAACACGGACTAAGTCCTCGGAGCGGGGACTAGCGTATAAACGATTTAAAAAATCTCCAAGTCCCTAGAGCGTGAAGTAGAGTAGTCTGAGTCCCTGGAGTGCGGACTAGAGTATAAACAATTCAAAAAAATCTCTAAGTCGCTAGAGCGTGGACTAGAGTACTCTGAGTCCCCAAAGCGCAGACTAGAGTATAAACGATTCAAAAAAATTATAAGTCACCGGAGCGTAGACTAGAGTACTCTGAGTCCCTGGAGTGCGGACTAGAGTACAAACGATTCAATAATCTCAAAGTCCTCATAGTGCGGATTAAAGTATAAATAATTCAAAAATCTCCAATTTTTGTGAAAGTGAATTGGAGTTTACCTGACCCACAAGACTTTGAATTTCAATTACAGATTGGATTATAAGCTAAGCGACGAGAACTGGAAATACAGAGAAGAAAATTTTTATTTACTAATAGAAAATGAAATTTCGTTACAACTTGTTCGAAGCCCAAAGCCAAAGTCTATCTATGGTGATTATAAAAAAAAGGAGGAAAAGGGGAACAACTATATGATTTAGGCTTATTTAGGCTAAGCGAGGCATGACCAGGCAACAACTACTTCTTCGGCTTTATTTCCTTCTTTGACTTCTCTAAAGTCTCCTTAGTTTAGCGTTTTCTCCTGGACCCCTTGCTTTCTAGCGATGTAGTATCCGAGGAAGGAGGGGGAACTTTCAAAGGTGTGGTCCTACCGGGGAGAATGGCCTTCAAGGGCCTATTTAAGGGATCTACGAGTTCCACCACCTGAGAATCTATCTTAAATTTGGTTTTCTTTTTCTCCTCCTCCTTGATTTTCTCCTTCATGCTAAGCTAGGAAGTATGCTCGGAAGCGCCAGTGATTTCGATGTCTTCATGTCCCTCTATGGGTAAAGGATCTTTGAGCTTATCTTCCTTAAGAGCCCCTATTACTTGAGCATCAGGACTAGGGGTGTCATCGATGTGGAGTACTTTAGTCTCTTTTTCTTCTCGCTATGTGGCGACATCGCTCCTTGGAGTCAGTTCTGGGCCAAAATGACCTACATGAATTCATGAAAAGTGAATGTTAAGATACAACAGTTATTCGCCAAAAGCGATGACTCTATGAACTTTAGGAGGAGGGGTCACGTACCAGCTTCCATTTGGCTCTAAGTCATATTGGGAGTATCACCCTTCGGAATTGGGTATAGACTGTGGATGCCAAGTCCAGGCTTCTCTGAATCATAACCCGCATATTGCTCGAATGGATTAATCGGTGGAGTTTTGGTCGAGTCAACAGGGGGAGGAATCAGAGGCTCGGAGCCCGATGGACCAGCGACATCATCCTTATCCTCTGGTGTAGGGAAGCCTCCCCCAAGAGGCCTTTCGCCGCAGATATATTTGAGGGTTCAGTGCCTCGAAGCACTTCCTTCACCAGAGCCTCTTCATCAATCTCTTCAACACCCAGCTCTACTTTTTAATCCTAATCAAAGTATCCCATGCTTCGGCATGTCACTCGAGATAATTCTCGCCCAAGAAAGACAAGTCACGGCATATGAGGACTCTTGCATTGAACTCGAAAATGAGCGGGTCGACTAAACATTTGATTTCTTCTCTGTCGGCTTCGGTTGCAGTCTCAAATCGAGATTCGGCCTCTATGAGCGCCATCTTCTTGCCTTCCTCATGAGCTGCTTCTTTTAGTGCTTCAACCCGGGATAGCTCTTCGTCGAGTTTTTTCTTTAGAAGCTTGTTTTGATGATTTCATCATAGTATCTTCGTGACTCTTCCTGCGCTACAATTTTCTCTTCTCTCTCTTTAAAGAGCAATTCCTTTGTCTCCATAGCATTTTTTTTGGGCTGTCTCGAGCTGAGATTTGTATGAGGATAGCTCTTCATCCTGGCCCTTAACGATGTCTTTGTCATGAATAGCTTCGAGTATGAGGCGATCAATCTTGTGTTGGCGTTCAATAGAGACCTCTGAAAATTTCTCCACCAAGTGTACAAACGCATCATGTTGAAAATATACATCGTTGTTATAGGAAATGACGCTCTGTTTGACATATCCAAGGATATGATGGATTGCGGGGAAAAATTTCAATCCATCGAAACATATCAATGTAGCCTTGAGCTCGGCTATTTTTTCCGCCATCGACGGATCGTGAGTAGAGGCTGGGAGAGTCTGCCTAATCGGAGTCACGGATTTCATATAAGTCTCACGGGATTGCTTGGTACTCGAAGAGCCAGAATATTGGTCGTGAGGAACTTCGAACTGGGATCCCTTCTGAGTAGACTTCTTCCCACTATGCTTCGGATGATGGGGAGGATCGTTTGGATATAAAGAATAGTTGTGGGTTCTCCTTATGGAAGACGACGACTCTCTGGAATGATAATTTCTATCACCGTTGTCATCCTTGTCTCACTGTTTGCCTGATCTTGAATCTCAACCAGAATGGTAAAAGATGGAGGATCCGAGAAGGTGTTCAATGTCATGTGTACAATTTATTTCACTTGCACATTAAGTCAAATAAGGATAAGTTATTAGGAATCACCCGATGAATGGAATTCTAGTGCATGGTGGAGTGTAAGTGTTCGTGTTTGTCCTAGTGCAACCCCCTGATGGATCGGTGTTTTTCACTTTACACATTGGAGTTTTTCTCCCTGGTGATGAGTCTGAGTGCCTTCATCGCTTCTCGCGGGCGAATTAAATCCCATAGCCTCGAGATTATTGAAGTCGTAATTCAGTATATCATCGGGGATGGTCAAGTCAGATGGGCCCTTTAACAAGCCTTCTAAGTTTTGGGAAGATGACCTTTTTCTTGATCGGAGTTATCGTGACCTTTGAAGTTCTGCCAACTTTCTTCCTTTTCAGTTCCTTAACTGGCGCTGGCCTAAGACTTATGTTCTCATCAGTATTTTTGATCTCGCCTTCCTTGATAGTATTGCGAGTCCCTTTAGTTGGGGGCGCCGAAGGTCTGGCTTGTTCCTTGCTCGTTTCCTCAGTCGTTCTTGCTATTGTAGCACCGCTTGGAAGGCTAGTCTGATGGCCCTCTTCTTGTAACCTGAACTTTGAAAGCAATTCGTAAGTAATTATAACTTTAACGTCCAAATCTCCCACGGGAGTAGCACAGATTGCCTCGACAGCCTCAGAATACCCAGCGCCTTCGGGTCGTGGGCGGATACCTATAAGAGTTTAAAGAAGTTCAGAGAAAGTGCACTCCAAGCCTTAGGATAGAGATTGGGGTAAAGATGAGACTTACGTCCTTCTAGCCATAATCTCGCAAAGCTAGGAGAATAGCGTATGTGGAACCACTCTCGTTTATACTGAGAAAATTTGTTCCACGCGCCTATCAGGACTTGGCATTTGGGATGTGGCTCGAGGAATATGTAAGATTGACTATCGGTACATCTCTTGAAGCGGTAGATGTAACGGATATCCTTGGGAGTTGGGTGTTTGAGTAAGATGATAATGAAAAGAACGCATGTACCATGTATAAATGCATGGCTATTAAAATGTAGTTGTGCTAGAGCAATCCCTATATACTGCAACACTTCACGAATGAATGAATTGAAAGGTGGCACACTTCCGGCTAACACATAAATTTGTTGCACGCGGTATATCGAATTGGGGGCAGGTGAGGCCGATCTTGTACCGAAGGAACCAGAACGTCTTCGAAAGGGATTTCATGGATAGAACATAATCGATGGAGAGAAGATTCGTATTTTTAGGCTTGAGAGTCGATAAGATCATCTAGAATGATGGCCCCATTTACAGCATCGAGAGCCAGGCCTATAACCGCAACGGGTGAATTTGGGATACCAGGTATGGGGACTGACGATGGATTCAAAGTCCCTACTACCTCCTGCCGAGAGCTTGGCTCAGGCTTGTTAGAAATAGTGGTGGAGCTTGATTTTTTTACACATCTTCAAAGAGAGATTGGTGTGAATTTACTTGAAAGATAATAGATATCAGATATAAAAACAAAGTATTCCCCTGTGTTGTATGTGAACTAGTGCAATGATTCAATAAGAGTACAGATAAGTTGAAGTTCTAAAGAGTAATATAGCATGACATAGCTTTGAGCTGTCATCTATAGGGATCGTCATACTGATTGTCACCAAATTTTGTCCTTCGATCGGTAACAGAAATCCTGGGATCAGACATTGACATCATATGTTGTGGAGGCTATTACTTGCTTTTGAGGGGTTAAATTCATGTTTATAGTTGCTAAAACTATGGAGTTGATAGTCTGAATCAGTTCCATGTTTTCATATGCTTTGGTTCTTATAATTGTTCATTATTTTATGCTCGGGCATGAGAATGTGTGGTTTTGATATATGCTATGTTCAAGATGAGTTGATTTTGATTGCCAATGTCGATTCCCATACCCAATACCGACCATCTAGCTAGCCTATATACCAAGCCATACTGATTCAGTACCGACCCACTCTCTTCTCTCTCACTTTCTAATCATCGAATGATTCCCTAAATCTATACTGATCCATTCACTTTTCTCTATCTCTCTCACCGATCGTCCTTCAAAACCTAGACTACCGACCGCCTCTCTAGACCTAAACCAAACCACTCCCTTGAGTTTCTACTGACCCACACTCTCGCCCTCAATGTCGAATGACGCCATTGCTTAGAACACTAACCCACTCCTCTAGACGGCCACCGCACCAACACTATCCTAGTGAGCTATCGACCCATACCATCTACCAATTTCCTACCAACCCACATAAGGATTGCCGACTGGGTTTTTCCACCTCCCAGACACCTAAATTTCCTCTCTCGGTACAACAAGCCCTCTCCTACTATGAATGGAAAACCTCCCTAAACCAATCAAGGCCGACCCCTCTCCAAATAGCATGAATCCAAGTTGCAATGCCCTCTGCGACCTTCACCCTAATACGCTTACTAGCCTTTATTCTATCCTCTCCCGCTCTTCGTGAAAAGCCCATATGTGTATGATAAATCCTGTGTGACGACATGAAACCTAACCTAGGTGTTAAATCGAAGTTGTGAAGAGAAGTTCACGGGGATTGGAGTCAAGGGGTATAATGGTAGCAAGGATGGAGAGTGGTGGAGCGGCATTACCAGGTAACTCGATAGGTTGAGGAAGGTA
Source organism: Allium cepa (assembly GCA_030765085.1). Lineage (NCBI taxonomy): Eukaryota > Viridiplantae > Streptophyta > Magnoliopsida > Asparagales > Amaryllidaceae > Allium > Allium cepa. The sequence continues at coordinate 700,589,943 of CM060929.1, read as the reverse complement.
AAACTTAGAGCTCTGTTGAAGAAGACAGAAAGTAAGGTAAAAGTCAGAAGAAGGAGAAGGAACAAAGGCTGGGATTTATATACGGGAGAAGGGAGATGAACGGGCAATGTCCAATGGAATCAGTCTACACATTCAATGGGTCGGTAAAGGAGAGTGTTGTTCGAACCAATCGTATGGGTCGATATTGATGTGCCGATCCATCTTTTGTTTAAAAAAAAGTAAAAATAAAGTAAATAAAATATATGTATATAATCACAAATAAAATGAGCATAGGAAAAGATAATCAAATGATAAGAGCATGGATAATAAAATATAATGTATACATAAGAATGTGTACACATATAATGATGATCGAGGACGTTGGTCTGGGGAGATGATAGGTACTGCGGAGTAAGTAGAGAATCGTGGGTTTGAGGAGCTCACTGCGATTTAGCTTTCGGAAGATTGCGGGTCTCTAGCTTTCAAAAAGCTAAGACAGGATTCTAAGAATTTCTCTGAAGCTGAACTAATATAGTCAAACGACGAAAATCACCTACGAAGACTAGTGAAAAAATGACAGTCAACTATCATTTAGGACAGGTAGGTTTCTGGAAACAAAGAATACTCACTGATTCAAAGCGCATCATGTTGATCCACACGACACATTTTGGGAGGCAAATGTTACCCGATTGCATGACCCGGCTATAGAACGATAGTTGTAGAAGTTATAATTAGCACTAAACAGGATTCTAGCCAAGAAGAGACTGGAGATGTAAGAGTTTGATGCAATCATATGGTTCGACATGTATGTGTGACTCGGTAGGTATGGTATGGCATGTATGTGTGGCTCGGTAGGTATAGTTCGGCATGTATGTGTAGCTAGGTAGCTATGGTTTGGTAGTATGGTTCGGTATGTATCGTTCAGCCTTGTTTCGGTATGTATCGTTTAGCCTTGTTTCTCTATGTATCGTTCGGCCTTGATTCAGCACGTATCATTCGGCCTTGTTGGTTCGGCATGTGTCTCTCAGGAACATAAGGGTCGGCGGCCTGGATCCGGTCTTGGTGGCTCGGCATATCTGGTTCGGCATGCATCCAGAAAGCCAACAAATTACCATAGGGAGATACGATTGGTGCTTCCTCACTTCGAGTCCGGTGTCTTACTGCTCTGAGTCATATGGTAACTTGCTTCGAGTCATCCATATGGGACCCCTGGTTCGGCCAGAGTGGCTCGGTTACATATGGGTAGTCATCAAGGGTCTGTGTCCATGGGTCGAAGAATATGGGTTTTGTTGTGGGTCGGAGTGTCTTGGTCATGGGCTTACGTAGGGAAAGCAGCCAGTCTTCGTCTACAAATAGGGGGCAGTGGCACAGTTGAAAGGACCTTTTTTTTAAAACTTCAGGGAGACTCTACCATTTTCTATACTCGTTTCTTTCCTATTCAAAGTTCAAACTTGTATTCAAGTTGTTTGTTTACAGATTGTATCTGTACTCAAGTGATTAAAAAAGTAATAAAGATCATATCCAAAGTGGACGTAGGCAATTATGCTGAACCACTATAAATTTAATGTTCTCGTTTTTGTTGTTCTTTTTACACTCAATTGCGTTACTTCTCTACTTTAATTTACATTCTTCATTAATCTCCATACACAATTCTATTCAAGGGTGTTAGTGACCAATTTTGGTGCTAACAGAGGCCATTCCTATATCCCACAAAATTGGTCGTGTATTCTCATACAGGTTCAGTTCATTTTATAAAATTTTAAAACTTGAGGCTACCTACCATTAACAAGAGAAAGGGGAAGAAGATTAAGAAAAGCTACAGAAGAAGCTAATTCAAATCAAATCCATTCACATCTCAATCTCTTTGATCTCTAAAGCTAAGGTGAATAATGGCTACATGTCAAATTTCTTATTTTTTCGGTTTTAAGTTGAATCCGAATTTATTTGCAATGTTTTGCCTTCTTTTTGAATGATGGAATGATTATATATACTTGTTGATGATTTATGGATATTCATATTTATTTTATGATATGTTTAAAGGTGAAAACCCTATTAAATGACATCCAAATGCCTTGCGAATTTTATGAAGATCAAAAATATTATTTTGGAGGTGGGGTTCAATTTTCAGAATTTTTGTGGAATTTATATGAATTTTCTAGTAAAGAAAATGTTATTTTGGGTGAAAAATTATTTACGGTCAAATAATAAATGTTTTGGGTCTGAAATTTATATATGTTAGAAACTATATAAAAAGTGATTTTTAGGAATTTTTGTATAATTTTCTTAAATATTTTGATGGATATATAAAATTATTTAAGGTATGAGACTTAAATGTTTTATATATGTATAAAAGAAGAAGGGATTTTTGTAAATAAATTCAAATTTTTATTTCTGGAAAGTCGGTAGTATTTGGAAAAGGGAAACTTGCAACCAATCACAATTTGACAAATAAGGCAGGTTAGGTACAAAGAAATAGTTTAAAAGGACAAATAAACATGTTTTTAACTATTTCGATGCTCTGGCACCAAGTTCCACCTCCTTACCTTCGCCTTCGACTCCATCGAAACCAATGTACATGGTATCACTGGTACGTAGCAAATTGAAGGTAGGCGGAAGGTAAAGGGTTGAAACTAGGGGTTTCGTAGGGGTTGAGGCACTACTTTGGTTTTAAAAGAAAATGTGCCCGCTTGCTTTCGACTGGATAGCTTTCGGTTAGCTATCGACCAGGTCAATTGGTTTTAAAAGAATAGTTTCGGTTGGGTTGTGCTTTTGTTTTAAATGACTGCTTTTGACTAATTTAAAACCTTTTGTAGCTGTTTTCTTCCTTTCGATCCAGAGGGTTCGAAGCGGTTGCTTTGTTTTCTAAAATTTGGCAACTTCTCCTATGCTTTCGAATGGATGGTTTCGACGACATCACTTCTTTACTTAGGAATGATTTCAAAAGGAATGCTTTCGACTTTAATGGATTTCTGATCCTTTTGCTCAACCTGAATGCATAATCCAAATGATTTCGACCGAAATAGTTTTCAATGGTTTCGAAAGGTTTCCACATGTTTTAAATTGAACCTAAGTGCTTTTGAAAGTTTTGTGTTTACAAAGGTTTAATACTTTCGAAGGGTCTTAAAGAAAGGTTTCGAAGGGGTGGTTCCCTAATTGTTTCGAAAGGGTTGAGAGGAAAGGTTTTTCCTAAGTTTTTGAAAGGCAGTATTTAAAGGTTTTAAAGACGGATGTCTAATATTTTTAAAGGTCTCGAAAGGGTTACTTTCAATGGTTTCGAAAAGGGTGCTTTCAGTTGTTTCGAAAGGGTTACTTTCAAGGGTTAAGGGTTTTTTAAAGGTTCTAAACAAAGGTTTTGAATATATTAAATAAATAATATAGACAAAGTGTTTGAAGTTAAAAAGGACTTTAACTTACATTGGGGGATATGTAATCCTCATTAAAATTCAACATTATTCTGAGTAAAGTATATATAGCATGGCAAAATGGCTTAGAGTAAAGCTAAAAAGTGTATTTTCCTTGTATGAGTATGATTTAAAAGGTTAAATCATTTTGATAAGGTTTTCAAGGAAAAGATGAAGGGTATTTAACCTTTAGAAAATGACTCAGATTAGAAGACCAGATAGGACTTGTGTAGGATCGCGCCCCATGCTCATTAGCTATTAACCCAAGAAAATAAAAGAGAGACAAAAGATATTATAATGGTTCGACAATCTAAAGCTTATGTCCATTTTGTAGCTTTGTTGCTTATAGATTTTATTGGGACTAGAAAGGATTTGAGAGAGAACAAGTCACAAGTACAGGAGTTAGACCGATTCTAAATCCTAGAATTGCCTTGCATAGCTACCTTGGTGACTATGGTGTAGAGGAATGAGTTAAAGAAGAGACAGAGCTTTCGATAGTGATGGAAGAAACCAGATCCTTTCTTGGTTGCTCTATGGTTTGTATTTATAGAGGTAGCAGTCATGTTAGACCAGACAGAGAGTTGGAGCCAAGCCGGGAAGAGGGCCCAAAAGAGTGTGCAAACTTGTAAACCCAACTGGGTTAACACCATAAGTCGGCACTGGCCTCTCAAGTCGGTGTCGACATCTATCGTTCAATCCAGGTGGATTAAGTCTCATTGCATACTTCATGCTACTTGATTTAGAGATTTCGCATGTAATTTGTTTGGATATATGGTTGGTATTGGTGATGGTTCCTTCATCACTTGGTTTATTCTTCCATTTTGGCTACTAACTCTTCAACCTTGGTATTTGGTTGATTAGAATCCTTTGATATTCCTTGGGCATGCATAAAATAGGTAAAGGAGAGCCACTGCCAAGTTTGAGTGAAAAAGATATGACAATATGGGATGTCACCATCGACCATATGTCGGCACTGACTTACCATACTTTCTCCAATCATGTTGAAACTTCTCCGAGTTATTCTATAAGCCTATCTAGGTGTGCTCCCAAGATTAGAAGTCAATTTTTCATCGTCTCATCGTTCTAACTCCTATTGATTTCCACTTGAATAAAAACCCAGTTAACACTATTATTTTGCCTCTTACATAAGAACAACTCCCATTGACGTATCACATGCGTCAGTGTAAACAAAGAAATGCTTCATCCCAACTAGAATAGTAAGTATCGGTACGCTAGTCAATAGCTCTTCAGCTTCTCGAATGCTCATATGCATATCTCATTACGTGCAAAAAATAGATTTTTCTTGGTTAAGCAAGTTAGTGAGACTGCTATCTTCGCAAAGTCCTTGATGAACTTCCTATAGTAACCTCCCAGCCCAAGAAAATTCCTAACTTCTGTGGCATTCTTCTAAATCTTACTGTCCTGAGTAGCTACCAAGAGTATCCCTTCTCGAGACAATACGACCAACAAATCTTACCACCTTCTTCCAAAAATGACACTTTGAGAATTTGGCTTTTAGTTGGTTCCTTCTGAAGGTCTCAAGTACCTTCCTAATGTGATTTTCATGCTCACATTCACTTTTAGAGAATAACAGAATATCATCTACGAACACTATGACAAACTTGATTAGCTACACCCTAAAGACTCTATTCATCAAATCTACAAAGTACGTAGGGGCATTTGTTAACCCGAAAGGAATTACTTCCCATTAATATTGTACACTAGGAGTGCGAAATCCAATCTTTTGTTTTTTATATTTAACTACCCTCAATTGATGGAATCTAGTGGCTAAGTCCAATTGAGAAAATATTTTGGCTATAATAAGCTAGTCAAATAAGTTATCAATTCTAGGTAAATGATACCTATTTTTTCTTGGTTAGCTTGTTGAGCTCTCGACAGTCAATGCATAACCTTAAAGAGTCATCTACCTTAGTGGCAAAAAAGGGGTGCTCCCTATTCAGAAGTACTATGGCGAATAAATATTTTCTATAATGACTTTGAAAACTTCTTGTCAAACTCTCGCTTTTATTTAGGGCTCATATGCCTTAATGGAAATACGACAGGTTTAGCATCCTTCTCAAAATCAATCCTGAACTCCATCTCCCTTTGGGAAGGGAGGTCCAAGACTTTTCCAAAAATGTCAGGAAATTCTCGAACTATGGTCACACATAGAGATTATTATATGATAGACTAAAAGAATATAAATAGCTTAACTTGAATGAGTTTAAAGGTGTACAATGAACATCAAAATCTCACCGCTTACAACTCCTTAACAAAACGATCATCCTATCGCAATGTAAGATAGCCCTGTAGTAAGATAACCAATTCATCCTTAGGATAAGTCCATACCTCTTAAAACAAGGAACATACACATTACATATAAAATCGACATTACATATGTCCACAACTAGGTCTTTACAAATCAAATATAGGTGTGTCGACCCTCCAATAGGATTTGACGCGACTATTGGGTTGGTGACAACTTGAATTTTTAGACTCAAGTAGTTAACCACATTTCTATCTATGAATGAACTTGATGCCCCCGAGTTAAATAAGATACGAATGGATTTCTTGGAAATAATTGTTGTACCTTCCAAAGAAGCTTTTCCTTGATCTTTAGGATGAGTTCTACTTGATATAGGCATAGCTTCGATGTTATAAGCTAGCCTACCATGTCCCTCTTTTGCTAGCATCGGGCATCGATTCAAGTATCCATCCTCACGGCAGTGGTAGCATCTCCCTTTGAACTCCTCTCTCATCAAGCTCACCTTGCAGTCCTTAGCAACATGCCCCTTCTTCTAACATCTATGGCATGTCACATTTCCCTTCTTCTTCCCCTTGGCCTTCTTGTCCACCTAAAATCCACTTTTCTTAGCTCCACCTTGATTTTATGCCAGCCCCACCTTCTCCTTTTCCACAATAACCATAGTTTGCAGCAGGCGCATTTCAACTATCATCTCACAAGTGACACCCATGGGTAATTGGGTTAAAAGTAGCTCCTTATGTGGAGAATTAAAACCATTAATGAACTTCGTAGCCTTCATGGAGGTGTCGATCAAACTCAATCCAAACTCAGGCAATTCTGTGAAATTACCGATATACTCCTTCAACATGGAGTCTTCTTACCTTAGTTGTATAAATTTTTTCAATTGAAAACTTACTTCAGCTCTGGGCATGAATTGTGACTCAAAGCGAGTTCTGAATTCAGCTCGAGTGATTCCCTCCTCAGCATTCTCCTCAGCCACTATAGTACACCAATCTAACGCCTCCCTTTTTAGATGCCATGCAGCCATCGTCCTTATGATCTGGTCTTACTATCCAAGCTTCTGAAATATATGTTCACAATAATTAATCCAAGCCTTCATTTCCAAAAATTCTTCATGCCTCATATACACCCATCCTTCTATGTTCTAGAAGTCTTTACATGACTTGGGGAAGTCTGGTAGGCAATGTGTGGCTTCAGTAAGCAAAGCAGCGGTTGCCGTTGGTGTATCTTATTAAGGAATGGGAACTTGCCCTGCATGCCACAAGTATTGTTTGAACCATTCTAGCATCCTTCTAATGTTGGGTAGTTCTTGGTTGGAGGGGTCCCCAGCCTCAAAGGAATGGTTTTCAACCACAATCAATTACTTGTAGGTTTGAACTTTTTAGCTACAACTTCCAAAGGCAGTTATTTGTTTAAATAAAAATTTACATAGCAGACTTGTGTATGTGCGTTAAAGTATATGTGTGTATGTGTCTATCTATAGTATGGTTTTGAAATATACTTTCAAAAATAACAAATATGCACTCTTACGAATGTCTGTTCCCATTGATTCGATAACCTAAGTTATGATACCAAATGTAAAAACCCACCTCGAAATGGGCCTAATTAAAAACAATAAAAGTCCATTGAACCTTAGGCTTATTCCAAAGCTGACTGTTGGTTAGCAATGTAGGATCGTTTTCACCCTAGATTGGGGTTAATAGGGTGATACTAAAAATTAATGCGGAAATAAAAATAATAACTGAAAAAAATGCAGAACAGATCACAAACAGTTTTACCCAGCTTCGGCAAATACTGTCTACGTGTTGCCCCCAAGGTTTCTATAGAAATTAGGCAATTAGACGTTTACAAAAAGACATAAACTCGCGACACCCGCTAACTTGATTAACCTAACTCTAAGCTCAAAACACTGCCATGACTCAGCCACTGAGTTGTGAATTCTAAAACTACGCCCCGTAGTTTGTACCTAGTTACACTACTAGAAATTTACACAATTTTAAAATATTAAGTTACAAATAAAAATAAATATCAAAACCCTATATTTAAAAAATGAAGCCCAATATAAACCGGCCCAAGTAATAGTTAAAGTGAAGACTGTCTTCCCTTTATTTCGTTCGGGTAAAATCTTTGGTCATTCCTTTTGTTGCACTACAAAGAATTAGGGTTTTGATTGTTTTGAAGTTGCTGCTTAAAGTTCAGATCGATTGTTCGCTTTGATGCACTCGTTCCTCAATTTGCCGACTGCTTCTTCGATCTTTGATCTTTTTTTGCTTTGGTTGCTTCAAACGATGAGCTTAAATGATGCTTTGAACTGGTATGTGATTTGCCCCTTTTCGATTTTGATTATGCTCGACTTGATTTGAGTTTTGGATTTTATTTGTGATTTGTTCTAAGCGTTCTCTCTGAATTTTTTCTTAAACTCGAATGATCATTTGTCAAAATAATACTGGGGATTTATAGGGATCAAAATCCTATATTTCATTCATATATTCTGATTTTGAATTTTTCAATTGATTTTCTTGGCCATTCGATTTTTGCTTGAACGTCTGTGATGATTCTGACTTATTCATCTCTGATATGTTTGAATTTGCTCCATTCTTTTCTACTATGACTTTGGCATCGTTCGCTAACTCTTTGGCATTTACTTTGAGATAGACTTGACGAAGTTCGACCAGTTACTTTAAATAATTTTCTGAATTTTTAGTTGAACACTTCAAGACTGTTTTGTTTGACCATTTCTCTTTGGACATTGACCCACAGTTTTGATGGTATAACCCACTGTGACTTTATTCAAACTCTAGCTACTGATAATTTTCATATGCCTGACTGGTTCATAATCCACGACTTTGACTTTGCTATAGTATTTGTGTGCCACTGTGTATTCATGTGTGTGTTGTTGTGAGCATTACACATCCACACTAGTTGGAGTCTGGTTGCATGTGAATTAGTCATTGAACTTGTATTCATGAGGTCTAGTTTGGTTGATACTTCATGTGTACTGCATTTGATTTAGAGAACTGCCTTTGAACATTACTTTGTTATCTCTGAAACCCTATGTAGCCCTCATATCTGAACTGACATGTGTATGTATATATGCATACATGTGTATCTTCATGTTTGTTGGCTGGTTGCCTCTGGTCTACATTGTATGGTGGTCTGAAGTCTTGTTGCATTTTCTTGTTGAGTTCATTTGGAGTCTTACTGGTCATTGCTTTATTCTTTGTACATGTGCATTTTTTGTTTAGTTTTGATTTGAAGTCTGGTTTTGGTTTCAGGTTGATGGATTGATCTTTATATATACATTTCAGTCTTGTTCCATGCCTTGACTCCATTGAAGTCTGGTTTCATGATGATTCTGTCTGGTTGCCACTACATATATATCTTGTTGCACTTGAAGTTTGAATGATGTTGTATCCATGTTCACAATTGTGTTGTTATGCTCTGTCCACTGTTGTGTTGAAACAGAACTTGATTGTTGCTTAGTTGAGTGTACTGGTATTTGTCATGTTCCACTGGAGTATTCCTGGTGCACTGCCTTGTATTTGTGCCAGAATTCTGATCCAGTCTGGTTCATGTGTTTCCATTGAATACATGTCTGGTGCACTTGTTGTTGTGAGCCTGTTATGTTGATGCTCTCTCTGTTTATGGCCCTTGTGCATCACATATATGTTGAAACTGTCATTGCATGTTTTGCATTTGAATTCTGCACTTTGAAGTTGTCATGCCTCTAAACTGTAGTATTTCTGATTTTGTATTTTCACTTGAGTTAAATCCAGCCTAGGTTTGGGTTTGACCTTGTGCTCACGTGTCCTTATAGTTCTTACAAGCAAGCGTATATCGGTGTGCACGACCTTGTGGCATGTACAGTGATACACTGTGCATGTCACAACTTTTTTGGTATGACGAATTAAAAGAAAAATGAAGACGAACAACCCAAATAACCGAGGTAAATAATATTTTCAAAAACACGCACTTCATTGTGCACTGCAAAAATATTTCTTTTTCAATTTTACTGTGTCGGTGTTTGTTTTCAGATAGTTCAGATGTTGGACACAGGCTGGAGCAGAGTTAAAGATTAAATGCGAGCGATGAGTGAATATATGTAGTGAGGTGAAAATTTTAAAGTGAAAATTGTATTGTGATTAAAATTTTATTGTATTTGAAAAATGTGTAAATGTAGTGAGAGCTCAAATTTGTACTATTTGAATTTGTAATAAAATATTTGTTTGAATAAAATATTTGTTTAAATTTGAATTCTGAGTTATTTATTTTATTCAACAAATATTTATTTAATTATGTGAAAAAATAAAATAGTACAATCACAAATACATTTAAATGAATATATATATATATATATATTTGTTTATTATCATCAAACAAAAATCATAGGCTATTGTATTCTACAATCTCCCTCTTTTGATGATAACAAACATATATTAAGATTTTGACTTTATTAAATGTATTTGCTCTTGATGAAGTCTATTTGCTCCCCCTGTTTAAATACTCCACCTACAACAAAACTCCCCCTACATAGATGCTTGTAGCTAAAAGTGAAAAATTAATTAAAAATAACTTTAAATAAAAACACTCTCGAATTTTAGTAAGGATTTCGCTCAAAAATCAGAATCTTAACCTCTCTTCCCTTTTTGTTATCATCAAAAATAGTACTGGTAATTGAAATAGCTACGATTTTGATTAAAAATATAAAATCAAATCAAGAGGGAAATATTAGTTTCAAATTCCAATTAATAAAAAAAAATCATAATATTTTATTAATTAGAAACAAACTCAACTTTAGAGAAATGGTAGGATTATGGAAAATTTTATATAGTGACAAGAGTTTGATATTTCAATAAAGGAAAAATTTGTGCATTTTTCCTTTTCAAATATTATACAAAAAATGTAAAGCACTTACTAACCATACATAACCGTTAGGACTTTTAAATGAGGTTAGCAGCTACCCCCTTTTAAAAAAAAAGATATATCAAGTATTTTCTAACCATGGATAACCGTGAGGACTTTTAAATGAGAATATAATATACATGATATTTATCCCTTTCTTATATGCGTCTCATCCATGCATAACCATAAGGACTTTTAAAAGAGAATGGAAGCCCATATATAGAAATTCAAGTAATTCACCCATGCATAACCATGAGAACTTTTAAATGAGAGTGAATACATTAGGATATAATTATTTTACAAAAAAATATTTCCTTATTTTGACATACCAAATTCTGCACACTATATTATGATGTATGGATTGACAGAAAGGTGAAAGTGATAGAAATAATCATAGAATAAGTACTATTCTAAAATATTATAATATTTGTTTAATTTTCATGAAATTATAAAATTATACTTCCTCTTATTATGAAATATAATTTAATCATTATCCATCACTTTTTAAGCACTATAATAATTTTGATAAGTTTCCAAAGACTCAATTAGCCAATGGTTATCTTTTCTGGAGTAAATCTCTTACCGAAATAAACTAGAGTATTTTTAACATGATGAAAACCCAAGTTTCAATAATTAAAATAAGTGAAAATCAATTTTCTGTAAGGGGGTTTTGTGAAAATGACTTCTAATTGAAAATCAATATAAATAATTAAATGATTGCAAAAATTACTTCAACTTGTGATGATATCAGATACCACTTGTATTTGAGGTATTCTTGATGATATATAGTGGTATACAAGAAAAACGTGTACTCCTCAACACTTGATTTTTTTTTTTGAATTTTTCAGCACGTCCATTTATATCAAGCACAAATAAAGTAATCTATATTGAGCAAAAACACACAGTCAAAAAAAATCATCAAAGTAGTTTGAAAATTGATTTGATAACCATGAAGAGAGTCAATAATGATTGTTGTTTCAAAGTAGTTGACAATCTTTATTTCGAAGACTCGCTCAATTTTAAACCTTTATTTGGCTGATAAAAGTTTGAAGTTTGATTTGGCTCATAACATGAAAATTTTAGATGTTCAAAAATGCTACTTGCCAAATTGGTTTCAAGTCAATTTGTCAAATCAATCAAAAATTATACTTGAAATACCACAACTTGTTTGTGTAAAACAGATATGCTTTCTGAGTTATATATTGAATTTATTGCAGTTTTTCATGAGATTCTAAAGTGAATCAATAAAAGCTAAAAATAGAAAAGTTGTAGCATTTTCAATCTATTTTCCAGAACATCTTGAATTTTACAAATTGGAGTTAAGAAGCCCAAGATATGGCAAAAATACTTCAACAATGTCGATGAAAACATAATTAACAATATATGAACAAAATTGAGTTAAGAGATCATACCTCACTTTCCTTCGAGCCGTGATATCCTAAATGCGATGATCTCCATCTAATATTTATAGGCTAAGGAACATTTAAATTTTAGTTTATTAATTACATAGAACAACTCGAAATCTATCTCCATCAAATTTGTTCATTAGCCCACTTATGTGTCTACATTTTGGAGAAGGCAAGTGGTCTAACTAAGGATGTAGGACCATTATTATTATCTATTGAAATCATTGGTAACCAAATTTGTCTACATAAAAACCCGCTAACATCTATAGTGGTGCCCTTGGGAATCCAAGTTTGTTTAACGGTTCTGTGTTTGTATATGTTTTGACAATTATTCTAGCCATGTCTAATATTTCCACACTTTACACATTTGGGTATCACAATTTTCCCCTTAACAATGTTATTAATTGGTTGTTCATATTTTGACACTTTCGTAAATCTAAATCCTTTCCTTTTATTCCAAAGAGTTGAATTTCTAAGAGCATATTAAATGATTTTTCTTTAATGAATTTTTTTCGATAATCAACTCAAGTTTATTAACTTTGGATTTTAAAAGTTTATTTTCATTTATTAGCTTCGAACACCAACAATGGTACTATCTCTCTTTTCAAAATTATTCATTTTAAAGCCCATATTTTCATTTTCAAGCTCTCTAATTTTAATCTCAATTTCTAGCATCTTAGTTTCAAAGAGTTGGAGTTTTTTAAATTCAATTTTTTTAAAATCCTTGATTTTTTCAATCTCTTTTTCAAACCCACGATTTAGTCGAATAATTTTAGATTCGCTCAAAATCATATTTTCTTTTTCAAGGGTTTTGAAATTTTCTGTGACCTCATTTAATTTCTTTTCGAAAATCGCACATGTAGAACTTTTCGATCTCTTGAAACTATCCAACTCTTTTTGCAAAATATTTTTCTTATAAATCAACTCAGTTTTTCTCTTCTCTCGAATTAAAATTTCGTTTTCTAAATTTTGAAAGTTTTCATGAAAACAGGCAAATCCTTTTTCATAGTCCAAACATCTTTTGCAATTAGAATTTTTATTTTTCTTAATATTTTTAAGCTCATTTTTCAAATCATTATTTTTTGATGCAGTTTAGATTGTTCCCTTTTCAACTTTTATTTTTCATCTCAAGGGCTTCATTATTTTCAATTAAATTTCGACACAAGAGAACTAAATCATAGAATGAAAAATCACTTATCTCATCGACTATTGAATCTTCGTCACCGTGGTCTTTTGCAAATCCTATCAAACATGTTTCTTTAACTGAGTCGATTGTGGAGGATTTTTCACCGTTATTGACTTTTGCACCATGTATTGCATCAACAATATTCTAGATTTCCCGTGCACTTTCACAATGAGAGATATGGTTACAATTATCTCGATTAATATGAGGATGTTATACATACATAGCAAGAGCATTAATCGAAGTATTTTTCTTATCTAATATATCACACCCATTTTCAATAATATTCCAACATTTAGAATTAACATATTTTAAATAAAATTCCATTTTTAATTTTCAATTTTCAATTTAAAAAAAATCTGTTCCATCAAAAATAGGGGGAATAATACTGGATTGACTCTTGATAGATTTGCAACTAGGGTTAAACATCTATGCTGTTAACCTTGCTCCGATACCAATAGTAAGATCATTTTCACCCTAAAGGGAGGTGAATAGGGTAATATTAAAATTAATGTGAAAATAAAAATATTAACAGAAAACAATGTAGAAAAAATCACACGTAGTTTTACACAACTTCGGTAAATACTGCCTACGTGCTGCCCGGCAATCAGACGCTTGCAAAAACACGTAAACTCGCGACACCCGCTAACTCGATTAACCTAATTCTAAGCTCAAAACTCTGCCACAACTCAGCCATTGAGTAGCGAATTGTAACAACATTGTATTTTATTATTATTTCAATTGTATATTTTAATTATTTTAATTTAATTTCTTATTTAAAAACTTTATTTTATTTATTAAAATGAATAAATTTTTGTTACTTTAAAATAAATTTTGATTTGTATGTGAATTATAATTCCAAACAGGGACAAATAGAATATCTTCCAAAAATGTGATTTTTTGTCAATGTAGTCAAACTTTGACTTATAATTTTAAAATTTTAAATTTTGAATTTTTTGAATTTTATCTTTTATTATGAAAGTAAATAAAATTTCAAGTATACTTTTTTTCGTTTCGTTGAAATCTGATTAATATTGTGAAAGTTATGCTTTTTACACTATTGTATGTGAATTGTTGTATTTAACAAAATTGTTTATTTTAATTTATATAAATAATATTTTTGTTTGTCATGTCATGTTCTAATTTATGTTTACATGTGTAACATGACATGTTATGTATATATTTTATTTTTAAAACATTTTAAAAAGTGTAGTAGAATTTTTCCAATGTTAGTTGAATTTTGTTTACAATTTTAAATTCTAGTTTCAATTACATAAAGTATTTTCTTTATTTATTTTCTATTTTCCTAAGACATTATTTTATTTTCATTTTCACTTTATTTTTTCAGATTTTTATTTTTATTTACTTGATTTTTATTTGTTTAAAGTGAATTATTAAATTGGAAATTCAAAGAGACAAAGTCTTTTCATTTACTTGTGACTTTTCCTTATCCTTGTCACTTCATTGCCTTGGTCGTTCATTCCCTCTTGTTTAGCCGTGCATTGCTTAATGTTTTTCACATGAAAAACTTCTCATCTCTTCACCATTCATGCCCATTCCATTTCTAAGAAAAAAATGTAAGTAATGGCTTCCTCTTTCTCATGTTCTTCTTCACTTTTTCTTTGATTTTTGCCTTGCTTTCTCTAGCTTTGCTCGGCCACAACCACCACCATATTCACCGACCACCACCACCATCTCCTTCTCCTCATCATACAAAGCAAACCACCCCTCTCCTCTGACTAGATCTAGCCGTGACCTTCTAGTTGAGCTTCCACCACAAAAACATTGCAAAACTCCAAAACAATGCCTAGCCAAGCCATTTCCACCATCACCTTCATGTTTAGCCTTGGCCACCACCTCAAACACCACCATCACTTGCTGCCATGACCTCTAACCATCAGCTCCACATCTGACCTGACCTGAAATGAGCCATGGCCGAGCCAAACATGACCATAGGCCGAGCCTAGGGTGCACCAAAATCCACCTTTTAGCCTTGACCTTTTGCATTCCTCCACTTGTAATTCCTACCTCTTCACATCCCATTGTTTTGCCTTCTTTTTTTTTCTGACCATTGGTTGAGCATTTCAGGCCTAGACCTGATCATGGATGAGCCCAAGAACCACCATGGCCGAGCAAAAATTATTAGCATGACCGAGCCATGTTGAGTGATTGTCAAGCACTCTTGTGTTAAAGCATGGTTAAGCCATTTTATTCTTTGTTTATTCTAATTTCCATTTTGTTTCAATTTATCATTGTATTGTATATATATTTATATTGCTTTGTTTTAATTGTTGTATACAAGATCAATATCTTGGCTCTCTATACATCCAAATCTAATCATGCTCATCATGCTTTTGGAATCGTTCTTGTGTGTGTTGTTTTGGGTCTCTAGCTTTGATAAAGGTGAGTCCTTCTCACTCTGACATTTATTACTTATGAAATGGTAAATGGATGATAAGTGATTGGTAATTAAAATGTTTATGCAAGTTAACGATGATTATATGATATGTTATTTCATGTTATTACCATGTTGACTTTGTTAATTATCACCTGACATATGATATATGACAGTATATTGTGACATTGACATGTTAGTATAATTGTTTATATTGTTTATGCATATGTTCACACTGCAAGTTCCCTGTTAGAATAGAATCACTATGGGTTGAAATGATACATACCCGAACGGACATTAGAACAGGGAAAAATCATTATGAGCTGAAATGATAGGCTCAAGTGATTTTTATTGTATTTTATTTGACTTGGGATTGCGGGTTTGAAATGATAGAACCCGGATTTTCTTTTTAAACTACGGATTGAAATGATACATATCAGTATCACTTGACCTAGGTTAGAAATTATATACATACCCCGTGGTATATTTTTAAATGATTTTTCCTACGATATGTATTTTTAAAATATGAAATTTTGATTTAAAACTATATATTTTATTGTTTTGAGAAAGCTAAATATTAAGTTTGAATTTGTGAATTTAAGTATGTAAATTTGAAGTAAGTGTGATTTTGACTTTAAATTATACTTATAAAAATGTAAGTAAAATATGGAAATTAAATTTAAAGTTTTGAAATGATATTTGAAGTAAAATGTTAAGTTTTGTTAAATTTAAAAGTTAAGAAAACAGTGAATTTTGACTTAACAAATGAAATGAGTTTTAAATTGGATATTTAATTATAAAATTTTGTTGTAATAAATCATATGTTAAAATTATTTAAATGTGAAATTTTAAAGTCTAAAAATATGATTTATAAGTTTAGAATAACAAAAAATTGGAGTGTTAATGTTTCTGGAGTTAGAATAAAATCTGGAATCTTATTAATAGCATTTCCAAAAATGTTGTGGTCTTATGACAGCATTTTTAGTGCTGTTTTTTTATGAATTTAACTATTTTTGAAATAACTAAATATCTATTATGGCATTTTATAAATGTCGTTGTTTCTAAACTAAACTATTTTCGAAACTATAAGCTACAATAGCACTTTATAAATGCTATCGTTGCTGAAATTTGACAATGTTTTGAAATGTTATAGATTTTAACACTGTTTGAGTTATATTTTAAAGTGATAATGATTTAACTTTTGGAATTGATAAATTGTGAATTTTAAGGAGTTTGAATATATTTTAATATTTAAATTTGAATTTTTAAGGAATTTAAATTGAATTTGAATTTAAATAATGGTTACCTTGTTATGTGTTAAATGGAATGAAATGAAATGAGATAAATGAATTTTTGAATGGAATTTTGAAATGAGTATTGTAATGATATTTGGAATAATAAATGAATGACATATTTGATTTTAAAATGATATTTAATTTGAATATTTGAATTAAAGAATGATAATGAATTGATAAAGGATTTGAAAGGAAATGATTTTGAAATGGTTTTGGTTTCGAAGTATAAACTATTTTGATTTGAATATAGTTTTGAAATAAAAATGGTTTTGGTCTCAAAGTATAAACTATTTTGAAAGGAATATAGTTTGGAAATGAAATGATTTGATTTTGAAGTATGAATTATTTTGAAATGGCGACGGCGTTATAATAACGTTTGGTTTTTAAAGAGATCGGGATCGGAAAGTTGTCATACTCTCTACCAACTCCGAAAACCACTTTAACAACCGTGTACGTGGTGGAGATTCCAGAATGAAGTAGGATGGTGGCGTTCTTCCTTTAAGGTATATACGTGGACCCGACTCCCGTGAGTTGGCATAAGGTGGCTAAAATTGGAGCGATTCCGGGCCAGTGAGGTAGCTCCTCTTATCGGACACACTCCTTCGATACCATTCCATTATATTCTGACTTTGAGATTGATTTGGTGGCCACTTTTGATTTTTGATTTTGGGGGTATGGCTCGAGGTGGGCGTTAGCTGTACGCTATGCGTCACCGCCAGTTCGGGTAGTAATTGGTATATCTACCCTGACATTGCCTTGTGTGCCGTGTCACCTACCCTATCGTGCCTTGTACGAGTTTGGTTTTCTCCCATAGCCCGTGTGGTATCCTCTGCTGGCTTCCCGATCAGGAGGAACCATGATACTGGATGGAATATTGGGACTATTACGTGTTAAGGTGGAAAATGTAAAGACTTAACGCTATTTTAAAGTAAGTTTATTTTACTATAGACACTATTATAATAGCGAAATATTACTACATAGTAAATAGTTCAATGGATCCTTGAAGGATGGGCGATCCCAAGCATCCTTTAAGTTACTGATGTATTTTTATTACTGTTCACTAGAGTTGATTTACAGTTCATAAGTATTTATGTCCTGATTCGAGTGTTTTCTGTTTTGCTTTACGCTTGGGTCAGACTGAGCGATTCAGCATTCAAGACTCACCTTCGGAGTTGGAGCTTTGCTTGATGATCCAGCCATCTATTTTGTTTTCAGTATCCAGTGATTCCAGTGATGTATTCTGATTTGTACCGGATGTATCTTGTTACTCTTCTGTTGTATCTTGTTTAACTCTAGTGTATCCTATGTATATATATAATAGCTTCATGAACTACTATCTCTTTTACTTCCGCTGCATTATTAAACACTCTGTGCCTGTGATCTGTGATTATTTATTTACTGTATATTCTAAGATTTGCCAAATTTTATTTACAACACGGTATTTTGAGCAATTCAAGTCCGACACGTGCGGATGCGAATGGTTAAAAATATAGGGTCGTTACAGTTGGTAACAGAGCTTTGGCTCTAGGAAAAACTTGGCATATATGGTAAATGTATTTACAGAATCACTTTCATTCGAGTTTGAATCTCTTCCTTTTTGACTCGATTCCTTTGAATTTTGGATCATTCCTTGCGGTTCCAAAATCTATTCTTGTCCCTCACTATTTGGCTTCTTTTGATTCAAGAGTATCCCATTACTCCACTTCGAATGATCTTTACAATGAGTCGGCGGTCTCGCCAATCTCAAATTGATTTGTAAAAGGGATGAAACTCCTTTACAACAACATTGATTCACTAGAGATTTTATATCCTCAGTTTAGATGCTAGTATCTCTTATAATTCCGAACTCTATCTCTTGAGACCGAATGTTGATTTACCCTAGAATTCCACATCGATCTTATTCTTTAAGTCATGGTTGACCCGGTTAAGGTTGCCCGCAATTTATATAAGCTTATCCATCTCCCTATTTTGTTATTTAATCATCTCATCTTTGTTTCCAACTTATCTTCAAATCATTCTTGAAGTGTATTTATAAACTAATATTTAAAACGTTTTATATATTGTGCTGTTGATGTTGATTTGGGTTTCTGATCGATTCGTCTGATCAACGCTATCGATAAGATTTCCAAAACACACGAACAAAGCAAACTGACACAATATATTTTTTCAAATTTAGTAATGAAATAAATTTTGTAACTATATTATAAATCTTTTTCTGGATTTTATTGAATTGGTTGTTAAGAAATAATATTTGATTTTATATATCATTATCTCTTGTTTTATATATAAATAATTGAACTATAAACATAGTTATAAATTTATTTGGAAATTTAAAATGAATTTAAAATAAGAATTTGAGAATTTAATTTCCGATGGATTTCAAACCTTGTATTTAAAGTTTTAAAAGGATATACTATTTAAAGTATTGTTGAATAGAAATTTGTTTCCAAAGAATTTTAAAGTTTAAAATTAGTGTTCTTCTCTTTGTCGTTGGAAAATAACTTCGGTAATGACTGCAGCATCATCGACATTCATTTTCGAGTTTCGAATTGAAGAGACCGTTCTGTAGTCTTGCTACAGTTTTGTTGTGGGGAATTTAATTGATTTGAATTTCTAAAATAAGACTGGATTTATAACATATGCTGATATATGATTTAAATTTGAAGGGATATACATATAGTATATATGCATTTATTTATCTCTAAATAGTTTGGAATTTATCGAAAATTTAATTCCTAAATTTTATCTTGAAGGATAATTTCAAGTATAATTTCAAGATTTGAATAAATATTCAATCTTGAAATGATTATATTAGAAAGTTTTATTTGTATAATACACAATTTCATTCCAATATAACTTACCTAAATTATACAGAAATTGAATATGTAATTGGACAATATACAGTATGAAAAGATTTTATAAATAAAATTTGAGTGGTTATAATAAATGTTATGCACTTAAATTTTAGTTATAAAAAGATTAACAGTGGTAAATAGAGAAAAAAAGGGTAATGGAATAATTTATAATATAAAATGAGGTTAAAGGAACTAAGAATAAATTAAAGCAGTTATAATAAGTGTAAATATATACATAATATGGGTGATAAAAATATATTGAGAGAAAGAATTTTAATTTTAATTAGGAATAAAGAAGAATTAAATTTTATTGAGTACGTTATGAGTAAATTAAATGATTTTTTTCAAATCCATGATTTTAGAG
This sequence comes from Allium cepa, assembly GCA_030765085.1. Taxonomy (NCBI): domain Eukaryota; kingdom Viridiplantae; phylum Streptophyta; class Magnoliopsida; order Asparagales; family Amaryllidaceae; genus Allium; species Allium cepa. The sequence continues at coordinate 700,569,897 of CM060929.1, read as the reverse complement.
ATTGTTAATTTAAGATAATTGGATGAAAAGATAATGAAATTAGAGATAGTTAAGATTTATTTAACTTATGTAAAATTAATTTTCAATTTAAGTTGAAATTTTCATGATTTCAAATTTATTATCTTATTTTGTTTTTCAAACTATCTTTTGGTTGTCCTTATTTCCCTTATCTTACTACAGAATGGGCAGGCTATTACTTATACCAGTCAGTTTAGAAATCTGTCTATAATCTTTAATAATCTTTGGTACTCATTTTTGAACCTGAGCACTGCTTGCCATCCACAGACCGTCGATCAAGCGGAAAGGGTGAATCAGATTCTAGAGGATCTTTTTTTCCGTGCTTGTATTCTTGATGCTGGAGGATCTTGGAAAGATCATCTCCACCTTGTTAAACTTACCTATAACAATAGTTATCAGGTTTAATTTTAATCTTCTTGTCATCTTGTCTTAATCCTATTTCATTCTACCTTTCTCTATGTTTTCCCGTACCTTATTCCTTTTCGGGGACGAAAAGTTTTGAGTGGGGGAGAGTGTAACAACCCTGTATTTTGTGATCATTTCAATTGTATATTTTAATTATTTTAATTGAATTTTTGATATAAAAACTTTATTTAATTTATTAAAATGAATAAATTTTTGTTATTTTAAAATAAATTTTGATTTGTATGTGAATTATAATTCCAAACAGGGGTAAATAGAATATCTTCCAAAAATGTGAATTTTTGTCAATGTAGTCAAACTTTGACTTTTGATTTTAAAATTTAAAATTTTGAATTTTATCTTTTATTATGAAAGTAAATAAAATTTCAAGAATGCTGCATTTTGTTTCGTTGAAATTTGATTAATATTGTGAAAGTTATGCTTTTTACACTATTATATGTTAATTGTTGTATATAACAAAATTGTTTATTTTAATTTACATAAATAATATTTTTGCTTGTCATGTCATGTTCTAATTTATGTTTACATGTGTAACATGACATGTTATGTATATATTTTATTTTTAAAACATTTTAAAAAGTGTAGTTGAAATTTTCCAATGTAAGTTGTATTTTGTTTACAATTTTAAATTCTAGTTTCAATTAAATAAAGTATTTTCTTTATTTATTTTCTATTTTCCTAAGACATTATTTTATTTTCATTTCCACTTTATTTTTTTCAGATTTTTATTTTTATTTACTTGATTTTTATTTGTTAAAAGTGAATTATTAAAATTGGAAATTCAAAGAGACAAAGTCTTTCCATTTACTTGTGACTTTTCCCTATCCTTGTCTCTTCATTGCCTTGGCCGTTCATTCCCTCTTGTTTAGCCGTGCATTTCTTAATGTTTTTCACATGAAAAGCTTCTCATCTCTTCACCATTCATGCCTATTCCATTTCTGAGAGAAAAAAAGTGTAATAATGGCTTCCTCTTTCTCATGTTCTTCTTCACTTTTTCTTTGATTTTTGCCTTGTTTTCTCTAGCTTTGCTCGGCCACAACCACCACCATCTTCACCAACCACCAACACAATCTCCTTCTCCTCATCATACACAGCGAACTACCCCTCTCCTCTGACCAGATCTGACCGTGACCTTCTAGGTGAGCTTCCACCACAAAAACATTGACAAACTCCAAAACAATGCCTAGCCAAGCCATTTCCACCATCACCTTCATGTTTAGCCTTGGCCACCACCTCTAACACCACCACCACTTGCTGCCATGACCTTTAACCATCAGCTCCACATTTGACCTGACGTGAAATGATCCATGGATGATTCAAACATGACCATAGGCCGAGCCTAGGGTGCACCAAAATCCACCTTTTAGCCTTGACCTTTTGCATTCCTCCACTTGTAACTCCCACCTCTTCACATCCCATTGTTTTGCCTTCTTTTTTTTTGCTGACCATCGGCCGAGCATTTCAGGCCTAGACCTGATCATGGATGAGCCCAAGAACCACCATGGACGAGCAAAAATGATGAGCATGACCAAGCCATGTTAAGTGATTGTCAAGCACTCTTGTGTTAAAGCATGGTTAAGCCATCTTATTCTTTGTTTATTCTAATTTCCATTTGTTTCAATCTATCTTTGTATTGTATATATATATATGTTTATATTGCTTTGTTTGATTGTTATACATAAGATCAATATCTTGGCTCTCCATACATCCAAATCTAATTGTGCTTGTCGTGCTTTTGGAATCGTTCTTGTGTGTGTTGTTTTGGGTCACTAGCTTTGATAAAGATGAGTCCTTCTCACTCTGACATTTATTACTTATGAAATGATAAATGGATGATAAGTGATTAGTAACTAAAATGTATGTGCAAGTTAATGATAATTATATAATATGTTATTTCATGTTATTACCATGTTAACTTTGTTAATTATCACCTGACATATGATATATGACAGTATATTGTTACACTGACATGTTAGTATAATTGTTTATATTGTTTATGCATATGTTTACACTGCAAGTTCCCTGTTAGAATAGAATCACTATGAGTTGAAATGATACATACCCGAACGGATATTAGAATAGGAAAAAATCATTATGAGCTGAAATGATAGGCTCAAGTGGTTTTTATTGTATTTTACTTGGCTTGGGATTGCGGGTTTGAAATGATAGAACTCAGATTTTCTTTTTAAACTACGGATTGAAATGATACATATCTGTATCACTTGACCTAGGTTAGAAAATTATATACAGACCCCGTGGTATATTTTTAAAAGTTTTTTCCTACGATATGTATTTTTAAAGTATGAAATTTTGATTTAAAAATATATATTTTATGGTTTTGAGAAAGCTAAATATTAAGTTTGAATTTGTGAATTTAAGTATGTAAATTTAAAGTAAGTGTGATTTTGACTTTAAATTATACTTATAAAAATGTAAGTAAATAATGGGAATTAAATTTAAAGTTTTGAAATGATATTTGAAGTAACATGTTAAGTTTTGTTAAATTTACAAGTTAAGAAAACAGTTAATTTTGACTTAACAAATGAAATGAGTTTTAAATTGGATATTTAATTATAAAATTTTGTTGTAATAAATCATATGTTAAAATTATTTAAATGTGAAATTTTGAAGTCTAGAAATATGATTTATAAGTTTAAAATAACAAAAATTTAGAGTGTTAATGTTTCTGGAGTTATAATGAAATCTGGAATTTTATTAATAGCATTTCCAAAAATGCCGTTGTCTTATGACGCATTTTTAAGTGCTGTTGTTTTTGAATTTAACTATGTTTGAAATAACTAAATATATATTACGGCATTTTATACATACCGTTTTTCCTGAACTAAACTATTTTGGAAACTATAAGCTACGATAGCACTTTATAAATGCTGTCGTTGCTGAAATTTGACAATGTTTTGAAATGTTATAGATTTTAACACTGTTTGCGTTATATTTTAAAGTGATAATGATTTAACTTTTGAAATTGATAAACTGTGAAATTTAAGGAGTGTGAATATATTTTAATATTTAAATTTGAATTTTTAAGGAATTTAAATTGAATTTGAATTTAAATAATGGTTACCTTGTTATGTGTTAAATGGAATGAAATGAAATGAGATTAATGAATTTTTGAATGGAATTTTGAAATGTGTTTTGTAATGTTATTTGGAATAATAAATGAATTACATATTTGATTTTATAATGATATTTAATTTGAATATTTGAATTAAAGAATGATAATGAATTGATAAAGGATTTGAAAGGAAATAATTTTGAAATGGTTTTGGTTTCGAAGTATAAACTATTTTGATTTGAATATACTTTTGAAATAAAAATGGTTTTGGTCTCGAAGTATAAACTATTTTTAAAGGAATATAGTTTGGAAATGAAATGATTTGATTTTGAAGTATGAACTATTTTGAAATGGCCACGGCGTTATAATAACGTTTGGTTGTTAAAGAGACCGGGATTGGAAGTTGTCATACTCTCTACCAACTCCGAAAACAACTTTAACAACCGTGTACGCGGTGGAGATTCCAGAATGAAGTAGTATGGTGGCAGCGTTCCTTTGAGGTATATACGTGGACCCGACTCCCGCGAGTTGGTATAAGGTGGCTAAAACAGGAGCGATTCCGGGCCAGTGAGGTAGCTCCTCTTATCGGACACACTCCTTCAATACCATTCCATTATACTCTGACTTTGAGATTGATTCGGTGGTCATTTTTGATTTTTGATTTCAGGGGTGTGGCTCTAGGTGGGCGGAGCTGCGCAATACGCATTACCACCAATTTGGATAGTAATTGGTATATCTACCCTGGCATTGCCTTGTGTGCCATGCCACCTGCCCTATCGTGCCTTATACGAGTTTGGTTTTCTCCCGTAGCCCGTGTGGTATCCTCTGGTGGCTACCCGATCAGGAGGAACCATGATAACTGGATTGACTACTGGGACTATTACGTGTTAACGTGGAACATGTAAAGCCTTAACGCTATTTTAAAGTAAGTTTATTTTACTATAGACACTATTATAATAGCGAAATATTACTACATACTAAATAGTTTAACGGATCCTTAAAGGATGGGCGATCCTAAGCATCCTTTAAGTTACTAATGTATTTGTGTTACTGTTCACTTGAGTTGATTTACAGTTCACAAGTATTTATGTCCTAACTCGAGTGTTTTGTGTTTTCTTTACGCTCGGGTCAGACTGAGTGATTCAGCATTCAAGACTCACCTTCGGAGTTGGAGCTTTACTTGAAGATCCAGCCATCTATTTTGTTTTCAGTATCCAGTGATTCCAGTGATGTATTCTGATTTGTACCAGATGTATCTTGTTACTCTTCTGTTGTATCATGTTTAACTCTGATGTATCTTATATATATATATATAATAGCTTCATGAACTACTATCTCTTTTACTTGCGCTGCATTATTAAATACTCTGTGTCTGTGATCTGTGATTATTTATTTAATGTATATTTTCAAATTTGCCAAATTTTATTTACAATATGGTATTTTGAGCAAAATAAGTCCGATATGTGCGGATGCGAATGGTTAAAAATATCAGGTCGTTACATGAATTCTCAAACTACTCCCCGTAGTTTGTACCCAGTTACACAACTAGAAATTTACACAATTTTAAAATAGCAAGTTACAAATAAAAATAAATATCAAAACCCTATATTTAAAAATTGAAGCGCAAAATAAACCGGCCCAAGTAATAGTTAAAGTGAAGACCGTCTTCCCTTTATTTTGTTCGAGTAAAATCTTTGGCCATTCCTTTTGTTGCTTTTCAAAGAATTAGGGTTTTGATTATTTTAAAGTCGCTACTTAAAGTTCAAATCGATTGTTTGCTTTGATGCTCTCATTCCTTAATTTGTCTGCTGCTTCTTCGGTCTTTGTTCTTTGTTTTGCTTCAGCTGCTTCAAACGTCGAGCTCAAATGATGCACTGAACTGGTACATGATTTGCCCCTTTTCATTTTTGATTATGCTCGACTTGATTCAAGTTTTGGATCTTATTTGTGATTTGATCTAAGTGTTCTCTCTGAATTTTTTCTTGAACTCGAATGATCATTTGCCGATATGATACTGGGCATTTATAGGGATTGAAACCCTATATTTCGTTCGTATATTTTGGTTTCAAAATTTTCAATTGATTTGCTCAGCCATTAGAGCTTTGAAATCTTTTGGTTTTCCTTAGACTTATCTTATTTTTTCCTTTTTCCTATAACAATGGCAGACTACTATTTTCTTTTTTCTAGTTTGTACTTTGTAGTAAATAAATGTGAAATGAGGAGGATGGTATGTTTAGTGATACTTATATAGTAAGGGTTCCGTGTTTTCTTGCCTCATTTTATTAATTTGTTACCCTTTTTACAATATCCTCTCCATTCAAATTTACATCGTATATGCCCGCATTTAATTATTTCTCATTTACCATTGATTAGCAATTAATAATTTCCCCTTATAGATATAACCAAATTTAATTACTTTTAATTACTCTTAAATGTAAATTAATGATTTCCTCTAATAAAAATCTCCATTATTCAAATGTTTATATCTTCCTTTAATACACATGGTCAAATATTATTATACCACATTTAATTGGATACCTTAAATCTTCATTAGATGATTTCCTTGTTATGAGTTAATCTCGCATACTTACAACAAGTAAATAAATGTTCCCTATATATATTTATCTAGTTTATTAATGTCTTAATTAAGCCAGTAAACCTATATTCTTATAATTTATTTCCATAATTAATTATTCATTAACTTGTGGGTCGTTATACTACTCCTCTAGCTACTAGTCTAGGATTAACAACTTCATTAGCTATTATCTCATCATTTCCATCATAAATTCATGGAACAAAGCATTTATATTCATTCCTCCAACGGCTAGGGTAGACATTTGGGTATCGGCTTCGGCATGTACTTTCGAGGCTCCCCCTCCTTGGCCATTAGTTGGGTTACTAGTTGTTCCTCTACTAATGTTTGCTCTTACACCTCCTGAACGTCTGCTTTACAAATCCATTCATGCTATCTATATTGGCAAGTGTTTATAAGAAACAGAAGTAAAAAGAGTAAAAAAAAATAGTAAAGGGATAAATATATCATTCTATACAAAATACGAATATGTTGTAGACACACACACACACCCTTGTGTAGTTAAAGTGCTTAACGGTTCTATAGCGATCGAGGTACAAAAAGTTATAACGGATAAAATAGCGGAGGTGCAAAAAGGTTTATTGGATATAAAATCAAATATTTAAAGTGAACCTATTCTCATTCTCACATCATTTCTGTATGGAAAAAATATATTGTTTAATTTTATATAACAAAACCGAAGAATATTATGATTTATGTAGACAAGATTTGGTGACTGCGATAGGTTTTTAACTTATATTGAGCACTTATGCCTTAAAATTTGGTCTTTACCCTAACTTGTTGATTTGGTTTAGAAGCGATCTTGTCAAATCAACCTTTGGAAATTAATGTTACTAAAGTGGGTTCTGAAAATCTTTGATTTGGTGGGTGCAGTGGAAAATAGCAGGGATTAAAGCGGATGTATTGTTTAGCAACGTTAAATTGAAACAACTTAGCGATCGAAGAGTTCTATGTGGGTATATTGGAGGGCTTTAATTGCGGGTGCACGCACATACACACATATGTGTAACGTATACCCTTCCCAAAGGTATTAGTTTTCTATTATCTAGTCTCTTCCTAGATTTCTAGTTAGCACTGTTTTAATTAAATCTCCTAACCTAAGCTCTGATACCAAGTTGTAATATCTCCCACTTTGAGACTCAAAAATGAACGTAGATTATGCTGTAGTCGTAACTAGTATTATTTCAAGTAACAAAGTGAGATCGGTATAAATTTTTTATACAACATTAAGAAACAGAGTAGAAAAATATTTTTCATTACATCAAATTATTTTACATAAGTCATTACATAATCTTTAACCCAATCCATTACCATGTGGGCTTAAATTTTGAATAAAAATAAATAGCACTGTTATGTCAGACATATAAAGATGCCGACATGCACACTTAACGAGTTCTAAACTCCAGTTTTACAAAAGTGAAACAAAAACAACTTTTATTAACTATAAGCCTCATGCTTTTTCATTGGCTTCTTTGTTCGTCTTCCCAAAAGTGACATGTCTAAGTCCACAAACTCAACCTACTTGAATGAATACCCATGAGTTTATGGAAGATAATAAAAACACCGACTGAACATAAAGCCTGGTATAAGCAAAACTTTACCCTAAACATACATGTAGTGAGACCACACCGCTACAGCATGAAACAGGTTTCCCCCTCAATTTGACATCACGGAAATTACATCATCGTATATAAATAATCATCTCATCATGAGAATTTAGATATTAATCAATTCAGTCGTTAGTGACCCTAACTTATCATTTAATCCGAATTTATGTCGTATTTATATTTATCCATTTCAATTTAAGTAACCATGTACTTATCATCAAGTTGTTATGAAATATGCCATACAATTGTAAACACAATCGCAGATATCACATATTCTCTTATATAGGTGTTGAACTTGAATTTATCATTAACTTATTTTTATGATTACCTACATATGTTTATTTCATCATTAATTTATCTCTTTCTCGATGTACGTCGCCGATGAAATGGCCATTTATTCCACCATGAGAGCTACCCTGACTAGAGCCACCCCGATTCTCCTAAGAGGTTGAACGTAAGCACACTGAATATATTCTAGCAAGCATGCTCACTAAGCATTATTAGCCCTCTTAGTCCTGAAACACTTTCATTTCACACTGTAGATTTATTCATTAAATACAAGCTTCCTAATGTTTGGCACCCTGCCATAAACTTACTTTGAAGTTTAGTTCAACTAAATTGAACCTTATATACTTTCCGTGCAATGGCACCAAGCCATATACCATTAAGTTTTAGACATTATTAGTTACATCTTGCCATTCAATAACTTCATGAGTCGGTATATTTTTATGATCTTAGTTCAATCCATTTCTTTCATTTATTTATTACGTACTCTACACATTCTTTAGATTAAACATTTTAATCTTTAAGGTAAATGATGTAACTTTCATTTCTTAGCTTCCCCAGGCTTACTCCATTTCAAAGTAAAAATAAGTTAATACAATTTTAATTTATTAATTTTCCTTTATAATTTCATCCCTATAAAAATTGAAAAACATACATCTTGGAAACTGGCTTTCAAAATGTCACTAAAAACTTTCTCATTTTATTTAAAGAATTCATCTTCATTAGCTATCACAAGCATAGTTTAATAGCTATTAAATGTTAACTTTAACTTACCAATCACATATCCAAACTATAATGTTTTCTTGGGTCAAGCTATCGCAATCCAAAGCCATCACAATCAAAATCTATCACAAGTCAATATATCGTATACCATAACTATCCTAGGAAAACCTATCGCATACAAAGATATTGTGTGCCAAACCTAGCACTAATATTGATCAAGCTATCGCATGCCAAACTATTTCATGCAAAGTTATCGCATGTCTAACACTTAAGCTATCGAGTGCCACATATTTTAATATATCAACTGTCTAAACGTCAAGCTATCAAATGTTTAATTTTAAAGCTATCGCATGCTTAACTCTTAAGCTATCAAGGGTTAAGGTTTAAAATGCTATTGAGCATCTTGATTTTAAGCTATCGAGTGGAAAGGCTTAAAACTACCACATGCCTATACAAGGTTATCGCATGCCAAGATAAAAAATCCGTAATTAAGTGTGAGATGATATTTTTCCTTTATAAAGTAAGATCTTTTGACCTAACCTATACACATGCCATTTATTGACCGGTTGATTTTGTTTTGTAATAGTATTTTTTTAACTGTAGCCGAAAATTAAGCTCCTTTTATTAATCATTTTCTTAATTACATTGGTAATTAAAGTATATTTTCCTTTACCAGTTAATATCAATTCGAAAATTAATGGAAAAACTCTAAAAAAATCACCTAAAAATAAACACTACTTCTTATGCCTTTAGTAAAAATTCAAAATGAAATATTTAATTTTAATATTTTTAAATATTCATTTACATTCAAAATTACCCATTTTCCACATAGAAATTCATAATAAATTATCTCTTCGTTCAAAAGTTACCAAATTAAAAATTCACCTCTATTCTATCATTAAAAACACCATATCAATATTTCATAGCATATGGGTATAATTAAACCATGTTTTACCCTAAGTCTTGTCTAAATTCCTTTCACTTAACCATAAAACATATTCAAAGCTACATCTAATCACTCAAACATGTTTATCATCATTAAAATCATCCAAACCAAGTCACATTCGAACCCAAACAGGTTTGGAAGGGTTTAAAAGAAATTTTGCTCGTCTTTGTGTTTGAAAAACCTTGATTTCCTCCTATTTTCCCTCATAGACGTTGGATGGTCTTGAAAGGATGGTGGAGTTTTGTGGTTTTCTTTAAAATGAAATGAGGTAAAATGTGGAGAATATGGTTAAAGCATGTAGATTAGTGATTTTGGCTCGCACCTGGCCTAACCTCACTAATATATTACCCTTAGTAGAAGATTCTTTTCATTCAAAATTCAAATTCATTCTCATTAATAAGGATGACTTTAATTGCACTAATTACTCTTGGTCTATTAATTAACTTTTAAAGTGTTCCATGTTTAATTAATCAAATCTTCCTTAGGTAATTCTTATAATTAAATTACTTTAATTATATTTCGTAAAATTTCTTGTGACTAATTTGATTTTCCATTTTTATGACTCTCCAAAATATGGGGTGTTACAATCGTCCACATTCAACTTGATAAGTCCAAACATAAAATACTTGGTTCAGTAATAATAATAATAAATAATTGTACTTCTCTAAGCAAAGATTTTGACTTTGAGTTGAGTATAGCTGACCTTGATACTAGCCCCTTCTAATCGAGGAGATGAATTTTCTATTGAATATTGTTTCACCTTCAATGTTTCAACTCAGAACCAACTATAGCCCTCGATGGATCGGCATGCTATGATTTAACTATAATTAAAGTGAAGTATCCACATTGAAGTTCCATAGATTCTCAAGTTGAGTTAACCGTGTAACATCGTCACTTCGAGATTCTCTGTTTGATCTTAAGTATATTAATCAACAAAAAACTCTCAAGTAAGTCATTCCATAGGTATCCAATAACTATCAATAAGCAGCCCTATAATGCCCTTAACATCCAAGAGTAATACACTGTCCAACATTTGTAGAGCGTTATGTACTCTAGTCTTAGTGGATGAATTGATATACCATCTCGAAATATTTTGACTAGGAATATTTAAAATAATATATTATTTTATATGGTAAATTTCTCATGACTACAACACATTGTAAATACTATCATATAACATATCATTTAAAGATTTTCTATTTAACATATGTTAAACTAATTACATAATTAATTTTATCACAGATAGAAATCAAACACATTTATTTTGAAGATTGACTATCGATTTAGATATATATAACAAACTGCATGATTGCCCTTAGGGCATACCCCGACCTCTACATTGTTTCCCTCGGTATTCCTTGCAGTTGTTCCATTAACATGGCTTACATCATAATTTATATCTCGGCCAGTGTTACAACGTCGCTCATTGCCGCGTTTATATCGATTGGTACAAATCAATCTCCTTGAAGCAATTTCTTCAAGTAAATCGTTTCATATGGCTTTCCTTCTCTAGCCCTTTCCTGATTCTCTCTACTTCGCATGAGATCCGGTAGAGGTTGTGTAGGTCCTTCGCCAGTACTTTGGTTTCCAATGCTTCCTTCACCATCTACCCTTCTAGCTTGCTTTCCCAAATTCTTCTTATGTTTCATTTGAATATGTTCTCCTCGCAGATTTTATTCAAATTCTAGTAACATACACACGCACGCACGCATACACATAGAGATAAAACATATTGGTCTATGTTAGCTTTTACCGAAAATGTTAGGACTTGTTTGGCTTCAAAACATGTGATTTGAGTTTTGCGTTTTCGATATGTATTTTAAAGGCATGGGAAATGAAGAAAGAGGAGTGCAGAAAATACTTATTGGAAATGTAAAAAAAACAAAAAGTTGTTTTCCTTTTTATATATGTGTTGCTAAGAACGTCTAGTTTTCTTCTTTTTAATACAATAGAAAATTAATAATAAATGTAATAAAATTCGTATGCTTTCTAATACTAAAGTCGTTTCACACGACAGTCAACCACCGCGTAAATTCGTTTTGTACCGCGAATAACCATCGACCAACATTGTTTTTTTACGGCTATCAACCATCCGAACTACTATTGTTCGGTGGTTGATCGTATGAAAAAATGATGTAGGTCGGCGGTTGTCCACCGTGCATAAAAGATTTGAAAATAATATTATTGGTAGTCTTTTAAAAGATCTGATATTACGAAAAGTGTCGCCTAAAATTTTGCACTATTTTCTAATAATCATACTATGAGCATCTTACACTTTCCGTCAAAATTATTTTTCTTCGTGGAGTCTTTTCGGCCCGTACATTTTTGCATTGTTGCATGCAACAAACCTTATATTTGAAAACAATTCCAGCATCTAGATAAAATACAAATCCTGGTCCACCAAGCTCGTGAACCAGCATAAGCAAAAGCATCCACTACATTCTTCCTCCTCCCCCCTAAATTAAACTTTCCCCTTTATTTTGAGAAAGCAATCGGAAGAAATAAGATGACGGACTGGGCGCCGGTGGTGGTAGGAGTGGTGCTGTTCGTGCTGCTATCGCCCGGACTCCTGTTCGAGCTCCCGGGAACCCACGGCCACGTCGGATGCGGCAACATGAAGACCAACGGTAAGGCTGTCGCCGTTCACACCCTCATCTTCTTCGCTCTCTACACTATTTTTATCATCGCTCTCCGCCTTCATATCTACACCGGTTGACCTCTCTACATCCCTGCCTTTTTATTTCTTATTTCGTCTATATTATGTTTATCGGCTTGTTGTTCTTGTTCAGTTTCTCATTACTCCAGCTACCCAAATGTATGAATGTGTTTGTGTTATCAAATTTTGGTGGAAATAAGCACTTGTGCTGTACTGTTCTAGTTCCATTTACTTGTTTTGCTATCTATTATATTTTATTGTTGATGTTTCGTTCTAAAGGCGATTTAAGGCAGAGGATTCTAAAATTTTCTTCGATTCGGAGGATGCTCCATAACATTTTGTAGACAATAATTAAAAAGTGTTTCCAACTTTCAATCGCAACAACCAATAATTTGATTCGAAATTAAATAAGAGCAACTCCGTTCCTCTCATCGTTAGCGACAGGTTTATTTTTTGAGCTTTTATATTTAGAATTTTAAACTCCAGATATTTTTAGTTTTACCACTAAAAATTACTTAAAAAGTTTTTCTTCTAGCGTGCTTCTGTTTTCCTATACTTTAATTTACACTCATTTATCGCCGTTTAATTCATGTTTCATTCCGAGTTCTTTCAAGCTCTAATTTCTATAAAGTTTATTAATATGTTAATGGATAATAAGGAGCGCAAGTAATCGATGAGTAATATGAAGATTGAGTAGGAAAAAAAAAGTGTGCAACGCTTTTGAATAAAAAAAAACGTTGACGTGCTTGCTGATGTTAATGGTGAAAAGGAAAAAAAAGATAAAACGCATGTTAGTGGTTAATTGTGACTCTCAAATTTCTTCTGTCTTAGCTAGTAAAATCAAAATGTAAAACAAGTTTGAACCTTTGTTTAAAGGGTGGTTTTAAAGCTCCGAGAAGGTGAAATGAATTGTCATAAAGCATGCAATATACAATTGATTTCATCTGTTTAATCAAACACGGCGATTCTATATGTACTATAACAGTGGGGAAGTTAAAGGTGTATTGATAAGCCCCCAGACTTTTTTGAATGTTGCTGCTTGTTTGTGTGTGTCCTGCATGAACAAGCTTCAAGCAAAGTTTGATTAAACGGTTACATGTTGCCCATTTGACTGGTGCAATGGTTCTTCGTTGGCAACCCACTTATATGTGGTGTCGAAACTTGTTGGAGCTGTAAATTTTCATTGGATTCACCTGCCCACCTGATGTTGGAGTCCAGAACATGTAGAAGAAGTAGAGAATGATCAAATGCCTCGTTATGCAAAAGCTTTCCTTCATTAACTTCCGTTGTCACGTGTCAGAATTCAAGCTTGGGTAGAAAATAATCACTTGTATCCTGAATAACAACCTGGCAAGACTAGCCACTTGTTCTCCAAAATGTACATCATTTCACTAAATTTAACTCACGCTATTCCTCATCAAGGGCGCTCTTTCTATCTCTCTCGCTATCTTGATAGAGTATTCATCCTAAATCTTGAGAAAAACAACCCATCTCTCAACGCAAGTCATGATACAAAATTCTAAATTGAATTGACGTAACATTGCACATGCACAGTATTATCCGTCATAATATACAATTCTAAAATAAATGTTGTCACCGTTAAAAAAGGGAAAAAAAAAACAAATAAATAAAGAAGACGAAAAAGAAGAAGGAAAGAAAAGAAAGAAGAAAATGACAACTAAAAAAAGAAAGGTAAAAAAAAAGTAGTTCCGTTCCATCTCTCTTTCTTTGTATTTTCTAGACCATGTTTAACGTTGACGTTGTTTATTCACGAGCTACGCTCAATCCAAATTAGATTGTTACACAAACCTCGCTCGGTTCGAACTAGGTTGTTTCATGAACCTTGCTTAGGGCGAGCGAGATTTTTACATAAACATCGTTTCTTTAGAACATTTGTACGTAATTATTTCTTTTAAACGTAATTTGACGTGATTAGAAAATAGATGCACTTTTGAAAAACCTGCAAAATTGATAAAGTAGAGGGGTGTGAAAGGTGGAATACGGGGTGCAAATAGAATCAGCCAAAAAATAAATTAAAAAAACAAGAAGAAGAAGGTGGATTAGACATTGTTGCCGAAAAAGATGTAAAAATAAAGTAACTATTAGTTCACATTTCATCCAACAAATTGTTCTCTTTCTGCGAAAGAGACATTGAAATGAGAAAATTTAACGCAAGAAGAATGCATTCTTGTGTATAGAGAAATTAGAATTAAAGCGTTGTTTGAAAGGGAAATGAAAAAGTATTTATTGAATTTAGGTGATACAAATTTACATTTAGAAGAAATAAATATGCAAAAAAAGAAAATAAATAAATTCGAAATGTTTCCTAACTAATAAGCATGAATAAATATGTTTATTTCTCTAATTAATTGGATAATCTATTTAATTTTTATCATATCCATATGAATTTAGGTATTAAATAATTGATTGTTATAAATATAGTCAAAAAAGGAGTTTGAAAAAATATTTTGTATTTCTCTCTTTTTCCATTTTAGTTATTCTTCTCCGAACATCTAGAAACCATTATCATAGAGATCAAATCTCCATCATCACTTAATTAGGTTATTGATTCTATTTTTTGTTTTGTTTTCTTTTATTTGGTATATTAATTGTAATTAATTATCTTTTGAGTATCAATATAAATGATGGTTGAGTGGAATCTTTATGTGTTGGTTCTTTTTTATTTCTTCATGTTTTGAAACTGTCATCACCATATTTGAGTCAAATATCATTATTTTTATCTAGTGTTATCCTTTTGTAACTTAGGTGATGTAATATCTTGGTACAAGTCTCTGCAACATTTTTTTATCCTTTATAAGGTTTTCCAAACAAGTATTAACAAATTGGTGTCAAACCTAGGTCATCACAAGGCTTAGGATAACTCCAGATTTTGATAGAGATGTTCAAACATAATTTTCTTTTCAAAAATTATTTTTTGTATGGAAACACTTGAGGTATTTGAAAGCCTAAGACGCGGAGACATTTTATATCTCAACGATCTTTATGAATCGATTAAAGGAAGTGATGATAGACCCTCAAATATAAAGGAGGAAAAAATGAAACAAGATGGATAAAATGATGATTACGTTGATTCGTCGGTACCTTAAAGCTTCAGTTTTTTACTATGTGACTAGTTGTAAATACGCGAAGGCTTTATGGGATAAATTGATATCTTTATATAAATTAAAAATGCTAATGGTAAGACTTTTCTTGTTCGAAAATTGGTTCAATTGAGGCTACATGAAGAGAAGTCTGTGAAAGAGCATTTGAATGAAATTCATGTAATAAATCAATCGACAAGTATGGCGTCAAATATGATGATGAATTACAGACTCGTTTGTTGATGAGTTCACTTTCAGAGGTTGAAAATCATTGGTTGTGATTGAGAAAAAAAGAGCGACGACTGATTTGAAGATGGCAGGTTTATGTGTTTTATTCAATGGGTTACTTTTATTTTTGTTTTGTTTTGAAGAGACAGTTTGATTGAAGGTGGAGATGAGTGTATGTTGAAGATATGTGATTTTTTATCAAGGTGGAATGTTAAATTTAGACGATACAGAATCACATTTAGAAGAGGAAGTAAATATATAAAAGAAGGAAAGAGTAAATTTGAATTTTCTTTAATTAATAGGCATACATGGATATGCTAATTTTTCTCTCTAATGGATAATTTATTTATTTTTTGTTATTGACATATGAACTTATAAATCAAGTAATTGAGTGATATAAACATAACCTAAAAGAGAGATTGGAGATGTGTGGGAAATTATCGTTGTTTCTGTATTCTTTCATTTTTGTTTTTCTTATTCAAATACCAACAAACCGTTGTCATAGAAATCAAGACTCCTTTCTCAATTAGCCTATCGATTCTACTTTTTGTTTTGTTTACTTTTATTTGGCACATTAATTGTTAGAAGTTGTTTTTTTAAGGAATCAATATAAATGGTGGTTGGGTGAAATTGTGTGTGTGTGTTTTTTTTGTTTTTTGTTTTTTGTTTTTTTTGAAACTATCATCATCATTGTTTGAGTTCATATATCATTATTTTTATCTAATATCATCCCTTTATGGCTTGTGTGATATACGATCTTGAACTAAGCCTTCACAACATTTTTTATTTTTTGTTTGATTTTACGTGGCACATCTTAACAATATTTGTAACAAATTAGAATTTAAGTACAATTGTTGTTTGATGACTAACTGAACAATTTTGTTAGTTCACGACAATCAAACAATTCGGTTAGTTTGCTTTAACAGGACGAATTTATGGAACATAATAATGACACGACACAAACTTCAAACATGTAAAAAGGGTACGAGTAGACCCTATATGTTCTAAGTCATCAAAGTAATCAAGGTGTGATATTCTAAGAAGTGTATTTCATTATCACATTTGCACTTCTATACCTAGGGATGAGTGTTGGTTGGTTTGGTCACTGTTTCGGATCTTGAAATTATCGGTCGATATCTCAGTCGAGATCTTGGTTCGATCGCCTCCCGAAATGAAACAACAACTATTGGTGTAAATCTCGTTTCGAACATATCGGTCGAGATATGACAATATCGGCCGAGATGAGATACTGAAATATCAATTGAGATTTTTTTTTGAGCTAAAATTTAAACTCGTACCCGACGAAAACTATAATTGAAATAAAAATAAAAATTAAAGCTTGGCTGTTATAAGCTCTTGCTATTTCAATAGTTAATCCCTCCTCTTTTAATTGCTAAAATTAAACCCTAAAAAAATTCTCGAAATTGAACAACCCTACTTGGAACATTAGAACACATTTCTAGTCTTTTGATGGTTGGCCTTTTAAAATATATTAATGGCTCTTTTTGCTAGTCAGCTTTTAATGGGAAAAGTCTGGTTTTATTTTGGTTTATCATTATGCTCTTTTTGTGTAATTTGTATGTAAATAGAAGACTTGAAAAAAATATGTTTGATCTTTAATGTTTTGTGTACATTTTACATGTTATAAGACTATATCGTATATTCATATATGTACAATCTTTTGCATTTTCATGTTCGTCGTTTTTTTGCATGCATATTGCTTACGAATGTGTCTTTTATGTTCTACTTCTGTGTTATTGTTTAACATTTTAGATCTTTTCCAATTTATATGTCTAACAATAATTCAAGTTCATGGATTATGAGTTGTAAGCTATAACTTATTTATATTGTGTTATTCTGTTTGTTTAACCGTATTATGATTTTTGAATATGAATGTTCTTTCGTAGATTAAAAACAATGGATTGATTTTGCAAATCAAGTTTAAGTTATTGTTTTTATGGTAGTATTCATAAAATTGATGTGTAAGAGTATCAATTTTTAGTATATCATATACTACGAAATGGTTCCGAAATGAGTTTTAAGACCCGAGATGGAACTCTGAGACAAACACCCGAGATGGATTCATCTCATTCGAGATCTTACTTGATACAAGATCGAGCCTCTAAAATGTTCAAGACGAAACGTGACTGAAATCCGAGATTTAGAACCTTGGGTTTGTTTATCCAATGATGAACATTGTTAAATTGAACTCAAATCGATAAAAATGAAAATCAAATTAGATTTGGTTGGTTCGGTTGATTAACTGATTTAACCGATATAAAACAATTTGCATTTTATGTTTAGCGTATTTATTGTAATTTGAAATAAAACATAAATATATGATTATAATATACTTAAGTTGCATTTTTATGCTTCTAATAGTATTTGACACATGTATGATAAATAAAATTTATTTAGAACATTAAATTAATCTATAAAAATATTATAATATTAGTAATTGTGAAAATATTATAAAAGTTTGGTTAATTTGGTGAATTGATGATCGAACTAAAATGTTTTACGGATTGATTATAAGCCTATCTAGTTCAAAGCACAACAAAACCGAACAAGATGAGTTGGTTTATTGGATTTAAAACATTATTAACTTTCGTTTCTAACCTGTTTCTTGTGAGGTCTAACATCGTCCAAGCCACTTTCACGGGGCTGACAGATAACAGTCAATCTCGGTTTGCAATTCAACAGCAGACCGGTAGATATATCGGATCCCAGGAAAAGCAGATTAAAAATGCATTTCGAACCAAGCCAACACTGCGCACTGCTTTCATCGCATATGCCAAATTAGATTTGATAATCAAAATGTGGTATTTGTAAGAAAAGAAAGACTTGGGAAAAGAAACAAGCAAGCAGGGTTGGCAGGAATAGAAAATGAAACCGAGAGTGGACAGCCCACGTTGTGTGCATCAAAATTAGGGCACCGCTTTCCTTTTTTAATCCTACAAACCGCCACAGCTTTGGTTCACCAAAAATTGACGTCCTGATTGCGGTGATACCCTTTTTTAGTCTTGATTCCGCTGCGGTCGCATTCCAATTCCTACTATTTGTCCGTGGCATTTGAAAATGAAAGAAAAGAAAAGGTATTTTGATATTTTCCAGTACAATTTTTGGATTGATTACTAAATGACTAGGCCTGTCAATGAGCAGGGTTCGGTCCGGATATTATAAAACCCGGATCCGAGTCCAATTACAATAATTAAAATCCAAACCCGACCCGAACCCGCAGGGTATTTCAATCCAATGTCCGAGTCTGGCCCGTCTGACTTTTTAAGCCCGCTGGATAATAACTATATACCCAATCCAGAATATTTATGTTAAAACCATATTTTAAAACTGCAACTTTGATAAAATTTGTATACAAACAATTTTAACGTATAAATTGGATTGAACGGTGATGTAGTCAGGCTCATAACAAAAGTATGCAGAAACATCTACATGTAAACAAACAAAATGGTAAATAAATAACATACGCACTCATGTTTTGATACGACGAAAAACTAATAGTCTAGTCGGGCCCTAATCAGACCGGGTTTTGATAAAACCGTACCCATCCGGATCGGATCTGAGTCGAACTTGGGTAGTAAATGGCAAAGTCCGTACCATCATAAATAAGGCGGGTTCGGACCGGGCTCGGGCCGAAACCCGTATCATTGACATGCCTATAAATGATGATACTAATACCGCAATTATCACTTGAAATCTGCTATTTATCCTTTTCAGAATAGAAAGATGAAAAAGCATTAATCCTAGTTCGACCTAAAAATTTGCCGTATCTTATTAGGTAAATTATTTAAAAAATAAGTGATTTATAGACTTTCAATGCTTCGTTTTCCTTTTTTTGTTAACAAGTGAAATACTCAAATAAAAATACATAATAACAGAAAGTTTCAGCGGTGATCATCTGTCGCGAATAGGGCTGTATGTAGAACAGGACAGTCTGTTTTCCGACTCGGTCCAAAGCTGTAAGACGTCCGATCCATGTCTGTGCGATTCTCATTTAGGACACGAATTAGGACAAGAAAAAATATACGAAAAAATGTCAGTCCGAAAATGTTCGATATTTTTATATTGTCCGTCCGTTGTCCAACTCGTGCGAACAATGTTCGAAGTTAAAATTTGTCCGGTCCGTGTCCGTTCTATCTTTTATAGGACAAGATTAGGACACACCTCCGTTCGGTCCGACCCTTTTAAACCCCTAGTCGCGAAAGCATAGATAGTTGGTGATTTTTTCATAAAAATAATTCCGCGCGCACATGAAATACAACACCAACTTCAACAATCAAGAATTCAGCTTGATATTGAAATGGAAATCTCTAACAAACCAATTCAATATATGTGTCAAAGGTAATATTCAGTTTGGGATGTCCAACATCATTGTTTCAGCGGTTAAACGCTTTACATGTCATAAATTACTGCAGCTGTGTAGTACCATCAAAGTATTCAATTCGAAAAATACACTCAGTTTGAGATTTAAAATCCTAAATTAGATTGAACGCTTATTTAATAAAAGTGTAAATTCATATGCATATTTCATATTTGGACATCAACCTATTATTCAGTAAGCATCTAACTTCATGTGCTTATTTAATAGGGAGCGTTTGGCATACATCTCTGGTAAGGTTTGAAAATACACAAAAACATCCCTCCGGTTTTTTAATAAGTTTCCAATCCCTGTTTTCAAATTTACGCGCACGCAAAGACCCAAATACCCTTTACGTTTTTAACATTTCAAATGCGTATAACTTTCTATAAAAATATCGGATCAGCATACCATTTTCACCAAAAAAAAAAAATATCTTTAAAATGATATCCATTGTTGATACCAAAAAGTCATATTTGTAGTCAGATGCAATTATTCCATTTATTTGCAGACAATTCATCAAATTTTGAACATCTTCGATTTTTCTTCAAATCTGCAACAATTGCAAGCATTTCTGTAACTATATGGTATAATTTCTACAACTATTGCATATAGTTGTAGACAATTTCTGCAACTATTGTAGTTATAGAAATGTCTGCGAAAATTGCATATAGTTGCAGAAATTTCTGCAACTATTGAATATGGTTGCAGAAATGTCTACAACTATTGCATATAGTTGTCCATATAATTGCAGATATGTCTGCAACTATATGCAATAGTTGTAGAAATGTCTGCAACTATTGCATATAATTGCAGACATATCTGCAATTATATGGTATTGCTTATAGCTTGTCCTATCGTTGTTTTTACATATGCACAATGCCACTCGTTAGAAAGATAATAAAATTTATGATTTAATGATGAAAACTGTTTGTTAATCCGTCGTTTCTGCAAGAAGTTATTGCGTTTTGAAAATTGATAATTAATGTGGTGTAAATTTTAATTATGGATGTGAGAATAACATGCATATATGAAGAATCAACATTGCTGCAATGTAGAAGAGGGGTATTGTAGGGATGAAAATTGTAGTATTTGAAAATAGAGATGTAATTTAAATCTTTTTTATGAGGATGATGTTTTGTGCATTAAGTTTGATTTTAGGGATATGTCCCTTATTTTCACTATTTAATAAGCATACAAAGCAAGAAGCTTATTAAATAAACAACCAGTACTTAGACACTTCAGCAAAATCCGTCCTTTAATATTAAACTTTAACCAACCACAATCTCATTTTACAACCTCTTATATATGGGAGAAGGATAAGGATCATCCCTCTTATTTATCCGCCTTTCAGCACTTCGCTTTTCATGCTAAAATTTTCGAATCAAAATGTTCTTTGTATATATCATCTATTCATAGTAAGATCCTCTACGTAGAATTTTGAATCTAAAATATTTTACCGTTCAAAACCTATGAACCATTGAAAGGTATTTATTTTTGAACATTTATTTGAGCTGTCATTTTGAAAATTAATTTTGAAGAGCTATAGGATTTTAAAATTATTCAAAATTTTGCATAAATGATCTTACTAATAGATAAAATATATCTACAAAATATCATCTTGATTCAAAATATTCTAACTTGAAAAGATGGAAGGAGAATGATGGGAGATAAATAAGAGGAGGGAGCTTAATCCTTCCCTTATGTTTTGTGTGTATGTGTGTATTAACTTATTGCTATCCTTGTTGTGAGATTTCACATTAGAGGCTATTTTTATAAATTGCCATCTGTAAATCTTATGGTAATAATTTTCTCTAAAGCATATTTGTATTACATAGCGAGTACAAAATATCATGTTGATGTTTAATCTGCTTAAGTTCAAGTAAATGTTACAAAAAAATTATTTACACAGCTAAACGCTGTTACTAACACGTGAGATGACACACAATTGTTAGTTGAGGTCATTTGATGTTACTATTCATAAAAATGCAATGGTCATTAAATGTGGCGTAGATTTACATTTTGAAGATCATGTCCGTAAAAAATAGAAAATTTCGAAATTTTCGACAGGTTCATAATTAAACCAATACCAACAAATAAAAAAAATTTAATTATGGGTTTGGAATAATGATCTAAATATGTTAGGATTATTCAAATTGCACAAAATTTTATGAAGATGACATTGAGTAATATATGAACTTATCTACAAATTTTGACTCATTTTCGACTGACCAGCTCCAAAAGTCATAGGCATGTAAACAGGGCTAGAACATTTCCCTATATATATATATACATATACATATACATGCATATACATGCATACATACATGCAAATATCTATATGTATATGTATGTATGTATATGCACACATACATATGTGGGACCCATAGCCTCTCTAATTTTAGCTCATCTATAGACCCTACATAATGACCACTGGAATTAAAATATTAATGGTTGGATTTGATGAGATTTTCTCTCATACTTTTTCACTTTTCTTTCTTACATCATGATCAAATCCAACCACTAACTTGTTAAGGCACCATTCACCGTCAAACTTTTCCATGATTCCATTCCCCCCACGTCAGACGTTCGACGCGACAACGGTCCACTTCCCCCATATGGACCATTGTGGGAAGCAGGAAGAAATGATCCATTTGCGTGATGACGCGTTGGACGCGTCCAGCCGTTTTCCTTCAATAGCTATTCCTTCTCATCTTCTACCTTATCCTATCAACCAACTTTTATTCAAATTCTCCGCTCAAATACCCCTTTCGCATCATCAAACACATTCACTTTTCACTCAAATTCCCTGCTCAAACACACTGCTAAAATTCTCCACTCAAATTCTCCGATCAAATACCCCGCTTGCTTCATAAATAACGGACCATGAATGCAATAAATATCATTGGGGCTACAAATGGGCTATATGTCCCTCATCATGTGTATGTATGTATATATACACATGTATATATTGACTAGAAATTAGTCAAAACCCCCCGTAATGGTCATGAAGAATCAACGGTCAAAAATGTGATCATTGATTTAAACTTTTACATGGATCTAACATTTGATTTGCTCGTTTGTGTTGAATTCAACCTACTTAGAGCTCAAATAAAAATATATCAAAAATAGAAAAAAGCAAAGACACAAGATTTTATAGTAGTCACAACTTCAAAACTCAAGATCAATCGTATATTTGAGTTTGAAAATCGACAGTCTCCTTTAGTGAAAAAGAATTCGATTCCTTAGTTGTTTCTTTGATATCGTATATATAGGTGTAGAGGAAGATATTTAAGCTTTAATTTTCTCAGTTTATCTTTAGAAATTCAATCAAGGAAGATCCAATCATGGTCCATGAAAAGAGGCAATAAAATAGGCTTTCATGGACTCAGCTTGTACTACAAAGTTCCCATTGGTTAGTACTTATCAATAGTTTATCGATCAATACCTATCAATAAAATTGCACAAATACACTTGCTTTACGCCAAAAAGTTGCTTTTTAGCTAGTAAACCATTGTAGCTTCATGTCTTAGCTTCAAACCATGATCAAAAGACAAATTTCATCATTCGTTTGCCAAAATTCATCTAACCCATCCATCGATCCTTACCATTAATCCATACCATTGGCCGATAATGATTAATTGTCTTTAGTTAGTTTCGTGAACTTGTCCCTTTTGTCATCTTGCAAACCCTTGCTCTCAATCATCTATGAGTTTTACGCTCATTCCTTCAACATTCTTGAGTTTAATATATTCGAATTATTAAGCTTGAAAAAATACGGATGACACTTACCCGTCCAATCTTGTTCATAATAAAGGAATTTGATTTCTATTTTGTACTTTGTTATATAATGATATAATTAAGTAAGTAACTAGTTTAAGGTAT
Source organism: Allium cepa (assembly GCA_030765085.1). NCBI lineage: Eukaryota > Viridiplantae > Streptophyta > Magnoliopsida > Asparagales > Amaryllidaceae > Allium > Allium cepa. The sequence goes on along the minus strand of CM060929.1, from coordinate 700,545,984 downwards.
ATTAAATAGAAAAACCTTAAAGGATATATTATGATACAATAATTGCAAGGTTTTGTGATCATGAGAAAATAATCACAATATAAAATAGCAAATTATTTTAAATATTCATGATCAAGATGTTTCGACAAAAGGTATAGATACATCCGTTGTAATCAGAGTACGTAACACTATCCAAATGTTGGATAGTGTATTACTTACGGCCAAAGGGGGCACTAAATATTATGTATTGATAGTTATTGGATAACTATGAAATTACTCATCCGAGAGTTTCCTGTTGATTAATAACAACTAGATTAGACATGAAATCTTGGAGTGACCATGTTATAGTTCTTCCGACTTGAGAATAATATTAAGCTTCAATGTGGATACTCCATTTTGATTATAGCTAAATCATGACATGGCTACCATCAATGACTATAGTTGGTGTAACGACCTGTAAATTAATCGCTTAGTATTTGAATATTTAAATCATTTTTAATATTTAAATAATGGATTTTAACAACCAAATATACATATTTTAAATATTAATTAATGATATAAAAATCATTTTCAAAGTATGTTTTCTAAAGTAGTTAGTTCAAATAAAAATAGAAAATGTGACCAAATGACGTTTTCCAAAATTACGACTTTTTAATATTGAAAAGTTATCGAAAACGTCGTGCACAATTGTATCAACATGCACACACATACATGTGTCATATGATAAGTTAAGTATTGTGTTAGTAATAATAAATCATGCTTAGTCTAAATTAAAACTTGATTTGACTTTAAATAAATCAAGTATGACATAAATAGTAAACTATATTAAAGAAATACCATACCACCATACCTTAGGATCCTAGGTTGTACATGAAGGCATAGTGCTTGCTTGATTTAAGGGGATGGGGGACCATTACTAACGTGTATGGCATGGTGAAGGGAGAGTGATGTGGCATTTTGTGGGTGGCGGGATGATACTAGGGTTATTTTGGTAATTTTGTCTTTTCATGTTTATGAATACCGCATTTCCTACACCTTATTCACTTTAAAATCTCATTCTTCAATTTTCTAATTCTCTACCTTATCTTCATATCTTCATTCATGGCTTCCACAATGAAGTTCATAGCTTAAGACACTAGTTATTTTTACTTCCATCCACTTAAACTAGCTCCTTACTTCACTGCCCACACTCTACTTACCAAACAACACCTTAACTCCTCAAATCAACCCTGATCAAGCCCAATAGGCCCATGGTCGAACCCAATTAGCCCACAAAGGGCCCAAAGTTGGAATTTAGGTATAGTGAAGGTAGTTTGTGAGTTTGGCAACTTGTTGTGGTGATCCAATTAAATTAGTAGTGTTTTGGTGTTTACCCTCATAAACCAAAGTTTTAAAACTATTTTGATGCTCATATTAGTGATGTTGACCAAAAATATGGACCAACACCCTGATTTGAATTTGAAAGCACCAGCCCTATTCTGACAAAGCAATATCACAGATAACAGATATAGAAGAACAGTAAAAGAAACAAGATAGAGAATTTTTATAGTGGTTCGATTGTTAACGAACCCTACGTCCACTTTATAATTTTACTATAGACTGATTGCTACTACAAGAGATGTTTGATTACAAGTCTTTGATTATCTTTAGCTAAATTGAATCCCCAGAATCAAAATCCACTGGGGAATTACAGCGAATTCCTTTGGAGATTGTTGTGGGGGAAGTAGAGAGTGAAGAATAATTCCAACAGAGCTTCAACAACCATTTCGAAGAAGGTCCTGTTAGTCTTGCAGGCAAGATGGTATTTATATGGATCGGAGAGCTTCTGGGCTAGGCCAATTCGCCATCTGTTCGCAGATAGGTAGGGAATGACCCGGGGGGATTTGGCTCGCAAACCGAGGCAAAAACATGGGTTGTTAACGACCCATGGTCTATGGGTCACTGGCGACCCAAAGGCTTGGCTCGTTTTGCGAGCCAATATCTTAGCATTTCCTTCATTGCATCCTTAGGTAGTTTGTTATTGGATCAGAAAGATGTTTGGTTTGACGATGATCTGAGCACTTACGATTCTTCTGGAGTTTGGAATTGGAGATGTTTCAGTAGTCATCGTGGTTCCGTTTTAATGACAATTTACTAGCTGTTTGCGCTGAGCCGCTGATTGGGCTAGAAGTATGCCAATCTCTTGGTTTTATTGATCCCAGTCGTTGCTTAGTGATATAGCTTGGCTTTCGTTAACTTCTTGCCTTAGCCTTTCTGGTTAAGTTCTAAACCATTCCGATAACATCATATTGTGCTGTCTCCTGTTGGATCATGCTGGGTTAAAAACCCATATAACATTTGTCCACTGGAGTGCATCTTCGTTGTCAACAAGGCGTACTTTGGAAGTTATCGCTCTTGATATATGTCCATTGATTTCCAAGTGATCGCATTAAAGGTTTACGAAAATGTTAACCTAATGTTGTTGGTCTTTCTTTGGTTCTGACTGCTATTACTTGTCATAACAGACCAAATTTCTTCCTGTAATTTCCTGGCATGCCTAGGAATGATGAACAGGTGTAGGAGATCGATTTCAAAGGGAATAGGTATAGCCTTCTTTCTTTTTTTGTGGGTCACTAGCGATCCATGTGGGATAGGTCGCTAGCGACCTAATTGCTTAAGGAAATTTAAACTTTTGCAAGGTCGGGTCGCTAGCGATCCGTGATGGGTCGCACGCGGCCCTATTGCTTAGCAAAATTTCTTTGCTCCTTTGTTCGCCTATATACGCGACTTGAGCTGGCCTAACTCTTCACTCGACCCAACCCAACGAACTCCCTCATGCAACCTGTTCTTCGAACGATCCGATTCCAAGCAATCCCTCCTGCGCATTGATCCATCATCCTCTGGTGCTTCCTTCCATCGTGAATCCTAGTTCGAAATTCCAGCTTGCCATTACCTTGAGTCGCCACCGATCCAGTCAACTCGCCATCGATCTTACTTTGTTGTCGACCTATCATCAGCTCGCCATCGATCCATTTCATAGCTTGTTGAGTTTGATTATTCCCGTGCCTTTGAATTTAGTTAGAGGTGGGTTATAATTGGTTTGATCTTAATTGGTATTTGTGTAATGATTTGACGACAAGTTTCCATTTGCAATGTTGATTGTGATAAGTTCGAGTTGATTGCGGTTTAATAGAGAAGATAGTAAATCGATTCTCGAGTTGTTTCCTAGAACGACATTCTGGATTTGGCCCAATGCTTGACACGTTTTGCTATCTTCGTGCATTACGCAAGAATTGACTTGTGTCCAGTTTCGCAGCTGTTACTGTGCGCCACATCACCAGTCGATCACGACTCTTTTGCAGAATTTGGAGTTATCCTGCTTGCTTGTTGCACACTTGGCGTTCCTGTAGTGAGAAGAGTTTTCCGCATCGCTTCAGACAACGGATTTGTTATCGATCGTGGATCGATAATGGGTAAGTGTACAGGAAGTAGAAATAAAAGTAGAAAATGAAATGACATGGGAAGTTCTTTCTTTCTCCACTGTGAGCGAACTATCTACACGAGATTGGGCGTCTATAATGTATCAAGTATCGGGTTTATCCCATATGGATAGCACACATCACTTGCCCCAGTCCGCACTTGAAATCCGACGTGGCGATTACAAGTTAATGTTTCTTTGGAATTTAAGTGTGGTAAGGGAAGCTATTATTTTAGGATAGATTTACCTGCCATTTTTGGACGTGAGTTCTATTATTTAGAATGAAGCAGCCATCCATGCATCGTAAGCCAATCGAGGGAAGCCTAGTGCTCTCAAAAGCCGAGTCATCATCCACTTCGTAAGCTCGACATGGCCATTTAGTCCTAGTAGGGCCAATCGTGAATCGTATGCCTCCCAACTTCAGAGTTCTGCTTAATCCGTCTAAGAGAGATTCATCGGTTGTTTCCGCCAAGGTCCTTCGTAACATCTGTGCCCAATACAAAATTCTCGAAGAGGATGTTCGTTTGTCGAAGAAGGACGACTGCGCTCATATTCCTCCCTTGGGGTACACCGCTTGCCACCGATATATATGTTTGAATGGAGTTGTGCCTCCCTTCAACGACTTTCTACGTGAGACTCTCCCAAACTTAGGTATTGCCCCATTTCAGCTTCATCCGAATGACTATGCCATCCTGACTTGCTTGCGTGTTCTTTTCCTACGGGCATTCAACCACGCTCCAAGCTTCGACGAGTTGCAGCACTTTCTAGCATTCAAGAGGAGAGATGATTGTCCCTCCTTGATTATAATCGAAGCCCAGAAAAATAGGAAAATCATCCAACGCTTGCAAAGCAACTTATCGCAATTCAAGACACAATATTTTTTATCAGATGCCCTAAGGGGTTCAATTGTCGGTGGACGATAGGGGGTAAGATTCTTTTTATTCATCAAGCTTTTGATGCGTTGCCATGGAGTTCCTAACCAACCATAGGTCTCTTGCAGTTATTCCAAGACGGAACAGAGACGCGACGCTCAATGAAATTTGCAAGATTTTAACGGCAATCGATGTCGAGGAGAGAAGTGTTAAAGTATTACTGACTGATGAAAACTTGCGTTCCTATGGACTATTGGCTTCGAGCAGACCTACCATTCAAGTTGAAATTCCCTCTTCTGGTCGATCCAGGGTTCATCTATTTCCTCCTTCCATGATTCTGAAGAAGGAGCCTCTTAAGAGAGAGAAAGCCCGTCTGGAGGATCCATCGACGAAACCTGTGAGGAAGAAGAGGCTGTTGCAACTAGATTAAGCGGCCTAGATAGAATGCCTCCAATCTTTGAGGAAGCAGAAGAGGAATTCAAACAAAGAGAGGGCAAGGCCGCGGTGGATTTGGAGGAAGCAGAAGAGGAATTCAAACAAAGAGAGGGCAAGGCCGTGGTGGATTCGGAAAAGGAAGAGGGAGAATTTGAAAGTAGTAGTGATGAGTCCACTGCCAGTGATTACTTCTCTTTTGAATTCGACGGTGACGAAACTCTAGGAATTAGTCCAGTTCTCTTAATTTCACCTCTTCCCAATGAAAGTGGTGAGGGAAAAGCCCCTGAAACTGGAAGAAATCAAGATTCTCCGAATAGGGATGTCGGAGCGGAGTTTGAAGATTTAAACGATGTATTTTTCGACTTTGACAAGCTCATGAAAGGAGACTTTCAATTTGACACGACGCTTCCTAGTTTGGGCGATATTGCGCCAGCAGTTAGCCTGGTTTCGCCCACAATAACTGAAGTTAGTCCGATCCCTTCTACTATGGTTTTTCATTTCAGTTTGTGACACCGTTTTAGGCCCATATTAGAAACACACTACACATTGCATTAGGATCTCACTCAATTCCATTCATTTCTTCGTATTTGTTGTGCTACACTCACTTTCATTCTTCTGAGTCCTTTTCTGTATGCCTTATTTCAGGTATGATGAAGGGATGAGGCTTTTATGACGACTCTGAAGACTTCACCGAATCACAGCGGTATCCCAAGCGCTCCTCTAGTTGCCATCAAGTCTGAGAGACGGAGGAGGAATATAGGCGGAGAAAAGACCTCGAAGTTGAAACCCACTGCCAAGAAGAAAGAGACCGAGCTCGATCATATAAAGGCGGGTATGAGAAGAGAAGATCTCTTGAGGAAAGAGACGAGCCGTCAAAAAAGTCAAAGTTTGAACATTACCCTCATTCTTCGGAGCTCGCTTCAAAACACTCTTCCTTGGGATAAGAAATTCCCATCACTTCTGCTCTGATTCCGCCTTTAACTCATGTATCGTCATCTTCTATTGTCACTGCTGTCCCCGGTGCTTCTCGCCCCTACCGGAGACCTGCCTACGTCCTTCCTTTGGGTCCTCCTAAACTTGAGGCAGCGCTTCCTGGTTGGTTCTTAAAGGGGGCCAAGTTTGACCTGGATCTCCACTCATTCGTAAGAATTCCTTCATGTTGCATCTCCAAGCTATCCAGAGAAACCTACAATAGGCTGAATGATGGAAGAAGCTCTATAAACAGCTAGCGTATACAAATAGAAATAATTATCAGAAGATCCTCTTTTGCGAATCTAAGAAAGATGACTTTGAGAAGGCGTTGGCCGAGCATGACGCCTAGATTAAGTGATTAAAGAAAGAGAAAACAGCTGCACTGCAGGACAGCAAAAGAAATGCCAACACGTTGAAAAAGGTGAGAGAAGCCCACAGCCAAATAGAAATCATCTATAGAGACGAGATCAAAAAGTTTCACCGGAGGAGGAGCAGTTAAAGCAAGAAGTGAATGCTTGCAGCGCAACGATCGAGGCTCAATGAAAGACTATCGTTGATCATGACCTCATCGTTGAAGGGCACAACGAAACTATTTCCCTACCAGGCCGAGATACCGCCAAGTTTTAGGCCCAGGCCGCAGAGCTTAGTATCGACAAGACAGCCGTTGAAGTTGAGAAAGCTGCTGTATGAGCGGATTACTTAGACCTCCAAAGTGCTTGTGAAAGGAAAATGGAGAAGCTGGATGCGACTATTTTGAATTTCTATGTTAACTCTCTGTTGCATCAAGGAAATCTCAGCTATCTTGGCCCAAAGTTTTCGTGCACTCTCGCTCTTGTTTGGGAGGAAATCTTATCTAGTTTTTTGCCGACAGCGGCAACGTTTATTCCAATCGAGAGTTGCGAGATGCCTATCTCAATGACGAATCCAATAAGGCGTTACTTGAGGGCTAGGAAATTCTTCAGTTGAAAGAGAGGAGGAGGCCACTGATGCTGCTTTAACGACCGCCACCGATTTACTTATCAAGCCTTCTATTTTTGGCTTGGGCGAACTATCAGAGCAGCTCCACGACCAACCAATGAGTTCAGGACTTGAAATTATTCCTCAGGTGGTGATCCATCAAAAGAGGGCGAGGGTGGTGAGTACGAAGTAGACATTCTCGAGCATCCCTTTGGTGCAAGTAATGTCCTTGCCTCCTCTGAATTTGGGAGTTTCCAGCTTATGCCACAAGAGCAAGAGGAGTTTAATGCTTTTATTTTTGATCTTCTAGGTCCACCTACCTTCCTCGTTGATGTGCCAACTACTTCGGCGCCTGTGCCTGATGCCATTTCCACATCTTCTGTGCTTGTTTCTATTCCAGTTTCTACATCCGCGTCTGGTACGCAACCTGGGCCAGAAGCTAAAAAGATAACTGTATTTCATGGCTTGGACGACCCTTCTGTGTCGTTGGAAGGCGATGTAACGGCAGCAGCGACCAAGGAGCAGGAGACTCATGCGGAGCCACTGCAGAAGACTCAACATGAGCTTGCTACCATCAAGAGGGAAAAGGTCGAAGCGATAAAAGCCTCCAAAAGCTCCCATAAATCTCGAAGGTGAAAGACGAAGAGAGAGGCTTCTGAGAAGGCTTCGGAGGAAGATGAGGACATTGCAGTCGAGCTATTCGTTAGCGTTACCAGTAGTGACACCACTCTTGAGTAGAAGCAGAACTTGCCAATCAAGGGCGGAAAGGGGAGCGGCGGCAAGAAATGTTGAGAGGCTTATGTGAAGGTTAACTTGATTTTGGTCAACAGCTTGCAGGAAGATTGATTTGTTTTTGTTTCTTTTTGAGTCATTCCGTTTAAGTGTAGAGTCTGCACGTTGCGTCTTTACTGTAGTGTCTTATTTTCTTTTTGTTGGGCGGTGTTGTGTGGGTACGGCCCCCATATTTTGACCCTGTGTACTGAAAATTATATGCAATATATTGATATTTTGACTGTACTTTTATCTGTCAGTTCATCTGTGTTCTGTGTATTTGTGCTTGTTTTATTTCATATTTTTCTAGTTCTATGATTATACTCAAAGCCTGTCTGAAGCAACAAAACTTAGAGATTAACAACACTTTGGAAGTTGATAGAACGTTTAGAAATCATCAGAACTTGGAAAATTTTTGTTTAGAAATTCATAGAAATTCATAAAGCAACTGAACTTGGAAAATTTTTGTTTAGAAATTCTTTGGAAACTCTTTGTTTAGAGTAATAGATCTTGTGAACTTATTGTTTTGATGCAATTCTATCCCTGTATCGGGGTATGCCCCCAGTTCATAGGGCTGTTTTCTTCAATTAATTTTCAGATAATCGGTAACTTAGGGCTTACATAATCTTCATTGAAAATTTGGCTAAGTTATGGCTCGATTCTTCTTTTTGGAAGTTTTCAACTTTAGCATGCAATCCAAACTTCTTATGATATTTCAACAAGTATGCGATTCTTCATGCTCTTCGGAGTTGCCTATCTTCGGGGAACGTGAGGAGCTAGTGTTCGGAATTTAGTGCGCGGCTTATGGAGTGCGTGACTTTTCATTTTTCCTTGGTATTGCCTATTTTCATGCAACGTGAGGAGCTATCATTTTTGTGCGCGGCTTATGCGATGCGTGGCGTTTTGTTTTCCCACGGTGTTTCCTATCTTCGGGCAACGTGTGGAGTTATTATTTTAGTGTGCGGCTTATGGGATGCGTAGTTTTTGGTACTCCTCGGTGTTGCCCATCTTTGGGCAACATGAAGAGTGTTGATTTTAACCTTCTCGACATTGCCGAAGCAACACTGGTTTTTGGAAGGCCAAGATCGGGTTCCGCCGGTCTAACGATTTGGATCGATTTGCTTCCGTCAACCCAGCGGGTCATTATTGTCAACGCAATTTTGTTAGTTCAAGTAGCAAACTTTATTAAGGAAAGCATGACAGTTTTTTCCTATATACAGTGCCCCCGGTGTCTCGAGATGGATTATTTGCTGGAAAATAAAAAATACATAAGATAGCTTTCTGACAAAGTAATGGCGAAGCGATTCGCTATTCCATGCCTTGGAAACTTGAGCTCCGTCGACCGTTGCTAGCTTGAAAGTCCCGTCTCTTAGATTTTGATTACTGACATATGGTCCCTCCCAATTTGGTCCAAAGACCCCCGAAATGGGGTAAACTCGCTTGAGCACGAAATCTCCCACTTTGAAAGTTTGATTGTGAACTTTAGAGTTAAAGTATCATGCGACCCTTTTTTGGTGGACAGCGGTTCTCAGCTCTGCTTCTTTTCTTTTTTCATTAACCATATCCAACGATTCGAGTAGGAGCTGCTCGTTTTGCTTTTGGTTGAAATTCAGCCTTCGGTGCTAGGGACTTCTAATTCAACAGGAGTCATTGCTTCTGAACTGTATGCTAGGGAGAACGAAGTGTGGCCGATTGCCCCTTTGTGAGTAGTTCTGTAAGCCATAGTATGAGTGGAAGTTTATCAACTCAGTTTACTTTGGCTTTTGTTAGTCTCTTTTTGATAGTGGACTTGATGATCCTGTTGATTGCTTCCACTTTCCCATTTGCTTGTGGATGAGCCACTACGGAGAAGCTTTTTTCAATTCGGAAGCACCTGCAGAAGTCTTTGAACTCGTCAGTTTCGAATTGAGTTCCATTGTCAGTGATGATTTTTTTGCGGCACACCAAAACCGCAAATGATGTTTTTAGTAACAAAGTTAATAACTTTCTTTGTGGTAATAGTGGCCAACGATTCCGCTTCGGCCCACTTTGTGAAATAATCTATAGCAATATGGCATATTTGGCCCCTACTTTTGCTATTAGCAAGACGCCAATCAAATCGATCCCCCATATTGCAAATGGCCATGGACTGACCATCTGCGTTAGCTCCATTGAGGGAGCTCTCTTAATTTTGCCAAACATTTGGCAGCGATCGCATCTCCTAACATAATCTGCTGCATCGTGATATATCATTGGCTAGAAATACCCATACCGAAGGACTTTCTTTACAAGGGTCTGCCCTCAGTGTGGTCTCCACATTCGTCTTCATGTCCTCATTTAGGATTCAGCATGCTTCATCATCAGTCACACACGTAAGGAGAGGGGTCGTGGATCCCCTTCGATGGAGTATCCCATTCTGTATTATGAACCATGGCGCCTTCCGGAGCTTCTTCTATTGATTTCAATCAGTTGGACGACTTCCTGCAAGTAGATAGTCCTTTATCGGTGTCATCCATGTATCTGGTTCGGTCGTGGTCTCGAGAGTCCAGTATACGTACAGTTTGTCTATGCTTGAGTTGGTTAGAGTTTCAACCGGGACCAACCCTAACGACCGAGCTTCTCCGGAACTTGCCAGCTTAGCCAAAAAATATGCCTTGGTTTTTTGCTCCCGTGGGATGTGAGTTATAGTGTAGTGTTCGATGTTGCTTAGCAATTCTTGTACTCTGGACAGGTATGTGGCAAGATTTTCTCCACGTGCTTGGTACTCCCTTTCACTTGACAGACAACCATATGAGAGTAGTTGTATATGTGAATTGATTTTATCTTGAGTTCCTTCACAACCTTCAGTCCAGCGGTCAGTGCTTCGTATTCTGCTTCGTTATTCATTGCTGGGAATTCCAAGCGCAAAGCATATCTAATGGCTAGTCCTTTGGGGGTTTCAAGCACTACCCCTGCTTCTGAACAGAAACCGTTGGATGCACCATCAACGAAGAGTTTCCATTGGGTACTTAGTTCTAACTGGACTTCTTCCTCGTCATCCCTTGTAGTAAATTCGACGATAAAGTCGGCTAATGCTTGCCCATTGATGGCTTTTCTAGGGTGATATGCGATGTCATATTGGCTTAGCTCTATATTCCATTTGAGTAGTCGTATGGAAGTTTCTGGCCGGTATAAAACTTGCTTCAAGTGTTGGTCAGTCAATACTTTAATTGGATGAGCCTGGAAGTATGGTCATAATTTCTAAGACGCAATCAAAAGGCAGTATGCTAGCTTCTCCAATTTTGGGTAATTCTTCTCAGCTTCGGTGAATCATTTCAAATGTAGTACACGGCTGCTGATTCTCGCTTCTTCTCGCATGAGAGTAGCACTCAACGCATGTGGGGAAACTGCTAAATAAATGAATAGGTCTTCTCTATCCATCGGCTTTGATAAGAGTGGGGGAGCTTCCATGTGTCATAGTAGTTCCTCAAAAGCTTTTTAACAAGCTTCACTCCATTCAAAGTTTTTCTTTCCCTTCTTTAATGCATCGAAGAATGGTATGCACTTGTCCGTAGCCTTTGAGATGAATCAGCTTAGTGCTGCAACTTTTCCATTCAAGCTTTGAAGTTCCTTCTTATTTTAGGGGCTTGGACTTCCCGTAACACTATTATTTGCTCTGGATTCGTTTCGATTCCCCGGTCACTTACTATGAATGCCAAGAATTTCCCAAAGGCCACTCCGAAGTGACATTTGAGCAGGTTGAGCTTCATCCCGTATTTTTGGAGCATCTCAAACATTTCAGCGAGGTCGTCTAGATGGTTAGAAGCTACCCGAGATTTAACCAACATATTGTCCATGTAAACTTCCATAATCTTTCCAACCTGGCGTTTGAACATAGTACTCACTAGCCTTTGTTATGTAGCCCCGGCGTTCTTTAACCCGAATGACATTACTCTGTAGCAGTACAGTCCCAAATCGGTAATGAAGCTGGTGTTCTCTTGATCTGGCTCATGCATGAGGTTCTGGTTGTATCCCGAGTATGCATCCATAAATGACAGCAATTCATGTCCTGTCGTTCCATCCATAAGTTGATCGATTCTGGAGAGTGGGAAGCTATCTTTCGAACAAGCCTTATTTAAATCTGAGAAGTCAATGCAAGTCTGCCATTTTCCATTAGACTTCTTGAATAAAACTAGGTTCGTTACCCATTCAGGGTATGTTGTATCCCGGATGAAGCCATTAGCCATCAACTTGTCAACCTCCTCTCTCAATGCCTTGGACCGTTCAGGGCCTAAGCTGCGCCTTTTTTGCTTTAACGGTGTGAATTTGGGGTCAATATTGAGAGCTTGGCAGGAAATTTCAGGTGATACCCCATACATATTGGAATGTGTCCAAGAAAATATATATAAATTGACATGAAGGAATTTGGTTAGTTCTAACCGCATCTTGTTTCCAAGCTGCGACCCAATTTTCAAGACCCGTGTTGTGTCATCCATACAGACTTGGACAAACACTGTTAATTCTGCCGGTGTTGCCTGATCCTCCCTTGAGCTCTTCTTTCTAGGGTCCAATGCCTTATCGAATCGACTATGGTCCCCAAGCTAGGGGCGGTTCTGTAGTTGCTATTCGGAGGGTTTATGGATGTGTAGGGTTTTCCCTACATACTTTCCCTTTTCTTTTCTTCTAGACTCATGTAATTCTACAATGTAGCATTCTCGGGCGGCGCTTTGGTCTCCTTTCACAATTCCAACTCCATGTGCTGTAGGGAACTTCATTGTAGGGCATCATTGGGCCAGTGCTATTATGAAGTCGGCTAATGCGGGCTGTCCCAAGAAGGCGTTGTATGCTGACATTTCATCGACGATCACAAAAGTCCAAATGAGTGTGACCTTTCGCTCACCCTCTTTGAGCTCCATGAGTAGGTCATTTGTTCCCACCGGTTGTTTGGGTTTAGCAGTAAACCCCTGAATCTTTGTTTGGCACGCAGGCACACTTTTCATGCTAATCTTCATTTGATCAAAATTTTGTTTGAAGAGAATGTTAACAGAGTTGCCACTATCAACCAACACCCGCCAAACTATAGCAGGTCTATTCCTATCGTCACCACCATCGGATCAAGGGTTGAAGCTTCAATCCTTTCGGTGTCCTGATTTTGGAACATAATATCGTCATTCAAGATCCTTTGCATTTAACTGGAGTTTCGTCTTCCATGGCCAAACATGATTCCTTCGGAGCATGCTTCAATGAACTTGCACACCGCTCCATTTCTCCCTAACTTCTTTGCATGGGATGAGGTCCCCAGGATATTGTTCTGATGATGAGTCTCCGGTCAGTTCGTTTCGACCCTTCTTCACTGGTTCCTGCTTGGTTCCTTCGTTCCCTTGGGTGTTGAGGAGTTGCAGAATGATCAGCGTTTTGTAGTTGTCTTACGTACTGTTGGAGTTTGTTGTTTTGGATCAGCTCCTCAATGAGATTCTTTAGGTGGTGGCATTCGTTCGTATTGTGGCAGTGTGCCTCATGGATGCGACAGAACTTCTGCTGCTCGGTCGCCTCCTTTTTAGGTGGCTTTTTGCATTCCTCAATTCCTTGAATTGCGAGAAAAAAGTTTTCCAGTGTGTCGCTCAGAGGAGTGTAGCCTTCGGATCTAAACCCATTGAGCTTTTTATTACTGCCGTTTCCATTCTTCTTATTTGATTTTGACCTTTTCTCTTTAAATTATCGTCTTTCCAGTGGTCCCTTCAGTAGCCCGAGAAGTATGCGCATTTTGATTCATTGCTACATCATTTTTCCTGGATTTTTCCGGTTTCACACTAGTAGACTTCCCTTCCAATTCCTGCGTTCCCTCCAACCTTAGGTATTGGCTTGCTTTGCGATTGAAATCTTTCCTGGTGGTAGGTTGCTTCATTTTAATCCACTATTCCAATTCAATTTGTAGGTGAATGGCATGAACTAATGCGATAAAAACCATGTCTTCATTGGGGTTGCTTACTTCCATCACTGCGGTGTTAAACCTGTTCATGAAAGATTTCAGTGATTCATTATGCCCTTAGAATAATCCTAATAGGGACATAACATCTTTTGGCTGTGCAGTATGGAGCCTGAACTGATCAAGGAACCTTGTCGCCAATTGGTGAAAAGTAGAAATAGATCTTTGTGGAAGCCTAGTGAACCACATTGACGCAACCCCTTTGAGAAAGATAGGAAAGCATCTGCACCGAACAACTTCGGAGGTATTTGCTCCGTCCATATACCAAATGTATTTTTACAAGTGAGGTTTCAGGTCCTTTGTCCCATCATAGGACGGAATAGTTGGCACTGTGAATTTTTCTGGATATCTCTCATTCAAGATTACATCCATAAAGGGAGTCCGACTTGGTGCATATCCCCATTCATCATCTCTTCTATCGTTACTCTCCTCCATTAATCATTTAATCATGTCCTCTATGTATGCCTCTGATGTCCGGTAGTCCTGAGGACAGAGATCAGTCACTGAAAGCCAAGTGTTTGACTTTGAAAACGGTCTTGGTGAGTGGGATGAGACCCAGGCTCTCCTATCTTCAGGAGAGCCACTCCTGCATGCTCCCGATGGCTTGCGGTTGGTCTAACTGGATAAATTTGGGTATTCCTTGTATTATCAAATGCATTTGCATTTTTCATCTGGCTCTTTGTCCTTTGAGTCGGAAAGATCCATAGATTTGTCTTCTACCGGGGTCTTTTCTTTTTGATTCAAATTCAGAATAGGTTGCCTTGTGGCAAGCGAAGCATTTGCATTTCCGTCCATGTTAAGTCCCGTTGTCACCCTTTTTTGTGGCTGTTTTTTGTTTCTTCTATGTAGACCAGAAATTTTGGAATTCTCTTGTTCCATAGCAGTCGTGGGTTCGGGTATAGTCCTTGGAGCAGGATTTGACTGTAAGGTTAGAAGAGCGTTAAGCTTATCTATTAAAGTCTTTTGGCTACTCTCTATTTGTTGGTTGATCTCATCAACCATTTTATTTAACTCATCCCTGGTAACAACTTCATGCTAACTCGAGGAGGCTGGCACCTGATTCCCTATGTTAGCGCCATTTACTTAGGTTTGTTGGGGATTAACATCTTCTCCAACTACTTCCGCCCCTATGGACCTTCCAGAGGCAGTTCTTCTTCTTCTATGGGCCATTGATTCCAAACAGTTGATTCTTCAAGCAAAAACTAAGGATTTAACTTCTGGACCTATGTGATCCAAAGTAGATAGCTAGATCTGGATCCTGAGTTGGAGTTTTTAGTGAAAGCACCAAAATATTGACCCAAAAATGGACCTACACCCTGGTTTGAATTTGAAAGCATCAGTCCTGTTCTGACAGAGCAATATCACATATAAAAGATATAGAAGAAGAAAGTTAAGAAATAAGACGGAGAATTTATATAGTGGTTCGGCTATTAAGGAAGCCTACACCCACTTCATAATTTTACTATAGACTAATTGTTGTTACAAAAGATGTTTAATTACAAGGCTTTGTGTGACATCCCGATATTTTCAACCATTCGCATCCTCACATGTAGGATTTGAATTGCTCAAAATATCAGTTTGTTAATTTATATTTGGAAAAATTCACCATATATAGTAAATAAAATAATCACAGAATCACAAACACAGAGTATTATAACAATAAACAGCGGAATGGATAAATAACAAAGTTAGAATAAAATACAATAGAATATCTCAAATACAATGTAGTCTCGAATACAAACAGATGACAAGTCTGAACCAACAACAGGATAGCTGAAAGCTGAATAAATATAGATGGATCTTCAGGTGAAGCTCCAACTACGAAGGTGAGTCTCAAATGCAGTGCCGCTTAGTTTAACTCGAGCGTAAAGCAAAACACAAAACACTCGAGTCAGAATTAACATTCTTATATCAATAAATCCAACTTAAGTGAAATATCAATTGAAATACAAGTAACTTAAAGGATGTTTGTGATGTCCATCCTCTAAGGATCCGTGGAACTATCTACTATGTAGTAATATACGCTATTATAATATGTCTATAGTAAAGTAAAGACATTAAAATAACGTTAAAGCTTTATCCATATCCCCTTAACACATTTTATATATTCCCGAAGTCTATACAACATCGTACGCTCCTTCGTAAATTGGAGGTTTACACAGAGGACACCACATAGGTACGGTACAAAACAAACTCGTAGAAGGCGCGCTAGGGCGTGTGACAAGGCACTCGAGGCTATGCCAGGATAGATATACCATTTGCACTCTCGAACTGGTGGTAACGCATAGCAGCTACTATCTTCCACCTCATGACGCACTTCCAAATCAAAGGATGCACTCAATCACATTACAAAAGAAATAGAATTGTATCTAAGAAATGTGTCCGATCGGAGGAATGACCTCACTTGGCCTGGCGTGGTCCTGTTTAAGCCGCATTAAGCTGACTCACGAGAGTCAGTGCTATGTAAATACCATATAGAATTATCACCAAACCATCCTACTTCATTTTTGAATCTCCACCACATACACAGTTGTTAAAGTGGTTTTCGTTATTGGCAGAAAGTATAACAATATCCGATCTCGGTCACTTTAACAACCAAAAGTTATTATAACACCTTGATCATTTCAGAATAATTTATATTTCAAAACCAAAATATCATTTCCATTTCAAAACCATATTAATACGATGTCATTTTCCTCTTTAAATATACCCATTTCCAAAAATCATAGCACTTCAAAGTTATAACACTTTCGAAATTATAAAGCTTCTAAAACGCGTAAC
Organism: Allium cepa; assembly: GCA_030765085.1. Lineage (NCBI taxonomy): Eukaryota > Viridiplantae > Streptophyta > Magnoliopsida > Asparagales > Amaryllidaceae > Allium > Allium cepa. The sequence goes on along the minus strand of CM060929.1, from coordinate 700,529,816 downwards.
ACTTTAGAAATCATAATACTTTCGAAATCATAACACTTTGGAAATCATAATTTAGAAATCATAATACTTTTGAAATCATAACACTTTGGAAATCATAATACTTGGGAAATCCTAATTTAGAAATTATAATACCATGGAAATCATAAGACTAACCACAACAATTCTCACTTAATTGGTTTAGATATTTAAATAGTGTATAAAATAAAATAGTTTATAAAATAAAATAGTTTATATAAAGTACTTATAGGTTAAAGTAGTTTATTAAAAATAGTTAGTATATTAAAATAGTTCATATTAAAAATAGTTTATATTAAAATGATTTATACTAAAATAGTTTATATGAAAATAATTTATGAAGTAAAACATATAAATAGTTTAAAATATAATTTAAAAATACTTTATATAATAAAACAGCTTCCTCAAATTTCACAAATCGATTCAAATCAACTCGAATTTCAAAATTCAAATTTAATCCAATCTCAAATCATCAATATCAATTCAATTCAGTTTCTCAATAAACCATTTCAAATTATATCGATTTCAAAAAACAAATTTGAACCACAAAATAAACCATTTCAATTTCAATACATTTCAAAGCTTTAAATATTCAACATTTCAAAACTAAATTTGATAATTTCATATATATCTTAATTTAACTTCATTATTATTTAATTTTGAAATATTCACTTAATAAATTCAATATCATTTAAATAAAGCCCCAAATTCCAAATCACTAAATATTTCCTTCAATTTATTTAAACTTGAAATATTCATTTAATCACTTTAAACCAAAATCAAGTTATAAAATCATATCCTTCAAAAATCTCAAATTCAATAAGTTTCAAATCAACTTAATTAAATAAATTCTTAGTTAAATACAATTTCAAATCAATTTCAAATTTATCTTCCCAACCTTAATTTATTAAAAATCATTATAAACTCTATATTTGAAAATGAAAATTTAAATAAATACTTAAATATATTATATATAAATTAAATCAAACTTTATTAAATTAAATCTTATTATCAAACTTATTTTATAATAAAACTAATTTAAACATATTTTAAAATAGTAAAAATATATGTAAATTCTTAAAATTTATAATTTAAAAAGTAACTTATAAGTTTAAAAAATTTCAAACATATAAATTTAAAATCAAGAATTTAAACTTTATAAAATACATTTATATATAATATCTTGAAATCAATATTTATTAAACCATATATTCTTTCCAAAACCATAGAAATCATTTTCAATATATATATATATATATATATAGTGTTTGTATAAAATTTTCTATTCTATGGTCGAGTGATACAGATATTTATCATTTCAATCCGTAATTTAAATACATACATACATAGATACATACATACATACATACATATATATATATATATATATATATACGAGTATATATCATTTAACGCCACAATCCCAAATTCAATTCAATGAAAATCGCTTAGGTTTATCATTTCAACCCATAACGATTTTCTTCTATTCTACAGATCGCTCGGGTATGTATCATTTCAACCCATAGAGAATTCTATACTAACAGCGTACTTAAAGGGTGATAACAGATATGATAATAATATAACAGGCATATATCATCAATATAAATATCAGATAATGGTGTCAGATGTCACAGGTGAACAGATACAGATAATAACATATATAACAATGTCAATAACTAACAGCGGCATATTTCAATTGTCGTTTCAATAGAAATCAAATTTAATAAATATAAGAATGTTAATCGTGAGTGATTGTCCACCTTTCGAGGCTAGAGAGGTTTAACAATAATATGGGTTACGAATCCAGGCACGGATTCCAATATGAAGCAAGACAAGATTGGCATGAGTTTGAGGACAAGGCTGATATATATGAATCAATGAGAAAAATCCATTAGTTTGATAGAAACAGAAAATATATATTATTATATATATTTTTTCCTCTTTTTTTCGTAATCAATAATTTAATTTAAATCGTAACTTATATATATATATATATAACTCATATATATAAATCTATATATATAAATTTACATAAATATAATACTTTGGAATCGACAGTATATATATATATATATATATGTATATGTATATCTACAGTACTACTTTTTAAAAATACCGTATTATGTAAAATTTGTAAACCAATAATAGAATATATATATATATATATATATATATATATATATGAGTCATTTATCATAAAATCTGTTCAAAGCATAAATTTTTTAAATAAGTAAACCTGTGATATCTATATATATTACCAAACAACAACGTAAAATTATATATACATAAACACAAAAATATTACTGTATTACACATACACATAAAATATAAACTTATATACTTTATAACATAAACTAGACACTGACCAATAGTTTACATACTGTTTATATATAAAACAGGACTCATATCTACCTATACCGAACTTGTATATAAACCTGCAGACTAGCATATATATGAACCAATGTACGTACAATGAAATACGCAGACAATATACGTATATGTAGAATATATATAAACTTTATATACGCTATACTAGTTACCCAAATCCTATATACTATATACACATATATATGCTGCTATATGAAACAATAGAATGTAACCCTTACATTATATATATATATATATATACACACACACACACACACACATATATATATATATACAGACTAGCGCAGACACTATCAGTATACATAATTAGATCTACATACATAGGTTACTATTTATGCATACACATATGCAGGCTGTACGAATTCAACATATAAATGCATCAAAATATATTTATGCAGAATGTATATATGTGGCTCACTATATATGCAGACTTATAATTTAATATATTCAAAACCAACATAGGTATATATATGTATTATTTTTATAGCAAACAACTTTATATATATACACAATACACACACACATAGGTAACTATATATATATTTGACACAGACTGACATATATACACTTTCCAAAAATGTTAATATAAACATAAATATAACATATTTTATAAACATAAACATAGCAAGATGTTAACAGAGCATATTTTGTATAAATATACACATGCAACCGACATATATTATACTATAACAATAAAAAAAGTATTACTTACTTAACTACACCAGCTTATATTATAAAGTAACTATTATAACTTTATACCTTAAACTCAACATACTAAAACTCAAAATATGATATACCATAATAAAATACAATATATAAAACATACCGTACATTAAAGAAGGAGATGAGAAGATGGGCGGTGTTGTGGCAAGGCGGAGGTCTGGTCTAGGTCGAGGAAGATCTGGATGAGCTCGGGTAAAAGATGAAATGCGGCATGGAGGGTTGTTGATGGTGGTTCGGCCTACGTTGGTCACTCAACAGAGGGAAAGAGAGAAAGTGGAGGAGAAGGAAGAGCTTCGATGGTGGAGAAGGAGTGTTGCTGATGTTGATCAAGTGTAGGAATTAGTATATTGCTAAATGTTTCCTACGGCATGGATATGTAGAACAGAACAAAATGAAAGTAGGAGATGGGTTTGCATGAGACAGAAAAATAAAACTTTAATATACTGTCTATATTTTTCTTTGTGAAGAACCGAACAGCAAAAAGACGAAATTGAACCAGAAATTTATTTTAACAGATAAGAATAGGGAAAGCCAATAGTTAAATTATAAATGCTAAATGGCTATCAGGTCAATACATTGGAAAATGGAAAGGCACGGATAAACAAAGATTGAAACGACCATCAGTACAGTTACCGATTACCGATTTCACCGCGTACCAGACTTCAAAACACAGAATTGAATATACCGCAAAGATCAGCACGACGAGACGATCGAAACAGCATACAGATATCTGTGTTACGATCATCCTATCAAAAGTCGATATCGGTACCGAAAATGCTGCTAATTTGTCGAAATTAAGATAAATGGAGCAATAACAGTCCAAATTTAACGAAATAAAATATAACGTCTCACTCAAAGGATGATCTACACATTTATTATATAAAAATATTCAAGTTTGAAAAACATTTTATTATCATCTAATATGAACTGATTTAAATTTAAATAAAATTACACAATAAAATAAGTTATATATTTTTTGATGAAAATTTACCATTTACTATGTTTGAATAGACGCATCTCAAAAATCAATATTTATTTCAAAAATTTATTATTTTAAATTTCACAAAAATTCAGTTAATTATATAAATAAAACCATTAAAATTTACGGATCGTTACACTCTCACTCACTCAAAAATTTTCATCCCCAAAAAAGGAGGTAGGAGAATAGAACAACTAAAAGAAAAATAGATTGAAAAACAAAATAACCAATTGATTTAAAACTATACGAATTTCAATTTAAACAAATTTATACTCAATATTTTATTTTTAAGCTCAAGGTATTTCATTAGGTTGATTTAATTTCAATTCTATTATTGTTTGTTACTGAAGTTATTTCAAAGAAAATTTATTTAATTTATCCCATTTACTATTCAATCGACTTATTATTCTATTTATCTCTATTAACATACTTTTAATTAAAATTTAAGTGTATAACATTTATTGTAACCACTTAAATTTTATTTATAATTCCTCTTAACATCATTTTACATTGTAAATTAGTTAATTGCATATTTAACTTATGAATGATTTAGGTAAGTTATATCATGGAAGAGTATTATACAAGTAAAATTTTCCCAATTCAATTATTTCAAGTGTAAATATTTATTCAAATTTTTTGGTTTTATTTATAATTAAAATCATCCTTTAACATAAATTTAAGGATTAAATTTCCGATTTACTTCAATCCATTTAGAGATAAATATAAATATAAATATATATAATATATATATATATATATATCAAATCTAATCTATAATCATATACCTATATAATACACACATACAAATATATATATATATATATATATATATATTATAAATCAAGTCAAACTTTACAAATTCAAAACAATTAATTCTCCAAAACAAAAGTGTAGCAAGGCTACGAAATGGTCTCTCCACTTCGAAACTCGAAAATGAATGTCGATGATGCGGCCGCCATCACCGAAATTATTTTCCAGCGACAAAAGAGAAGATACTGATTTAAACATTTAAAAATTCTTTAGAAACAAATTTCTATTTGAAAATACTTTCAATAATATATAATTTAAAAATTTTAAAACCAAAGTTTGGAATTACTGGAAATTTAATTCTGAAATTCTAAATTTAAATTCATTTAAATTCTAAGTCAATTTATAAACTATGTTTTAAAATTCCATTTATTAATTTTATGTGACAATAGTCATTGGTTTACAAAATAAATGAAAATCAAATATTATCATTTCCAAGAACCAATTCAGTTAACTATTTAATTTTTGGAAAACCTATACTTATATGTAATATAATCATACAAAATAATTTCATTTACCAAATTTCAAAACAATATTGTGTCAGTTTGCTCTATTCAAGTATTTTGGAATTCTTATCGATAGCGTTGATCAGACAAATCGATCGAAGCTCTAAATCAACATCAACAACTCGAACAACACAATATATAAAACATTTTATATTAATTCCAAATACACTTCCTCACTCGATAATTCCAAAATGAATTTCAAAACAAAGGTAGAGATTCAAATTCATGAGGACCATAATCAAAGCGAATTCTAATTGGAAGATAGGCTTGAACGAAGATAAGATAATTAAATAACAAAAGAGAAGAGGTGGATAGACTTGTATAAATCGCGAGTGATCTTAACCGGGTTAACCGTGACTTTAAGAATAAGATCGATCATAAGAGAGTAGCAAGAGATAGCAGCATCGTAAATCGAGGATGCAGAAATCTCCCGTGAATCAATGCCTGTTGTAAAGGAGTTTCACCCCTTTACAAATCATACAGTGGAGCTATGAGATGCTCCAGAATGAAGATTCCACGAATAGGGAGAGACAAGAATGGATTTCAAAACAAAGGTAGGGTTCCAAAGTTCGAATGGAATCCGAATCAAAGAGGGAGAAATTCAAACTCGAACAAAGGTGATTCTGTAATTAGATTTACTCTATATGCTAAGTTTTGCCTAAACCAGAGCTCTGAAACCAACTATAACATCTCGATATTTTCAACCATTCGCATCCGCACATGTAGGATTGGAATTGCTCAAAATATCAGATTGTTAATTTATATTTGGAAAAACTCAACATATATAATAAATAAAATAATCACAGAATCACAGACACAGAGTGTAACGACCCAGGATTTTAATTAATTAAAATTTGAATATTTAATTAATTTTAAATATTTATAAGTGAAATTTATAAGTCGAATAAATTTTAATTCGAATAATTGGATTTAATTGGATAATTAAATCGATAATTTAATATGTTAAATTATGGAAATAATTGAAAATTGGGTTAAATATGATTGAAAATGATTTTTAAAATTTTATTATATCATATTGGAGTTAGAACGATATTTTAGAACTTTTAAAATCGAATTTAAAGTTTATTTGTGAAAATTAAATATTTTAATATTTAATCGACTAGTGAAATTAGCCGTTTTTCGAACAGTCTCGGAATTGGACGAAACTAGTTCCATTGGATCCATAATAGTTAGTTATTACTGGATTTCAATTTTCGTAGCAATCGGAGTTATCGTTTGATCGTGGCAGCTCGAAACGCATCGAAATTGTTTTAATTTTAATTTGGCGAGTTAAAATAGTCATTTTTCAAACTGTCTCGGATTTCGACGAAACCAGTTTCATCGGATCCGTAATGTGATATTATTGTATGGTTTCAAATTTCGTGCCAATCGGATTTATCGTTTGTCCGGTGCAAGCTAAAACGCCTAGAAAATCGTTTAATCGGTTTAATTTAAAATCGAACGTTTATAGCCATAACTCGCACAGATGACCGAATTAGCTTCCTAAACCTGTTCTATTGTGTCCGGAACGCGGGATAAACCCTAGAAACGCTGGTCACCGCGCATAAATCGGAGTTTGGAAATTCCGGAATGAATAGTGTCTTTCAAACTTCTATAAATAGCCCCCCTCTCTTCACAAATTAATTTGCAAACCCTAACTCAATAACCCTAGCCGCCAGTTTATATTCAAAGGCCAGGAATTCATCTTCTTTCCTCCTCAATCTCTCCAAATCCGTAAGAAATTTGAGAAAGTGTTCAACAGCAACATTGGAGAGCACGATAGGAGCTTCGAATCCATACGGAGGAGATGAGTTTTCGTGCGACGTGGAGGGAGATAAGTAGCCGCGTCCTCCTGTAGTTATGCACGCAAATCAAGACACAATGGGGACCGAGCTTCAAGCTCTTCAGGACGAAAGTGGGGAGGGGAATGGTCTTCAACATGGCACTCTCTGATCGAATTTTAAGCGAGTGATTGGGTCGCGAGATTCAACCCTAATTTGCATTGATGGGTTCTTTTGTGCGTGTATTTCCTGTAGAAAGTAACGTGATGATGGAAGAAACAAAGGAGGGCCACGATTTGGAGGAGTGAGATCTATGGCCAGGATTGACTTAGGTTTATAAAAATTTAATTTTGTTGTAAAATTATGAATAAAAAAAATCGTGTAAGTTGTAAAAATCATATCTTTTTCATACGAGGTCGAAAACGCGCGAAACCAGTTGCGTTGGAATCGTACGGACGAGCACTACGCGATGAAATTGTATTGGAGTCGTTTGGAGTTAGTGAGAATTTCGGGTAAAATTAAACGCGCGTTTAATTTTATTCGAAATAAATCGCTAAAACGAAATTGAAATCAAGGTGAGAACTTCTCACTCAATCGAATTGGTTTCGATTTTATTTTGAATAGTTAAATTTAAAATACTTGAATGCATGTTTGAATGATGATTGTTATCTATTGATTATTAAAATAGACATTATGCGCCGTTAGTAAGCGGATGTTATTTATTAAAAACATATACCGCGAATATTTCATAAACAGTGAAATTGGTATTATATATAATAGCAATATATATATATATATATATATATTAGCATATGTATATATTGCAGTTATTGATTTCCCGCATTATATAGCGGATGGGACCTATTGCGCCGTCTATTAAGCGGATAATATTTTAAATCACATATACCGCGATAATTTCGTACTGGAACGGAATTGGTATTGTGCTAACATCTTAGGATGCAGGAAAACAGGTTGGAGGGATCCAATTGGATTCCTCAACAGTATTTATTTGAGTATGGATATTTTGATATTCGTTGATTATCATATCGATGTATGATATCGTTGTTGTCGTGATTGACTATTTGGTATGTTGCATCATTGGACCAAATTTTGGAATTTTAAAAATGATTTTTAAAGTGATTTTTGAAAGAAAACGTTTATAAAATATTTTTGGAATTGATCCATTTTAAATAAATAAACGATATAATTTTAATGTTATAAAAATTATGATTTTTGTGAAATATAGTTAAAAGTTGATTTTTGAAAATATAGGGTTAATGATTTTATAAAATAGTTAAATTGGGATTTTTGAATTTATTATAAAAAGTTGAAAATATAGGATTTATAAAATTTAATTATTTTATAAATCAAAATGATGAAATTATAAGTGTCAGAATGAATTGTGAATGAATTTCGTAAATGAATGAAATTTATAGGATTATAAACGGTGAAGTTATGAATGGAATTTTATAAGCAGTAGGTTTATAAATTTTGTAAAGTTATTAAAAGAATGGTTTTGGATAAATAAATGAATCTTATAAGTTATAAGATTTATAATTTGGGAAGTTAAAGGAACGATCTTGTAAACAAATAAATTGTAAATGTTTAACTTATAATGTGGACTTTTGGTTTATAATTGAGTTATAAATCGAATAGGTTAACAAAGGAGATTTATAAAAGGAAGTTGTTACAAAACAAATAGAAATAGAATTTATAAACGTTGTTTTATAAATTCGCAATGACTTATTTTGATAAGTAAATTGTTATAACTTATTTATGGAGTTATATTCACGTTTTAGACAGTGAATAATCCTTTAAAGTAAAATGAATAGAAATGATGAAATTGGTTAACAAATATATTCACGTTTTTGAATAGTGAATAATATGTTAAAGAAAATGTTTTGGAGGTGATATTTTAAATAGAATTAAAACGATCTAACGATGTTTTAAAATGTGTTGAGATTCGAAACCATAGATTTCAACATTCATTGTTGAAATAGACGTTTTCGAGAAATAGAAGGAAATGATGGACTATAACACTGTTGTTATAGTAAATGATTTCCGAAAGGAAATGTTTTGTATAGTACTGGGATTTATATATCTATTTTAATTTCGAATCCCTATACTGGTGATTTTGGGTTGTCGTAACAATGTTTTACGCAACATTCGTTTTGGCCCAAATAAATATGTTTAAAAGAATGATTTCCTTAAAGAATGAAATATATACTTAATTTCGATTCAAGTATATTGAATATTTTCCAAGAGTTGAAAATAAAAAGATTTGTGAATTACTTATTAAATAAGTATGGAAATGTTTTTCCAATGTGAAATGAAACGTTTTGAGAATTTATATTTTTGAAGATAAATTGAAATGAATAATTGAAATCGTATATGCATGGATATTTTGGAATGTAAATTCACTATGGAATTTATAAAAGAAAGGGGAATCTGTTTAAAAATAAATATTGATTTATTTTTGAAGTGTGAAAATTATATATCTAGTAAAGATATGAAATTTGGGGAATAAATAATTTGGAAAATTATTTGGAATCTGGTGATGTTGTGCATATCCATTGATAGTTCAATAACCGACTGTCAATATTTACCTTTGAAAGGTATTTGTTGTGATTTGCTGAATTTGAATGCTATACTTATTTTTAAATTATTGCGCTCGTTATTCGGATTAACCATTCCGAATAGTGATATGACGTAATGGATAGCATTGATGACCGGTGTTGAAGACCGGGTATTTGCGAGAGCGATAGGATGACCTGTCGATTGACTCTGCACCGAGTTGCTCCAGTATAGAGTTCTCCATATGTGATGGGGAATCCGATTAGGATTGTGGTTATCCGGATTGCAAGGACTTCTTTGTAAGTGCCTTCGGTTCTGTTCGAGCCCGGAACAGACTTGTATGGATAGTATGTCTGACATTACAAATTGAGATATAAAGCTGATTTCTTTCAAATATATTTCTGTTGGTGGCGGAGAATTTATTCTCTTAGCTTAACACCCTTCTCTGAGACGTACGAGCTCAGAGGTTATGTAGTTGATGGCTATTAGCGATATATTCCCAATTTGGTAATGTGACATGCTGAGTGTTGCTGTGAAATGATCATTGTGTTGATCATTTGTGATAGGATCATTTGTTTGATCGTTTATCTTTGTGATCATTTCTATGATCATTTGTTGACCCAAAGCACATATTTTGTATAAAGCGTGTTTTTGTGGATGAGACTTCGTCGAGCCTCACACCCCGGAATGGTCAAAACAGGAAAGATGCAGCAAGGTTATGAGGGGTAGCTCCCTTTAGGGTATGTGCATTTCCTTCTGGAAAAGGGTGGTATCATGGTATGGAGCCCAGATACTTACTCATGTTGAAAACACTTATTATTTGTTGATTACGAGCGCTCGGTTAAAGGTCCCAAAGGACCGGGGGATGGCATACTCGTGTCAGTTGTTACCCAGTCAGGGGTAACCCGGCCTTGTGTTGGCAGAGATCCGGTTTGGTTCTCGGGGACGTCCTTTCAGAGGCGTTCTCATGTGGCAATAGGAAGTTCCTTGGCCTGACCATTCGTTGGAAATCCAAAGAAACAATACGATCTTTGTACGGTTTTAGTTGTATAACCTGCCATGGAATGTGGCGGTAACCTGCTATTGAACATGGTAGCTATAGTAGGCATAAGTGCGAAATGTCTATGCTGGCTAAGATTTATATCTTTACTTTCGAAATGATTTTTTCCTACACTATGCACCAGTAATAATAACAAATGTTCTTTTTAATGCGTATCAAGCATCTTTGACTATCATAAGGAGAAATCTCCTCCGATTCTGCTTTGCATGTGTGTGTGTGCGGGAGGCCTTATGGTAGTCTCATTTTTAAAAGCATTGCGATTTGACTTTAAAAATATTCCTCTATTTTGATTTCAAAGATAAATAAACTGATTTGAGTTCTCACACCAGTCTTGCCTAGCTTTGGGCTATGTGATGGGGGGTTCTCGCTTCGCGGTTAGGTGGCGAACGGGAGACTCTTGCCCCCACACGTCCTCTTTTAGGGGGTTGGTTAGGCGTAACTATTCTGTTTTTCGGCAACGAATAATCTCGTACGTTACATTTGGTATCAGAGCATATGGTTAAGCGACAACCATGGCTCTGTTGGGTATTACTCATTAGAGATAGAGTCAGTAGTACTGTAGAATGAGTTTGAGTGTAATAATAGCTATGAGAGCGTATTTGTTAGTAAATATAAAATTGTTTTGTATTGTGTTGACTTATCGGTTGATTGTTTATAGATTCCGGTCGATGTAGTCTAGCTAACTATCGTAGATAGGGGTTTCTAAACTCTTAAACAAGATAAACCGACACGATATTGTTTTAAATTGGGTAAATGAAATAATTTTACCTTGATTATATTTTTATATATGAAGGAATAATTTTTCAGAATTATTAAAGTGTATATAAATTGATTGTTTAGTTGTTTGAATAAACTAAGTAAAAAAGATAATTGTATAAGTAAAAAGAATTATAAGAATTGAATTATAATTAAGTGATTTACAATTGTGAAATAAACTTATATATATATAAGAAGTGAAACTATATGAATATATTTATAAATATGAGTTGTAAATAAAAATGAATTTAAAGTTAAATGGAAATTTACTTTAGAATTGGAATCTGAATTTATTTATAAGTTGGAATTTAAGTTATGTAAAACCAAGTGATGTTTGTAAAATGGAAGTATAACTTAAGTGATGTTGAATGAAGTTGATTTTGGTATCAAAGTAAATTAATAGAGTTAAGTGATAAATATGAACTTGAGTTATGTAATGAAATTCAACTTTAGAAATTGAATTGGATTAAAGGATTGAATGTTAATCAAATTGAATGTAAATAATTGATATGAAATAATGAATGCAGGTGTAAATTCGTTAAAATCTAATGTTATTGGAAGTTGAAAGATTGAATGAAAATCAATTTAATTAAACCAATTAAAGGTGAAGGTGTTAAACCAAATTGAATGAATATAAGCAAATAAATTTGGTTGTAATTGATATACATTGGTTGTTATATGATTGTTGGTTGATTGTATATAATTCATTAAGTGTTAATGAAATTGGAAGTTAAAGTAATTGAAATTCAATTGGAAGTTAAGTGAATCTTAAGTAGATTTGAATTTGATTTGGGAGTGAACCAACTTGAATATAAATTAGTAAATATAAACTAATTGAAAATGAATGTTAGTAAAAACATCCACTGTAAATGAATCAAATATAACTAAACTGAAAACCCATTTCATTGAATATTAATGAGAATATGAATGAATATTTATTGGTTATGAATTAGTTGGATGATAGTTGGTTGATGGTTGAATATATTGCTTTTACTACATTTGCTATGTTGGCATATATAGTTATTATGTTGCTATATGTTGTATATCGATACTATTGTCTATATGCATGTTTCTCATGTTGTTTGTTAAGTGTTTAGTAGGTGCGGATCGCGTTTGCTTCGCATTTGGAGCTCGCTTTCGTGCTATATTAGCCGTATATGCTCGCTAATAAAAAATAAGGTACATATCTCGGATTAAATACCGTACTTTTACATTTTTTCCCTGCGGGATGCCTCATTACTTGATGAGATGTATATTTGTTATATATATACTGTCATTTTTTTTTTCGGATCGAGCCACGCAAAGGAGACTATGGCGAATTTTTCCGAAAATTAAAGGTGTTAGAAAAATTTGAGAAAAATTGGGAAATTTTTTTGAAAACTTTAATTTTGATTTGGAATTGAAAGTTAAACAATAGTAGTTGTTTTTGAAAAGATAACTAAGTGTGATTTGAAAACTTAGTAAAGTTATTGTAAGAAATTTAACTATGGATTTTGGAAAGTTAATAGATTCTGTAACTTTTCTTACTTAATAATTTCGAGGACGAAATTCTTTTAAGGGGGGAAGTATGTAACGACCCAGGATTTTAATTAATTAAAATTTGAATATTTAATTAATTTTAAATATTTATAAGTGAAATTTATAAGTCGAATAAATTTTAATTCGAATAATTGGATTTAATTGGATAATTAAATCGATAATTTAATATGTTAAATTATGGAAATAATTGAAAATTGGGTAAATTATGATTGAAAATGATTTGTAAAATTTTATTATATCATATTGGAGTTAGAACGATATTTTAGAACTTTTAAAATCGAATTTAAAGTTTATTTGTGAAAATTGAATATTTTAATATTTAATCGACTAGTGAAATTAGCCGTTTTTCGAACAGTCTCAGAATTGGACGAAACTAGTTCCATTGGATCCGTAATAGTTAGTTATTACTGGATTTCAATTTTCGTAGCAATCGGAGTTATCGTTTGATCGTGGCAGCTCGAAACGCATCGAAATTGTTTTAATTTAATTTGGCGAATTAAAATAGTCATTTTTCAAACTGTCTCGGATTTCGACGAAACCAGTTTCATCGGATCCATAATGTGATATTATTGTATGGTTTCAAATTTCGTGCCAATCGGATTTAGCGTTTGTCCGGTGCAAGCTAAAACGCCTAGAAAATCGTTTAATCGGTTTAATTTAAAATCGAACGTTTATAGCCATAACTCGCACAGATGACCGAATTAGCTTCCGAAACCCGTTCCATTGTGTCCGAAACGCGGGATAAACCCTAGAAACGCTGGTCACCGCGCGCAAATCGGAGTTTGGAAATTCCGGAATGAATAGTGTCGTTCAAACTTCTATAAATAGCCCCCCTCTTCACAAATTAATTTGCAAACCCTAACTCAATAACCCCAGCTGCCAGTTTATATTCAAAGGCCAGAAATTCATCTTCTTTCCTCCTTAATCTCTCCAAATCCGTAAGCAATTTGAGAAAGTGTTCAACAGCAACATTGGAGAGCACGATGGGAGCTTCGAATCCATACGGAGGTGATGAGTTTTCGTGCGACGTGGAGGGAGATAAGTAGCCGCGTCCTCCTGTAGTTGTGCATGCAAATCAAGACGCAATGGGGGGCCGAGCTTCAAGCTCTTCAGGCCGAAAGTGGGGAGGGGAATGGTCTTCAACATGGCACTCTCTGATCGAATTTTAAGCGAGTGATTGGGTCGCAAGATTCAACCCTAATTTGCATTGATGGGTTCTTTTGTGCGTGTATTTCCTGTAGAAAGTAACGTGATGATGGAAGAAACAAAGGAGGGCCGTGATTTGCAGGAGTGAGATCTATGGCCAGGATTGACTTAGGTTTATAAAAATTTAATTTTGTTGTAAAATTATGAATAAAAAAATCGTGTGACTTGTAAAAATCATATCTTTTTCATACGAGGTCGAAAACGCGCAAAACCAGTTGCGTTGGAATCGTATGGACGAGCACTACGCGATGAAATTGGATTGGAGTCGTTTGGAGTTAGTGAGAATTTCGGGTAAAATTAAACGCGCGTTTAATTTTATTCGAAATAAATCGCTAAAACGAAATTGAAATCAAGGTGAGAACTTCTCACTCAATCGAATCGGTTTCGATTTTATTTTGAATAGTTAGATTTAAAATACTTGAATGCATGTTTGAATGATGATTGTTATCTATTGATTGTTAAAATAGACATTATGTGCCGTTAGTAAGCGGATGTTATTTATTAAAAACATATACCGCGAATATTTCATAAACAGTGAAATTGGTATTATATATAATAGCAATATATATATATATTGGCATATGTATATATTGCAGTTATTGATTTCCCGCATTGTATAGCGGATGGGACCTATTGCACCGTCTATTAAGCGGATAGTATTTTAAATCTCATATACCGCGATAATTTCGTACTGGAATGGAATTGGTATTGTGCTAACATCTTTGGATGCAGGAAAACAGGTTGGAGGGATCCAACTGGATTCATCAACAGTATTTATTTTAGTATGGATATTTTGATATTCGTTGATTATCATATCGATATATGATATCGTTGTTGTCGTGATTGACTATTTGGTATGTAGCATCATTGGACCAAATTTTGGAATTTTAAAAATGATTTTTAAAGTGATTTTTGAAAGAAAACGTTTATAAAATATTTTTGGAATTGATCCATTTTAAATAAATAAACGATATAATTTTAATGTTATAAAAATTATGATTTTTGAGAAATATAGTTAAAAGTTGATTTTTGAAAATATAGGGTTAATGATTTTATAAAATAGTTAAATTGGGATTTTTGAATTTATTATAAAAAGTTAAAAATATAGGATTTATAAAATTTAATTATTTTATAAATCAAAATGATGAAATTATAAGTGTCAGAATGAATTGTGATTGAATTTCGTAAATGAATGAAATTTATAGGATTATAAACGGTGAAGTTATGAATGGAATTTTATAAGCAGTAGGTTTATAAAATTTGTAAAGTGATTAAAAGAATGGTTTTGGATAAATAAATGAATCTTATAAGTTATAAGATTTATAATTTGGGAAGTTAAAGGAACGATCTTGTAAACAAATAAATTGTAAATGTTTAACTTATAATGTGAACTTTTGGTTTATAATTGAGTTATAAATCGAATAGGTTAACAAAGGAGATTTATAAAAGGAAGTTGTTACAAAACAAATAGAAATAGAATTTATAAACGTTGTTGTATAAATTCGCAATGACTTATTTTGATAAGTAAATTGTTATAACTTATTTATGGAGTTATATTCACGTTTTAGACAGTGAATAATCCTTTAAAGTAAAATGAATAGAAATGATGAAATTGGTTAACAAATATATTCACATTTTTGAATAGTGAATAATATGTTAAAGAAAATGTTTTGGAGGTGATATTTTAAATAGAATTAAAACGATCTAACGATGTTTTAAAATGTGTTGAGATTCGAAACCATAGATTTCAACATTCATTGTTGAAATAGACGTTTTCGAGAAATAGAAGGAAATGATGGACTATAACACTGTTGTTATAGTAAATGATTTCCGAAAGGAAATGTTTTGTATAGTACTGGGATTTATATATCTATTTTAATTTCGAATCCCTATACTGGTGATTTTGGGTTGTCGTAACAATGTTTTACGCAACATTCGTTTTGGCCTAAATAAATATGTTTAAGAGAATGATTTCCTTAAAGAATGAAATATATACTTAATTTCGATTCAAGTATATTGAATATTTTCCAAGAGTTGAAAATAAAAAGATTTGTGAATTACTTATTAAATAAGTATGGAAATGTTTTTCCAATGTGAAATGAAACGTTTTGAGAATTTATATTTTTGAAGATAAATTGAAATGAATAATTGAAATCGTATATGCATGGATATTTTGGAATGTAAATTCACTATGGAATTTATAAAAGAAAGGGGAATCTGTTTAAAAATAAATATTGATTTATTTTTGAAGTGTGAAAATTATATATCTAGTAAAGATATGAAATTTGGGGAATAAATAATTTGGAAAATTATTTGGAATCTGGTGATGTTGTGCATATCCATTGATAGTTCAATAACCGACTATCAATATTTACCTTTGAAAGGTATTTGTTGTGATTTGCTGAATTTGAATGCTACACTTATTTTTAAATTATTGCGCTCGTTATTCGGATTAACCATTCCGAATAGTGATACAACGTAATGGATAGCATTGATGACCGGTGTTGAAGACCGGGTATTTGCGAGAGCGATAGGATGACCTGTCGATTGACTCTGCACCGAGTTGCTCCGGTATAGAGTTCTCCATATGTGATGGGGAATCCGATCAGGATTGTGGATATCCGGATTGCAAGGACTTCTTTGTAAGTGCCTTCGGTTCTGTTCGAGCCCGGAACAGACTTGTATGGATAGTATGTCTGACATTACAAATTGAGATATAAAGCTGATTTCTTTCAAATATATTTCTGTTGGTGGCGGAGAATTTATCCTCTTAGCTTAACACCCTTCTCTGAGACGTACGAGCTCAGAGGTTATGTAGTTGATGGTTATTAGCGATATATTCCCAATTTGGTAATGTGACATGCTGAGTGTTGCTGTGAAATGATCATTGTGTTGATCATTTGTGATAGGATCATTTGTTTGATCGTTTATCTTTGTGATCATTTCTATGATCATTTGTTGACCCAAAGCACAGCTTTTTTATAAAGCGTGTTTTTGTGGACGAGACTTCGTCGAGCCTCACACCCCGGAATGGTCAAAACAGGAAAGATGCAGCAAGGTTATGAGGAGTAGCTCCCTTTAGGGTATGTGCATTTCCTTCTGGAAAAGGGTGGTATCATGGTATGGAGCCCAGATACTTACTCATGTTGAAAACACTTATTATTTGGTGTGATGTTGATTACGAGCGCTCGGTTAAAGGTCCCAAAGGACCGGGGGATGGCATACTCGTGTCAGTTGTTACCCAGTTAGGGGTAACCCGGCCTTGTGTTGGCAGAGATCCGGTTTGGTTCTCGGGGACGTCCTTCCAGAGGCGTTCTCATGTGGCAATAGGAAGTTCCTTGGCCTGACCATTCATTGGAAATCCAAAGAAACAATACGATCCTTGTACGGTTTTATTTGTATAACCTGCCATGGAATGTGGCGGTAACCTGCTATTGAACATGGTAGCTATAGTAGGCATAAGTGCGAAATGTCTATGCTGGCTAAGATTTATATCTTTACTTTCGAAATGATTTTTTCCTACACTATGCACTAGTAATAATAACAAATGTTCTTTTTAATGCGTATCAAGCATCTTTGACTATCATAAGGAGAAATCTCCTCCGATTCTGCGTTTGCATGTGTGTGTGTGCGGGAGGCCTTATGGTAGTCTCATTTTTAAAAGCATTGCGATTTGACTTTAAAAATATTCCTCTATTTTGATTTCAAAGATAAACAAACTGATTTGAGCTCTCACACCAGTCACATGACTGACTCGGAGTTTATTGTTTTCCTTCCTAAACTCTGGGTGCCCACCAATTTCCACACGGGCGGTCAAGAGTTAAGGTTTATCATGATATTCTAGAATTCAGGAGTTGCTGGAGGCAAGAGGGATGGCATGGCGTATTACTAGTATATAGTATTTCTTTTCCGCTGTTTGTTGTTGTTTGTTGTTGTACACTCTGATGATGATGTAATGTAATGTATAAAATGTAATAACTGATATAGTTCTTTGTTTAAAGATTGTTCATTCATTATTATATGTTGTTCCGCTGCGATTGTGAGATTCTGATATTGTTCTGCTATTTTCTTTCTGTTCTATTTTCTTTTCTCTCTATTTTCTATCTTTTTCTCTCTTCTTCTGTCTTTTTCTTTTTCTTAAAACCCTAACTATTCGGTTTTTCCGCAACGAAAAATCCCGTACGTTACACAGAGTATTATAACAATAAGCAGCGGAATGGATAAATAACAGAGTTAGAATAAAATACAACAGAATATCTCAAATACAATGCAGTATCGAATGCAAACAGATGACAAGTCTGAACCAACAACTGGATGGCTGAAAGCTCAATAGATATTGATGGATCTTCAGATGAAGCTCCAACTCCAAAGGTGAGTCTCAAATGCTGTGTCGCTCAGTCTGACCCGAGCGTAAAGCAAAACACAAAACACTCGAGTCAAGATTAACATTCTTATATCAATAAATCCAACTCAAGTGAAATATCAACTGAAATACAAGTAACTTAAAGGATGTTTGGGATGCCCATCCTCTAAGGATCAGTGGAACTATCTACTATGTAGTAATATATGCTACTATAATATGTCTATAGTAAAGTAAAGGCATTAAAATAGCGTTAAGGCGTTACCCATATCCCCCTTAACACATTTTATATATTCCCATACTCTATACAATGTCGTACGCTCCTCCGTAAACTGGAGGTTTACACAGAGGACAACACATAGGTACGGTACAAAACAAACTCGTAGAAGGCATGCTTGGGCATGTGACAAGGCACTCGAGGCAATGCCAGGGTAGATATACCATTTGCACTCCCGGACTCATGGTAACACATAGCAGCTACTATCGACCACCTTGTGACAAGCTCCCAAATCAAAGGGTGCACCCAATCACATCAAAAAAGCAATAGAAGGGTATCGAAGAAATGTGTCAGATCGAAGGAATGACCTCACTTTTCCCGGCGTGGCTCCTGTTTTAGCCGCATCAAGCTAACTCACGAGAGTCAGGGCTACATAAATACCATATAGAATCGTCATCAAACCATCCTACTTCATTCTGGAATCTTCACCACGTACACAGTTGTTAAATTGGCTTTCGGTATTGGCAAAGAGTATGACAATATCCGATCCCGGTCTCTTTAACAACCAAACGTTATTATAACACCCTGGTCATTCAAAATAGTTTATACTTCAAAACCAAAATATCATTCTCATTTCAAAACCATATCAATACGGTATCATTTTCCACTTTAAATACCCATTTTCAAAAATCATAGCACTTCAAAATTATAACACTTTCGAAATAACCCATAACACTTTAGAAATCATAACTTAGAAATCTTAATACTTTGGAAATCATAACACTTTGGAAATCATAATTTAGAAATCATAATACTTTGGAAATCATAACACTTTGGAAATCGTAATTTAGAAATCATAATACTTTGGAAATCATAACACTTTGGGAAAACCACTACACTTCCCACTTAACTGGTTTAGATATTAAAATAGTGTATAAAATAAAATAGTTTATAAAATAAAATAGTTTATATAAAGTAGTTATAGGTTAAAATAGTTTATTAAAAATAGTTAGTATATTAAAATAGTTTATATTAAAATGATTTATATTAAAATAGTTTATATGAAAATAATTTATAAAGTAAAATATATAAATAGTTTTTAAAAATAATTTATATAATAAAATAGCTTCCTCAAATTTCACAAATCGATTCAAATCAACTCGAATTCCAATTTTCAAATATAATCCAATCTCAAATCATCAATTTCCATTCAATTCATTTTCTCAATAAACCATTTCAAATTATATCGATTTCAAAAAACAGATTTGAACCACAAAATAAACCATTTCAGTTTCAATATATTTCAAAGCTTTAAATATTCAACATTTCAAAACTAAATTTAATAATTTCATATATTTCTTAATCTAACTTCATTATTATTTAGTTTTGAAATATTCACTTAATAAATCCAATATCATTTAAATAAAACCCCAAATTCCAAATCTAAATATTTCCTTCAATTTATTTAAACTTGAAATATTCATTTAATCACCTTAAACCAAAATCAAGTTATAAAATCGTATCCTTTAAAAATCTCAAATTCAATAAGTTTCAAATCGATTTAATTAAATAAATTCTTATTAAATACAATTTCAAATCAATTTCAAATTTATCTTCCCAACCTTAATTTATTAAAAATCATTACAAACTCTATATTTGAAAATAAAATTTAAATAAATACTTAAACTTATTATATATAAATTAAATCAAACTTTATTAAATTAAATCTTATTGTCAAACTTATTTTATAATAAAAATAATTTATACATATTTAAAAATAGTAAAATTATAAGTAAATTCTTAAAATTTATAATTTCAAAACTAACTTATAATTTTAAAAATATTCAAACATATAAATTTAAAATCAAGAATTTGTACTCTATAAAATACATTTATATATAATATCTTGAAATTATTATTTATTAACCATATATTCTTTCCAAAACCATAGAAATCGGTTTCAAAATATTTATATATAGACCAACGGTGTCTATATATAATTTTCTATCCTATGTCAAGTGATATAGATATTTATCATTTCAATCCGCGATTTTAAATATATATATGGGTATATATCATTTCAACCCTCAATCCCAAATTCTATTCAATGAAAATCGCTTGGGTTTATCATTTCAACTCATAACGATTTTCTTCTATTCTACAGATCGTTCGGGTATGTATCATTTCAACCCATAGGGAATTCTATACTACTGCAGAGTGATAACTGATATGATAATAATATAACATGCATATATCATCAATATAAATAATAGATAACGGTGTCAGATGTCATAGGTGAACAAATACATATAATAGCATATAAAGCAATGTAAATAACTAACGGCAACATATTTCAATTATCGTTTCAATTGAAATCAAATTTAATAAATATAAGAATGTTATTGAGTGATTTCTCATCTTCTAAGGCTAGAGAGATTTGACAATAAAATGGGTCACGAATCCAGGCACGGATTCCAAAATGAAGCAAGACAAGATTGGCACAAGTTTGACGGACAAGGCTAATAAATAGAAATCAATGAGAAAAATCCATCAGTTTGATGGAAACAGAAAATATATATTATTATTATATATATTTTTTTCTTTTTTTTTCGTAATCAATAATTTAATTTAAATCATAACATATATATAAATATACAACTAATATATATAAATCTATATATATATATAAATATACATAAGTATAGTACTTTGGAATCAACTATATATATACAGTACTACTTTTTAAAAATATTATATTCTGTAAAATTTGTAAGCAAGTAACAGAATATATATATATATATATATATATATATATATATATATATATGAGTAATTTATCATAAAATTTGTTCAAAGCTGAAATAATTTTTTTAAATAAGTATACCTATGATATCTATATATATTACCAAATAACAACATAAAATTATATATACATAAACACATCTGTATTACTGTATTACACGTACATATAAAATATAAACTTATTTACTTTATAACATAAACTAGACACTGACCAATAGTTTATATACTGTTTATATATAAACAGGACTCATATCTACCTATGCCGACCTTGTATATAAATCTGCGGACTAACATATATATGAACCAATGCACGTACAATGAAATATGCAGACAATATACATATATGTAGAATATATATAAACTTTATATACACTATAGTAGTTACCTAAATCCTATATATTATATACACATATATATGCTGCTATACGAAACAATAGAATGTAATCCTTATATACAATATATATAGACTAGTGCAGACACTATCAATATACCAATTAGATCTGCATACGCAGGTTACTATTTATGCATACACATATGCAGGCTGTACGAATTCAACATATAAATGCATCAAAATATATTTATGCAGAATGTATATATGTGGGTTACTATATACGCTGACTTAAGATTTAATATATTCAAAACCAACTTAGGTATATATATATATTATTTTTATAGCAAACAACTTTATATATATACAAAATATATATACACACACATAGGTAACTATATATATATTTGACACAAACTAACATATATACACTTTCCAAAAATGTTAATATAAACGTAAATATAACATATTTTATAAACATAAATATAGCAAGATGTTAACAGAGCATATTTTGTATAGATATATACACGCAACCGACATATATATTATACTAAAACAATATAAAAAAAGTATAACTTACTTAACTACAACAGCTTATATTATAAAGTGACTATTGTAACTTTATACCTTAAAATTCAACATACTAAAACTCAAAATATGATATACCATAATAAAATACAATATACAAAACATACCATACATTAAAAGAAGGAGATGAGAAGATGGGCAGTGCTGTGGCAAGGCGGAGGTCTGGTCTGGGTTGAGGAAGAACTGGATGAGCTTGGGTGAAAGATGAAACGTGGCATGGACGGCTGCTGATGGTGGTTCGGCCTGTGTTAATCACTCAGCCGAGGGAAAGAGAGAAAGTGGAGGAGAAGGAAGAGCTTCGGTGGTGGAGCAGGAGTGCTGCTGATGTTGCTCATGTGTGGGAATTAGAATATTGCTAAATATTTCCTACGGTATGGATATGTGGAACAGAACAAAATAAAAGTAGGAGATGGGTTTGCAGGAGACAAAAAAAGCTCTAATATACTTTCTATATTTTTCCTTGTGAAGAACCGAACAGCCGAAAGATGAAATTGAACCAGAAATTTATTTTAACATATAAGAATGGGGAAAGCCAATAGTTGGATTATAAGTGCTAAACGGCAATCAGGTTAATACATTGGAAAACAGTAAGGCATAGATAAAAAAAGACTGAAACGACTATCAGTACGGTTACCGATTGCCTATTTCACCGTGTATCGGGCTTCAAAACACAAAATTGAATATATCGCAAAGATCGGCACGACGAGACGATGAAAACGTATATTGATATCAGTGGTACGATCATCCTACCAAAAGTCGATATAGGTACCGAAAATGCTGCTAATTTGCCGAAATTTAGATAAACGGAGCATTCCAAATTTAATGAAATGAAATATGATGTCTCACTCAGAGGATGATTTACTCATTTATTATGTAAAAATATTCAAGTATGAAAAACATTTTATTATCATCTAATATTAACTGATTTAAATTTAAATAAAATTACATAACAAAATAAATTCTATATTTTCTGATGAAAATTTACCATTTACTATGTTTAAATAGACGCATCTAAAAAATCAAATTTTATTTCAAAATTTTATTATTTAAAATTTCACAAAAATTCATGTAATTACATAAATAAAACCGTTAAAATTTACGGGTCGTTACACTTTGATTATCTTTAGCTATATTGAATCTCCAGAATTGGAATCCAATGTAGAATCACAATGAATTCCTTTGGAGATTGTTGAGGGAGGTAGAGAGTGAAGAATAATTCCAGTAGAGCTTCAGCAACCATTCAGGAGAAGATCCCATTTGTGTTGCAAGCAGGATGATAGTTATATGGATCGATGAGCTTCTAGGCCAAGCCACTTCATCATCTATTCGCATATAGGTAGGGAACAACCCAGGGGTATTTGGCTCGCAAACCGAGACAAAACCACGGGTCGCTGGCGACCCATGGTCCATGGTTCGCTTGCAACCCATGGACTTTTCATGTTTTGCGAGCCAATGTCTTGGCCTTTACTTCATTGCATCCTTAGGTAGTTTTCTGTTGGATCAGAAAGATGTTTGGGTTGCCGATGAGCTGAAAGGATTCTTTTGGAGTTCGAAATTGGAGATGTTTCCATAGTCGTCGTGGTTCCATTTTAATGAACATTTACCAACTGTTTGTGCTCAACCGTTCATTGGGCTAAAATAATGATGATCTCTCAATTTCGTTGAATTCAATTTTTTTCCTTAGTGATATAGCTTGGCTTTCGTTAACTTCTTGCCTTAGCCTTTATGGTTAAGTTCTAAACCATTCTGATAACACCAGATTGTGCTGTCTCCTGTTAGATCCTACTGGGTTAAAAACCCAAATAACAACGGACTTATTAATGCTTATTGTATGTGTTTGGTGATGTATTGATTGTTGGTTTAGTTCTTGTTGCAAAAAGTTGTCGCTTTGGAAAGTTAGTAACTAATTAGTAAATTATATGAAAAAGTGGTGGTTAATGTTAGTTATATTATTAGTAAATGCTCTATACATGTTGTATCATTGACAATTACCATGTATATATGCTCATATCCTTGCTATGAGATGTTTGATTGAATTGATAATGACATAAACTTGTTTACCAGATTGCCCGTATAGCGATAGTCACTATATCGGCACTTTCGAAAAATCACTTCCTATTGAAACCGTTTGGTTTCATTTTCATGCTTGGATAAGTTTTACAAGTTAAGTAATTTTTTAAAATAATAATGATTTCCAATTTAATTAATTATTTTAGTAATGATGAACTAATTTAATTAATTTATATAATTAATAAGGATTAGGGTTAAATAATTAACCTACTAACAATGTTCTTTAAATTAACTAATTACTTGGTTGATGATGTTTTGAAATTATTTATTTATTTCATTTAATAATGTTTAAGGCAAATTAATCTTTTTATAATGATGGATTAAAGTTAATTAATCAATTTTCTAACGATTTTTTTATATTAATTAATCTTTTTTATTAATGATTTTTAAAGTAAATCTATTTATTTTAACTTTAAGTAATCTTTCCTCTAATGATGTTTTAAAGTTATTGCTCATTTTAAATAATGATATTTAATTAATTAATTATTAATTTAATTACTTATATTTATATATTACTAATTAATTGAATTAATGATGTTTTAAAGGTGATTTACCCTTGTCAATTAAAGACATTTGAAGTTAATTTATCAACTTAATTAATGAAAATTCAAAGTGAATTTATTAAAAGCAACAAGGAGGTTTTGACTTTTCTATTCATTTTAATTAATTATAATAAGTTATATATTAATTTAATTTAATTAATTTTTAACAAATTAAGGTGCTCAAAAGTGATTAACTTCTTTTGGATTATAGGCTACTAAAGTAAATTAATCAACTGAATTGATGAACTTTTAAAGTTAATTAATCAATATAATAAGGATGTGTTTAAGTTATTAAATCCTTTTTTATAATGATGTTAAAAGTTAGTGGACTCCTTTTACAAAGTGTTTTAAACCTAATACTTATATTGTGAAGCCCAAGCACGAGTTCGGTTTTAAAAGTAAAAGTTTGATTCATTTATGGAAATGAATTAATTCTCATAAAGCGATATCACTTATATGGAAGTGTTTATTTTTATACTTAGCACTAAACGTCGAAGAAGTAGACTTGCTTCTATTTCGAAAGTTAAGAATAGTCGTGAGACATGACTTTGTGGTAACACTACCTTGACTTGTTTAGTATTATTATTAACCAAGAATTAGTACAAGTTTGAATTTGATGAGTGGTGATAAGTATACAAGGCTTAATTTTCATATACAATCGTCTTATATCCTCGATAGTTAATTTCCCAGCTATCGGTTGCCACATCTTCATTACAATCGTCATTCTAGGATGATTTGTTGCACGGTTGAGCTTTTTTATCCTTTTATCGTAAAAAACTAAACCCAAAGCGCAAGAGGAAGCCAAGCTATGTGGGGCTACTCCCATTAAAAGGGTATTTTTCACATCTCATCTAGTTTGGATTCGATTGTGCACTTAGATGTGGAAGTATTTAGATACTCAGTAAGGATTGACGGGGTCCGACTTGAATATGTCCGAGAAGTGTCACAGAGTATATGACCTTCTCAAGGTATATTACTAGAGGTATACTTTAATGGGGTGTACCCTCCTAGTCATTGTTGGAAGTTTTTCTTTCCTTATTTGATTCGAAATTATAATTTTTTTTCTGTAATTGAGTTGGGAAGAGTCAACCACTCTTCACGATGTTTAATTATAGGTTTTGGCCATTCTTTCTAGTTTAGATTTTGTTCATGCTATTTCCACTCTTTCAAATCTGGATTTTTATACATTTTTTCCCCATCATCTATGTTTGGATTTGTTTCATATTGTTCTTTCCCATTATTATGTTTGGTTGTTGTTGATATGGGAGAAAACCCATTTTGCATTAGTGCGTAGTCCCACATATTATTGTTAAATACACTCCCTTTTGTTTCAGAGTTTTACTCATACCGAATATATTATTTAACCCAAGTAGTTTATTTTCTCTAAACTCTCGGGTACTCAATTATATTTGAGTAGTCCAAGAATAGCAGGTTTCTCTTTGGTGCTCTTTGAAGATGGTGATCGTGCAGGCCGCCCCTTACTTATCTAGTTATTTATTTCTACTGTATGATTATGTTGGTATATTTAGTATTTGAAAAATGTAAAGTCGGAAGTATAGCTACAAATCTGTTAGAAGTAGTACTTTTTTTTACTCTGATAGCTCCATGTAAGGGGTAACCTTTCGTACTATATCATTTATACCATGTGAAACCAATCCGTCATGAGGTTCTTCTATTATGCCTTGTTCTGTTCTTTATTTTACCCCATGATAACTTATCCTTCGGACACTTGATAAACGATACGTGAATACTGTGGATGTATAATGTGTCATTCCTAAGAGTAAGAAAGGTGGGTTGTCGCAGTTGATATCCAAGCTTAGGTTTAGCGAACCCCTAAGCCTTGGTGGGTAAACTATTTAGGGATAGGATTAGTAATATCCTAAGATAAGTTTAAGAGTATAAATATAT
Source organism: Allium cepa (assembly GCA_030765085.1). Taxonomy (NCBI): domain Eukaryota; kingdom Viridiplantae; phylum Streptophyta; class Magnoliopsida; order Asparagales; family Amaryllidaceae; genus Allium; species Allium cepa. The sequence goes on along the minus strand of CM060929.1, from coordinate 700,502,667 downwards.
ATATTGAGTGCATATTGGTTAGTGTTATAATTTTCTTATATTGTTTTGTTTGATCCGTTGAGTGGTATATGAAGTCTGGTCGAGACATTTGATCAACGTTATCGACATGGATTCCTAATCATTGAACAGACCTACAGATATAATATTTTTTAAAATGGTAAATAAAATAATTTTATCTAGAAATATATTTTTTATATATAAAAGGATGATTTTCAAAAATTAATATGGCTATATTAACGAGTTGATTATTAGGAAATGATAATATTTTATTGTTATCATTTAGGATTTGTTTAGTTAGGCTCGTCCAGTTTGAGCATTAACTATTGTTGAATAAGTTCGCAAGAAATTTTCCTTAGTAAGGAATAGGTTAGGTAAATAGGAATTAGGGAACATGGAGAACGAACCTCTTGTGAATTTAGTTTTATAGATTGACTATAAGGTGCTCGGTGAAAAGTAAAGTTAAAAGTCATTTTTAACTATGATAAGCTAAAAGTAGACTTTTAATAAAAAAGTTGTTTAATATAATCTAAATGGTAGGATGATATATTTAGAGGATAAATACATGAGAAAATTTAGCTTTAATAAAGAGAATTGTTTAAATATGAGTTTAACTCGCATTCAAAATTTACTATATCAAATAGGTGATGCTATAAACTATTGCTGATTGTTTGAATGTTAGTTAATTGTTAGGTTGATTGTTTAATTTAAATTAATCTAGATATTCCATTTAAATCGTTTAAGTGTTTGTTATAGCAATTTCCACTATACCGTCATTTCTCGAGTATCATCCCCTAAACCCTTGTGTGTGTGTTTGAACTTGGGTTTGTGTTTTCACAAAATAGATGTTTAGAATTCATTAATCATTTTGATTAATGCTATTTTAAGTTAATTGATTATGTTAACTAAAAATGTTTAAAAATAATTAATATTTTGATTAATGAGATTTGAATTTAATTAGATAAACTTAATTATTGATATTGAACTTTAATTAATCATTTTAACTAATGATTGGTAAAATTTAATTAATTGTTTTAAATAATAGTGTTTTGAAATTTAGTTAATCATCTTAATTAATGATGTTTGAATCTAACAAAATCATTTTAATTAATGATATTTGAAATATAATTAATCATTTTAACATATGATTATTTTAATTTAAACAATAATTTTGATTAATAGTGTTTAAAATTTATTAATCACTTTATTTAATGATATCTGAAATTAATTATTCATTTTAATTAACGATTATTCGTATTAAATAAATCATTTGATAAGTGATATTTTAAGTTTTTTTTAATTGATTTAATAAATGAATTTAAAGTAAATTAACTGATTTGATGAAAGTGTTTTGGTAGTACTTAACTATTTTACTTAAGATAATTGATTTGTTTATTAAAGGAAATTGTAAATTTGATTAATTATCTTTTGGGATAGTTAATATTATTTTAGATTTATAAAAGAGATTATAAATGTGAATTATTATCTTTCAGGATAATTAATGTTATTTTAAATTTAATAAAAGAATTTAAGTTTGATTTATTTCGTTTGGGAAATTTATATGGTTTTAAGGTTTTAAAAAGAGTATTATAAATCATCCCCCAGGACGATTAATATTGTTTTGAATTTATAAAAGGTATTTACATTGTTTTATTATCTTTTGGGACAATAAATATTGTTTAATTTTATAAATGATAGTTTTTTAAATGAGATATCTTTTTAAATAGAGTTGTTTTAAAATAAGGCTAAGCGTAAATTGTTTTAAGTTTATAGTAAACCATATTTTAATGAAATTTCTTTGACCTTTGTTTTAATACACTGGGAATTATAAATTTGTCTTTTAAAAGAACATTTTATGAAGTTTTTGGAAAAATTTCGATCCCGGATTTTTTTTGAAACGATTTCAATTTTTTTTAGGAAAAGTAACAGTGGTATTATTTGGAAATATTTCTAAGCTACAAATATTTTGGAAAAGAAATTTTAAATGGAATGCATTTTGTTTGGTATAATTCAGGAAAAAACATTTTGGTTATTTTTGTGGTAATTTGAATAATCTTCTAAGTAACAATCAGGTGCTTGCTTAGGGAAACGTTGTGGAGTACTTAACAAATAATTCCTTTTGTCATTATACGATCGAAATGAGTCAAAATCAAACAAACCAAAAGTGAGTTTTAGGAGATAATTTTTTTGAAGTTATTTTATAAAAGAAATATATGTAGTATGTTTAATTAGTTTTTAATTTTTCCTAAAAGGGAATTGATTTCCAAATAAAAAGTATTTTTGATAATAGATTGTTTTGGATAATTGAATTTTTACCCTTAGATAAGATAAGGGATAAGTTAACACTAATTTAAATTGGTTAGATCGGATAGAAAGGTTTTGGCAAAATTGTTTTATCAAAACCATAGATATTATTTAGGCATTTAAGCAGTGTAAACTAATTGGTGTTATTGGGCCAGTCCATAAATATCATTCATTATAACACTTTAAGATAAAAAGGTATGAAGGTTTTAATAGACATTATTTTATAGCTTTTGTTTAAATTATATAAGTTGTAAAACTATTTTTTTTTGGGTCAACCCATAAACATCGTCCATTATAGCACTCTAAGTTAAAGAAGTCGAGAGGTTCACTCAGTTCTAAAGGACTCAAATGTTGATTAGATCTTCACCTATACCATGAAAAGTAAAATAAAATTTCTATTTGTGTATACTCTTAGGAATAGAAGAGTATTATACAAGTGAATAAAGTGGAATACGTTATTATTTGATTTGAAAAGCAAAGAGCAATAAGCTCATTTTATTGACTTAATCAAATTACAACACACACCAACAAAACACAAAATTACAAGCATTTGCAGTACATTTTTGACAACAGACTGAACTAAATATAATCACAATACAAATACACTTTACTGAAAAGAAAAGTTGACAACTAACTGTTACTACAAATGAACCATAATACAGTCAACAACATATCATCATGCTTTCTTCTAACCACTCATCCACTCCAAGCCATGATAACAGAATTATCATACTTCACTTGCAAATTCAGGCATCATGCTATTAAAAATCCAAGCATCAAACAAGCAGTAGTTGCACTTTAGTTACAAACAGATTGCAAATCTCTAAGAATGCTACCATGAATGGAATTATAGAGTTGAGAGGAGTTTTTAACATCAATACCAAACACTCTATTGTTCCTTTCTGTCCACACAGCATACACCAATTTCTTAAGCAACTTTAGGAGTAGATTAGTCATTTTAGTCTTCCATCTCGTAGCCTTAAACACATTGAACCACTCAATAGCACTGACTTGTGATGGTTTATAGAAACCACCATTTGATAGAAGTCTAAACCAAATCTGATATACAAATGTACATTGAAAGAACAAATGAGTATTTGTTTCTTGTTCTGATCTACAAAGAACACAAATATCATCTGATATTAAACCCAATCTACATAGTTTATCCTTAGTATTCAGAGCATTTGCCATCACCTTCCATAAAAGTAGATTTTCTTTAGCACTTCCACCAGTATTCCAGATTCTTGAATGCCAAGGAAAATACAGACTGCTGCCACAGAGAGATTTGTACACAAGTTTAATTGAATGTTGCTTTCCTTTATCAGACCAAATCAGAACATTTCCATTATTAATGATGGAATTATTTGAAATAATATTCCAAAGTTTCCTGAGTTGAACAGAACTAGAATAAGGAAGAACAATTGTATCACCCTGAATAAAATCATCAACTATAGCTGAATCAGGTATACCAGAGTTGCATCTGAGATTATAGTCCACAACAGAACTTAATATCAGACCTTTACTAGCCCAAGGAGAATGCCAGAAAGAAAGACCTTTGATTAAAGAATAATTACATTGCAACAGTGGTATGAATGTCTGCCTAAGCTTAAGAATGCTTCTCCAACTCCAGCTGCAGTTCTGAGGAATATGCATTGTCCAAAAATTCTTTTTACCAATTAAATTTTGATTTACCCATTGTGACCATAAATTGCCATCAGATTGAAAGATTTTATTGAAGTATACTGACATTGCTGCCTTATTCCAAAGTAATATATTTGTTATACCAAGACCACCATATTTTTTTGGATCAAACAGCTTTACAAAAGAAATTGGGATGAGTTTCCTTGAGAAAGGATCACCATGCCAAAGAAATTTATTGAGAGCACCAGATATCATGTTGATCACCTTGACAGGAAGTATATAATGCCTTGTCCAATAATTAGTCATAGCAACAGCAATAGATTGAACAATTGTAAGCCTACCAGCTTGGGAAAGTTTATCAATAGGCCAAATTCTAAGTCTTTCAATTATCTTTTCAAAAAGAGGTAAGCAATTATGTTTAGTGATTCTGGAACTCAAGATAGGTAAACCCAGATAATAAGAATTCTTAGGCAATTCTTGTAAGCCAGAGAACTCAATGATTTCTTTCCTTTGAATTGAATTTAGACCAGCAACCAAGATATTAGATTTCTGAAAATTTATTCTCAAGCCAGTAATAGAATAGAAAAATTCCAGAGATGATGTGATACTTTGAATATTGATGGAAGTGGGCTTAGTAAAGATAATAAGATCATCAGCAAACAAAAGATGAGTGATAATAGGATTTTTACATTTGGGATGAAGCTGCAACTTTTTTTTATCAACAAGATCCTTCAGAATGGAATTCAAAAGCTCCATAACAATAATGAACAAATAAGCAGAAATTGGGTCACCTTGTCTTACACCTTGTTTGCCCTTAAAATAACCATACAAACCACCTTCTCTAGAAATAGAAAACCTTGGTGAAGAAATACATGTATAGATCCAGGCTAAGAAAGGTTTTGGAAAGTTCATTCTAGACATTATAGCTAAAATAGAAGGCCATGCAATAGAGTCAAATGCTTTTTTAATATCAAGTTTAAGCATACACCTTGGAGAAATATTAGCTCTCTCATAACCATACAACAATTCTTGTGCCAAGAGAACATTATCACTTATTGATCTACCAGGAATATAAGCTGCTTGATTATTTGAAATGATAGAAGGTAAAACTATTTGCAATCTATTTGTCAAAATTTTTGAAATAATTTTGTAAATAATATTGCAACAAGAAATTGGTCTAAAATCAGCAACTGAAGATGGATTTTTAATTTTAGGAATCAAAGAGATTGCTGTTGCAGCAAGACAATCAGGGAGTTTGTTATGAAGGAAAAAATATTGGATGGCCTTAACAACATCTGATCCAATTATTTTCCAACTCTTCTGAACATAATGAGCATTAAAACCATCCGGTCCACCACAACTATTACTGTCTAAACTAAAAACTGCAGATTCAATTTCATTCTCAGAAATGGCATTAATTAACTCATTTGATTGATTGGTAGTAATGGTAGGGAGGTTGATGTTAAAAAGAGACTTTATATCAGGAGTGAATAAATTGGAAGGTGCTAAAATAGATTTAAAATACTGCACAAAAGCCTCATTTATCCCATCAAAGGTATTAACCATGTTACCAAGCATATCCTTGATCTGAAAGATATATTCATGATTCCTCTTGACCTTTAGAAAATTGTGGTAGTACTTAGTATTCCTATCAGCCTCTCTTTCCATTCTCAAATGAATCTTTTGCTTGAGTGAAGAAACTTCCTTTTGAATAGTTTGTTCCAAGGAATTTTTTAATTTTAGTTCAGAAAGAATTAATGATGTATCAAAGGGCCTATCATTGAGCATAGCTTGAATAATATGAAGCTCATTTCTAATCTGAGTGGATAGTAAAGAAGCCTTACCAAAGTTTATAGCAGACCACTTCTTAAGATGAAATTTAAGTGCCTTCATTTTGAAAATAATATTGGTAAGAGGATCACTTCCATATTGCATATTCCACACCTGATACAAAATAGTAAAGTATTCATCTTGTTTAGTCCAAAAATTAAAAAATTTAAAAGAATGTGTTCTACCACGAATGTCATCTGTTCCACAATGAAATACTAAAGGGCAATGATCAGAAAGAGAGGGATGCAAAATTTGATAATAAGATTTAGGCCAGAGATGTAGAAAAGGAATGTTGAAGAAAATATGATCAAGCTTACATAATGTAGATTTACCACTTCTATTACAATTAGACCAAGTAAAATCATGACCAAAATGCTTAGCAGAGAAAAGGTTAGATTGAATTAGAGCACTATTCAAAGGAGAAATATCTTTAAGAGTTAAAGGACAGCCCCCACTTTTCTGATTACTTTCATACATGCAATTAAAGTCTCCACCAATTATCCAAGGAATAGAAGTTGATTTTAGCGATGGAAGGAAATCAAGAAAGACCTGCCTAAGAGATAAGGAATTATGAGCATAGACAGTTGTAAGATGAAAAGAAGCATTAGATGGCAAATGCAAACAAAGATAGTGAATGAATTGATCAGATGCATTTAACCTAGAAAGTTTGAAAAAGTTAGGATTCCAAATAGTAAGCAATCTTCCATAATTAGCTTGAAGAAAATTATTATTTGATGTTTTATAATGAAATGACTTTATAAAGTATATTTTTTAAACTTAGGTGAAAATTTATGAAATAATTCATAAACAATTTTGGTATTGAAAAAAAATACTAAATTAAAATTTAAGTGATTTAGAAATATTGTTAAAGTTAAGAAACCAGTAATTTTAGAGAGTGACTTTCAATTTTTCCTGAAGGAGCATAGGTAATCCTCTAACTAATAACCAAAGGCTGATGAACAAAATGGTATGCTTAGGAAATTATTTATATTCTTAGACAATCAAGAAGGTTTTAAACCTATGTTAAGATTTATTTGCTAGTCATTTGACATTTTACGTAATGTTAGATTTTTCCCTTATGAAATTTGATTGACTGATAGTGTTAGCTTATTCCGTTACAGAATTTGACTGATTTAATGTGATTGATTATGTTATTTTATAGACTACGGTTTATAAAGTTAGTGTTTGTTAGGACTTAAGTCCCAATACTTTTGAAAAAGTAATTTTGAAATGATCTGAGAAAGAAATAACGAAAGTATTACTTTGAAAAAAAATATTGATGAAGTGTTGTTGTTACAAATGTTTGAAAAGAATATATTTTTTAAATACTTTTTCTAATATTTTTGTTATGACTAAATATGGGTAATTGAGGGTTTTTTGATTGGGGAGACTCACAAGTATATTTACTCTAATTTTATTTTAGGAGGAACTGAGATACCACTGCATGCTCCATGTTGTTTTATTTTAGAGGTATACCACGCTCCGGTTGGGAGAGCACTCTCCTTGTCCTAATTAATTTTGGTTTTGATTTGTTTCGCTCAGAAGGTTTTTGAACATATATTTTGAATATAAAAACTCAGATATTTAGTTTTAATTTTATCTTTTGAAAATATTGGATGCATGACATTTTTTACAGAATATTCTCTATGTTTTGTTTCATATGTTTATTACATTGCTTTTGTTTCCATCATGTTACCTGATTGCATATAGTGGTTATATTGTTTATAGTACATGTATTTATGATTGATGAAAAAAAACTAAGGAAAATATAACTAATCAGTTTTACTGAAAACCGAGTAAGTAAATTTATTTTTCTGAGGTTGATTATTGCTTCTTCCATTACATAATAATCTCGGGGATGAAATTCTTTTTTTGGGGGGGGGACAATGTAACAACATGTAAATTAATCGCTTAATATTTGAATATTTAAATCGTTTTAAATATTTAAATAATGTATTTTAGTAATCAAATAAACATATTTTAAATATTAATTAATGATATTAAAATTATTTTCAAAGTATTTTTGCTAAAATAGTTAGTTTAAATAAAAATAGAAAATGTGATGGAAAAATATTTTTTGAAATTATGACTTTTCAGCATAAAAAAGGTCATCAAAAACATCGTGCACATTTGTATGAATATGCACACACATACACGTGTCATATGATAAGTTAAATATTGTGATAGTAGCAATAAATCATGCTTAATTTAAATTAAAAATTGATTTGAATTTAAATAAATCGAGTATGACATGAATAGTAACCTATATTAAAGAAATACCATACCACCATACCTTAGGATCCGAGGTTGTACATGAAGGCATGATGTTTTCCTGATTTAAAGGGAGGAGGAGCATTACCAATATGTATGGCATGGTGGAGGGAGAGTCAGTTGGCATTTTGTGAGTGGAGGGAAGGTACTAGAGTTATTTTGGTAATTTTGCCTTTTCATTCCTATAAATACCCTATTTCCTACACCTTATTCGCTTTAAACTCTCATATCCCAATTTTCTAACCTCTGCTTTATCTTCATATCTCCATTCATGCCTTTTATAGTGAAGTTCATAGCTTGAAACACTAGTTATTTTCACTTCCATAAACTTAAATTAACTCCTTACTTCACAACCTACACTCTACTTACCAAACAACACCTTAACTCCTCAAGCCAATCCTGGCTGAGCTCAATAGGCCCACGGCCAAATCCAAATCAACCGTGTAGGTGTAGTGAGGGTAGTTCTTGAGTTTGGCAACTTGTTGTGGTTATCCGATTAAACTAGTAGTGCTTTGGTGAGTAAAAATTTGCCCTCGTAAATCATAGTTTTTAAACAATTTTAATGCTCATGTTAGTGAGTTATTAATGCTTGTTGTATATGTTTAGAGATGTATTAATTGTTGGTTTGGTTCTTGTTGGGAAAGTTGGTAAATAATTAGTAAATTATATGAAAATGTGGTAGGTAATGTTAGTTATAAGGTTAGTAAATGCTCTCTACATGTTATATCATTGACAATTACCATGTATATATGCTCATACCCTTGCTATATGATGTTTGATTGAATTAATAATGACATAAATTTGTTTACCGAACTGACCGTGTAATGGTAGTTGCTATATCGACACTTTCGGAAAATCACTTCTTATCGAAACCGTTTGGTTTCTTTTTCGTGCTTGGATTAGTTTTACAAATTAAGCAGGTTTTTGAAATAATAATGATTTCAAATTTAAATAATTACTTTAATAATATTTAATTGATTGAATTAATTATTTAATTAATAAAGATTAGGTTTAACCAATTACCGATGTGTTTTAAAATTAACTAATTACTTGGTTAATGATGTTTTAAAATTAATTAATACTTTTATTTAATGATTTTAAGGCTAACTAGTATTTTGATAATGATGGATTAAAGCATGTTCTTAAATTAATTAAACTTTTTAATTAATGATTTTTAAAGTAAATCTATTTGTTTTAACTTTAAGTAATCTTTCCATTAATGATGTTTTAAAGTTGTTAATTATTAAAAATAATGATATTTAATTATTTATTAATTAATTTAATCGATTGTGTTTAAATATTAATAATTAATTGAATTAATGATGTTTTTAAAGTGATTTACCCTTGTCGATTAAAGGCATTTGAAGTTAATTTATTAACTTAATTAAGAAGTTTCAAAGTGAATTTATCAAAGTAATAAGGATATTTTAACTTATTATTTGTTTTAGTTGATGATAATAAATTATATTCAATTTATTTAGTTATAATTAATTATAATTAATTTTTGGTTAAATTAATGGTGTTTAAAAGTGATTAACTTTTTTTGGATTAAAGGCCACTGAATTAAATCCATCAACTGAATTAATGAACTTTTAAAGATAATTAATTAGCCTTATAAGGACGTGTTTAAGTTAGTAAATCCTTTTTTATAATGATGTTTAAAGTTAATGGACTCCTTTAGCAAAGTGTTTTAAAGCTAATACTTGTACTGTGAAGCCCAAGCATGAGTTCGGGTTTTAAAGTAAAAATTTGATTTGTTTATGGAAATGAATTAATTCCCGTAAAGCAATACCACTTATATGGAATTGATTTATTTATATGCATATCACTAAATGTCGAAGAAGTAAACTTGCTTCTATTTCAAAAGTTAAGAATACTCATGAGACGTGACTTTGTGGTAACACTACCTTGACTTGTCCGGTATTATTGTTAACCAAGAAACGATACAAGTTTGAATTCGATGAGTGATTATAAGTATACAAGACTTAATTTCCATATATGATTGTTCTATATCCTCGATAATTGGTTTTCTAACTATCGATTACCTCAGTTTCATTATAATCATCATTCTAGGATGATTTGTTGCTCCGTTGAGCTTTGTTATCATTTTATCGGAAATAGCTAAACCCAAAGCACGAGAAGAAGCCAAGTTATTTGGGGCTGCTCCCATTAAGAGGGTATATTCACATCTCATCTTGTTTGAATTTTGCTATAGATGGGGAAATATTCGAATACTCAATAAGGATTGACGGGTTTCGACTTCGACGTGTCCGAGAAGTGTCACAAAGTATATAACCTTCTCAAAGTATATTACTAGAGGTATGCTTTAAGGGGGGTGTGACTTTCTATTTATTATTGGAAATTTTCCTTTCCTTATTTGATTCGAACATTCGAATTGGTTTTAGGGACATTTCACTAGAAGGACAAACTTTGCAGTCCAATTAGTTTCTAGGACACACATCCACAGAAATTAATTTCAAGGCCAAAATCCGCAGAATAATTACATTTAAGGACAAAGTCAGCAGTTCAATTACTTTCAAGGACATAATTTCATAGATTTTTAGCCTTAGAAACTAATTGTTTTGCATTTTGTCCTTAAAAGTAATTATTTCAGTTGTGTGTCCTAGAAACTAATTGCACTTGCTAAACAGGCCCTTGTGGCTAATTTCTACTTGTTTTTATGTAATTGCAACGAGAAGAGTAAATCACTCTTCACGATGTTTAGTTATAGGTTTTGTCCATTCTATCAAGTTTGGACTGTTCTTGTTTTGTCCATTCTTTCCAGTTTATATTTTGTTCAGTCTATTTCCATTCATTCAAGTCTATATTTTTATACTATTTTCCCCATCATCTATGTTTGGATTTATTTCTTATTGTTCTTTTCCATTGTTATGTTTGGATGTTCTTTATGTGGAAGAAAACCCCTTCCACGTTAGTGGCATAGCCCCACTCCCTTTTCTTTCATAGGTTTACCCATACCAGACATATTGTCTAACCCGAGTTTTTTATTTTCTCTAAACTCTCAGATACTTAATTATATTTGAGTAGTCCGAGAATAGTAGGTTTCTCTTTGGAGCTCTTTGAAGATGGTGATCGAGCAGACGGGTCCTTAGTTACCTAGTTATTTATTTCTGCTATATGATTATGTTGGTATATTTTGTGTCTGAAAAATGTAAAGTTAGAATGTATAGCTGCAAATCTGTTAGATGTAGTACTTTTGTTTAACTCTGATAGCTTCATGTAAGGAGTAACCTTTTGTACTATATCATTTTACATTATATGTAACCATTTCTACAACGATCCCCTTTTTATGTCAAATTTAAATTGGTAATTAATATAATTTTTTTGATTAAATTATGAATTAATTTGATTTTTTTCAAAAATTAAATGAGATATGTGTTTGTTATATATATATACATTGTGAATAGAATTTGAATTTGGAATTCAAAAATAAAATATCTTGAAAATAAATTGGATTTAAAACTCTATATTTTGAAATTAATAATATTTGTTTTCTAATATATATATGTGTGTGTATATATATTAAAATTTGTAAGTTATATTTTGAATTTAATATAATGATAATTTTCAAAAGCTATTTAAAGTAAAAATTCTATATTTTAAAAAACTTATATATATGTGTGTGTTTATTTATTAATGTATAATTAAATTTTAAAATCATTTCCTTTAAGATTATATAAATATATATAAAAAGAAATGCATTAATTAAAATAGAAAATTATATAAAAATATGTAAAACTAAGATAAAGTAACATAAAAATATATTTAAACATTTATACATGTAAATAAAGACAAGTGTAATCATCTCATCATGAAATTAAACATGTGTAAGTATTTTAAAACACAATTTAACATTTGTAAAAAGATTTTAATGTGCATGAACAAGTGTAAACAATATAACATACATCAAAACATTTGTAATAATATTAACATACAAATTCAACAAGTGTCATCTTCTTTTTATAACAAATAAAAATAAAAACAAGATTTATACATATACACTATCTCCCTCTCTTCTCATTTTTTCATCCATTCAAATCAAAGAAAATCAAAACATGGAAAAGAAACTAAAGAAATCAAAACCAGAAAAGATTAAAATCAAACAATCAAACCTGAAGCTAAAATTCAGATCATCTTCAGTTCAAACTCAAAACATATAGTATCAAAGCAGAACAAACAAGAGATAAAGATCAAAATCAAAACCTATTTCAATTTTTTCATGATCCAAACCTAAAGCACTTCAAACTTCATCAAGCAAATCACAATCTAGTTTCAGATCATAGGCAAGATCACCTTTCAATTTTCAAGATCAATCAAATCAAACAATTTCCTGTTTTCAAATCCATTTCTAGGTTCTGTTTTTACATCCAAGTGAGTGTACTACCTTTATAAAATCTATTGAATCTTGATTTGCATTTGGAAATAGTTAAAGTATGTTTGTTTAGTTGTTGAATGTGCCTGCATGTCTGTGTATATATGAAAATGATGATGTGCAGGTCTGTGTACATATCTTAAACTCTGTTCTTTAGTTTCAGGTTTAACTCAATCCAAATAAATTCACATCTCTTCATATAAACAATATTAGGTTATAATCTTTAAAAGAAATTTGTTTGTGTTAAACAGATACTATTTTTAAAAATGTTTCCAAAATAATTTACTAAGTAATTAGTTAGAAAAATAGAAGATACGGTGAAAATCAAATTAAGACAGAAAACGCATTATTCAAATTTCCATGTTTGATTGTATAAACAATTTCACTGTTGGAAATAATAATTTTTGATAATGAAATCATAATTTTTAAGATTGAAATTCATGGGAAATGGTGAGTTGAATGGAAATCGAATTTGTGTCAATTGCTCGGCGATCGGAGGTGGTGGAGCATCGCACTCATGGCTGAAGGTAGCTGGGTATCTGGCAATCTTGGGAAAAATAATGGGTGGATTTATCAACCATCATGGTGGTGTGTCAGAGACAATGCATAGTTTGATACCCAAGTTTGGTCATCATCGAATTCGAGGCCAGTTTGTCGTCGTTGATGCATCGGACTGGACCGAGATAGGGGAAAGTGAGGTGATCGTGTGGCATATGGCTGCGATGTCACGGCTCCAGGTGGTCGGAGGTCGTGGCACAAGGGAAGTTTGGCAATTGGGGTTCATTTTCTTGATGATGCTCACATGTTCGATTTTGATGTCTGTTTCTATCGAGAGAACTGGGTGGTAGAAGGGTTGGAGAGGGTCGACGACGACTCAGGAGTGCCGATGATGGTGGCGGGAATGGCACCGATGCCATGTGCATGTGCGCATGGTATCAGTAATGGTGTTGTGTTGTTGAGTTTGAGGAAGAAGGAGGGAGCTCAAAGTCATTCGGGAGATTTATGTTTTGGCTCGAGTATGCATGCAGGGTGTTCATGTGAGTTTAGCCTGCTATAATAGTTTTTAAACTAAACTAAGTTAAGAAGGAAAAAAGAGAGAAGGGACTGACTCGGGAAATTTTGGAACTGACTTGGGTTTGAGGAGGAGAGGACTGGGGTAGTCTCGGTTTGCTAAAAGTATATTAACTGTTTTTTTAATAAAAGAAGTTTAAGTAAAACAAGTTAAAACCATTTCTTAATTAACTCTTTTGTATAATAAATGTCCTATTTAATGTTTGAGATTAGTTTGAAGGTTTTAAAAATAGACTATTTTAAATTAATTAAGTTTGAGATATTTTATTAAATGTCTTTTACTTGTGGTTAATACTTAAAGTTTATTCAAATAAATTTAAATGATATAATTTAGTAGTTAATTAAGGAGATAACATGTTTTCAATTTATTAATTAACTTAAAAGTCTTAGGTTAATTTATTGGTTAATAATTGAATTTATTTTAAGGGTTTATGAAATAAGATTAAATGTTGTAATTGAGTAAGTAATTAAGATAAATGGTTTATCTTAAGTTATTAGGGTCTTAATTAATTAAAGGATCATTATTAATAAATTAAGGATAATCACTTATCGAAATTGATTAAAGATAATAAATTAATGCAATTAATTTAAAGGCTAATTAATTGATGTAAGTAATTAAAGAATAATTATTTAAAGGTTAATTACTTAATTAAAAGGTTGATTTGTTAATGCAATTTACTTAAGGATAATTTATTAATTAAGGGTTGATTAATTAATATAAAGTAATTAAAGGATAATTAATTAACAATTAAAGGATAATTGATTAATAATTGAAGGTTAATTAATGATTGAAGGATAATTGATTAGACTAATTAAAGGATAATTAATGTAATTAATTATGGACAATTAATTAATTAAAGGATAATTAATTAGTTTAAGGGTTAATTAAGGGTTAATTAATTAATGTAATTAACTTAGTGTTAATTTATTTATGTGATTAATTAAGAGATAATTAATTAATGTAATTAATTAAGAGTTAATTAATTAACTATTAAAGGATAATTAACCAGTAATTATGAGTAATTGTGGATAATTAATTAAGACGGATAATTAAGGTTGATTAATTAATTTCATTAATTAATTATAATAATCACAAATGGTTTGTAATTACTTAATGTTAATTAAGCAAGGTGAGTAATTAATTCATAAGTAATTAATTCATAAGTAATTAATTTATTTGGTTAACTACAAATTAGGTGATTAATTAATCTTGCTTATGGATGATTAGATTCTATTGAATGCCTTGAATTGTTTGATATCTCTGATATGTAATGTTCTGTTATATGGATTGTTTTGGATTGAGTTGTGATAAATGTAATTTATTTATGTGTGATGAATTTACTTGTTATCCGTGAATGAAAGATAAGCGTTATAGGATTATACCGCTCATTGATATTGTTGTGCTTGGATTTATGATGGTTGTTTATTGTTGTATGAAAAAACCCCACACACAACACAGACAAATATGAATTTCACGTGAAATTGGTTAAGTCACGGGTATTTTGAATTTAATATTATTTTATTTAAAAGTCGAATTTTGAATCCAAAATGGTTTGGAAGTGGAATTGGGTTATATATGAAAAACTTTTGAAAAGGAGTTTTGAAGTTAAAATATTTTGAATGGCTTGTTAAAGTTTTGAAATTAAAATAGTTTAACTTCAATTTGAATTCAAGATTTTTAAATTGAATTCTATATAAATATATATGTTTATATTTGAAATTTTGGAAACTATGGTTTAAAACAGGTTATACAGTTATATAATGTATATGGATTTTAAACTATTTTCAAAGGTATTTCAAATGAATTATTTTGGGAATTTAAATAGAACTTGCCGAGGATATGGCAGTTCACCGATTTTCTGATATATACTTTAAAAGGCTATAATTTGAGATCGGAATTTCTCGAAATGAAAACCCTTGTTTTCAAATGATAATAGCTTTCATATTAAGAAAGAATTTCCAGTTTTGTTGAAAGAATTTTGGGTTATGGGTACATCTGAAATGAAAATAGTTTTGAAAGCTATGAATGAATCTTTGTTAAAGATTTGGTAAACCTTGTTTCAAATTGAAGAGGATCTTAAAGATGTATCTTTTGTTTAAAAGATAAAAAAAATGGACATTTGTTTAAACCATTCAAAAGGAAAGGTTTTGGGGGGGCTAAAAAGTTGTGACTTAACTAAGATCCGAATGTATCCATATGTTTTTAAAATAAGCGTTCATTATTCGGTTAAGCCGGGAGAGGACTTTATATCATAAAACCCATTTCGAATCAATGATACGACGAATTAGATAGAATTTGAAGACGGTGGTTGAAGACTGGGTATTTTCGAAAGCGAAAGGATTACCTATTGAATGTCTTTGCACCAAGTGGCCTCGGTATAGAGATTACCCTGTGGATGGGGAGTCCGAACGTGATTGGGGATATCCGGATTTGCAAGTACTTCTTTTGAAGTGCCTTCGGTTCCATTCAGACCCAGGATGGACTTGTATAGACGTATGTCTGACGTTACACTTTGAGATACAAAGCTGGTTTCTATTAAATATATTTATGTTTGGTGGCGGAGAATTTATTCTCTTAGCTTAACACCCTTCTTTGAGACGTATGAGCTCAGAGGTTATGTTGTTGATGGTTACTAGTGATATATTCCCAATTTGGTAATGTGGCATGCTAAGTGCTGATCATTGGTTGATGAAGCATGACTTTTGTTAAAAGCGTAGCTTTGTGGGATGAGACTTCATCGAACCTCACACCCCGGAAATGGTCGAAACAGGAAGAATGCGACAAGGTTACGGGGGTCGCGCCCCTTAGGGTATGTGCATTTCCTTCTGGATAAAAAGTGGTATCATGGTATGGATCCCAGATATTTAACTTATGTGGTTGTTGGAATTTGTTGGTAAATCCAGGGATAAAGGTCGGTTAGTATCGGGGGATGGCATACTCGTGGCAGTTAGTTACCTGGTTATAGTGGTAACCCGGCCTTGTGTTGGCAGAGATCTGGTTAGGTTCTCGAGGTGTCCCTCCAGAGGCGTATCCATTTCGGTAAGGAAGTTCCTTAGCCTTGGCCATTTGTTGGAAATCCAATCACCCAATACGAACCATGCACGGTTTTAGTTGTAGAACCTGCCATCTAACATGATAGCTATAGTAGGCATACTATAATGGTACATTTGCTGGCTAAGATTAATATTATACTTGAAAATGTTTTACACACTATGCACTAATAATAATATCAAAATGATTTTCGTGTATCAACCATGTTTGACTATCATAAGGAGAAATCTTCCCTAAGTGTGCGATTGCATTGTGTGTGTAGCGGGAGGCCTTATGGTAGTTTCATTTTTCAAAAAGCATATCGAATTTCTTTTTATTTCTTGTTTTTGTTAAAATAATCTATTTTTATTTGCTCACACCAGTCCCATGACTGACTTAGAGTTTATTGTTTTCTTTCTAAACTCTGGGTGCCCATAATTTTCCATACGGACAGCCTAGAGTCAGGTTATCAGATAGTCAACTTGTAGGTGTAGCTTTTGGCAATTTTTGAAGTATGTGGATTTGCCGATCGCATTGTGCTATATTGCAGCATGATAGTGGTTCGGGGTTTTAGTTTGGAATTATTTGGAGCTTTGGATATGAAGATGCAGTTGTTGGGATTTCTATCCTTCTTTCGCTTGAAGACATATGTTAGTGTTATCTATCTGTTGCTGTTGTTTTCCACTGCTGTATATATCTCTAATAATGTTGATCACTTCATATTGTATCATTATTGTAATCAATTGTTGTGTATCAATAAAAAATTTCTTTCTGTTTCCGCTGTGTTATTATCACCTAATGTTGTTATAAGCTCCGGCGAATCGGATTTCTTGAATCTGCGGCATTCAAATACGGGTGAAGTATGGATGTCGATTTTCGAGCGCTGAATCCGGGTCGTCACAATTCCATTGCATGGTTTTTCTATTCTATCATACTCTGTTCTTTATTTTAGCCTATAACAACTTGTATTTCAAATGCTTGGGCAAGGGCATATGAATACTATGGATGTATTAAGTGTCGTTCCTAGGAGTCAGAAAGGTGGGTCGTCACAGTTGGGTATGAGTTGAAGTATTGGAAGTGAAGTACCGTTCAATAGAGAATTCGTCTCCAAAGTTTTACGAGGTTGGCATAATGGTCAACTGTAGTCAACTCAAAATTAGAATATCTTTCTAGGGAGTATGGTTAATAATAATGTTATTCTCGAACTGCCTACTTTGTTTATGAACTAGCCGAGTTGAATGTGGATATTTTTATAGAGAGAATTGGTGTAAGTATCCTTATAAAAGGCACCACTTAAATTGTAGAATTGAATTTTTACGTGTGAAGATTAATAAGTGATATACTCGACTAAATAATCACAACACTAGCTAAGTTGACATGTGAACATTAATATTCAAATTGTTAGACATTGACCAATGACTGAATTTACACCAACGAGTCGCACAACTGCGATGTTGATTTCTCCGAAATATCACACCATTTAATTAATTTATAATTGCTAAAAATTAGTTAAATTAATTTATGTTTATGAATATTATTTATTAATTTATTCGATGTACTAGGTGTTAGTATTTTCTCCGGGTGCTATGTGTAATTAATTGTGTGTGTATCAAAAAGTTATATATGTACATATCGATATATGATGTCGGTACGTATTTAGATACAATTCAGATGTCATTAATTATTAACTGGGTTTTGTTTATTTAAATGCCTAATAGCCTTATTTTAGGCTAGCCATAACAAGGGGAGGAGATACTTCGATTTGAATTCTAGATCTAGACCTAAGAATCAGTAAGAGGATAACAGTAAACGAAGGAGAATTTGTCTCATCCTCCTCCTCTATATAAATCAAAGTACCATCCCACTTTTCTTCTTCTTTAACCCCAACACTTCTTTGGCCGGCCATACCCTTGCATTCATCACTAAGTGCCCCATATACATCAAATCTAGAACAATTTGTGGTGCTATCGATTGTTGTTGGGTTTAGAGAGCGATTTAAGCTAAATTAGTGGTACTCCTCAACTAGGTCCATTCATAGGCCGACCTTCAAAAGGTATAATTTTTATCTTACTTTTATGTCTGTCATCTGATGATCTGTAGAATGAGTTTACATTTGCATTTTTATATGTGTTTAATTTAATTAAATTTTTACATTACCTTATCACGCTCTTTCGATCTAAGTTTAGAACTATACATATATACATACATATATGCGTACGTACATATATATATACACACACACATATATATAATCCTATTCGATTATATTTCATTTCATATAAATGTTTCAAAATTTTCTAAATATTGTAATTAATTTTGAATAATTTTTAATTTTTTTTTCTATTTTTAATGTCAAAGATACTAATAATATGTATTTAAAATTGCATACAAATTAAATTAATATTTAAAAATATATGCAGGTTTTCAAAAATAAATAATTAATAAAAATATTTTTTTCTTAAATTATATATATATAACATAAGTAATGCTATTTAACATTGTTTATATTTAATATATATAAGTGTGTGTATATAGATGTATGATTTATAAAATAATTATAATGATAATAATTTTGGGTTTTGATAAAAGATTAATATTTTTTGTCTAAAAGGGAAATTAAATAAGTAAGTAAATATAATTTTAGTACTCATTTTACAATAAAACATTACATAAATCAATTTACGCATTAAAATAATTATTAAAAAATAAAAAATTCGGCTGCAATTTTTTATATAAATACATTTATTTAAATTAATGAAAAATATATAAATTTATATTTACGACTTTAATTCTTTTAAAAAAAATTAATTTGCTACATCCTGTTTTAGATATTATAAATGTGAAATTTTGAATACAAATATTCATTTAGTCAAAAGTCAATGTAGATATATTAATTTTTTGTTAATTTTTTAAATATTTTTAAATTATATATATATATTTGAAAATCGTTCTGATTATGTGTGTGTGTGTGTGTGTGTGTGCGCGTATGTGTGTACACACACGCACACACACACTTATTCAACTTTATATTTGAGACAACCAATGCATGTATGAATACATCTATGTACGTATACATTAACTATGTGCACAATTGCTATGCTACAGATTAAAGACGTACACAAATCAGTATATAATGATATACCATTTAACTACATAAATATTGATTAATTACATTCATTTATCAAATTAATGAGAAAATTAAATAAAATTGTTTTATTTAAATAATTCAGATTAGATCCAGTAAAACCCATTAGACTTCATAGGCCCATTAAGATCCAAATAGGAAAAAATAAAATCTACGTTGTACACCTGTTGTAGAGCAACCCGGTTCCAACTATAGTGTTAGAGTGTAAATGGTCTATGCAGTTTCAATTAGCAATTTTATGGAAAAATAATAAAGCCTACTTATCCGATGAGGGTCTATAATAGTGATGCCAAAGCTTGGGGTTGACCCCTCCCTGGCTACTTGCCTGACTTAATGGGTAGAGTAATTCCAAAAGGTTGGCCCAATTATAAAGCCCAAATCAATTTGGGCCTTAGGCTAATTTCAATATTCAGTTTGAAAGTTTACAATATATTTTTAATTAAAAAGTTAAATTTGAAGTATAAAACGAAATATTAAAGGTTGTAAAATAAATTTAAAATTTTCAAAATTGTTTTAAAAAGTAAATTGAATAATTTCAAAATTTTAATAAAAATATATATAATTAATTTGACTGATTAAATAAAATAATTAATTAATTAAAAGGTTAATTGGTTAATACATACAAATATATATATATATATATATATATATATATTACTATAGTTTTTATAGTTATGCATTTATCTTAAATCTGTTTAATATGATTTGTATTAAATTTTCTGTTAAAATTTTAAGTTAATTTAAATTTTTAATTAAATTGTTTAATTAAATAAATGAATTTATTAAACAAAATTTAATAAAAGCTAATTAGTTTATGTATACATATATTGATGTATATAAATAAACTGTAAATGTTATAGTTGATTATTTATCTTAAATAGTTTAAGATGAATAATATAAAGTATCTTAAATTTTATATAAATTAGATTAATTAATAAACTAAAAATAAGTACAGATGGTGTAATTAACAAATTAAAATTAATTAAATACAATTTAATTTGTTAATTAAATATTATATAATCAATAAGAATTTAAAAAATTGAATATAATTTAATTAATAAAAGGACAAATTTTCAAAAGAGACCGATTTTCAAAACCATTTGCAGATATAGGCTAGTTTTGAAACTATTTAAAGAAATATGCTAGTTTTGGCCAGCTCAGTGATGAGCTGGCCTTTTTTTTTAAAACATAACGGGGAGCATTTCACAAATGCGCCCCTTTAAATTTGCACTGGCGCATCTGCAAAATGCGCCATTGCAAATCTTTGCTGTCCAAGCCTGGACAACAAACTATATTAAGCAATTCAAATTGAAATACACAAAATCTAAATTTAAATGCACAATCTTAAATGATAGCAAACGTTTATCAGTATGCAAGCCAACAAATAAAACTACCATTAAATAAATTCCAACATAACATAATTAAAATTCGATTACATTCGAATTAAAGCAGAAGTTATAGTTCGATTACAAAAGCAAATTAATAGTAAACTAAAAATAGGAGTACTCATGGTTGAGTTGGATCGTCTTGAGTAGGTGGGGGTTGAGAAGGTCCAGTAGGTTGCGATTGGTGTGTATCCCGCCTTCTTTTAGTTCTTCGCTCTCTAGTCCGCATAGCTTGTTCGGAAGAGCTTGGCCGTGTTAATCGATTTCTAAAAAGGAGCGTGTCAATAAGTTTTTTCAAATCAAGACACCGTGGTTGTACTTCTCGTTCGGGTACTCTACCATGTCCGATATCATCTAACCCTCCTCGTACCGTCTCTAGTACATCGACCTACAAGTTGTAGGTATTTATTCAAAATTAGAAATATAATTCAAGCGAACAAACTAAAAATATCATGATAATGTGAAGATTTACCACATCTCGCTCAAGCGGTGCACGAGCGGTGTATGTTCGTTCGTGAGAAGTTCGATCTGCAACAATGAATCTTCGAGTAATCGACCAATACCAAGTCATGTATCTCGAAGTAGGAATCGTAGGAAGCTGTTGGTATACGATATGGTTATGTCTATCGTTCCACTAGATGATAACAAACTCCAAATCCGGCTTTGGTTCGCATGGATCAGGTATGTGTTGCTGAAGACCAAACTGTCGCATCACTCGATCAGGATTATACATTTCTACATCTCGCATGCATATGATAGGTGTCTTACAAAGCCAACTATGCATCCAATTAGACATATCTGCGGAAGATCGACTAGCGCATCCTGTGTATACGAATTCCATATAATAGCTTCATCTGTTAACATGTCGAGTTGGTCGCGATAGTAAGTGGCCACCTGCTTTGGAGACTCAGCCCAACTCCTCGAACCAAACCACCTATATATATAGTTATACAATTAGAGTTTTATTAGTACAAAAATACACACATGTAAATGTAGTTGGAAATTCACTACCTTGCACTACAAGGCAATGTTCTGTCGATTTGCATGGATGAAGTCACAGTTGGACGACCAATGGGAAGATGTGTCCATGCCTAAAGCTGCGAAATAAATTAAAAATTTGAATACTTTAGAATTAAATATTACATATGAGTTTATAGCAAATATAACTATGCATATTGTACCTGTAAAAGTGAGAGACAACCAGCTATCGATTTAGGTTTCATGAGTGCAACATCTGTTAACTCATTATATAATGTTGCCAATATAGCACTGCCCTAAGAATATCGTGCACACTCATCCAGATTTCACAAAAAAAAAAGGTTTAGTCGTCCTTTAGAATGATCGGGAAATAGATGACAAGATATCAAATGTAGAATAACAGCTCTCGCATGATATTCAAATTCTTCATCCGAAGCATCCGGTGATGGCTCATCTGCAAATATATCACGAAGCCATGTCAACTTAACTGTTGCACCTCTTATCTCACTCCGAGGTGGAACCACACCTAAACACCGTTGACAAATATCTTTGTAATTACTTAGCTGTCTGATTATAACATGATTTCCTTCTACTGTAACACCTAGAAGACAACTAACATCTGCTAATGTGATGGTAATTTCACCGGTAGGGAAATGGAAAGTTGAAGTCTTTGGTCTCCATCTATCTACCAATGAAGTAATTAGTGCATGATCTATTTTGAAAAAACCGAATCTAGATATTTCTCTGAATCCCGCTCTTTGTAATGCAAGTTGAACTCTTGGAGTATTAGACTTGATTAATTTTAATTTGCTTGAATGACCATGACACTCAAGTGGCTCATCACTCTACACATTCATAAACAAACACTTGCATCAAGTTCATAAACAAACACTTTCATAAACAAACACTCAATGGTAATTTTAATTTTCTTGAAAAATACCTGCATCAAGTTCCTATCATTGCTTCGATGTTCATTCCGAAGATACAAAACACTTGCATTCACGGGACCGGGTACCAACTCTTTAAGAAAAAAATGTTCACGTAAACAATTGATGTAAATGAATGTAAATATAAACAAATTGATGTAAATGCATGTATTCTCCAATGGCAATTTTTATCAACACTACAAATTGCGGTGTATTCTGTTTTGCGGGATTTTATGGGTTTAAAAGAAACAGAATTCTTGATGGACCACTCACTTAACTGCTGAATAAGTATTTCCTTTGTTTGAAATTGCATTCCCACTTGAAAACCAGAATCAACACATTATGAGGTAAAAACATCTCTAATAGGAGTTACATTTTCAATCAATGATGCCGCCATAATTTTCGCAGTACATAAATCATCTGTCACAGGCATCTCAAATTCCATATGTTCATCGTTATCATCGTCATCTTCTTCTTCCACCAAAGATGCTTCGTTATTTTCATTTTCTTTCTCATGATTAATTTCAAACTCTAGCGCTTCATTGTTAACTTCCATATTATCCATCCATGACATATCATTATCCATTGACGCAATTTGCATACTATCTATATGCGGTGAACTACGACCTCCATCATCATTGTTAACCTCTCTAGCATTTGTAGGAATGGAGTGTAAAAATTGATCATTTGCCAATCTAGAGCTTGAACCACCCGGATGCATCGTAGAACCGTGAAAGAAAGAGTATGAGATCAAAACGCTATAAATTTCAACTACTCGAATGTAAATACTTTAACAAATTACTTACTTTGTATTCACAAAAGTAGAAAATACTGGACTTGGATTGCGCTGATAAGGATAACTCAGAATAGTACCAAGAATTTGAGTAGAATGTTGGTTCAAATTAGTGGTATTTGCATCTTCAAAATGTCTCAACTCCTCTTTTATTAAATATAATTCGATCACTTTCATATTAACGGAAAACATAGCATCGGCATCTTCATCATCATTTACGTCGATAACAGAAGATCCAGAATCAGTAACCCACTTGCTTACTAGTTTTACATCATATTCTTGTGAATTAATTTTTGTCACCCTACACACCGTTTCTTTTAGTTCATGATAAAAGCAAATTTTTTTAACCTTCGAACCTTTTTGTTTACCACCAACATATACCCGCGTATTGTTTTCTTTTATAGCCAATTTTCCATCAAAGTAGCAATATTGGGATGAAATCCGACATACTTCTAAAAAAGAAAATATTATTAATTTTAGAACAATCAATTACTACATAAATACTAATGACATAATAAAGCATAAAAATGAAAGGATGGACATGTGAAAGTTAGAATATGAAAATACTCAAAAATTGAGCTAGGGTTTGAGTTTTTACCTTCAAATTGATGCCAAGTAGCTGATAGAAGTAATCCGACTAGTAATCCTTGTGTATTTTGGAGATTTTAAGTAGATATTGATCAATTTTTGAGCTGAATGGAAGGAAGATTCGGAATTGAATTTTGGACTAGACTGTTTTGTTTTGAGTAAAAAGAGTGAGTTGGGTATATTGCCATTTGCTTTCTGTTTTGTGCAGAAAGATTTGCACTTGCGCATTTTGCAGATGCGCTAGTGCAAATTTAAAGGGGCGCATTTCTGAAATGCGCCCCGTTATATTTTTTTAAAAAGGCTAGCTCATCGCTGAGCTGGGAAAAACTAGCCTATTTCTGCAAATAATTGCAAAACTAGCCTATATCTGCAAATGGTTTGGAAAATCGGTCTCTTTTGAAAATTTGTCCTTAGTAAAATACATGTGTACGTTGTATACGTTAACTAAATTATGACAATTATAAACAAATAAAACTTATACATAACTATACATGTACAAAATAATATAAGTGGAACTAAAATAAACCCAAATAAAAATTTGAAATAAGGACACGTATAAGGTACATACGTCGTGATTTGAAATGCGTCTGACACTTGATCTACGATGGTATTTCATAAGAAATACTTTATTCCTTAAATCGATATCATTCAATGTATATACATTAAATATTATGAATCCTTAACGTATAAGTTGTCATCTACCATATATATATTAATAGATTATTTTAATACTGTTTAGTTGTTTAGCAAACTCAATGTAGAGATGTTATGTGTAGTACCATCAATATATTGACTAGATAAGGTAAGATACATGCATTTATTTGTTAGGCAAACTCAAGGTACATACATTATGCTTGGACTGTCACCAATGGCAGGTATGACTGAATAATCTTTCTCGATTTGTTCAGCAAATTCAAGGTCGATGTCAAGATCAGGAAAAAGAACGATTAGGAGTTGCATATGTTACAAGCAATAATGTGTTATCCATCACATGCGGGCCTATGATTCATTTAGCAAACTTAAGGTCAGAGTCCTAAGACAAGCAAGTCCTAACACTCAGTAAAGAAATAGAAAAATTTCTATAGAATTTAAAAAAATATATGAAAATCTCGTTGGAGCCTTATTGAAAAATGAAATGAACACATTTAACCTTTCTAGTATTGTAATATATGTTATAAAGGTTAAAATAATCTACTTCAACAAATTTATGCAACTAGTATAATTGATGAAATGTTTATCGGTTAACATATACCAATGAACCGAGTTAAGATTGAAATAGAGATATAAAATATACCTACCAATAAATCTTTTGGTACGTTGTCAATTGAAAACCCATGTAAGAGTAAAACTATGCAACCACATTCGTATCTTGTCACTCGGGTTTTTATTTTCCCAGACTTGACCTCTTAAGAAATACAAGAAAATGGATATTTAATCCATATTCAATCATATATAATTGTTATAAGGTGAACAATCGTGACTCGTAACGTATGAAACCTTAATGAAATTATTTCAATCGAAATAAGCAAGTAAACAATAATGCGAGATTACACATTTAATATGATTGACTGCAGGAAGGATCTTGTTGTGTTATATGTGGCATTAGGCTAAGAGTTACGAGATGAACCTAGGAATTCAATCATTGGAATGTTAGTTTAACTAATTTACGTAAGGTGTAACTTATTTGATACCTTTAAATGTTAAGAATGACCAAATGCACTTTTATGAAAAGTTCAATGCAATCTTGTAATAAGGATTTCCTTAGGATGGTTCAACCATTTGGAATGGAAAATGAATCTAGGAGAGTGGATATAACCTAAGCACAATTGGGATGAAGAGAGTGAATGGTCACCTCTACTTCACGAAGAGACATTGGAAACAAGAATTGTTTAAAATACTAGTTGGAACGAACCACTTTTCCTAACAATTTAAGCGGAGAGTCAACCACACATGATCCACTAAAAATGAATGGAAAGGTGGATAGTTAGGGAAGGAAGAAGGAAGAAGGGGGAAGAAAGAAGAAAGAAGAAAGAATAGATAAAGAAAACTTACAACATAGAATCTAACAACGGAATGAATAATCTATAATATACAACAAATCTTTACACAAAGAAGAAATGTAATTTACATACATCAATCAGAGTATACTAACTATTTCAGCCTGAATAGTTATAACTACCCGTCGTTCCAATTTTTGATAAATACAAATGAATGCAGTGGAAAAATAAACATGTACTTGAATATATTTTCAAGCCTTCTGTTCGTCTCTTGAAGCTCTAATGTATCCAAACCAAATCTGTAATATGCGAAGTCTGACCTGAGCATTATAATAAATAACACATGAGTCAGTCTGGAAAACCAGTGTGAGAAAACACACCTCACTGGATTTTAAAGTTATATAAATAAAACCTTTGAAATCAAAAGTATCTTGTAAGACCACACCGCATATAAATAGGAATGGGTTTTTACCTTACAATAACCAAAACATTTCATATGAAATTCTCAGATATTATAATTGTGACTAAGGTACAAATACTTAATAATCTTAGCCGACATTGTTGCATTAAATTAAATTTCAACATAACACGTATACAAACAAAACCGTAAAGAGTTGTATTGGATAATGGATTCCATACAATGACCGGACTATTCGGGTACCGCCCGTCACAGTGCATCTCTAGATAAAATAACACTGAGAACCTTGCAAGGATCCCCTCCGAACATAAAACCGGCCTACCACTTAACTGGTATTACCGAATATGATCACCCCTCAATTAATGGATCCCGAAGCGTACAAATAAGAGATAATATCGACTTTAGACAGGGATGATCATACCCTACTTGGGAGCGACCCATTTAGCCCTCCTGCATCTCCTCTATTTTAGTCATTCTCGATTGATGAGGCTTGATGCTATGTTTTACCTTTTATATAGCACTTCCCACTTGGAATGCTAACACTACCCTCTAGGCAACAATGCAATGACATCATTCATCCCTATAAGTTCATTCTAGGACCGAACAAAATGCTCGAGAGCTCTGTCTTTAATTCCATCATCTTCAATATGTCTTCACTTCAAAATGCTTGAGTTAGATCAAAGTGGTTTTCGGAAAACATATCTGACCCCGGTTTCTTCGAAACTATATTCGATAATTTTCGGTAAACTCAACTCTGGTTTTTTAGGAAATAAATAGTCAAAGATAAGAGCGAAGATCACATCCTAACCATTATGGACAAATTTTCTTCTCATTATCCTAAGAAAACAAAAGGAGATTTATACACATAGTACGACATCATCGGAGATGACTGTGTCATATAACTCACATGTTTCTCCTTGATGTTTCCAAAGTTACGTGTCATGTCCAAATTTGATAGGAGGTTGTTTAACTATCCATAAATATACATCAAAATCAGGGATTTATTGCAAAGGGAAAACCAACATTGGTTAAGCACATAAACAACCACTAGGCTCTCTTAAATAAATCTTTTCATTAACTAAAATCACTTTGTAAATCTTTGCACCAAAATACTTTTACAAAGATTCATTCATAACCCTTATATTTTCAATACTTGGAAAATATCCATATACTTATCTCAACGGTATTAATTATATTTACAAAATACAGAAAGATTTTCTTTTTACACACCTTTAGGACAAATTTATGAATTCCTTTATAAATCTCTAAAACTCGTTTATAACCCCATTTATAAATCTCTGAAATCATTTATAACTCCCTTTTTAACATTTCTAAAATCAATTGTAAAACCTTTTTAAATCCATAGGACCATTTATAAACTACTTTTATAAATCCACAAATCCATTTCTAAAATTCTTTTATAAATATCTAAAACCATTTATAAAGCTCTTTTATCCTTTAACTAGTCTTCCTTTAAGTTTTTCAAACCATATTATAGGACTTCCCTTATAAATCCCAAGTCTGTTTATAAACTCTATTTATGGGTGTCGAAAATAGTTATAATTAAATAAAATCATTACTTTTAAACACTATTATATAATAATAATTTTTAACGAATAACATTATAAATAAATAATTATTATTAACCTCAAAACATCTTAAAAATAATATTTAATTCTTTCAAAACATTATTAAATAAACAATAATATTTAATCTTTATCATAACTGTAAATAATAATAATTAACTTCAAAAATATTATTTATAATCATTATTATTAATTTCATACCATATTAATTATTTGAATAATTAACTTTTCAAAATATTAAAATATTGATAATTATCTTTAGAACAACATTAAATATAAATAACTTCAAACAATACTAATTATAAATCAATGACTTAAAACAATTTGAAATATAAATAAATGACTTTAAACAATATTAAATATAAACAAAAACTTTAAAATAATATTAGATATAAATAAATAACTTTTAAAACAATGTTAAATATAATAAATAACTTAGAAAAAGATAGATAAATAGGTTGGTATAAAGTAGAAATCAAGTCCTTTAAAATAAAATATTTCCTAAACCCAATTTTGGATTTAAAATCATTTCCTATGTCAAAAACCCATTTCCAACTCAAATGGCAATTTATTGTATTTTTAGAATACTAATTTGAGGCCAATTGCAAACAAATGCTTAACTAATATTAATATTGATCTCCTACCACTACAGGGTTTTTAGTTACTCATATAACAATGTCAAAACCAATAGCGCTAACAATCTGGTTTGATATTGCATAATCATTTAACAAAAATATTATTGAAAATATTTCAACAAGTGATAAGGAATCCTGTTGGATTCCTCCAACCTGTTTCCACTTGTACCATAACTTGTACGTATATATCGACACATATATAAATAAAATCGATAGTGGTGAAGAATCCTGCTGGATCCTCTAACTTGTCTCCGTGCATTATAAACAGTATATAATTATATAATATCGGTCATTCGCTACTGGGCGTGTATATATATAAAAGGGTCATTCGCTCCAGGGGCGGGATTAAATCCAAACCAACTAATTAAAATAGTAAATCATCCAACGTGCAATCAACAATTTTTATCAACTATAAAATATTACTGGTTAGTGAAAAAGGTGAGTTTAACTCATCAAAATTTTCTGTTGCCACCGAAGAGCTCCAGTTTGGAACTAAAATTGAACAACATTTGATTTTAGCCCAAATTTCAACTATCTCCAAATGTGTCTAAACTAGTTTCATTGCGAAGCCTATGTCATCATGAATGCAACACAAAATCATTGCCTCAATTGGATCTCGTCTAAGAAAGTTATAGATTAAACAAGATTTTGCCTTAAATAATATTATTATATTCACAATTTACAATTATTCAAACTTAATACTCAACTTTAATCCTTCCCTCCCAAATGCTAAACACCCAATGCGAGTACGCAAGCACCATAGCGGATCGTTGACCTCAACCATTCTCCCTCGATCCTCCATGATTCTTCGACCTATCTTCAC
The DNA here is from genome assembly GCA_030765085.1 of Allium cepa. NCBI lineage: Eukaryota > Viridiplantae > Streptophyta > Magnoliopsida > Asparagales > Amaryllidaceae > Allium > Allium cepa. The sequence goes on along the minus strand of CM060929.1, from coordinate 700,472,855 downwards.
CGATGCATCGCTCTATACGAGCTCCATCACTCGGCACCACCAACCAATGCCCGTAGCTCCAAAAAAATCATGACCCACCCTCCCTCTCATTTGTGCACTATAGCGATATGACTTCCAAAAGCCCATCGTGACTCACCATCTTCGACCTTTAGGTGCCCTACGACCTCATGAACTCCAATCTATGCTTCAATTCCCTAATTGACGAATAGAATCCCCTTAAATCCAAACCCTAACTTGCTTTATCAACCTCAACCTCACAAAACTAGTTGCTGCACCACCTAATACTCACCAGGCATAAAGGTCTCTCAATCTCTAGCTTAAAGGACAAAGCTTTTAATTTTTTTATGTGATTTTTTTCTTGATATCCAAAGTTTTGATTTTGAAGAAGGAAGTTCATTTCCTTTACAGAGAATGATAAAATATATAAAAAAAGGGAAGGTATGGGTAAAACATGGGCGGTATGGTGAGAACATGAGTATGGGCTGAAGTTATAGTTATAAAATAGTGTGTGTGTGTGTATTATTTTAACTAGAAAATATCTTGCTATAAATGTTTGAAAATCTCGAACTCCAAATGAGACGTGCCGCCTGGTGTCCTATATGTAATACCTCTATTTTGAACCCAATGGGACCAGCTCCGAGACTTTATTTGATCATATACAGAAGATAGCTTTTCATACCCAATTATATTATATAAATTTTTGAAATTAATTTCTAAACTTTTTGACCTTGCACAACCAAAACATACATCCAATCAACGCAAAATTCGATGACATATAATAATTCATTATTACGGATCCAATGAAACAGGTTTCGTTCGAATCCGAGATAGTGCCCCTAAGGGCCATTTTCATATGTTAATTAAGACGATTATCATTAAAAACCAAATTAATCGCTTTTAAATTTTGATTCAACAGTTTACTATCTTCACTCTATAATTTAAATCAACTTTTGAAATCATTTTTATTCACATTGAATTCAAGAGTTAATTATTTAAACAATTCCAGATGTTAAATTCAATAATTTAATTATCAAATAAATATCTATATTTGAAAATTGAAATTCAAGTTATTTAACATGTAAAATTACTTTTTAATATTTTAAAATCAATTAAATATTCCAAATCCAAATGATTGAAATTCTAGGTCTTACACTAGTAGATACTAGATATGGAATGAGAAATGTGATTTCTACTCCATACATAATTTTCTTATATAAAACAATTTTTTATGAGAGTTATTCCTTTTAGTTTAAAATACTTGATCTGGAACTCTTGACTGTAAACTTGTTATAGTAAATGAATTAATAAGCTCACATTAAGTGGTTAGATGGAGCTTCATATTTCATATGCTATTATATTAATGACGAAAATTGTAGAGGGATGCCATTGAACACTTATAAGTGGATGTATCAAGATACGAAAAATTATTTTGTAAGTATACCAAATATAATTTATGAAATAATAAATGTTTTCAGTATCAAGTGGAAATAAATATAGTTTTACGTTGTTACGAATATTAAATGAAATGAATCTATTATAATAACAATATTTGTTTTATAACATTCATGATGCATTAGCTATAGTGAATACGGAAGCATCTGAATTTTTATTATAACTATTTTAGAATTATGGACAAAGCCATATTAGTGATCAAATTCTTAGATCCATCTTGTAGCTTTTGGCCAAGTGTTACATTTAACACAACAAGATCACTATTGTAACCAATAATATTGAATACACAATCTTGCACTATGGTTTATTTACTCACTTCGAATGAAATAATTTCAATGTGGTTTGTATATTTTGAATTGTGATCGTTCACTATATGACATTTATATGTAATTGAATATGGATCAGATATTCATATATAATTGTATTTTTTAGAGTCGAAACTTAAAGAAGACAATACATAATTTAAGGCAAACAAACGCGCAAGTGGTCAAGTTATGAATGTTTTTAGCAGTTCAATAATTAGGCACTTGCATGGGTTTAGAATTGACAACATGCAAAATTTATTGGTAAGTATATGTTATATTTCTATTTGTCAATGTTAATCAGTTCATTTGTATATTTTAATTGATTAACATTTTGTCAATTATTTTATACGGAAAAATTTATCTATGTAGATTAGTTTAATTTATACAAAGCAAATTTCTTATATTATTAGTAAGGTTAAATACTTATTTCATTTTACTAATAAACTCCCACTAGACTTTTATGTTTCTTAAAACTCTAAGACGAGACATAGAAGTCTTTCAACTTCTCTAGTGGGAGTTAAGATCTGCAGGCCTTGGGATTCTAAGCTTGCGGAAAGCTCAACAAACCATAGGTCTGCAAACGACGGATAATACTTTATCGATTGTATCATATACAACTCCTAATCCATGGTGTTTATACTAATCTCTTTTCGTAATTGTGTTTGCTTAACAAATCGAAAGAGATTATTCACTCATACCTACTGTTTTATGACGGCCTAAGTATAATACACATACCTTGAGGAAAGATCAACAAATATAAGCGTATATCTTACTTACTCTATTGAATATATTAACAGTACTAGGCAAAACATCCTTGGATTGAGGAAAGCTCAACAACTAAAGAGTATGCAAGTAATCTATTAATAGATAAATGCTGGAAGACAATAATTATATTACAGATTTATAATCTTTAACATATTTACTTGAGTGATACTGACTTATGGAATAATGTATTTCTTATGAAATACCATCGTGATTCAAGTGTCAATCACATCTAAAATCATTATATACATACTATACATATGTATTTATTTCTTAAATCTAATACGAGTTTCTTACAGTTCCACCTCTTTTCATACATTTATATTATATAAGTTTAACCATCCTATAGCATTTTATAATTTAGCTAACTTATATAATAATCTCATGTATAGTTTTATGTTAATTTTATTAATTAAATATTAATTAATCAATTAATTAACATTTTAATTAATTTTATTCGTTTTAAATATTTTAAACTGAATGTGTGCACTATGAATTTATAGTTATACTCATATATATTGTATATGTATTATATTATTTATTAATTAACATATAATTAATTTGTTCAATTAAAACAATTTTAGTTATTTTTAATTAAATCCTATATATATATGTATGTGTATATGTATGTACGTATGTATGTATATCCTTAACTTTTTAAGAATTGTCACATATATCAACGTATATGTTATTTAATTAATTAATTATTTAATCTAATTAATTAATAATAATTTTCTAAAATAACTATTTTATGTTAAAAAATTTGAAATTTATTTTGTAACATTTATAAAGCCATTACTTATTTTAAATTTAACTTTTTAAATTTAAAATATTATTTTACTTATTTTAAATTTAACCCTTTAAATTACAATTTTTATTTTAATTTCCATAACAGATTTTGAAAATTAGCCCGAGGCTCAAAGTCAATTTAGACCTTTATATTAGGGATAACCTTTGGGCTTACCTCATCCTTTTGGGTCTACCAAGTAGCTAGGTAGGAAAGAGTACACTATTACCCAAAGGCAACCTTGTACACTACTTTTCTTGACATCATACTAAATGGGTAGGTTTCAGTAAGTTAGCTCCAATAATACTAATTTATACCGCATAGACCATTGTGCTCCGATATCATTGTTCAAACTAGGCTAGCTCATAGTGAGTCAAATATGTAAATTTAAAAAAAATCATTTTGGATCTTTTTGGGCCAATGAACTGTAAATTAATTTAGATACAATCAAAATCAACTTTAAATAAAATCTCAATTTTATCTAATTTATTAATATAAAGATTTAGTTCGGTTGTATAAATATATACATATATGTATGTATGATATATGTATCTGTGTATCAAGTATACATATACGTTTACGTGTGATAGATAACGTGTACATGGTTTAATATTTCGTGTACAAGTGCTGGGATTTACACTATAGCAGACATATTAACATTATATAATATTGGTATAATAAAAAACGAACTTATATATGTATATATTTACAAATATGTCGAGCAAGTAAAATAAATAAATACATATAGTAATTATATATAAATTTAAACATAAATATAAACTAATTCAAATTCAAAATTTAAAATCTTTAAGAAAGATTCAATTTGAATTACATCTATATTTATAAAAGACTTCTTATTTAAATTTAAACCTTGATATTTTCATTTAATTTATAAAATTATGTGTGTATATATATATATTGATATTATATATTTATATATAGAATAAAATATAGGTAATATATTTATTTTCGGCCCTAAAATATTCTATTAAAATCAGTTTTTAAATATAATCCATGTAGATTTAAAATTTCTTTTATATTAAAAAAATTCATATGAAAAAAGAATTTTTTATTATTTTCACATAGATTTTTCTTTATAAAATACACATTTATTTATTTTTATTTACATATAAATATGTGTACTAATAAATTATAAATTTAATGATTTCTAAATTGATTATTATTATAAATATATTTTTGTCTTAAATAAAATTATTTAAACCATTTTTATATATATGCGAAAATAACATTTATAAGATTTATTCAATTAATATAGTTATCTTGGGCCCATTTTTGAAGGAGTAAGTGGAAAACTCTAGGAAAGTTCTAAAGAAAAGGAAAATTACAAAGGGTCAGAACCGTTGGGCAATGACCGAATTTCTAAGGAGAAAGTGCTCAGAACTTGATGGATTGAAGATGATTAAGTGGAGCAATATGACACATCTTGCCTTCACACAATCTAGTCTGTACCAATCACTTTCGATCAGTACGGAGATGATTTTATTCGCTAGGAGACATCAGCTCTAATCTTGCATTCTGGGATCTGAAGTTAGACTTGGTATTTCGAGATCCGACTACTATGTCGGATGATTTCTCAATAAATAATAAGGTTTTGGCAACCTAGAAAGAAATTTTGACACTTCATCTTCTTCATTCACTATAACAACACAAGATTTTGTAAATATTTTTAAATTTTATTTATTTGAAAACTTTGATGTTTATTATTTAAATTTGGAAATTTGGAAATTTTCCAATATAATTTTGTAGTTGTTTATAAATTATTTTCCCAGATACAATAAAATAAAAAATATCTGGATATTTTATATTTTTGTCAAACTTTGACTTTTATTTGAAATTTGAAATTTTAAAATTTTAAATTCTAATCTTTTTATGTGAAATTGGATATAATTCTAATATCCGTTATGCTTTTCGTTTTATTAAATTCTGATTTATACTTTGTAAATTGGATAACATACAACGTTTTAAAAGCAATTAATTTCTGTGTTTTATTGTATATTTTCTTATGTCCATCTATTTATGTTATTTTCTATTTTGTTTGTCTATATAGACTTTATTTTTATTTATTGGATGTTTCTTTTGTATATCTTTTATTTAATAGCTAGGAAAGAAATCAATTAGACATGCGTTACTTTTTTTTAATTGGGCATACGTTACATTGTTTATTTCTTGCCTTTATATTGCTTACGCCCTTTATTTCCTACCATACCCGTTCACAATTTTCAGCCGTGCATTGCAAAAACCTAACCGCCTCCTACCTTATCAATTCATGTGAAAAAAAAGAAAAGTATCTCATCCCATTTTCATTTGCATCCAGAGAAAATACTGCAAATTCCATGGCTTCTCTCCTCTTTCTTTTTCCTTTTTCCTTTTATTTTTCCTTTGTTTCTTCATCAAGGGGTCGGCCTCCCCCTTTATTTTTGACCTCATCACCTCTCCACCTCCTCCATGACCGATCACCATCTTCCCCACACCAAGGCAGTGAGCCATAGAACAAAGATCCATCCACTACAACAAAAAGGACCTTTGCTAGCATCAATCTATAGCGTTTCTGCATTCCACCTTTGGTATGCTATGGAAACTAGGGTATGGAACGCTATTTGTAAATCTAATGAATGTTGTTTGTACGTGTACAATGCTATTTCTATATTTGGAGGCGAGAAACAAAAATTATGCAGGAATCCAACTTTCACTTCCTCTCCTCACAGGCTACAACAAATAATTCTTTCACTTTATCATCTCCAAAAAAATCAGTTGCTGTTACTTTTATCATCTCCAGTAAGTACTTACCTTCACTTCTGATCCAGAAGAAAACAGAAATCCCCAATTGCAGCCATCCATCTCTAGTCTTCCATTGCGATTTTGCTTTTGTCTCGATCTGGTGCAGATAGTAGGGCATAGCTGGCGGTAGTGTAATTTTGTTGCAATCTTCAAAAAAGAATCAAAACCTAAGTTCCTAGCAGGTTCCATTCACTGGATTTGGTGTTTTTATTTGAATCATTTCGACTTTGAAGGTACTTTTTTGTTTTTTATTTTAAATGTATATCAACTGTTTTATGATAATAAGTGATATAGAGGAGCAAAACAAATTGCTTTACCTGGCAAAACAGTCGCCAATTACTATTTTTTATAGCTGCTTTAAATTAGTATCTAAATTTGTTGTTTAAACAAGCCAAATCTTTAAATTAGTGTCTTAAATTTTCCACTGTCAGAAGACTACAGAGGTTTGAAAATGACGACATTAAAACTTCTCTAAGTAAAGAAAACAAACCTTACCTATACTGATACCGGTTGTCATGTTGTAATAACAAATATTTGTAGCACAATGAGTTAACACACAATCAAAGTGTTTGGGTGTTGTACAATAATTTGCATTAAATCAGTAATAGGACGATTTTCAGCTTAAAACACATACTTTTTATTCACATCACTAAACGATTCAGGCATCGGTTCACTCATGACTAATGCGAGTTTCATGCAATGTAATAATGATTGGTGACATTGTTGTATAAGTTGATAAAATTATTATTAATGGCACAAGCCAAGTATCAGGAGAGGGGTAATGCATAGACATTACTCCGGTGCTACAAAATAGCGCCGTTGTAATGAATTTTTTTTTGGAAACAGTGTGGTGCTGATGTTGTATATTGTTCTGACATTGTTGTATATTTGTATCCATGCACCTTATAGTACTCAAGTTTTCCATATGAATTCTATTCTTTTTTGGGTTACATAGTTTCAACAGGATGGTAACAATACATAAATACAGCCTGTAGATGTTTCATTTTGCTAATAAACTTCTACCTGTCAGTTAGGCTTCAGTTTCCCTTTAACCTTAGATATTTAAATTAACTGATGTAGAGTTTTCTCGAAATTCACATTTTGTTTTTGCTCTAGAAAAACGTTGTTGCATCTAAGTGTTTTGCCCATGTTTACTCGAGAGTACATAGGTTATGTTTGTATGCATTTTTTGTGATATTGACATGACCTGCAATGATATATCCTGAAAATTTCACTAGATACTTTGTGAGATGACAAATTCTCTCCCATTTAGGAGGACTAGGGTGACCAATATTGCGTTTACCTTTACTGTTTAATTTTCAGTGAATGCACTTAAACTATTTCTGCATTCAACTAAATTGAATTATACGATAGTTCTAAATGCAAATATTTTTTCTAATTGTTATTTCGATTTTGCTTATTTTTTTCTTAAATTTAGCAATATGCCATGTTGGAAAAAAGAAAAAGAAAAAAGAAACAGTGAGTGTATACTACCTTTTTCACTTCAGCCTATTGTTTTTGATGTCTTATAAATGTTTATCATTTCAATTATATCTTCCCCTAGTTGCTTTATTTTCTGAATAAATAGATTACCCATTTATAAAATTTGAGACACAAATATGGAAAACTTGTGTATATATTGTTTGACGTCATTAGTTGCATCTTCCAAAACATAAGTAACGATGCTACTGTTGTAGTAATTGCTGTTTTTGCTAGTGGAAGCAATTTTTGTTATATAAAGAATGAATGAATATGTGTCAAGAGAGATTTATTGTTCGTAAATCTGATACTTTTTTCCATTTGAAAAGACAAGAAATGATTGATAAAGACTGGGTACGTCTAAACAGGTAATTATATGGTACTTAAGTATAATATTGAATTTAAAACATATTTAATATCTTAGGTTATTATTTGTTTTTTATTATTATTGTAGAACCACTAAAGAATACGAGCAAGCAGCTTGGAATTTTGTAAACGATGCAAAGCTAAAGCTGCAAAATGTGGAAAAAAAATTATGCCCTTGTGTAGATTGCAGAAATCTTACCCATCTTCATGGAGAAGTTATTGTCGAGCATTTGATTATAAGAGGAATGGATCCTAAGTACATGGATGGTGAGTGGTACAATCACGGCGAGCCAATCATCTGGCAGACCAGCTTTTTTTTTATCTATACATTTTCATCTTGTATGTAATTAATAGCATTACATGTAATCACTGAATCACATATGTTCTTTGGAAATTAGATGTCTTCCAGCCAAAAGTTCAAAAATATTTACGAGTGACCACATAAAATACTCTCACCTCTACTCCATTACTGTATATGATAGAACATGGAAGAAAAAGAATCGTTAGTGGTGAAAATATCAACTATGTACTTATGAACTTAGTTTGGAAGTTCATCGTATTTATGGGTTCATAGTATTTAAGTCACATACCTTCATATTTCGTTACAAAATAGTTTATAATTTATTTTTATTTATTTTATCGTTTTGCATTTTGCAGGCTAGATTTAAACTGGATGAGGAGTGGCAGAAAGCGCCTATTTTTCAACAAATGGGATGCATATGGAGGGCTACAAAAAGCAGGATCGTTAGGCAAATACTGGAAGCGAAAAACATGGAGGAAAGAATTAAGCTCAAACCTGGTAATGTCGAAAATATGAAGGATTGGAGGGATTTTCTAAGAAAGAAAACAGACTCAAAGTTTAAGGTAAATAAATACCAAATTCAATTGTATTACTTAATAATTATAATTATTCAATGTATTATATCTTTTCATCTTAGGCACAAAGTGATCAATTCAAAGCTATTAGAAGTTTTTAAGTGCCACATACAGTAAGTCGCAAAGGAATGGCTCGATTAGCGGAAGATATGGTGAGAAAGAACAACTAGTTTAATTTGTGTAACATATTATGATTATGTATTTAATACAATCACATTCACTTTATCTATCATTCTTAACATAGAAACAGGAGAGTGGTGGCCATATCTCCATTCCTAGAAGTCAAATTTGGATTAAATCCCGCACTCGAAAGAATGGCAAAGCAGTTAATACATATGTTCTAGAGACTATTGTAAGATACACAATATTGATAAAAATTGTATAATATTGTCTTTCTATCCGTTATTGGCATTCTATCTATTACTTATATGTGAATAACATTAACTTTTGTAGGAAAAGATTAAAAAAATTGTAAGTGAATCAAACTCAACCAACAGTTCTTTGAGAGAAGATGCTCTCTCCCAAGTGTTGGGTCAGGATAAACCTGGACGACTACGAGCAATGGGAAGAGGTGCAAACTATACGAAGTTCTTGCTCTCACAAGCTAAAGATGATAGAATTTCACAATTGGAAGAGGAGGTTCGCATGCTAAAGAAAAATCTGGTATATAACATATCAATCTTTACTTGTTATTCTACTTGTGTGGTAATATTAGAGATATTGTTCGATTTTTTTTTCATATGGTTTTTTAATCCATCGTCCACACTTGATTTTTTAGGTTACTGCATGTCAAAGAGAAGAATCAATGCCTCGGGTAAACATCGAATATTAGCATATGCATAATTTCATGTTTGCATATGTGTGCATATGATACTTTGCTATTAAACATCAAATACATTATCATTGTGATATTATCTAAAAATTAATTTTAATATTGTATTTAACTTAAGACGCTTCTAATTAATTGCAAAGCAATGGAAATACATTTGACAAATGTGATTTATTAGATTGAAGCGGAACCGATGAAATAGTTGCTGAAGGAAGAGTCGTGTCAAGTGATCCAAATGAGCTTGTACATAGAATTCCTCTAGGACCAAATGCACAGATAGTTTTGATTGAGTTTCCAAGGAAATTGGATGCTTTTCTATGGAGAGTCGTGTTTCATATGATACATATTGGAGAGGCTGCCGGTATGTTAGTAGCATGGCCTACCGATAAAGTTATTTTGCATAAGCTAGATCAAATCGACAACACGGTAAATTAAATATCACTTTAGTTATAATTTTTATTTTAAAATACAACTATTAATTTCATAAATACATATTTTTTTGGAATAGACTAAAAGTAGCAGAACAGAGCCTTCATGCAAGCTATATGATTGGGTTGGAGGTGAAGAAGTAGTTGCTGAAGGACGCTTGTACTCTAGCGATCCAAACCAGCTTATGAATGGCGTTCCTATTGGACCATCAGCTATGGTAGTTTCTATTGATAATCCAAACAACCCCAAGGCCTTTTTATGGAAACCAAGAAATAATATGATATATGTTGGAGATGCCGTTGGTAATAAAGTTGCTTGGCCAAAATCAAAAGTAGTTGTCGAGAAAGCTAAAGCACCATCATTTGTTTCTAATAGTGGCAACGTAACATCTCATACGGTAATATGTTTAAACATAATTATAGCAACTTGTTATCAAATTTATTAATATATATATATATATATATATATATATATATATTAAAACCATCACTTTTCTTTTTCTTGTTTGATAGAGTGGAAGGCCAGCCCCCAAAAGCAAATGCAGGCTGATTGATATTGGTGGAACAGGAACAATAGTTGCCGAAGGGGTTGTGGCTTCAACCGATCCAAATGAAATGGTCCATTTTGTTCAACTTGGAAGAGACGCCGTTAAAGTTTGGGTAGTGAATGCTACAGTTCCCGATGCAGTTTTGTGGAGACCGTCTTCTGATCTTGTCTGCATTGAAGATGTTGTAGGCTCTACAGTGGCATGGTCAACCTCAAAAGTTGTGATAGAATCAAGTTCTAGTAAGTATAATTTTTTCATACATATATACAAAATTTCAAAATGTATTCATATTTGATTGTATGATTTAATTCTTGACATTATACGGTTTTCTTTTATATAGGTAACCATTGTTAAAGTTTGTTGACTGATCAGAAGAAAAGAAAGCTTCACAACTGCACTCTAGGTAAATATAAGAATAATACATCATGCATAAAAGTCATTTTATGTTTTTCGTTTGATATGCATATTTTGGTTCTTATCAAAGTTAAATTCTTAATTTAGTGTGGTCAAACAACTATAATACCAAAGTCAGTTTCTCGTCCATAAATACAAAAGATAAAATGTATGGGTATTTTCGCTTATGTATTTGGAGAAAAATTATTCTTCTTTAAAAGCAACCTACAATTCTTATTTCCTTCATTTTTGCAAATTTCACTAATATATTGATGAAAAAACTGCAATTAAAATTGTTCTATTTCTTTATTCATGCAACTTATGACAGTTTTTGAAACTAAGAAAATAAATTTTGAACCTTATGGACGAACAAAAGTTACTCATAAAGATAGAGTATATTTATACTCATTTTGGGTTAGGAAATAATATCACAAATAATAATGAGTCTTTTAGGTGGAATCTATCTTGTATATTTCTTGGCTTTGAAAATAAAACTACTATAGAAGACGTTAGCTTGTTCATGATATGGAAGTCTCGGTTAAGTGATGAGTTTTCATGATGTGGTGTAGGATGAAGTGAAGAGTTGCCACGTGATTTGGGTTCGTTGGTGGTGATTTTGGTTTGAAGTGGTTTTGGTATTGGAGGAGTATGGTAGATTAGTGCGGTGTCAGGGGTTGCTTGGTTTTGTGAAGTGCAAGGAAGGATGTGTTGTAGTTAATGGGTGGATGGTTGTTATGGCAATGGAGAGGGAAAATTTGTTGTTTTTCAGGTTGCAGGTTGGATGAACTTGTTCTTGGAATTTAGGCGATTTGTGAAATGCCTGAAGCAGGCAGAAGTTGTGGGATATATGGTGATAGGCAATGTTTGGATCAGTTGATGATGTCAATGTTTGGATCAGTGAAGTTTGATGGTCTGGATGGTTTGCAGTAGGAAGTGGTCAGAAGTGTAGCACTGTTTGGTTTGTGTGTGATGAGGCAGGTGGGTATATATGGTTTGTGCAATGTAATGAAGTTGAAGTTTTTATGCAAATGTGGAAGGTTAATTGAATGTGTATTCGAAGTTATTGTAGGAGGTGTGCAAATGAAGTTGCGGGAGGTGTAATTGATGGCTGTGGTAGATGAACAGCAGGGTGCTCTGGTTAAGGTATTGCTTTGGTAGTTTTCTGATGTGTCTGAAGTGGAGGGTTGTTGAAACGTATGGTAGGGTCGGTAGTATTTTGGCTTGGTTTATCGCAGAGAGGTTTTGTAATTGTGGTTGGTGTTGAAGCACTGTGGAAGTTGATGGTTGGTAGAAGGATATGACAGTAAAGATGGTAGCGTGAAAGGTAGGACTGGTATATGTGTATCAATGTGAAGGATGATAGCAGATTGATGTTGTAGGATGTTGGAGGATATGTTGTGAACAGAGGTGGGCAAATGAAATTGCAACAGCGAAGTGAAGAGTATTGCACAGAGCTGATGGTCACTGGTTGTTTGTGGATGGCAGAGTGGTGATGTTGCACTGATGTGGTCACATTTTTGGACAGTGGTGGTAGATTGCATAGTCAGGGTGATGGTAGTTCTACTATTTTTGCACAGCAGAGGGGTGACTGTTTGTGACAGTTGCAGTTGCAGAAGTGTTGAAATGGGATGCATGTGGATGATGGTTGTGATGTCTGGATTGTCGAATTTAATGTAGTGAAGTATTGAAGGATGAAGAAGTGAAGTGGCCAGGCAACAGTTCTCTGGAGTATTGTCGAACTTGATGTGCATAGTGGAGATTGGCTTTTGCTATGTTGTGCAGTGAAGAGTATGAAGGCGATTGGCTGTGATGGTTGTCGGGGCAGAGGTAGGGATGTTTCAGTAGTGAAGTACTGACTGTTTTGAGTTGCTATAGCTATGGAGTTGTTGTAAACTAAGTGAAGCAATGTGATGGTATTTGAGTTGCTGTAGCTATGGAGAAATGATGCAGTGGGATGGTGCAGCAGTTTCATGCACTGTATCGTGCACTATGATGAAGCAAGGTGGGAGCAGTTTTATGATGCAAGAGGATGACTATTGGAGATGGTGTGGCAGTTTTTGTAGGCTGGGTGGACTGTGCTTAGATGTAGTCAGGGGAAGAAATAGAGGCGATGTTGTGAGTTATTTAGAATGAGAATGTGAAATGTAAAAAAGAAATGTGAAATGTGTATTTTTAATAAAAACTTCAACTTCATTACAATGCACAATGAAGTTTTGTTTTTTGGAGAATGGCAGTTTTGTTGGTTTGGTGGGTGGTTTGCAGTAATTGGTGTGCAAGTTGTATGGAAAACAGGGTGATTATGACAAGTTTGTATGGGATGAAGTATTTTGGAGGCAGCAGTGTGGTTGCAGTGTTGATGAAATATGGGATGATGAAGTAGTTGGTTTGGATTTGGAAGTTGATTAGTGGGAGTTAAGTTGGAGATTTGCAGTGGTAAGTTGAGAAATGTTTGTGGGAAGAGGCAGTGAGCAAGGTTGAATGCTGCAGTTGTAACAGTGAGGCAGTGATTATGAAAGTGTAGAAGTATGGTGATGGTATTGATCGATGTTTGTAGATAGGTCAACTTTTACCGTCTTTGAAACTTATTATCCTACACAAAAAAACGATTGGAGTGAAATTCCCTATTCGTAATTCATCAACACTCACCTCAGATTTCAACTAAAATTTGAAATTAAACAATGTGGGTAAAAACAAAAACTCATGTCAAATACAAGATTACCTTTACGTTGTATAATGTACATTTAATCCAAAGCAGTTTGACTAGGTTCAAAACAATGCAATAGCCTAATGAAATGACTGCATCGGCCCATTAAAAGATTATAAAATTCTTTATATTATCACATCTTTTTTATCAGTGCATTAACAAGGGTTAACAACTTAACATATGAGCTTCGCTGCTAAGTATGTTGATGTTCCGCGCATGAATTTTATGCATATAGTAACTGAATTAATTATTTAATTTTGCAAGCTTGCTAATTCAAATAGTTCATTAATTGCAGTTCAACAATCCTAACATGCATATTGTGTGTGTATTTAAAAAGAAAAGAGGTGATCTTGGTATTAATTCCAGGAATAGGTCCTGGCTGTCTAGTGATTTTACCTCCAAGCTCTTTGGTAACTAAATCAACAGCTTCAGCACTTTTATACTTTGTCTACTTTGTCATTTAATGTAGGAACTTGGTTAACACTGAAGCAACCTGGAGCAATGTTTAGATCCTTGCAAGAATCTTCTGTAGCAGCCATTTCTGTATCATCGTCTCCATAACTGAGCATTTGTGTCCATTTGTTAGACTATTTTGAGCTATTATCATGTGACCATGTCTTGTAGTATTTGTGTTCATTTGTTAGACTATTTTGAACTATTATCATGCGACCATGTCTTGTAGTATTTGAAATATTAGCAGAATTATTTGAAACTTTTCCACTGGTTTGATTGTGTGTTTCCAAATTAGAATTCACTGCAACGTTATCATTGTTACATATAGTTGTTGTCATCTTCTCGATTTGTTATTTTTGGGATCCATATTTTAATATATATATATATATATATGTGTGTGTGTGTGTGTGTGTGTGTGTGTAATGTGTGTACATATATCTATCTGTGTGCATATATATATATATATATATATGTAATATAATAAAATGAAAATTGAAACAAATGCTGAAAATTAATATTATATAGAATAGCGTTTGAAAAACGTTGTTGATTCATCAAACGCTATCGCAACTCTATATGAGATGTAAGATTTTTCCATCAAAAACGCTATAATAGAATCAAAAACGCTATAGTAGAAAATAAAAACGCTATGCAAGCATGACAAGAAATGCTATCGAAAAACATTGTAACGCTATAACATGGTTTGATGAAACGCTATAAAATGTGCTCAAAAACGCTATAGAAGTTAAATGAAGGATTATAATTCCCTATAGCGTTTATGTTTAATGACAGAGAAAAAACGCTATTGTAGGTTGCAAATGCTATGCCCTTTTGTAAACGCTATTAGATATTATAGCGTTTTCCTTCCTGCTATGTAATGCTGCCGGCCTACCATAGCTTGTGGTTCCACGGCGTTCTCTAAAACGCTATGGTAGCCTGTTATAGCGTTTTTCAAACGCTATGAAACCCGTAAACTGTTGTAGTGATCACCAAATCAAGTTTAAAACCCTAGCCTATCCTATATGCACCCCTTCCTTGCCTCTACTTGCCTTGCCTTCCCTTCTCCCTACCATAACCGTGCCTTAGTGATCCCTAACCGAGCCTAGGCTGCCCTTAAACATCATGGCCAAGCCATGTAAGGGCGTGGCCGAGCGAATAAGTGACGTGGTGTAACGTCCCGAAAATTTTCGACTTTCGAAAATTCAACATCGATACTCACTTTATTGACTGCCGAGAAATCGAAGGCCGGAAACCCGAAATGTTATGGTTTAAGAAAGAAGAAAGAGAAGAAGAGATAAGAAGATAGAAAAGATAGAGAGAGAAAAGAAAATAGAAAATAGAACGGAACAGAAACCAACAGAACAACATCAGAATCTCACAATTCGCAGCGGAACAACATATAATAGATAAATCAATAATCTTTAAACAAAGAACTATATCAGTTATTACATCACATACTTTACATTTCATTACATCATATCATCAGAGTGTACAACAACAAACAACATCAAACAGTGCAGCGGAAAAAGAAATACTATATACTAATAATACGCCATGCCATCCAGCTTGCCTCCAGCAACTCCAGAATATCCAGAATATCCTGATAAACCTGAACTCTTAACTGCCCGTGTGGAAATTGGTGGGCACCCAGAGTTTAGGAAGGAAAACAATAAACTCCGAGTCAGTCATGTGACTGGTGTGGGAACTCAAAACAGTTTATTTATCTTTAAAAACAAAATAGAGGAATATTTTTAAAATCAATTCGCAATGCTTTTAAAAATGAGACTACCATAAAGCCTCCCGCACACACACACAATGCAAACGCAGAATCAGAGGAGATTTCTCCTTATGATAGTCAAAGATGCTTGATACGCATTTAAAAGAACATTTGATATTATTACTAGTGTATAGTGTAGGAAAAATTCATTTCGAAAGTAGAATATAAATCTTAGCCAACATAGACATTTCGAACTATGCCTACTATAGCTACCATCCAAACAGTGGGGCGTCACCATAAGTGAATGATAGGTTCTACAACTAATACCGTACAAGATCGTATTGTTTCTTTGGATTTCCAACGAACGATCAGGCCAAGGAACTTACCATTGCCACATGAGAATGCCTCTGGATGGACATCCCCGAGAACCAAACCGGATCTCTACCAACACAAGGCCGGGTTACCCCTAACTGAGTAACAACTGACCGAATATGCCATCCCCCGGTCCTTTGGGACCTTTCAACCGAGCGCTCGCAATCAATTCACACAATCATAACAAAGTGTTTTCAACATGAGTAAGTATCTGGGCTCCATACCATGATACCACCCTTTTCCAGAAGGAAATGCACACATCCTAAAGGGCGCTACCCCTCATAACCATGCTGCTTCTTTCCTGTTTTGACCATTCACGGGGTGTGAGGCTCGACGAAGTCACGTCCACAAAAACATACTTTATACAAAAGCCATGTTTTGGGTCAACAAATGATCATAGAAATGATCACCGGGATAGACGATCAAATAAACGATCCTATCACAAATAATCAACACAATGATCATTTCACAGCAACACTCAGCATGTCACATTACCAAATTGGGAATATATCGCTGATAACCTTCAACTACATAACCCCTGAGCTCGTACGTCTCGGAGAAGGGTGTTAAGCTAAAATAATAAATTCTTCGCCACCAACAGAAATATATTTGAATGAAATCGACTTTATATCTCAATTTGTAATGTCAGACATACAATCCATACAAGTATGTTCCGGGCTCGAACAAAACCGAAGGCACTTACAAAGAAGTCCTTGCAATCCGGATATTCACAATCCTGATCGGATTTCCCATCACTTAGGGAGTCTCTATACCGTTGCAACTCAGTGCAGAGACAATCGATAGGTCATCCTATCGCTTTCGCAAATACCGGGTCTTCAACACCGATCTTCAAATGCAATTCATAATGACGTATCACATATTTGGAATGGGTTATACGACCCCATGGTCCTTTCCCGGTTAACCCGAATAGTGAGCGCTTATTCAAAAATAAGGGTGGCATTCAAATTCAAACAAATCACATCAAATACCCATTCAAAGGGAAATATTGATAGTCGGCTATTGAACTATCAATGGATATGCACACATCACTAGTTTCCAAAAAAATTTCCAAATTATTTATTTTCCAAAATATCTTTACAAGATATATTATTTTCAATACTTCAAAAATAAATAAATATTTATTTTTAAACAAATTCTTCTTTTCATTTATAAATTCCATAATGAATTTATATTTCAAAATATTCATGCATATACGATTTCAATTATTCATTTCAATTTATCTTCAAAAAGATAAATTCTCAATATTCACTTCATATTGGAAAACATTCCCATACTTATTTATTAATAAGTAATTCACAAAGTTATTTATTTTCAACACTTAGAAAACATTCAATATACTTAAATCGAGATTAAGTATATATTTCATTCTTTAAGGAAATCATTCTCTTAAACATATTTATTTGGGCCAAAACGAATGTTACGTAAAACATCGTTACGACAATCGAAAATCACTAGCATAGGGATTCGAAATTTAAATAGAAATATAAATCCCAATACTATACAAAACATTTCCTTTCGGAAATCATTTACTATAACAACAGTGTTATAGTCCACTATTTCCTTTTATTTCTCGAAAACGTCTATTTCAACAATGAATGTTGAAATCTATGGTTTCGAATCTCAACACATTTTAAAACATCGTTAACTTGTTTTAATTCTATTTAAAATATCACATTCTAAACATTTTCTTTAACATATTATTCACTATTCAAAAACGTGAATATACTTGTTAACCAAAATTTCATCCTTTCTATATACTTTATTATAAAGGATTATTCACTGTCTACAACGTGAATATAACTCCATAAACAAGTTATAACAATTTACTTATCAAAATAAGTCGTTTGCGAATTTATAAAACAACGTTTATAAATTCTATTTCTATTTATTTTATAACAACTTCCATTTATAAATTTCCTTTAGTAACCTATTCGATTTATAACTCAATTATAAATCAAAAGTTCACATTATAAGTTAAATGCTTATAAAACGATTATTTTACAAAATCGTTCTTTTAAACTTCCCCAAATTATAAATCTTATAACTTATAAGATTCAATGATTTATCCAAAACCATTCTTAATAACTTTTATAAATTTTATAAACCTACTGCTTATAAAATTTCATTTATAACTTCACTGTTTTTATTCTATAAATTTCATTCACTTATGGAATTCATTTTCACTTCATTCAAACACTTATAAAAACTCGTTTTATAATGTCAATATTTCAATCTATAAATATCCATTTATAAATCTCTTAATATAAATCAATTTATATTATTCTTTAAAACGTCTTCAAATTCCTTTATAATTTCACCATTTTGATTTATAAAATAATCAAATTTTATAAATCCTATATTTTAACTTTTTATAATAATTTCAAAAATCCCGATTAAACTATTTTATAAAATCATTAGCATCATATTCTCAAAAATCAGTTTTTTAACTATATTTCTCAAAAACCATAATTTTATAACTTTTAAAATTATAACGTTTATTTATTTAAAATGGATCAATTCCAAACATATAGTATATTTTCAAAAATCACTTAAAAAATCATTTTAAAATCCCAAAATTTGGTCCAATGATGCTACATACCAAATAGTCAATCACGACAACAACGATATCATATATCGTATATGATAATCCATCAAATATCAAAATATCCGAAATCAAATAAATACTGTTGAGGAATCCAGTTGGATCCCCCCAACCTGTTTTCCTGCATCCACAAACATTAGCACAATACCAATTTCGCTCCAGTACGAAATTATCGCGGTATATGGGATTTAAAATATTATCCGCTTAATAGACGGCGCAATAGGGTCTCATCCGCTAAACAAAAAATGCGGGGAATCAACAACTCCAATATATACATATGCCAATATATATATATTGCTATTATATATAGTACCAATTTCACTTTTATGAAATATTCGCGGTATATGTTTTTAATAAATAACATCCGCTTACTAACGGCGCATAATGTCTATTTTAACAATCAATAGATAACAATCATCATTCAAACATGCATTCAAATATTTTAAATCTAACAATTTAAAATAAAATCGAAACTGATTCGATTGAGTGAGAAGTTCTCACCTTGATTTTAATTTCGTTTTAGCGATTTTATTTCGAATAAAATTAAACGGACGTTTAATTTTACCCAAAATTCTCACTAACTCCAAACGACTCCAATCCATCTCCATCGCGTAGTGCTTGTCCATACGATTCCAACGCAACTGGTTTTGCGCGTTTTCGACCTCGTATGAAAAAGATACGAATATTTGAAGTTACATGAATTTTCTATAATTAATTTACAACATTTATTTAAAACTTTTAACCTATGCTAAATCAGCCATTGATCCCCTATCCTTTGCATCTGAACCGTCCCCCACCCTTCTTCCTCTTCACGCACGCACAGGCTATCAAGGCCGTAACTTCCAAACCCAACATCACTAAATTAGGTTTTAAATTTACTCCGCCCACAAGCATCGATATTCCATCATACCACCGCCATCTCGAAGCTCTTCACCCCCTCTATCTTCGGCTGTGAGCATGTGAAGCTCGGCCCTACCCTCTTCACGAAAAACCGTGCGCAACAATCAACTCTTAAGCCCAAATTTCCATCGATCTACAGTTCCGTTTCCAATCACAACCGTTGGATCACAAGATCTTACTCCCCTCTACAATATTGTAGTTGAACATGAAGCTCGAAAGTGAATGGATCGAGAGATAATCGAGGAAGAAAGCATGAAGTTTCTGGCCGTTCGTTTGAGGGGTGGCGGCTGTGTTAGGGTTAGGTTTAGATATTTTTATTTTATTTTATGAAGGGTAGGGGCTATTTATAAGGAAATGAACGAACACTATTCATCCGAAAATTCCGAACTCCGATTCACGCGCCGTAACCAGCGTTTCTAGGGTTTACCCCGCGTTTCGGACACAATGGAATAGGTTTCGAAAGCTAATTCGATCATCTGTGCGAGTTATGGCTATAAACGTTCAATTTAAATTAAACCGATTTAAACGATTTTCTAGGCGTTTTAATTTGTACCGGACAAACGGTAAATCCAATTGACACGAAATTTGAAACCTTACAATAATATCACATTACGGATCCGATGAAACTGGTTTCGTCGAAATCCGAGACTTTTTGAAAAATGGCTATTTTAACTCGCCAAATTAAAATTAAAAATAATTCGATGCGTTTCGAGCTGCCACGATCAAACGATAACTCCGATTGACACGAAAATTGAAATCCGGTAATAACTAACTATTACGGATCCAATGGAACTGGTTTCGTTCAAATCTGAGACTGTTCAAAAATTGACTATTTTCACTAGTCGATTTTAATATTAAAATATTCAATTTTCACAAATTAACTTTTAATTCGATTTTAAAAGTTCTAAAATATCATTCTAACTTCAACATGATAAAATAAAATTTTACAAATCATTTTCAATCATATTTTACTCGATTTTCAATTATTTTCCATAATTTAACATATTAAATTATCGATTTAATTATTCAATTAAATCCAATAATTCAAATAAAAATTTATTTGACTTATAAATTCACTTCTTAATATCTAAAATTAATTAAATATTAAATTTTTAATTACTAAAAATCCTGGGTCGTTACAATCTTCCCCCCTTAAAAGAATTTCGTCCTCGAAATTATCAAGTAAGAAAATTTACAGAATCTATTAACTTTCCCAAAATCCATAGTTAAACTTCTTATAATAACTTTACTAAGTTTTCCATATCATACTTAGTTACCTTTTCAAAAACAACTACTAATGTTTAACTTTCAATTCCAAATCAAAGTTATAGTTTCCAAAATTTTCCAATTTTCTCAAATTTTTTCTAACGCCTTAAATTTTCGGAAAAATTTGCCATAGTCTCCTTTGCGCGGCTCGATCCGAAAAAAAAATGACAGTATATATATCACAAACATACATCTCATCAAGTAATGAGGCATCCCGAAGGGAAAAAAGTATAAAAGTACGGTATTTAATCCAAGATATGTACCTTATATTTTATTAGCGAGCATATACGGCTAATATAGCGCGAAAGCGAGCTCCAAATGCGAAGCAAACGCGATCCGCACCTACTAAAAACTCAACAACAACATGAGAACCATGTATATAGACAATAGTATCAATATACAACATATAGCAACATAATAACTATATATGTCAACATAGCAAATGCAACCAAACAACAAATGCAAACATCAACCAACTAGCATCCATAACAAATAAATATTCATTCATATTCTCTTTAATATTCAATGAATTGGTTTTCAATTTAATCACGTTTGATTCATTAACGGTGGATGTTTTTACTAACATTCATTTCCAATTAGTTTATATTCACTAATTCATATTCAAGTTGGTTCACTTCCAAATCAAATTCAATTCTATTAAGATTCACTTAACTTCAAATTGGATTTCAATTACTTTAGCTTCCAATTTCATTAACTCTTAATGAATTATATACAATCAACTAACAATCATATATCAACCAATGTATATTCTTTACAACCAAATTACTTTGCTTATATTCATTTTGGTTTAACACCATCACTTTCAATTGGTTCAATCAAATTGATTTTCATTCAATTATTCAACTTCTAATAACATTAGATTTTAATGAATTAACACTTACATTCATTATTTCATATCAACTTGATTCACATTCAATCATTTAATCAAATTTAATTTCTAAAGTTGAATTTCATTACTTATTCAAACTCATTTTTTATTTATAACTCATATTCATAAATATATTCATATAGTTTCACTTCTTACATATATAAGTTTATTTCACAATTGTAAATCACTTTAATTATAATTCAATTCTTATAATTCATTTTCTTATACAATTCTTCTTTTATTTAGATTATTCAAACAACTAAACAATCAACTTATATACACTTTAATAATTCTAAAAAATTATTTCTTCATATACAAAATATACTCAAGGTAAAATTATTCCATTTACCCAATTTAAAATCAATATTGTGCCGAATTGTTCTATTCAAGTGCTAAGAGATCCCTATCAACAACGTTAATTACTCGTATTAACCAGAATCTATATACCACTCAACAAACCAATCATCACAATATAAAACAATTTTATATTCACTAACAAATACGCTCTCATAGCTATTATTACACTCAAACTCATTCTAGAGTACTACTGACTCTATCTCTAATGAGTAATACCCAACAGAACTATGGTTGTCGCTTAACCATATGCTCTGATACCAAGATGTAACGTCCCGAAAATTTTCGACTTTCGAAAATTCAACATCGATACTCACTTTATCGACTGCCGAGAAATCGAAGGCCGGAAACCCAAAAATGTTATGGTTTAAGAAAGAAGAAAGAGAAGAAGAGATAAGAAGATAGAAAAGATAGAGAGAGAAAAGAAAATAGAAAATAGAACGGAACAGAAACCAACACAGAACAACATCAGAATCTCACAATTCGCAGCGGAACAACATATAATAGATAAATCAATAATCTTTAAACAAAGAACTATATCAGTTATTACATCACATACATTACATTTCATTACATCATATCATCAGAGTGTACAACAACAAACAACATCAAACAGTGCAGCGGAAAAAGAAATACTATATACTAATAATACGCCATGCCATCCAGCTTGCCTCCAGCAACTCCAGAATATCCTGAATATCCTGATAAACCTGAACTCTTAACTGTCCGTGTGGAAATTGGTGGGCACCCAGAGTTTAGGAAGGAAAACAATAAACTCCGAGTCAGTCATGTGACTGGTGTGGGAACTCAAAACAGTTTATTTATCTTTAAAAACAAAATAGAGGAATATTTTTAAAATCAATTCGCAATGCTTTTAAAAATGAGACTACCATAAGGCCTCCCCCACACACACACAATGCAAACGCAGAATCGGAGGAGATTTCTCCTTATGATAGTCAAAGATGCTTGATACGCATTTAAAAGAACATTTGATATTATTACTAGTGTATAGTGTAGGAAAAATTCATTTTGAAAGTAGAATATAAATCTTAGCCAACATAGACATTTCGAACTATGCCTACTATAGCTACCATCCAAACAGTGGGGCGCCACCATAAGTGAATGATAGGTTCTACAACTAATACCGTACAAGATCGTATTGTTTCTTTGGATCTCCAACGAATGATCAGGCCAAGGAACTTCCCATTGCCACATGAGAATGCCTCTGGATGGACATCCCCGAGAACCAAACCGGATCTCTACCAACACAAGGCCGGGTTACCCCTAACTGAGTAACAACTAACCGAATATGCCATCCCCCGGTCCTTTGGGACCTTTCAACCGAGCGCTCGCAATCAATTCACACAATCATAACAAAGTGTTTTCAACATGAGTAAGTATCTGGGCTCCATACCATGATACCACCCTTTTCCAGAAGGAAATGCACACATCCTAAAGGGCGCTACCCCTCATAACCTTGCTGCTTCTTTCCTGTTTTGACCATTCACGGGGTATGAGGCTCGACGAAGTCACGTCCATAAAAACATACTTTATACAAAAGCCATGCTTTGGGTCAACAAATGATCATAGAAATGATCACCAGGATAGACGATCAAATAAACGATCCTATCACAAATAATCAACATAATGATCATTTCACAGCAACACTCAGCATGTCACATTACCAAATTAGGAATATATCGTTGATAACCTTCAACTACATAACCTCTGAGCTCGTACGTCTCAGAGAAGGGTGTTAAGCTAAAAGAATAAATTCTTCGCCACCAACAGAAATATATTTGAATGAAATCGACTTTATATCTCAATTTGTAATGTCAGACAAACAATCCATACAAGTCTGTTCCGGGCTCGAACAAAACCGAAGGCACTTACAAAGAAGTCCTTGCAATCCGGATATTCACAATCCTGATCGGATTTCCCATCACTTAGGGAGTCTCTATACCGTTGCAACTCAGTGCAGAGACAATCGACAGGTCATCCTATCGCTTTCGCAAATACCGGGTCTTCAACACCGATCTTCAAATGCAATTCATAACGACGTATCACATATTCGGAATGGGTTATACGACCCCATGGTCCTTTCCCGGTTAACCCGAATAGTGAGCGCTTATTCAAAAATAAGGGTGGCATTCAAATTCAAACAAATCACATCAAATACCCATTCAAAGGGAAATATTGATAGTCGGCTATTGAACTATCAATGGATATGCACACATCACCAGTTTCCAAAAAAATTTCCAAATTATTTATTTTCCAAAATATCTTTACAAGATATATTATTTTCAATACTTCAAAAATAAATCAATATTTATTTTTAAACAAATTCTTCTTTTCATTTATAAATTCCATAATGAATTTATATTTCAAAATATTCATGCATATACGATTTCAATTATTCATTTCAATTTATCTTCAAAAAGATAAATTCTCAATATTCACTTCATATTGGAAAACATTCCCATACTTATTTATTAATAAGTAATTCACAAAGTTATTTATTTTCAACACTTAGAAAACATTCAATATACTTAAATCGAGATTAAGTATATATTTCATTCTTTAAGGAAATCATTCTCTTAAACATATTTATTTGGGCCAAAACGAATGTTACGTAAAACATCGTTACGACAACCCAAAATCACTAGTATAGGGATTCGAAATTTAAATAGATATATAAATCCCAATACTATACAAAACATTTCCTTTCGGAAATCATTTACTATAACAACAGTGTTATAGTCCACTATTTCCTTTTGTTTCTCGAAAACGTCTATTTCAACAATGAATGTTGAAATCTATGGTTTCGAATCTCAACACATTTTAAAACATCGTTAACTTGTTTTAATTCTATTTAAAATATCACATTCTAAATATTTTCTTTAACATATTATTCACTATTCAAAAACGTGAATATACTTGTTAACCAAAATTTCATCCTTTCTATATACTTTATTCTAAAGGATTATTCACTGTCTACAACGTGAATATAACTCCATAAACAAGTTATAACAATTTACTTATCAAAATAAGTCGTTTGCGAATTTATAAAACAACGTTTATAAATTCTATTTCTATTTATTTTATAACAACTTCCATTTATAAATTTCCTTTAGTAACCTATTCGATTTATAACTCAATTATAAATCAAAAGTTCACATTATAAGTTAAATGCTTATAAAACGATTATTTTACAAAATCGTTCTTTTAAACTTCCCCAAATTATAAATCTTATAACTTACAAGATTCAATGATTTATCCAAAACCATTCTTAATAACTTTTATAAATTTTATAAACCTACTGCTTATAAAATTTCATTTATAACTTCACTGTTTTTATTCTATAAATTTCATTCACTTATGGAATTCATTTTCACTTCATTCAAACACTTATAAAAACTCGTTTTATAATGTCAATATTTCAATCTATAAATATCCATTTATAAATCTCTTAATATAAATCAATTTATATTATTCTTTAAAACGTCTTCAAATTCCTTTATAATTTCACCATTTTGATTTATAAAATAATCAAATTTTATAAATCCTATATTTTAACTTTTTATAATAATTTCAAAAATCCCGATTAAACTATTTTATAAAATCATTAGCATCATATTCTCAAAAATCAGTTTTTTAACTATATTTCTCAAAAACCATAATTTTATAACTTTTAAAATTATAACGTTTATTTATTTAAAATGGATCAATTCCAAACATATAGTATATTTTCAAAAATCACTTAAAAAATCATTTTAAAATCCCAAAATTTGGTCCAATGATGCTACATACCAAATAGTCAATCACGACAACAACGATATCATATATCGTATATGATAATCCATCAAATATCAAAATATCCGAAATCAAATAAATACTGTTGAGGAATCCAGTTGGATCCCTCCAACCTGTTTTCCTGCATCCACAAACATTAGCACAATACCAATTTCGCTCCAGTACGAAATTATCGCGGTATATGGGATTTAAAATATTATCCGCTTAATAGACGGCGCAATAGGGTCTCATCCGCTAAACAAAAAATACGGGGAATCAACAACTCCAATATATACATATGCCAATATATATATTGCTATTATATATAATACCAATTTCACTGTTTATGAAATATTCGCGGTATATGTTTTTAATAAATAACATCCGCTTACTAACGGCGCATAATGTCTATTTTAACAATCAATAGATAACAATCATCATTCAAACATGCATTCAAATATTTTAAATCCAACTATTTAAAATAAAATCGAAACTGATTCGATTGAGTGAGAAGTTCTCACCTTGATTTTAATTTCGTTTTAGCGATTTTATTTCGAATAAAATTAAACGGACGTTTAATTTTATCCAAAATTCTCACTAACTCCAAACGACTCCAATCCAACTCCATCGCGTAGTGCTTGTCCATACGATTCCAACGCAACTTGTTTCGCGCGTTTTCGACCTCGTATGAAAAAGATACGAATATTTGAAGTTACATGAATTTTCTATAATTAATTTACAACATTTATTTAAAACTTTTAACCTATGCTACATCAGCCATTGATCCCCTATCCTTTGCATCTGAACCGTCCCCCACCCTTCTTCCTCTTCACGCACGCACAGGCTATCAAGGCCGTAACTTCCAAACCCAACATCACTAAATTAGGTTTTAACTTTACTCCGCCCACAAGCATCGATATTCCATCATACCACCGCCATCTCGAAGCTCTTCACCCCCTCTATCTTCGGCTGTGAGCATGTGAAGCTCGGCCCTACCTTCTTCATGAAAAACCGTGCGCAACAATCAACTCTTAAGCCCAAATTTCCATCGATCTACAGCTCCGTTTCCAATCACAACCGTTGGATCACAAGATATTACTCCCCTCTACAATATTGTAGTTGAACACGAAGCTCGAAAGTGAATGGATCGAGAGATAATCGAGGAAGAAAGCATGAAGTTTCTGGCCATTCGTTTGAGGGGTGGCGGCTGCATTAGGGTTAGGTTTAGATATTTTTATTTTATTTTATGAAGGGTAGGGGCTATTTATAAGGAAATGAACGAACACTATTCATCCGGAAATTCCGAACTCCGATTCACGCGCCATAACCAGCGTTTCTAGGGTTTACCCCGCGTTCCGGACACAATGGAACAGGTTTCGAAAGCTAATTCGATCATCTGTGCGAGTTATGGCTATAAACGTTCAATTTAAATTAAACCGATTTAAACGATTTTCTAGGCGTTTTAATTTGTACCGGACAAACGGTAAATCCAATTGACACGAAATTTGAAACCTTACAATAATATCACATTACGGATCCGATGAAACTGGTTTCGTCGAAATCCGAGACTTTTTGAAAAATGGCTATTTTAACTCGCCAAATTAAAATTAAAAATAATTCGATGCGTTTCGAGCCGCCACGATCAAACGATAACTCCGATTGATACGAAAATTGAAATCCGGTAATAACTAACTATTACGGATCCAATGGAACTGGTTTCGTTCAATTCTGAGACTGTTCAAAAATTGACTATTTTCACTAGTCGATTTTAATATTAAAATATTCAATTTTCACAAATTAACTTTTAATTCGATTTTAAAAGTTCTAAAATATCATTCTAACTTCAACATGATAAAATAAAATTTTACAAATCATTTTCAATCATATTTAACTCGATTTTCAATTATTTTCCATAATTTAACATATTAAATTATCGATTTAATTATTCAATTAAATCCAATAATTCAAATAAAAATTTAGTTGACTTATAAATTCACTT
The DNA here is from genome assembly GCA_030765085.1 of Allium cepa. Lineage (NCBI taxonomy): Eukaryota > Viridiplantae > Streptophyta > Magnoliopsida > Asparagales > Amaryllidaceae > Allium > Allium cepa. The sequence continues at coordinate 700,444,762 of CM060929.1, read as the reverse complement.
CTTAATATCTAAAATTAATTAAATATTAAATTTTTAATTACTAAAAATCCTGGGTCGTTACACGTGGCCAAGTCCACCTGTTGATTGAATCTATATTTGTTTCAAATTTATTCATGTTGTATATTGTTTTAATTTACTTTGTGTTAAATCACATATTTATATTTTTTTTATTTGTTTGATTACAAGATCTGAATTTGGTTGTTACTTCTTCTCAAATCTTATTGTGCCTTCTTGTGCTTTGCGGAGTGTGGATTTTTTTTGTTTTGAATTGATCTCTAGCTTCAGAAAGGTGAGTTATTCACGCTAGACATTCCGTACTTATATATTTGTGAAATGATGACAAGTGAATATGTAATAATTGATATTCTGTGTTCATACATGCCTACGCTCTATTGATATGATGTATAACCTGATTTTATACTTGTTACATCATCTGCTATAATATTATATGATATACTGTTATTTTATTTCTGTATCTCATACTGCAAGTTCTCTATCACTATGGGTTGAAATGATAATACCCGAATGGACTTTAGAATAAGGAAATATCATTATGGGCTGAAATGATAGGCTCAAATGATTTTTATTGTATTTGATTTACTTGGGATTGCGGGTTTGAAATGATAGAACCTGGATTTTTCTTTTTAAATTACAGATTGAAATGATAAACATCCGTATCACTTGACCTAGGTTAGAAAATACTATACATACCCGTGGTTAAATATGTATATTTTCTGAAATTTATAAGTATTTTTAAATATAAAAATATGACATTTTAATTTAAATTGGATTTAGATAATTTAAATGAAATTTATAGTGATTTTTCTATAAGTTAAAAATGTATAAGAATGAAAAGGAAAGGCGTATTTTGAAAATATGACTTAACTTGAAATTGGAAATTGGTTTTAAATGGAAATTTTAAGTTATGTAAATAAATGGAAATATTATTTTATTTAGGAGATAGGTATGTTAAATAAAATATTAAATTATTGGTTGAAATAAAAATTAAGAAATTTATAAATCATTGACTTAACAAATGAATTTAATTTAAATTGGATATTTATTAATAAAATATTAATTTATTAAAATTTATAAGTTAAGTTATATGCAAATATTTTTTTTTGTAAAGTGGAATAAGTTTGATAGGTTAAAAATAAGAAAAGGTGGAGATATATTATTTTAAAAGGTATAACAGAAATTATAGCGGTTCAGAAATACTGTGGTTTAATGAAATATGGCTTGAAATATACTAAAGAGACCTATAACAGCATTTCTGAAGTGCTGCAGTTTCTGAAAATATGAACTATGGCTTGAATATACTAAAGATACCTATAACAGCATTCCTAAAGTGCTGCAATTTCTGAAAATTTGAACTAGGTGCTGAAATTACTAAATATACCTATAACAGCACTTTTGAAGTGTTGCAGTTTCTGAGTTTGAACTATGTTTTGATATATGCTAAATATACCTACCGGGGCACTTTATAAGTGTTGCAGTTTTTCAAATTTCAATGCTTTGAAATGTTGAAATTGAGCTAATGAGCTTAGAAGTTGCTGAAATTCTAGAAATTGAATAATTGATTTGGAAGGATGACTACTTCATATTTAAATGGTTTAAATGAATTATTTTGATTTGAAATATAAACCACTTACGGAATTTATAACCACGGGTAATAATATTGCTGGTTGTTGAAGAGACCAGGATCAGATATAGGCATAATCTTTATCGATACCAAAAACCATTTTAACAACCGTGTACGCAGTGGAGATTCTAGAATGAAGTAGGATGGTGGCGACATTTTTTTGAGGTATGTACGTGGACCCGACTCCCATGAGTTGGCATAAGGTGGCTAAAATAGGAGCAATCGACGGGCTAATAAGGTCGCTCCTCTGATCTGACCCACTTCTTCGTATGCCATTCTATTACCTTGTGACTGAGTGGTGCGCACCTTTGATTTTGGGAGTGTGGTTTGAGGTGTCTGGTTGTAGTTACCACCGGTCCGAAAGTGAAATTGGTATATCTACCTTGGATTTCCTAGTTGTGCCGTGTCACCTACCCTAGCACGCCTTATACGAGTTTGGTTTTCTTCCGTAGCCCATGGAGTATCCTCTGATGGCTTTCCGATCATCCTTTAAGTTACTTGTACCTTATATTACAGTTCACTTGAGTTGGTTTACATTGTACAAGTATATATGTCCTGACTCGAATGTTTGTGTTTATTTCTTACGCTTGGGTCAGCCTGAGTAGCACGACTTGGATCTATCTTTTGGAAGCTAGAGATTTCTGGAGTTGTTTGCTTATCTAGTTTTATCTATATCAGCTCACGTATTAGAGACTTATGTATTTGGAGATTTCTACTGTATTTCTTTAGAACTGTATTTGTTTTACAGACTATGTATTTTGTACTTGTTTTGAGACTGTGTTAGTAGTGGCTTCATGAACCACTATGGTTATTTTAATTCCGCTGCGAGTATTTTAATTTATCTGTGTCTGTGATTCTGTGATTGGTTTTATTTGCTTCAAATTTTATTACAGTCCACTGTTTTGAATTATTAAAAATCAGACATGTGTGGTTTTATTGTCGATTTGAATGGTCCAAAATAGTGGGTCATTATATTCACTTTCTCTCAATGACCTTGTCATAAAGGAGCTACCTATTGTTGTTCTAGGCCTTTAGATCTATAAAAACTTGTACTTATGATCTCCATGCAATTAGATTAAAGTGGATGTAGGTGTAACGACCCAGAACTTTAGTCATTTGAAATTGGAATATCTAATTGATTTTAAATATTGAAAATTTAATTTTATAAGTTGAATAACTAGAATTTCAAATATAGCGATTTATTGGATAATTTAATTTTTGAATTTAATAATTTAAATTATTTCTATAACCGAAGCTTGGGTTTTTAAGTTAGATAAAATGATTTCAAAGCTCATTTAAATTCTATTTAATAAGAATGAAGATAATGAAACATTTCAACTGAATTTAAAAGTGATTTAACTGATGTTGCAAATAGCTCATTTTAATTAACATTAAAAATAGTCTTTCGGGGGCACTTTCTCAGATTTTGACAAAATCAGTTTCATTGGATCCGTAATAGTGTATTTTGTATGTTAAAAAAATTTCATGGTGATCGGACATATCGTATGGGCGTGCGAGATTAAAACGCGTATAAATTAACTTTAGAAATGAATATTATAATTGGGTCCAAAAATCTATCTTCTCCTTATGACCGAATTAAGAAATGAGACAAGTTCCATTGTGTTCAGAATAATGGTATAACATATAGAATGCCTGGCGGTATGTTTCGATTGGAGTTTAGAATTTTTGGATGTTTTGTAAATCAATATTTTAAATTGAAAGTTTTATATATATATATATATATATATATATATATATATAGTGTAACACCTCCATATTTTATGGGAAATATAATTAAAAAGAAATTAAAAGCGCATTTGGTACAGTGGTAAAGGCGCATGTTGACTTCCTTAGTGACTAGGGATCAAGTCCCGTTGTCGCCCAAAATCTGGAGCGATGTTTTTTTAGCTGGTTCGTTTCCAACGGATTTCCTGCGTATTTCAGCGTTGTTTCTGATTAGTGGTGGCTTCCCATTCGCTCCAATGATGTAATAGAATGAGATGGCTGAATTTTTTTGGTTGAGTGGTGTTTATGGGCTAGAATTAATAACCATTAATTGTATGAAAGAACCATATTTAATCTAATATAATCTAATGGATTATATTCTTTCAGACAATCTATAAAAAAACCATCTAACATAAACCAAATCTCTTATTCAACCGTCACCATAATTCTACAGTAAAATTAGTGTTTATTATTCTTCCTTCTATTCTCTACTAAATAAACAAATCTCTACCAAATTAAATTAGCTATATATATTCAAGCAATTTGAGGAATTCAGAAGAATCAAAAGGGAGAAGACTAAAGCAAAGATTTTTTCAAATTTGTGCAAGCTCAAGTGCAAAATGAGTGGAAATTAATATGATATAGAAAAATAAAGTAGTTCAATTTCAGTTCTTCTCTGGAATATTTATGAATTAATTTCTATTATAGATATAAATTATTTTAACTTCTTCTTCTTCCACTTCTCAAATCTATTTCATGTTTGGTATAAAATATGGGACATATAAATTGTCTGTTCATGTTTTATGGCATAAATAAGATTGAAATTTATGTAAATTACTGTATCTTCTTCTTCTTCCACCTCTCAATTCTAATTCATGTTTGGGTTGAAATTTGAAATAAACAAATTGCTATTCACGTTTCATGGCGTAAATAAGATTGGTTTAACTAAATTGAATTAGAATTGTTATTCAATTTTTAATGGCAGAACGGGTTAGTTGAATAAATTCACTATATGTTACTTGAATAAAATTATGATTTTGATTGATATAATTACATAAATTTAAATATGATTTTTGAACAAAATTGGAAAGTCTAATTGACATAATTGTTTGTTTCATATGTGTCCTAAAAATGTAAAAGTGGAATTTTGTGCAATTAAATGGTTGTGGATATTGGATAAATATTTTGCACATATTAAATCTCTAAAAGGAAAATGTAAATTAGGGTGGGGAAAAAATGTAAATTAATGGGCCCTAAGGCTAGTGTAAATCTGTAACAAAATGGCATAAAAATTACAGACAAACCATACAGACTGAATGAAGGTGAAATTGAAATAACATTTACGTAAGAAAATGGGAAATTGTGAAATAACCAAATCGGATGTAAAAATTGCCTAAAGCAGATTAATGGAAATAAACAGTATGTAAACTGTAATGGTAAAATTAATTAATCTGGAAGCGATTTGGTAGGCAGAGCTTGTAAAGGTCTGGATAGGTGTTTCATGCAGTTAAGACCAAAATATAGTTTTGGTTGTACGCACTAAGTAGGCTCGCAAGGATGTTTATTACCTTTCATCGGTTTCTAGTACGTAGGATAGATAATATCCGCAATCGTAGGCTTCTTCGGGCAGATTAACGCGGACGGAGCAAGACAAGTATGCTCCGACATGGGATTCTTTAGGCAGTTCGCTGGAGGATTTTGCACAGCCGACCCAGCTGTGGTCTCTCTTTTGGAGGACCGACACTTTGAATAGGGGCAATTCCACATTGGTGACCAAGGAGAAAAGAGGATAGGAGTCCAGTTTGGTGGAGGCTAAGCACAACTTCGGGGTCCTACAAGTTTGTTTGAGTCGGTACTGGTCAGACGTAAGAGGCATTTAGTCACAGTGCACAAGTGGAGAGCATGACTTTCACGCTGTAGCATGTGGATAGGTGAGGACATCAGTTTTGAAAAGTCGATTGACGTTCAGTATTACTGCATGGTTGACTTCCCTAGAGTGACCACGGACTTTGGCTTCTTAGGAACTGTATCAAAGAAGGATTCACTACATTATATTATTCACCCTCCACGATATCTGGGAAAGACCTGCAATTAAATTGTTTTATTCTTTCTGCTTCATTTTATTTCTCATTCACCAGAATTTATGTCCGACCCATTCATATTTTTCCTATTTTCTCCAAATCACAAGAGGGTAGGTCTAGGTTGCAGTCCTTTGCAGATTGGAGGGTCATTGAGGGAGTTGTTATCTTCATCTTTTGTTTCTTTTGTTTCATGTATTCACAATTTACTCTATATATGGGGACCTATATTGCGTACTTTGTTATGCTTTATGTTTTGGTAGAGACTACTTGTGCAACGATCCAGAATTTGACCACTTTAAAATATACTATTTAAAGTGATTTTAAATATAAAATAGGTAAGGTTATATGATTCAAACAATATTAGATAGGATTTGGAAATAGAAGTATACACAAAAATAGTAACATTTGCTTATATCAACAAAAGTTAAATTTTGTTAAAAATAAATAAATGCTTAAATAAATTGGTTTAAATGTTTAATTGAAAATATAAATCTTATTGAAAACATTTAATAAAGATAATAAAAGTGTATTAAAATATTTATAAGTATGCTAATAATCGTTTTACAAAAATAACCAAATTTGCCGCATTTTGTCACTTTTACATACACTGTAAAATTAGAGATTTTGATATTATTTAAATATGATTTTACAATATAAAGAGACATGTTTTAATTTATTTAAAGAAGTAAAAATTTTATTTTTAAATTTGGTTTATATAAATAAATAGTTTAACTAAAACGTCAAAATATGACCGTAAAATATTTTATCGAAAATCAACATTTTGTCGATTAAAAGTTATCACGACGTCATCGCACCTTTATTTTCTTATATAGAAACTATATTCAAATAGTATAAGTATTAATTAATTCACCAATCAAGTTTACTTTTACTGAACATACTTAGAAAATTCTAGAATATAATTAATAAAAGTAAGCATAAAAAGACAAAAAAAGTACCAAAGTCAAAAAATAAAACATCAAATCAAACAAACATAATAATTACTTTCTTTACTTAATACTTAAGTAAAAATTGCATAAAGTAATGATTTGAAATGTGATGTTAAGTTTTGAAAAAATAAAATTGCTCTATAAGTAAGTAAGGGTATTTTGATATTTTTACAAAATATTATTTTAATCCAAAACTTCTCTACAAATAAGACCATCATTCTTTCATTTTCTTTTACACATTTTTACATCTTCTTCTTCCTTTCTCAAGCTTTCTAAAAAGCTTCTCTAATGGCTTCTTCTCTTCCATTTCCTTACTAATTTTTTCAAAATCATATCAAACAAAGTCAAACACCACCAAACTTTATCAAAGTCCTTAGAATGCCATTAAAACATGGTTTAGCATCTAAGAAGTGAAGAAACGATAAAGGAAGAGGAAGAATAGAAGGAGGCCGAACCTATGAAGGAGGGAGGAGCAATTCGTGAATCTCCGGAGCAAGAAAAAGAGAAGGAAGTGCCGCCGATTTCATTCCAAGGAGCTGGAAGCAAATTCAAGACGCTGCGAAAGCTCTATCGAATTTTTCGAAGTTGGTTAAAGTTGAAAAAATAGTGAAGTGTTGGATGATATAAATGTTGTTAGGAAGTGAACAATTTGGTTAAAGGTGAGTACTCATATTTTAAAGTTACTAACTTCTAAAAATATTTCAAGTTAATTATATGAAAAGTGTAGTATATGTTGGATGATTTAATGGATGATAACTTGATATTATGGTTGATTATATGTTTGTGATGTAGATGATAACTTGGTTTGGTAGATGATAAGAGAAATGATTAGTAATTAACAATAGTTAATTAAACGAAAATTAAATCGATATAAATATGTGTATGAAAGTTTTTTAGCCTCTTTAAAAAGATTGAAAATGATATTATAATAATATAATACTATAATATGAAATGAAATGAAAGATGAGTTTGAAATGATGAAAATATTGTTTTAAATAGTTTAAATATGATTAAAGCAAATTTGAAGTGTTTCGAACAAGTTCCGAAGAAATTCACAAAATTGGTCAAAATCGAGCTCATCGTGTGGCGGCAGTTCGTGAATTTCGACCCGTAACTTCAAACTAATATAGAGAATGATTATAAGTTGGATTTCTTTGAAATAATTTTTTTTGGTCCACAATGATGATTATTTTCCAACGAAGAAAGAAAATCAAGATTTCATCATGTAAATTTTGAAATATGTCCAAAATAATTTTCTAAAAACTTTGTGGTTTTGCAGTTCGGAATCCAAAACGGGATTTCTTTATAAACGATATTTCTAAATGATTAAAAATATGAAATAAATTTGATAAATTATTAAAATGGCTTAAAAGAGATTTGAAATGGAAATATGAATTTTCAAATATTAAAAAGTTCTTTGAATCAAATAAGGTTATATAGCACTTACCGTAGCACTTTTATGCTGCGAATTTTATAACTTTTTGAAATATAGTTTGAAACTTAACGATTTTTTCTTTAATATTTTTTGAATGATTTTAAAGGAATAATTAAGTAATTTAAAAGATGACTTGGAAATTTTAGTAAGAGTTTGAATAAATGGTTAAGAGGAATTGTTTATACCACTTAAACAAATGTAAAGAAGACTGAATGTAATAACAAACTGAGTACACGAAAATGACTAGTACATTTGTCCTACCTGTGAGATCTGAAAAGATAAAAAAGGTGTTTAAATAAGGTTAGAGATGGAGCAACCAATGCCTTAACTTACCTGGCCTATGTTTTCTCTTTTTAGGCGAGGGGTGGAATAAATCTGATGGAAAGCCCGGATGCTCTTAAAGATCATATTTAAGTTTTTTAAGATAAAAGAAAAGAAATAAATTCTTAGAATGTTATTTAACTTAACATATTTTTATTGATGATTAGTTCAAAGGAATCGAGATCAGATTTGGGTGATTCATATTCGAAGAACCGGGATCGAATTTAGGTGATTCTTATCCGAAAATCACTTCAAATAATTTTCGAAACCCCATATGAATTAAAATCTTTTATTCGATGGTTGGTACGAAGGAACCGGGATCAAATTTGGGTGACTCCTATCTGAAAATGGGGATCAGATTTAGGTGATTCCTATCCAAAAATCCCTTCAAACTAATTTTCGAAATAAAATATATTGAAGACAAAGATCTTTATGATGAAGGATTACTTGCCATTAGTTCCTGGAGGTGAAATTTACCATATTTAAAGTGGCAGCAGTGCTCTATTATGAAAATGTTCTATTTGCAAGAATATGATTTGACGTTAAGAAAGAAATTTTTGATTAAGATTTAATGAATGATTTAGGAATATTTTCCCTAAGTTAAAAGTTATAGCTTGAATATAAGTAATCTTTGATTAACGTGTAATGAATGATTTGGGAATATTTTTCCTAAATTAAAAGTTATAACTTGCATATAAGAAATCTTTGATTAAGATTAAAAGAATGATTTGGAAAAGTTTTCCTAAGTAAAAGAGAAAATGATTTACAATTATTCGAGGATTTAAGAAAGGTTTAAATAAACCAAATGATTTGATAAATGAGGCATAATGATTGCATATACTCTTGAAAAGAAAATGGATTAAATTGAAAATAATATATCTAAGAAAGATATTTGATTTAAAAAAAAGATGAAGTAATTGATTGGTGATTGATATCCACTTATGAACTTAACATCTTTTTAAGCGATTGATTGGCATCGAAGGAACCAGAGTCAGATTTTGATGATTCCTATCCGAAAACCACTTCGAACCAATGTATACGTTCGAAAGTGAAGACATGTTGAAGATGATGATTATTGAAGACCGTGGATCTTCATAGCATGCGGATTGCTTGTTGAACATGGTCTGGGTAACTCCAATTATAGAGTTATTTATAACAGTGATTGCCTCGTTGCAGAGATTTTTTAGATTGCAAGGACTACTCGCTACTAGTGATAGTAGGAGAGTGCATTCGGTTTTGTTTAGTCCTAGAACGAACTTATATGGATGAATGTCTGACACTGCATTTCTGAGACAATGTTTGACTTTTACAAATGTAAATCTGCTTGGTGGCGGAGAAGGCAACTTCTCTTATCTTAACACCCTTCTCTGAGACATACGAGCTCAGAAGTTGTATGCTTGTGGGAGTCAAATGGTGGTCAAAGGAATGGCAGTGTGGCATTCAAAGTGGAACCTGTTATGATCAAAGCGTGGTTTTGTATGAAAAGTGTGGCTTTGAAGAAATTGAGCGTAGCCTATCTAGCCTTACATCCTGGAAGATGATATAGGATACTATGTGGTCTGACAGACGCAACTTCGAAATAAGTGAGTATGTATGGTGGTGTTCAATACGTTGGGCCCTTTAGGGGATACGTTCCTTAAGGCATTTATTGATCCATTTGGATAAAGTGGTTAGCTTGAGAAAAGCAGGGAACTACCGGTTATCAGTGGTAACATAGAAAATATAGTTTCAAATGATTAGTTTGAGAAAAGCGATTAAGGCACTGTGGGAACTATGTTTGTTATGCATGGGTCGGAGAAAAAGGCCACTAGTTCAATATCATGTTGGACATCCAATCCCAATACGAGATTTACAGTTTTGGTTGTATTCCCAAAATAGTTGTAATGACTTGCAAACATTTTAGCTACCCCTTCAGATATCATATATTCCATTCAGTATATTCTGTTGACCTAGTCTGGATATATTATCTTAGACTTAGTCCAGATATTGATACCTTATTGAATAAGTTTATTTGAAAAGTGTTTTCAAAAGAATGTCATTAAAAATAATATCAAGTGAATTTTTTATAAAAGTGTTTTGGTTATCATAAGGTAAAAACTCGTCCATGTTTATGTATTGGCGTGGTTTTATGAGATACCCTTCTTTTTAAAGGTTTTGATAACAGTCATTTTAAATTTTGAGTATCTCATGCTGGTTTGTCAAGCCTGATCCGGGTATTTTTAATACTCGAATCAGATTCAGGTAGTTTCAGGTTGAGTTGAAGACGATTGGAGTTTCCAAAGGAGCGCTGGAGATCTTCATCATTGTATGGACGTATTCTATTGTCCGCTACATCTATTGCTTTTGTTTTGCTGTTTTCAGCATTTGTAAAGGGCAGGTGTTATAACTGTCCTAGCTAAATCTAGGTTAGACTCTGATATTGTATTTATAATTTTCCATTGTAAAGACTATTATCGAAATAATATATGTCATTCCATGCGTGTGAGATTCTATTCTGTCTTTATTTTCTTTCTACCCTTAATGATCCATCTTTTCGTGCAATTTGAGTTAGACATGTGTGGTTTATTGTCGATTCAAAGGGCACAAAAAAACGGGCAATTATATTTGGTTTTAGAGCTGAAGTTTAAGGGAGAACCTTAGCTTTGTTGGGGTAAAGACTCATTAGAGATAGGGTTTGTAACACCCTAGAATGAGTTTGAGCGCATTATATATGAGTGCATATTTGTTAGTCACTAATAAATTTTTTATTTTGATTTATCGGTTGAGCGGTTAATAAATTTTGGTGGATATGGGAAGTACAACTGTATCAATAGGCATTTCTAAACTCTTAACAAGGCATATTGACACATTGATTTTGAAAAAATTGATAAGTGAAATAATTTTACCTAGGATTATATTTTGAATATAATGTATATATTTTGAAAAATTGTATAGTTGGAAGGTTAGTGACATCTTGTGATTGGAATTTCACAGTTTGACTGTAAGATGTTTCATAAAGATAATCGATAAGTAAGAAATCTAACAAGGTAATTCGGATCTTTAATACTTATTCCAAAATAATAAATTAAGAAATGATAATGTTATATTTCTATCATAAATTGATCAATTGTTGGATTTAAAAGTTTAAGTACAAATACCTTGTGAATTAAGCTTCACGATTTGACTATAAGGTGTTTGATAATAAGATTTATTTAAAGAATGAACACATAAGATAAAAATGTAATAGAAAATAATTATGTGTATGTGTATATATATATATAAGGAATGAGAATTTAAATTCGAGTAAAACAATTGTGGAAATTTAAATGAAGTTAATTAATATAAGATAAATTTATAAAAAGAATTTATAAGATTGATCTTATAAACAAAAGTAATCTCCAAAGGATTTTGAAAATGGTATTATTTCAAATAAAAAGAGGTATTTTATGATAACTAATTCCATTGACTCGAAAATAAACTAAAAATGGGCAAGAGATGTGTTTGGATGGTAAGCGCTTCTTTTAAGTATTACTCTTCGTGTTAAGAGGATATATGATACTATTGGTAGTACCCAGTTCCTTGGAATTTTTTGGAGTTACTCGATCTATATAATTTTATTAAGTTAAATAAATAATGTGAATCATTGATTATTAACCTTTATAAAAGTGTTTAAACTAAAGATAAATTGGGATTGCTAATTGCGAAAATAAAGTGGAATTTCCGACGATTCTGGACAGTCGAAATTTTTTGAATCATACCTAACTCAGAGGTAAGAAATTTGTTACAATTTTTGGTAACAGATTGAAATACTTTAAGTAAATAAAATTAGATAGGTATAATTTATAAACATGATTATAAATAAAAAGGATTCAAAAGTGGAGAAATTTATAATAGCATTAAATCGAAAATAAATTTGGTAATTATGAATTTGAAATGATAGCAACCTACGACAAACTGTAATTCACCTAGATATAAAACCAATCGAAAATTTGGGATGTGTGTATATATACTGTTTGGATGTAAAAAGGTATTATACAAAACTAGATTTAAGTCATGATCTATTAAGTAAAAAAACAATGGCTCTTTAAAAAGATAATTATAACCTAGAAAATGTTGTATTAATGAATTCTAGCATTAATTAAGGATTTAGACTTAAGTCTTTAAAATGTGATTGATTTACATAAGTTCTAAGATGAAATAAACTTAAGATAATAGTTTTATGCAAAAAGTTTATGAAACATGTATTATATATAGATCATTTCGTTCACACACTTTTGATCTATGATTTGAGTACAGAACTTTGAGGTGTTTACACCGGTCCGAAAAGGATTTACCACTCGATTCTTGACGACGAATATTGATGAGGGTTTGTATTTAGATACTTTAGTTTTCTATCATAGTTGAGATCTGTGCAAGGAAAGCAAAGGTTTCTGAGCAAAGAGCTTGATCAGATCAGAGTTCGCACTAGAGGATCGGAGGATAGATACTAGTACAGAAATAAAGTTGTGTATTCGAGTAGTAGATCGAATAAGATATTTCAAACAGATGATTTTGTATATTATATGGAATTAAGTTTAAATATAAATGTTTTGGCCAAACTTTTGTTTTGGGTAATTTCGAGGATGAAATTATTTTAAATAGAGGAGAATGTAACGTCCCAGAATTTGATCACTTTAAAATATACTATTTAAAGTGATTTTAAATATAAAATAGGTAAGGTTATATGATTCAAATAACATTAGATAGGATTTGGAAAGGGAAGAACACACAAAAATAGTAACATTTGCTTATATCAACAAAAGTTAGGTTTTTTAAAAATAAATGAATGCTTAAATAAATACGTTTAAATATTTACTTAAAAAGATAAATCTTATTGAAAACATTTAATAAAGATAATAAAAGTATATTAAAATATTTATAAGTATGTTAATAATCGTTTTACAAAAATAACCAAATTTTGTCGCATTTTGTCACTTTTACATACATTGTAAAATTAGAGATTTTGATATTATTTAAATATGATTTTAAAATATAAAGAGACATGTTTTGATTTATTTAAAGAAGTAAAAAGTTCATTTTTAAATTTGGTTCACATAAATAAATAGTTTAACTAAAACGTCAAAATGTGACCGTAAAACATTTTGTCGAAAATCAACGTTTATCGATTAAAAGTTGTCGCAACGTCATCGCACCTTTATTTTCTTGTACAAAAACATATATTCAAATAATATAGGTACTAATTAATTCACTTCAAGTTTACTTTTACTAAACATACTTTGAAAATTCTAGAATATAATTACAAAAAGTAAGCATAAAAAGAAAAAAAAAAGTACAAAAGTCAAAAAGTAAAACATCAAATCAAACATAATTATTACTTTCTTTACTTAATACTTAAGTGAAAATGACATAAAGTAATAATTTGAAATGTGATGTTAAGTGTTTGAAAAATAAGATTGCTTTATAAGTAAGGGTATTCTAATCTTTTTACAAGATATTATTTTAATCCAAAAATTTTCTATAAATAAGACCACCATTCTTCCGGTTTCTTTTATACATTTTTACATCTTCTTCTTCCTTTCTCAAGCTTTCTAAAAAGCTTCTCTAATGGCTTCTTCTCTTCCGTTTCCTTACTAACTTTTTTAAAACCATATCAAACTAAGTCAAAACACCACCAAACTTTGCCAAAGACATTAAAATACCATTAAAACATGGTTTAGCATCTAAGAAGTGAAGAAACGATGGAGGAAGAGGAAGAATAGGAGGAGGTCGAACCTATGGAGGAGGGAGGAGCAAGTCGTGAAGCTCCGGAGCAAGAAAAAGAGAAGGAAGTGCCGTCGATTTTATTCCAAGGAACTAGGAGCAAATTCAAGGCGCTATGAGAGCTCTGCCGAATTTTCCAAAGTTGGTTAAAGTTAAAAAAAAATAGTGAAGTGTTGGATGATATGAATGTTGGTAGGAAGTGAACCATTTGGTTAAATGTGAGTACTCATATTTTAAAGTTACTAATTTCTAAAAATGTTTCGAGTTAATTACATGAAAAGTTTAGTATATTTTGGATGATTTAATGGATTATAACTTGGTTGATATTATGGTTGATTATATGTTTGTGATATGGATTGTTTGATAAATGATAAGAGAAATGATTAGTAATTAACCATAGTTAAATTAAATCCATACAAATATGTGTATGAAAGTTTTTTAGCCTCTTAATGATTTCAAAATATCTAAAAAGATTGAAAATGATATTATAATAATATTATATTATAATATGTAATGCTATGAGATGAGTTTGAAATGATGAAAATATTGTTTTAAATAAGTTTAAATAGTTTAAATATGATTGTAAACAAATTTAAAGTGTTTCGGATAAGTTCCGAACCAGTTCACAAAATTGGTCAAAATCGAGCTCGTCGCGTGGCGGTAGTTTGTGAATTTTGACCTGTAACTTCAAACTAATATAAAGAATGATTTATAAGTTGGATTTCTTTGAAATAAAAATTATTTGGTCCAAAATGATAATAATTTTCCAACGAAGAAAGGAAATCAAGATTTCATCAAGTAGATTTTGAGATATGTCCAAAATAATTTTCTAAAAACATCGCGGTTTTGCAGTTTGTAATCCAAACAGCATTTCTTTATAAATGATATTTCTAAATGATTAAAAATATGAAATAAATTTGATAAATTTATTAAAATGGTTTAAAATAGATTTGGAATGGAAAATATGAATTTTCAAATATTAAAAGTTCATTAAATCAAATAAGCTTATATAGCACTTTCCGCAGCACTTTATCTGCGAATTCTATAACCTTTTGAAATATAGTTTTAAACTTCACGATTCTTTCCTAAATATTTTGTGAATGATTTTAAAGGAATAATTGAGTAATCAAAAAGAAGATTTGGAAGTTTTAATAAGAGTTTGAATAAATGGTTAAGATGAATTGTTTATACCACTTAAACGAAAAGCAAAGAAGACTGAATATAATAACAAACTGAGAATGCGGAAACGACTAGTACATTTATCCCGCCTATGTGATCTTGAAAGATAAAAAAAGGTGTTTAACTAAGGTTAGAGATGGTGCAACCAGTGCTGTGAACTTACCTGGCTTATGTTTTCTCGTTTTAGGCGAGGGGTGGAATAGATCGAAAGGAAAGCCCGGATGCTCTAAAAGATCATATTTAAGTTTTTCTAAGATAAAAGAAAAGAAATAAATTCTTAGAATGTTATTTATCTTAACATCTTTTTATCGATAATTAGTTCAAAGGAACCGAGATCGGATTTGGGCGATTCCTATCCGAAAATCATTTCAAACTAATTTTCAAAACCCATATGAATTAACATCTTTTATTTGATGGTTGGTACAAAGGAACCGGGATCGGATTTGGGTGATTCCTATCTAAAAAACCGTTATCGAATTTGGGTGGTTCATACCGAAAAACCAGGATTGGATTTTGGTGATTCCTATCCAAAAATCCCTTCAAAATGATTTTCAAAATAAAATATATTGAAGACAAAGATCAATGAAGATAAAGATCTTCATGATGTAGGATTACTTGCCATTGGTCCCTGGAAGGTAAATTTACCATATTTAAAGTGGCACTAGTGCTCTGTTATGTAAATCTTTGATATGCAAGAATATGATTTGAAGTTAAGAAAGAAATCTTTGATTAAGATTTAATGAATGATTTAGGAATACTTTCCTAAGTTAAAATTTTTAGCTTGAATCTAAATAATCTTTAATTAACATGTAATGAATGATTTGGGAAGGTTTTCCCTAAGTTAAAAGTTATAACTTGAATATAAGAAATCTTTGATTAAGTTTAAAAGAATGATTTGGAAAAGTTTCCTAAGTAAAAAAAAGATTTGGAATTATTCCAAGATTTAAGAAAGGTTTAAATAAACCAAATGATTTGATAAATAAGGATTGCTGATTCCATATACTCTTAAAGAGAAAATGGATTAAATTGAAAAGAATATATCTAAGAAAGATATTTGATTTAAATAAAAGATGAAATAATTGATTGATGGTTGATATCCACTAATGAACTTAACATCTTTTTAAGCGATGACTGGCTTCGAAGGAACCGGAGTCAGATTTGGACGATTCCTATCCGAGAACCACTTCTAACCAATGTATACGTTCGAGAGTGAAGACAAGTTGAAGATGATGATTATTGAAGACCATGGTTCTTCATAGCATGAGGAACACTCTTTGAACATGCTCTGGGTAGCTCCCATTATAGAGTTATTTATAGCAACGGTCTCCTCGTTGTGGAGATTTTTTGGATTGCAAGGACTACTCGCTACTAGTGGTAGTAGGAGAGTGCATTCGGTTTTGTTCGGCTCCAGAACGAACTTGTATGGATGAATGTCTGACATTGCATTTATGAGACACAACGTTTGACTTTTACCAATAAACGTCTGCTTGGTGGTGGAGAAGGCAACTTCTCTTAGCTTAACACCCTTCTTTGAGACATTTGAGCTCAAAGGTTGTATGCTTGTGGGAGTCAAATAGTGATCAAAGGAATGACAATGTTGCATTCAAAGTGGAACCTGTTATGATCAAAGCATGGTTTTGTATGAAAAGCGTGGCTTTGATAGTCTCACTAGTATCACATGTCGAAAGATGATATGGGATACTATGTGGTCTAACAGACGCGAATTCGGAATAAGTGAGTATGTATGGTGGTGTCCAATACGTTGGGCCCATTGGGGGACACGTCCCTCAAGGCATTTATTACCCCATTTGGACAAAGTGGTTAGCTTGAGAAAAGCAAGGAATTACCAGTTAGCAGTAGTAGCGTAGCAAGTATAGTTCCAAGTGACTGTTTGAGAAGAGTGATTAAGGCACCATGGGAACTATGTTTGTTATGCATGGATTGGAGAAAAAGGCCATTAGTTCCCTATCACGTTGGAAATACAATCCTAATACAAGATTTACGATTTTGATTGTATTCCCAAAATAGCTATAATGACTTGCAAACATTTCAGCTACTCCTTCTGATATCATATATTCCAATCGGTATATTCCATTGACCTAGTTTAGATATATTACCTTAGACTTAGTCCATATATCGATACCTTATTTGAATAAGTTTATTTGAAAAGTGTTTTCAAAAGAATGTCATTAAAAATAATATCAAGTGAATTTTGGTATAAAAGTGTTTTGGTTATCATAAGGTAAAAACTCGTTCGTGTTTATGTATGGGCGTGGTCTTATGAGATACCATTCTTTTAGATGGTTTTTGATAACATAGTCATTTTAAATTTCAAGTATCTCACGCTAGTTTATCAAGCCTGATGCAGGTATTTTTAACACTCAGGTCAGATCCGAGTAGTTTCAGGTTTAGTTGAAGACGGTTGGAGTTTCCAGAGGAGAGCTAGAGATCTTCATCATCTTATGGACGTATTCTACAATACACTACATATATTGCATTTGTTTTAGAATTTGTAAGGGCAAGTGTTATAACTGTCTAGGCTGAATCCAGTTATTCCGTTCGTGTAAGATTCTGTTATGTCTTTATTCTTTTTCTACTCTTAATGATCCGTCTTTTCGTGCGATTTGAGTAAGACATGTGTGGTTTATTGTCGATTCAAAGGGAAAGAAAAAATGGGCCATTACAACTTGGTACTTTTGGTTTCTGAAATAAATTTGGGATAATATTATGGTTTTAATGAAGCTGTTTTGCTATTAATTTATAATTAGTGAAAGTTTTATTCCGCTGTAATATTTGGTCATTTTATATTATTTCCTTAGTCTTTGTGCTATGTTATGGATTTTTATTTCACCCGACCACCCGTGCTTCTTGTCATGTCCGATTTTCAGGGTGCCAAGAGGTGCGGGGTGTCACAGTTGGTTTCAGAGCTAAGGTTTCGGTAATCCTCAAAATATTTAAAAAATATAAAGGTTTTCGAATAATGTTTAAAGGATATTCCAAATAATACTTTTAAAAGTATATGTATATTTTTGAAAAAAAAGAAATTTTAGAAATGGGTCCCTCATATCTCTTCCTCCCTATCTATTGAACTATTTTTGGGGTACCTAATCCCATCCTTTTATTATTCATAGATAGAAATGTCTGAACCATAAGATATCCACAAAGTTCTAGGCCTTAATATGCCTGCTAGGTTCAGATGTTATTTGCAGGCTACTGCACGAGCAGAGCCACCAGTTAGGGATGCTCGATGGAAAGGGCTCCAGCCCGTCCGTGAGGCGTTCACGATTTTCCTAAGTTATGAAAGGACTACACGAGCTTAGGAGGCAAGCCATTTCATGGCACCGAGTCATATACTAAGGTGAGAGCTTAGATCCATAGTTGTGAGCAGATATTTTTACTTCTGCGATTGGAGGACTTGACTCGGAGGCAATTGGCTTCATAGAAGTTGCGGGGAGAGGCTCTTTGTTGGTGGGGCATTGTGGAGGATAAGGCTGGTAATTTTACTTGGGTAGATTTTCATACTATGGTCGAGAAGAAATTCTCATCGCACGCTAAAGAGGGAGTGCAACTAGAGAAATTTATACAGCTCAAGCAAGGGGATACGACAGTTAAGGAATATGTTTATCATCTCAATGAGCTTGCCAAATTTGGACTAGACCTGATCAGTACTCCTCACAAGAAGGCGTTGAAGTTCGCTAAAGGTTTGAGTCAGTCACTACAGAGTTCAGCGGTGAGCCACATTCCGATGGGAGCCACTTTTGAGGAATTGGTATAGATGGCTTTACTTGCTGATACTGAGAAGAAAGGAGATGTGGCGCCAAAGAGTGATGGGAAGAAGTAGTCGAAAGGAAAGAGGAAAGGAGGAGGAGGGTCAGATGGAAAAAGGAAAGTTCCAAGGAAGGACCGGAAGTGCAATACTTATAGGAAACCAGGTCTTCTTGCTAGAGGGGCAGGAGAGCGACTAAGACTGAGGTGCTATCTTTGCGATCAAGTGGGGCGTATGAAAAAGGATTGTCTGTCGAAGCCCAAGGACAGTTCATAGACACCTTCACAACGTGCTCAGGATTATGCTTTATAGTCAGCTCCTTCCTCTAGTACTCGTTTGATTATGGACAAGGGAAAGGAGGTGACCATCAAAGGTGTGTTCTCTATCTCTGATTTTCCTGTTCGTACCCTATTTGTTTCTGAAGCTTCTCACTCTTTTATATCTAGTACTTTGGTAGAGGCTCTTGGACTTGATGCTTGCTTCGTGATCGACCTAGTAGTAATATCAAATCCCGTAGGAGGATCAGCCTATTTATCCATGTTATTTTGGGATTTCAAATTGTTTATTTTAGGGGTTGAGTTTGACTGTAATACCTTTGTATTGGGCTTTTCTAGGTTCGGGTTGATTCTTGGTATGGATTGGCTATCCACGTAGGGTGTTATTCTTGATTGCGATAAAAGGGTAGTGATTTTAGGCGCTTGTAGTGGACGTACCTTGGAGGTATCTTGTGATCCTAGAGGATTATTCATGTTGAGCTACCTTTATTCTCTTGACTTATCGCTCGACAGTTGGAGTTTAGTACCCGTTGTTAAATACTTTTTAGATGTGTTCGAGGAGGTTGTTGGCCTTCCACCTTAAGAGAGATCGAGTTCAAGATTTATCTTATCGATGATGCCAAACCGCTTGCATTACCAATAAGGCATATGGCTCCTAGGGAACGTTGTGTGTTGAGCAAGAATATTGGAGAGCTTTTGGAGAAGGGCTTCATTCATAGGAGCATTTTTAAGTGGGGTGCACCCGTTATCTTTGCCACTAAGTGGGATGGCTCTCTCAGGCTTTGCATGGATTATAGGGAGCTTAATAAGTTGATGAAGAAGAATCACTATCCTCTTCCCCGTATAAACGATCTCTTCGACTAGCTAGTAGGAGCCAATGTATTTTCGCAGCTCGGTTTGGCCATGGGATTTCATCAGTTGCATGTGGCGGAGGAAAGCATCGAAAAGACCGCGTTTAAGATTCCGGATGGGTTATTTGACTGGTTAGTCATGCCATTTGGTCTAAGCAATGCTTCGACATATTTTGTGGACCTGATGAGTCGAGTATTTCGCGAATCGTTAAACAAGTTTATGGTAGTGTTCGTCGACGACATTTTGGTATATTCGCGAAGCAAGGAGGAGCATACTGTTCACCTAGAAGAATTGCTTAGGACCATGCGAGCACATAAGTTGAAGGTGAAGTTCTCCAAGTGCCGCTTTTGGAGGGATGAGGTTCGCTTTTTGGGACATATCATTTTGGAGGATGGACTTGCAGTAGATCCGAAAAAAGTGGCAGTAGTACAGGATTGGCAGACCCCTAAGAATGCTACTGACATAAGGAGTTTCTTGGTCTTGCTAGCTACTATAGGAAGTTCATTAAGGACTTCACTAGGGTATCGGCTCCAATTACCTGCCTTACTAAGAAGAATCATCTTTTGTTTGGAAGGCCAAGTGTGAGGATGCCTTTGGTCGATTGAAGGAAGCATTAACTACCGCACCCGTATTGGTATTACCGAATGGAACCAAGCCTTTCTCAGTTTATACAGATATTGTTGTATGGGGTTAGGGGCGGTATTGATGCAAGTGGGTAGGGTAGTGTGCTATGCAAGTAGACAATTGAAAACGCATGAGAAGAACTACTCGACACATGATCTTGAGTTGGTAGCTATAGTTTTTGCTCTCAAGTCTTGAAGGCACTATCTCTTAGGAGAAAGATTTGAGCATTTCACAGATCGTAGATCTTTGAAGTATCTATTCTTTTAGAAGGACTTGAATTTGAGACAGCGAAGATGGATAGAGTTTTTAGCCTCTTATGACTTTGAGATTTCCTATACCCCTGGCAAGGGTAATGTAGTGGCAGATGCGTTGAGTAGACGCAAAGTGGTTTTAGGTCCTCTATTTTTAGAATGAAAGCATTTGGAGTAAAATTCTACCTTTAATTTTAGACCTCCATTGGATTTAGCTCTGGAAGTGCGAGCATCCCTTGACGTGCAGCCTACTTTGATGGAGAGGATTGGAGCAAGGCAAGGTGAGGAGAAGAGTTAAAGGAAATTTTCGATAAGCTTGGCAGAGGAAAGTCAACACCATATCTTAGGCGCTATACCATGGACACTAGGGGATGGCTTAGAAGGCATGGTAGATTTTGTGTTCCCCATAGTGAGGATTTAGTAGATGTAATGTTGGCCGAGTCACATCATTCTAGGATAATAGTGCACCCGGTGGTGGTAAGATGTACCGGAATATGAAGAGGGTTTTCTATTGCCCCGGAATGAAGAAGAGGGTGGTGGAGTATGTATCAAAGTGCATCACTTGCCAAAGGGTAAAGGTGGAACAGAAAAAGCCCAGAGGACTGTTGCAACCATTGGATATTCCATTATGGAAATGGGAGAGCGTCTTTATGGACTTCATGGATGTATTTCTAAGGTTACGAAAAGGGAACACGAGCATTTGTGTCATTATGGGTAGACTGACGAAGAGTTCTCAATTTATACCCATTAAGGGTAATAGGATGGCAGCTTCTTTGGCGACGCTTTATGTAAGGGAGATAATTAGGCTTCATGGAGTTCTCGCCAGCATTGTGAGCGATAGAGATCCATTATTCACCATCGAGTTTTGGAGGAGTCTTCAGCAAGCATTGGGAACAGAATTGAATCTGAGCATGGCATATCACCCTCAGACAGATGGATAGACTGATATGGTAAATAGGGTTTTGGAAGATTTTCTCAGGTTGTGCATTATTGACTTCGGAGGCACTTGGAAAGGCCACCTACCTTTGGTGGAGTTCGTGCACAATAATAGTTATCAAGCAAGCATTGGAATGGCACCATTCAAGGTCATTAATGGCAGACCATGTAGATCACCAGCCTGTTGGTGGGATACCACCGATTGGATTTTACTTGGACCAGACTTGTTGAGCGAAACTTCTATGAAGGTGGATTTGATTCAAAAGAGGTTAAAGAATGCACAAGATAGACAAAAGTCATATGCCGATAGATAACGTTCAAATTTGGTGTTTAAGGTTGGAGATATGGTTTTTGTCAAGGTTTCTCCTCTGAGAAACATTATGAGATTTGGCTCAATGGGTAAGTTGGCACCGAGATTTGTAGGACCCTTCCCTATTACTACACAGATTAAAAAAGTGGCATATAGAGTTGGTCTTCCAGATAAGTTGGCAGGAGTTCACAATGTTTTTCATGTTTCGCATATGAGTAAGTGTCTACATGATTCCGCGGTAGTAGAACTCGATCAGCTAAGGGAAGTGGAGGTTGAGCGTGAATCACTTGTGTGTCGTACACCCACCCGTATATTGGAACACAGTGTTAAGAGATTAGGCAACAAGGAAGTTTGTCTGGTGAAGGTTCAGTGGGAAGATGACCCCATGGAGTGCACATGGGAATCTGAGGAGAGAATTTGAACTTCTTATCCTTTTCTATTTGAAGGTACACTTCAAATATCATATCTTTGATCTTTCCTTAGTTAGGGTCTTTTCGATAATATTTAAGTGAAACTTATGGATGGTAGCTTGGTTGTAAACATGTCGTTAGGGCATGTTATGTTTGTTGGATGAAACTGATTGCAAGTGGATGCCAATATTTGAAAATAGATGCATTGCATGCACTAGATAGATATTTATTAGGATAATCGGCCAACTAGGTACACACACCTACATATGCATGCCTGTTATCTATTGCATTTGCACATGGTTGTATATATATGTGTGTGTGTGTGTGTGTGTGTGTGTATAAATGTATGTTGCATATGGATGGTGCATTTGGGTGAATGATTGAAACATACATATAGAATTATCATTTATACTAGGGTAATTGCATACATTTGGTTGTATGGCATGATCATACTTGCATTATAGGAGGTCAACAGAATCAGTAGACCGACTACCTTTTTGCATTAGGTAAGTTCATATGCATTTCACGTTGCATAAATCATAAATTGCATTAGTTAAAAATAAGGACAATGGTAGAAATAGATGATGGTTGAGTAGATGGACGTAGTTCTTGGATTCTAGTTATTAATTATGTTCTTCCGTCTTTGGAGATTTTGGGGGCAAAATCCTTTAAGGGGGGAGAACGTAACACCCCGATATTTTACTAGAAATATAATTAAAAAGAAATCAAAAGCGCATTTGGATAGTGGTAAAGGTGCATGTTCACTTTCTTAATGACCAGGGATCAAGTCCCGTTGTCGCCCAAAATCCTGAGTGATGTTTTTATAGCCAGTTCGTTTTCATCAATTTTCCTACGTATTTCAGCATTGTTTTTTACATATTGCAACTTCCCATTCGCTGCAGTTATGTAATAGGATGAGATGGATAAATTTTATTAGTTAAGTGATGTGTATGGGCTAAAATGGATAACCATTAAGTATATGAAAAAAAACAGATTTAATCTAGAATAATCTAATGGATTATATTCACTCAAACAATCTATAAATAAACCATCTAAGCTAAACCTAATCTCTTATTTAGTCGTCGCCATAATTCTACAGTAAAATTAATATGTATTATTCTTCCTCCTTTTCTCTACTAAATAATTTTTTTTACCGAATTAAATTATCTATATATATTCAAGCAATTTGGGGAATTTAGAAAAATCAAAAGGGAGAAAGATTAAAGCAAAGCTTTTTTCAAATTAACGCAAGAACAAGTGTCAGGTGAGTGGGAAATAATATGAAATAGAATAAATAAAGTAATTCAATTTCAATTCCTTTCTGACACGTTAATATTAATTAACTTATGTTATTAATTGAAAATTGATGTAATTTACTGCAACTTCTTCTTCTTCCACTTCTCAAATCTAATTCATGTTTGGTTTAAAATATAGGACATATAAATTATATGTTCATGTTTTATGGCATAAATAAGATTGAAATTTATGTAAATTATTGTATGTTATTCTTCTTCCACTTCTCAATTCTAATTCATGTTTAGATTGAAACTTGGGACAAACAAATTATTTTTCACCTTTTATGGCATAAATAAGATAGGTTTAATTAAATTAGATTAAATTAGAGTTGTTATTTAATTTCTAATGGTAGAATAGGTTAGTTGAATAAATTCAAAATATGTTACTTGAATAAAATTATGGTTTTGATTGATATAATTACATAATTTTGAATGTGGTTTTGGAACGAAATTGGGAAGTCTAATTGGCATAATTATTTGTTTCATATGTGGCATAAAAATGTATAAGTGGAACTTTATGTAATTCAATGGTTTGCGGCTATTGGATAAAATTTTTGTACAAATTAAATCTCTAAAAGGAGAACGTAAATTAGGGTGGGAAAAAATGTAAATTAAATGAACCCTAAAGGCTAGTGTAAATCTGTAACAAAATGGGATAAAAATTACAAACAAACCATATGGACTGAACGAACGTGAAATTGAAATACCATTTATGTAAGGAAAAGAGAAATTGTGAAATAACCAATTCGAATGTGAATATGGCCTAAAGCAGATTAATGTAAATAAACAGTATGTAAACAGTAACGATAAAATTAATTAATCTGGAAGCGATTTCATAGGCAGATCTTGTAAAGGTCTGGATAGATGTTTCATGCAGTTAAGACCAAAATATAGTTTTGGTTGTACATACTAGGAGTAGGCAAGTAGGTTTGCAAGGATGTTTAGTACCTTTCATAGGTTGCTAGTACATAGGATAGATAGCATTCACAATCATAGGCTTCTTCAGGCAGATCGACGTGGACGGAACATGAAAAGTGTGCTCCAACGAAGGCTTCTTTAGGCAGTTCGTTGGAGGATTTGGCATAGCCAACCCAGCCGTGGGCGCTTTTTCGGAGGATTGACACTTTGGATAGGGGCAAGTCCATGTTGGTGACCAAGGAGACAGGAGGATAGGAGTCCAGTTTGATAGAGCCTTAGCACAACTTCGAGGTCGTACGAAATTGTTGAGTCGGCACCGGTCAGACTAAGTGGCATTTGGTAACAGTGCATGGGTGAAGAGCATGACTTTCATACTGTAGCATGTGGATAGGTAAGGACAGAAGGTCTGATAAGCCGATTGACCTTTAGTATTACTGCATGGTTGACTTCCCTAGAGTGACCAAGGACTTTGGCTTCTTAAGAACTGTATCTAAGAAGGATTCACTGCATTATATTATTCACCCTCCGCGATATCCGGGGAAGACCTGGAAGTAAATTGTTTTATTCTTTCTGCTTCATTTTATTTCTCATTCACTAGAATTTATGTCCGACCCATTCCTATTTTTCCTATTTTCCCCAAATCACAGGAGGGCAGGTCTAGGTTGCAGTCCTTTGCAGCTTGTAGGGTCATTGGAGCAGTTGTTATCTTCGGCTTTTAATTCTTTTGTTTCATGTATTCCGTTTATTTTTTGTACTTTACTTTATATATGGGGACCTATATTATGAACTTTGTTATGTTTTATGTTTTGGTGAAGACTACTTGGTACTTTTTGTTTTAGAAATAAATTTGGGATAATGTTGTTTTTAATGAAGCTATTTTGCTATTAATTTATAATTAGTGAAAGTTTTCTTCCGCTGTAATATTTTAATCATTTTATGCTGTTACTTCAGTCTATGTGCTATGTTGTGGACTTTTATTTCACCCGGCCACCCGTGCTTCTAGTCATGTCCGATTTTCGGGTGCCTAGAGTTACGGGGTGTCACACACACACACACACACGTGTATATATATATATATTACCATACCTACCCATACTCTCATACACCTAACCCATGATTCCTACTATTCAAAGCATACTTCTCCTTCTATATAATTCTTGGCAGCATAAGAAAAGGGTTTGCAAAATTTCAATTTCTAATTTCAACCTACTTTAACCCCATCCGACAATCCACGTTGCTTGGGACCAATCAGTGAATTATTAGGGAAAGTCATCAACTACAAAGTTGCTTGACTCATTCAATGGTTGGATTATCATCAGTTGCCGCGTGGTGGACGTAGTTCGGTGATGAACGTGAAATCTTTTTTCATTTATTTCGACGATTAGGTTCGTCCTTGGGCAATGGCACTTGAAGGGAAGTTGTAGAGGAGGTCGAGGGCAACTCATGGCCAAAGTTTCATAGCCAATGGCGAATTATGGCAGCGAAAATTGCCTCCACTCTTATGCGGTGCTGTGGGTTCGGGTTTTGGCCATTGAGGGTGCTAAGAAAAGCTAGGACGGCCACGTGGGTGGCTAGATGGGCGGCAAAGGTGGAGGACCTCGCCGGGTGGCTCGCAGCTAGAGGGAAGGCGACGGTATCAGGTTGAAATACCCATGCATGAGTACTACTTGAACCAGATATTCGGGGAATAGCATTGTTTATAATGGGTGGGCAGATGGTTTTGGGTTGGGTGAGGATCCTTTAGATTTGTAATTTAATTTAATTTATTGAGGCCCTATCGAGACGAAACTTTTTGCGTTGCGCTCGTAATAATGAAAGCTTCGCATTGGAGTTAGTCTGGTTGGATTTAAAGACAGTTGAAATTTGGGCTAGAATTCGATGTCATTCGATTTTAGTTCGAAACTGGAATGTCTCAGCGACGACAAAAAATTTTGGTGAGTTAAACTCACCTTTTTGGTTAAATATATGATATATAGTTGATAAAAATTATTGGATGATTGTTTGAATAAATTCCTATATTTAAATTAGTTGGATTGAATATTCCCGCCTATTGGAGCGGACGAGAGCCTATTACGTTCCCATGTAAGAGCGGATGGCCCTTTGTATATGAATCCCGCCTTGAAGCGGTTGATCTATATTTCATGATTATATAAGTTTGTGATGCATAGGGAAATAGGTTGGAGGGATCCAATGGGATTCCTTGCTATCGTTGAATTGTTTCCATATTATTTCTTTTATATGGATTATTGAAAATGAATCTTATTATGGACACTATTGTCCTTAAGTTGGTTTTTTCAGAACTACTAGTAATTGCCATTTAAGTTGGAAATAGTTTTTGAGACAAGAATTTGAAATTTGAAATTAGGTTTCAAAAATATTTTGTTTTAAGGAAATCTATCTAATTATATTAATATTGTTTTAAAGTTATTTAATAATATTAATATGTTTTAAAGTTAATTAATTATAATAATATTATTTTAAAGTTATTGAATTATATTAATATTGTTTTAAAGTTAATTAATTATAGCAATACTATTTTAAGATTGTTTAATTATAGTATTATTATTTTAAAGTTAGTTGTTTACAGTAATATGGTTTTAAAGAATTTATCAAAATGTGAAAAGATTAACTATTTCAAGAATAATTATGGTTTGAAATTAATAATAAGGATTATTAATAATGTTTTGAAAATAAATCATTATTGTTTATAAAAAAGGGTAAAGATTAATTATTATTGTGTCTTAAACAATTTTTGAAATTATAAATTATCATTTTTAAGATGTTTTTAACTTAGTAGTTTTCATTTATTATAATACTTTTGTTAATATTTTTATTCTATCACGGTGTTTTGAAGTAAAAGATTTTAAATATTTAAAAGTGTATCGAGACCCCTGAATAGAGTTGAAAGACTTAGAATTTAAAAAGGAGTTCATAAACGGTTTGAAGACTTAAGGGAAGATTATTTACAAGGTGAAAGAGTTTATAAACGGTTAGATATATATAAATGAATTTTAGAAACAAGTTTATAGATTTATAAAAGAAGTTTATAAATGGTTTAAAGATTTATAAAGGATTTACAAATGAGTTTTAGAAATTTACAAAAGAATTTATATATGATTGAAATGTTTAAAAGAAGTTTTATAAATGGTTCCAGTTTTTTTTAAAATGGTTTATAAGTGGTTTTAGAGAATTAGACGGAGTTCATGAATGATTTTTGAATTGAAATAAAAGAAGTTCTTTCTCAGTTTTTTAAATATGCTTATACTGTTGAGATAGGTATATGGATATTCTCTAAGTATTGAAATTATAAGGATTGGTGGATATATCTTTGTAAATACAATTAATTTACAAAGTGATTTTTATTTATAATATATTTATTAAAGGAGGCTGGTGATTGCTTATGTGCTTAATCGATGTTGGTTTTCTATGGAATAAATCCTTGACTGAATGATTGTTATTCAATAGGTAAATAAACGACTATCAAATAAGGACCCAAACGTAACATTGGAAATATCTAGGAGAAACATGTGAGTTATATGGCACAGTCATCTCCGATGATGCTGTACTATGCGTATAAATCTTATTTTTTTCTTATAGGACAATGATTAAGAAATCCGTCCACTAATGGTTAGGAGGTGATCTTTGATCCTATCTTTGATTGTTTATTTCCTAAAGAACCAGGGTTGAGTTTACCGAAAATTATCGAATGTTGTATCGAAGAGACCGGGATCAGATCTGTTTCCATTGGTTTGGTTAATGTGTTTAGGGGGTTCTCGCTTTCTGTTTGGTGGCGAGCAAGAGACTCTTACCCCTACACATCTCGGAGAGATAGTATAAGGCCTTGATGGTTGGTTTGCTTGTGCTTACAACCGCGAGGTTGGCTGTAAAAGTAGATTCAAGGTACCAGTGTATGCCATGGTAGGGCATGGATGGTTGAAAAGCCTACCGATCATCACTGCCAGATGGTTGAAAAGCCTATCGGTCGTTACATTTGGTATCAAAGCCGACCGATCATCACTGCCAGATGGTAGGGCTGGTACCAGTATATTCAATTTCAATTGTATAGTTGTTGTCATCGAAACCATATATTTGATATCCTAACAATCTTCCCCCTTTTGATGATGACAACTATACAATATACTTATATATAATTTTCTAAATCTCCCCCTGAATATGTGTTTTCCATTATTTATTGTGCTTTTTATTTTTTCTCCCCCTTTGGCATTATAAAAAGCGTAATAATTTTTTTAGTTATAGACATTATGTTCATAGCAATTAGTATTTACCAATCGTTGTAAGGTTACGTGAATATACACAGTAATAACACATCAAAAAGTAATTTTCATTAATCATATTGATTACATGCATAGATTTTTAGCATTTTTATAAAAGATGGAATCCAGAAAAAAAATCTAAAGATCTTTTGGGGAAGCTTTATCTTGATCATCTCCTTCATCTTCATTCTTGGAAGAGCTGGCTTGTTTTTTAGGAGATCTCAGAGTGTGTTCAAGAGGTTGTTTCTCCTCATCAAAAAATTTGGAATGTTTTGAAGGAGGAGGAGAGGGCACTGGAGTTGGCCAATCTTCTAAAGGTGGTATAGGACCACGAACCTGTTGAAGAACCTCTTTTAGGGAAGGATAATGTAGTTGAAAGTGATGCTTCGACTATGGCCAGGCAAGAAGCAAAAGATGTTTCAAAACTATCAACGTGCTTAGCCAATAATTTTTGATTTCGAGATAAAATAAGCTGATTTTGTAGAGTTATGTAGCAAATACTCTCATTTGGATTCGTCTCAGTGCGAGTCTCCAAAATATCATCTTGGCATGTATAATCAAATGGTGCAAGAGGAGGAGGAGGAGTATTCTCGTGATGTTGCTCTCTCTCTTGTGATGGTTCAGGTTGTTTTTGAGGTGGACGCCTAGCCTGTCCAACTTGACGACGTTGCGTCCACTCTTCAAATGATATATAATTCGGAGGATTTTCTGGTAGGTGCATTAGGGAGAAAATTTTTGTGGATGCATATTTTGGAGAAATCATCTTCAAAAGTGGATAAATATGAAGGGATGTTATAAGCTCTTAGAAGTCTCATGATGTATGTAGGATAGATGATGGATGGGCGTGATCGAGTCCAAAAATGTTTGAGCTCGTCAAATATAAATTTTGCCCAATTAACCCTTATTCCACTAAATATAGCTTATAGGGCCTTGTACTCTAGCTCCTTGATTTGCTCATGACTACCAAGGCAGGAATGATAGTGTTGATAATCATTCTAGTGAGAAGTCTCACCTTAGGTCTTAGGTATTTTGATGCAAATCTAGGCATTTCGTCTTCCCATATTTGATGTGTGATATTATCTCTCGGTTTGAGACGCATATTCCGAATATTATATACATCTTCTCCGGTGTCGGAACATCTGAGAGTTTCGCCTATGATCCCTGGAGTAAGTTTAATTATGTTGCCATAAACACTTGACCATAGCCAATTATCACCGTTTCAGTGTTCCAAACTGTTGTGCTATCTAAATTAGCGTAGAAAAGAAATATGGCTTGCTGATCGATTTGGATATTATTGGGATTAAAGGATATCATTGTTTCTAATCCAGCGCTTTCGCACATTTCGTCCAAATTATACATTGGGAACTTTAGCAAATTATAAAATGGACTTGTATGGAGCTTCTTCTTTTGAATATCCTCGTACCTCTTGATTGAATGTGTTACATGATTCATCCATCGCTCAATTTGATTGTCGGAGCAAACTTGCGGGTCGGATGAAGTAGCTTGGTCTTGCTTTCACTTAGAGATTTTAAGGTTTTTTGTTTTAGGAGCCATGGGATACGAGCGATTTTGGAGGAGAAAGTAATTTTGAGAAATAGGGAATCGTCTTTGCAGTAGAGATGAAATGAAATTTAAGTGAGAAAGTTCAAAAAATAGACGTTAGCAGGGTATTTAAGAGTTTCGATTGAATTTCAGACGTTTGGAAGGTGAATTAGATGTCTGATTTAACCTAGTTTTAAGACAGTATATATGTTCGAATGTCTGGTAGTTGGTAGTAGACGTCTGGAATATATCAATTTGTAAATTTTGAAAGGCAGAGAGATTTATCAAATGTCTGGATGTAGAATCAGATGTCTAGAATAGGCCGAAGTGTAATTTTTGTAGGACAGATAGTTTTCTCAGACGTCTGGATATAATATAAGACGTTCGAAAATGGCCTGAGTTTGTATCGTAAGGAGGCAGAGACTTTGTTCGGACGTTTGATCAAAAGTCCAGACGTCTGAAATAGACTGGTTAATTTTTTTATTAGGCAGAGATAATTGTCAGACATCTAGAAGATCATATCATATGTTTGATATATGCACGATGTTTAAAATTTTATGTGATACAAGAGTGTCAGACGTTTGATGTCAATGTTCAGACGTTTGATGTGGCCAATTTGTCTTAAAATAACCTAATTTTGAAGGGTGTTGCTTATTTTTCTAGAGATTGATTTTAGTAAAACATAGTATTATTAGTTGTGAAACGGAATACAAATATACATAGATAAAAATACAATGAGAATAAGTAAATTTATTTAGATGAAGATGGAGCATTGCAATCTTCAGACTTGTCATCCCTTCATGGCTTGAGTGGAGAGCATATATTTCCACGTTCGTTGGTTATTGGGGAACTAGATAATCGCCTAGGTGAAGGATCTAAAGGTGTACGATAAGAATTAGAGGGATCCAAAGGATTGCAAGGAATCTGAAGTGGTTCATGTACATCCTTCTTTCGTGAATTGCAAAATTTGGTCGCCACTAGCTCCAGAAAACTTAGTCGTCGCGCAGTGATCTTTTGTTCAAAGTATTATTCTCGTTGTAAATCTATTTGTTGTCTTTGGTAGTGATTTATCTCATCGATTTTCTCCTTGGTATTAGGAGAGACAAATAGAGATCGTTTGGAATTCTTTTTATCAAGAGTGAATCCTGTGTAGTAGGAGGAACACTTATATATCGTTTCCTGATTTGGTGTAGGAGTAGGAAGGCCATGTGGTGTATCCGCTAAGCTATCTATGGTAGGTGTTGAGAAGGAGAGATGAGAGCTGTTGGAAGACATGATTTTATTTTCTTGTGTAAAAAATATGAAATCTATATATTCTTTACCATTTTGTTTTGTAAAAAGGCTATTTATACATGATTTAAAGGTTATACATAGGTACTTTCAGAAAACAAATTGCTAAAAAATTATTGATTAGTGTTTAACAATTTTGGTTTGCGGACAAAAAAATTTAGCAAAAATAGAATAAATGAAAATGCAGTATTAGTTTAGAAGATCATTAAGAGAATGTATTCCTATATCGCATTGCAGTTTAACAAATGTTTGTTCATTTAGTGGTTTTGTGAAAATATCTGTTATTTGATTCTCGGTATTTACACATTCTAATTTCTTGTAGCAAAAATTTTAAACATACCAAAGGTTTCACTTTTATGTTTTAAAAATAAAGTCCATGTATATCTTGAAAAGTCATCAACTATTACGAAAACATATTTGTTGTGATTTATAGATCGCACTTAATTCGACCAAATAAATCTAAATGTAATAATTCTAATGGTTGTTTTGTAGAAATATTATTTTTAGATTTAAAAGAGCTTTTCTTTAGTTTTTCAATTTGATAATTGTCATATAAATTTTCTACTTTATAATTTATTTTGGGTAAACCTCTAACTAGCTCATATTTTGCTAATTTATTAATATATTTAAAATTAATTTGAAAAATTTGTTTATGCCACAACCGTGGATCGTCATGTTTGGCAGTTAAACATAAATTTGAATTTCGATTTATATTCATATTTAAGACATAAATATTTTTTTGTATAAAACCCTCAAAGGTAAGTTGTTTGTTATTGTCGAAAATATTACATCTATTTTTTTCAAAATTGATTTGAAAATCTTTATCGTATAATTGACTAATGCTACGTAGGATGTGTTTTAAATTTTCTACTAACAAAACATTTGTAATAATAGGGGAGTTAGAAATAACAGAGTTGATGACTTCTCCGATGCCAACGACGTATCCTTTGAGTTATCTACAAAAGTTACCGTTCCACCATCGATGTATGTTATATCTGATAACATTTTTGAGTTTCCGGTCATTCTGGGAACATCCACTATCAAGTATCGATTTCTCCTCATTTTTTATTTTGAGTACCTGCAAAATAAAAATAATGTAAATGGTACCCATATACTTTGTTAGGGTCCTAGATGTTAGGAGGGGCAGGTAGCCATAACCAAGAAGGTTTGGTACTTTTATGAGCATAATTTTTATTGTAGACTACGTTATCTAGAAATTTTTTAATATGTTTTGTCTAATCAACTTATTATTTGTCATAGGAATCCAAATTTTTATATTTTTGGTATTCTTTTTAGACTCTTTAGTCTTTTGATAAATAAAACTATATTTATTAATATTATTCCCTTTTTGTTTAGGAATATTTTTAAATCCTATTCCATTTCTATTACCTGAAGGTTTTAAAGTTTCGATAAGATTTTCAAATCTTGTTTTCCTTTATTAAATTTTGAGACATTATTTGTAATTTTATCTAATTTTTCTTTTAATTGTAAATTTTCAATTTTCAATGTTCTACAGTACTATTCAAGTTGATATTTTCTTTTAATAAGTTATCTTTTTCTAGTCTAATATTTTCAAAATGATTAGATATAGTCATATTTTCAACTAAACTACTTTTATTTTTTTCTTGAGATAATTCTAGTTCCTTCTCTAAAATAATTTTTTCATCTTTTAACATTCCTATTTTAAGTTCTAATGTATTCATTTTGGCTATGTGTTCTTTATTCAATTTTTTAATTTGTCTAAATTTATCATCTAATTCCATGCTAAGTTCTAATAGTTCATCATAGTTAAGTTCGGGACATACCTCATCAGTTTGTGCCATAAAGCATACATTAGCTTGTTCTCCGTCACTATCGTTGTTGCTGTCTGACGATGATGAAGAATCCGAGTCATCCCATGTTACTTTGAAAGCTTTCTTCTTTTTGAATTTTTCAAAATTGTTCTTCTTTTTATCATTGTTGAGCTTGGGACAATCTTTCTTCATATGTCCAAATTGGTCATATTCATAGCATTTGATTGACGTTTGGTTCTAGAGCTTGATTTTCATCCTTTTTGAAATCTGGTCATTTTCCTAAATTTCTTGAATTTATTATAGTTTTTAGCAATAAATACGATTTCTTCTTCGTCTAAGTCAGAGTCTTCATTTGTTGCTGGTAATGCTATGTTATTCTTTTTCGAATTTTGTTCTTTTCTTGCCTGCAAATTAGCTTCATAGGAAATTAAATTTTCTATCAATTCTTCAACTAAGAATGTGAGAGATCATTAGCTTCTTCGATACCAAATACTTTTTTTTCCTACTCTGGAGTTAAAGAATTGAGTGTTCTAGATATTAGGTCAAAATTTACGAATTTGACACCAACTGCCATTAAATCGTGTTGAATGGTTTGGAATCTAGAGTACATGTCTACTATAGATTCATTTTGTTTCATTTCAAATGATGAGAATTGATTTGTAAAATTGAAATTTTAGTTTGTTTCACTTTGTTTGTGCCTTCGTGTGTAAATTATAAGGTACGCCAAATATCATATGCAGTGTTACATAGCATGACACATGGAAATTCATTCTTATCTAATGAAAAAAAATAAAATATTCATTTTGGCATTATTAGAAGCTGCGGTTTTTTGTGGATCATTCCATGTATTCATAGCAGTGTCATGTGCTTCATATTCATTTTGAGTGGCAGACCAAATTTCTAATCCATTAGCTTCCATAAAAATTCTCATACATGTTGACTAATATGCATAGTTAGAACCATTAAAAAGTGGGGGTCGTGCTATGGATTGACCTTCTTGAAAAATACTTGCCATATAAAGTGATTCAAAAGCGTGTTACTGTACTTTGATTAAACCTTGCTCTGATACCAATTGAACGTCTGCAGGGCGGATCAAGTATTGTATATGAAAGTATATGTGACAAAATATATGATGCAACTAAAACAATATTAATCTAAGTAAATTTAGAATAAGCACACCAGGATTTTATATTGGTTCGGACCTCCCGCCCCACGTCCAGTCGCAAAGCTCCCCTTCAGAATTCGACTATTAAACACCTCGCTTTTCCTGGAGGAATAGGCTTGGTTTTAATAAGTTGTTCTGATCAAATGTTTGTTCTAGTATAACACGGATGTTAACTAATTAGTATAATTTCTTCCAATATATATCTAAAGAGTATTGTCTATGAAGAACTGAATATATGGAAGAGTGAATACAAGTATAGATTGCAAGAGTGCAGAGATCAAGAATATATGATAGATAACAGAATTAGAGAGTGTAAGTAAGTAAGGTGTTTTCTTCTCTTAATTCTTGATGCTATATATAGCTGTAGAAAGATATCTTGAGTAGTTGCATCCATTAACGAGTGCTCTACAACTGCTTCTATTAATGGTGAAGAGTTGCAGCAAAGAGAAGTGGAGATGTCCATTCGAATGTGGCAGTTGAAGTTCTTATTTGAAATCCGAGTTTGAAATCAAACGTCTGGGATATGTTTCAGATGTCTGATACTATATATTTTTGAATATAGTTGTAGATCAGACGTTCGAGTGCAATTGCCAGATGTTTGATTTAGCCTGTCTGTTGTTCCAGAGAATTGTTTCAGACGTCTGGCTTGTGCACCCAGACGTCTGATATTGTGCATAACAGTTTGTGTGCTCTTTTTCTTGTTCTTCTTTGTTCCTATCGACTTGTAGTTCCTTATAGTGTCCTTTAAGCCTTGTTCTTTTCTTTCTAGTGATGTTGTTCTCGCAAGTACCTGTATATATAATATATATTTATATTCGATTTCGATTGTATAGTTGTTGTCATCGAAACCGTAGATTTGATTTCCTAACAGGAGCGACTTGTAATAGATCTCGAAGTAAAGCAATGCTAAACCCGTCACCTTGATGTTAACTTCCAAGAATAAGCTAACTCCCTCACCTTGCACCTAAATAGATACACCGAACACTTGTACCGAACCATCCCCGACCGAGCGAAAAGGGATGCCCAAACTTGACCGAACGGTACTCACTGGACCATCCTGACCGAACGACTTATTCTCTGGCTGAACAATATCTGAATAAAACCTCCCAATACTGAACGAGATATGCCGAACCATAATGATCGAACGAGGCATTTCGGATAGTCTAAATCGAATGAGGCGTTCCCTCCTTTTCACCGAGCCATACAAAAATGCAGCAATACATCGAATGCACCAAACCCTTTATACCTCCAGCCTCTCCTGGGTCAAACTCTTTAAGCATCACCTCTGCAATCATCGTCTTGTAGCCAGGCCAAGTTGCCGGGTAACATTTGCCTCCCAAAATGTGTCGTGCAAAGCAATACGACATGCTTTGAAATAGTAATCGATTCTTGTTTTCAAAATCCAAAAGTGTGCGAACGCCGAGCCATGTAGTTAGCCTATTCGATGTCGTTCCTCTACTTTCACTCACCGACCCACTATGGTATTAGAACGGTTCCATAGGGTAATGCCTGTTCACCTCCCCCTATCATATAAAAGCCAACACTTCTCCTCTTCTTTCCTTTACTTCCACTTCAACTCTACACGACCTTTTAATTTATCTTCCCTCGAACTTTGGCTACCGCCTCAACCTTCCTTTCTCATCGTGAATGCAGTACATTTGCTTTGCAACTCGCCCATTAACGAGTCTAAACGAACTTCGGTCCTAAATCTAACAGTTCCCTAAGCTTCGATTCATTCTCTTAGGTATGAATTTCTCATTCGATTGACTTTCCCAAATTAGGGGTTCTGTACGAAATTCGAATTCATGAATTTCTTCAGATTATGGACGGTGGGAGTAGATGAGGAAGACGAATCTGAGATTAGAACATGCCTTAGGGTTGGTACTCAATACTGCTTTAACTGATTTCAAGGCCGATGAGTTGGAGAGAAGAGAGGAAAAGGAAATCGGTGGTCTTTAGGACGCAGGCTCCTATTAGGCCACTGAGCGAGGGAGTGTGGTTGTTATGTTATTGAAGTATAGCTAAATTGGTGATCTGGTACAAAGTAGTTCAACTTATAGGGAACAAGGGAGTAGAAAGTGGAAGTGGGTCGGTAGGAGTTAATAAATTTAGATGGTGTAGGCTGAGTGTCAATGCCGAGTCAGTAGGTTAGATGGAAGTCTATTAGTTGGTAAGTCTCTTGTAGGAGTAGTGTGTGAGGGAGAGTGTGGTTCGGTGGGCACCTAGGGGAGTATCTAGGTGATTTGAGGAAGTGAGATGGGGGAAAGCGAGTGGCTCCGTGTCTCTGGTCCAGAGTGTTGTTCGGCTTCGGTCCTAGGGTTGACATTAATAATCAAAATCGTCTCCATCTAAGCATAGTAAATGCCAAGATCATATACTACCATGCCTTAATAAAAACAAATAACAGCCTTCAACATACGATGCCAATGTCCGATTTTAGGACCTAGACGACCGAACATAGGATAAGTTCTCGGAGTCGGTCATCGATGACAGTCTTCGAAGATGACAGTTTAATTCTCAATCACACTTCATCAGTCTTTAAATCTTTAATTCTTTCACACTTATACTTGAACGATTGCATTAGTCCATACACCACACGGCGGAACATTTTTGTTATTATATCTAATATCGATTGTCTTTCAAGTATAGTTCAAACAGTTATTTACCTAAATTCGATGCTCGTTGAGGATGTCTAAAAAGTCAAGCTCTTCCTCATTTTCAGATAAACTTAAGCCAAGTTCTCGGCAGGAAGTAGTGGGAACTTCGAATCCATCGACAACTCCTACATAGGATAGTCCAAATCCACCGGCTGCAACTATTGACCTGACTCCTGATGTGATAGATGGAGCAGTTATTCTAGATAATCATATTGATTCCCAAGGTTCAAAAATCGACGAAGTCGGTCTTCATCGATTGTGCATGATTCACGGAAGCCCTTTCGAAGACGTTTTAGTTCCATCGGGGGAAGATCGACCTCACCTGCCCCCAACTAGATATATGACTTGCAATAAATTCATGTGCTGGGTTGGTAGCGTGCCATCTTTCAACTTCTTTCTCCATGAGGTGCATTGGGATGACCCCGGCACAGCTACATCCAAATAGTTACGCATTCATCTATGGCACTTGTATTCTCTTCATGAGCATCCTATTCAGGCTCCCCACTCCTGATGATATCCGCTATATCTATTATTTCAAGAGACGGTTCGATAGTCCATCTTTCATATTCCTCGAGCCACACTCCAAGTGTCAGATCCTGACGGGGGCGTGGAGTAAATTCTCCCAGTATAAGCAGGAATGCTTTTACATATGCCTCCCCTGGCTTTGTGGGAAGATGGTTGGAAGGGAGTAAGTTCCATTTCCGGACCAAATTTGTCTAAGGCACGTAGTGGATTATTTCTAAACATCTTTCGATTTTTATAGGTTTCAGCCCACGTCCCGAAGGTACCGGGTATTCTAAGGCCATCGAGGCCATTCGAGCTATTCCCATGGGAAATCGAGAGATCAAATCCGTTATCTCCAATGAGTCGCTTTCAAAGTTTGGATTGTTGGCGAAAGGCCGTCGAACAAGTCTTCCTCCTAGCGCCATTACCAACGGACCAGCCTCGAAAAATGGCAAAAGGCAAGCTGGGCCTTCGATGCCTTCCATAGGAGGGACCCCCGATGTATCTGAAGAGGGTGAAATAAAGGAGATCGTGGCGCCAAAAACCACCGATGAGAACTTAGGCTCTAATATTGCGCCTATAACTGACGTACCTGACGTAACCAAATCGCTTCCCCCTTTAAAGAGGCAAAAAAAGTTTAGCCTATAGATTGAAGAAGAAAATAGTTGGAAGGATTTCTAAAGTTACCATCACCCCGATCGAGAAAAAATTCTCTCCCCAATAACTAGACGGTTCACTTAAAGGTCTTTCAGACCTGACCATCCCGACGACATGCTGGATTATGGTTTTAACGACCTAGGAGATATAGGGCTTAATTTTCCCACGAGAGGCGGTGTAGGCGATTCGGTCGGTCGATATGGAGAGTCAACCCCAATTAGTAAAGCAAAAGAAACTGGTCCGTTGGGGGGAATCACTACGACACACACGAACAATTACACTTCACCTTGCACTTAAACTTCAGCCATCATGTTATTCTTGCTAACTTGTGCTCACTTAATTTCTATGCAGGTGATATTGGGCGTACTCACAGATTCGGCCACCTTAATGGGTCTTCTATATTTCATCACTCCAACCGAGACTCGTGGTATGGTAGATGCCGAGGTAGAGACACAACAACGATAGAGACTATCGTCCTCGAGATTCATGTTGTCTTAAAGGAAAACTTACAGCCATTCTTCATACCCCAATGATCCTCGTCCTCAACCATAACAAAGCAGGGAGAAATCTGCTCAAAGGGGATCTCAATCTGAAGCTCCTCGTGACCAATACTTTGGTTTGTCAAGCACTAGGAAATCTCGCGAGACTCACAAGAAGTCCGTGGTTTCGGCTGAACAAATTTCCTCAGCCCCTACACACGATCTATCGATAGCAGAAAAGCTAGTTGAGCTTAAAGCCACATTTCCAAAAATATGCTTTGATGGATTAAAGTTCTTCCTACGATCCATTCAATACCAGGGGATGTTAATAAAAGTGCCATTGCTTGCAATAATGATGTCTACGTCCAACATGACGCGTTTGTTCACTTGGCTGAAAAAGTTTTAGAAGTTTCCATAAAATGTCAATATGAGAACGATCGTCTGAAACTTGTAGCCTTTCATGATAAAGACATCGTCAAAGCCTAGGATGAAGAGCTTTCTTCGTATAAATCTCAACTTGAGGCCGCTCAGAAGAACGCTAAAGATAACGTTGAGGCAGTCAATCGCTGGAGGCTACCCACAAAAAAGAAATTGATGAAGCGGTTCAACACTGTGGCGCCTTAGCCTTAGAGAAAGACTCTGTTAAAAAGGAGAAAGATGTCCTCGCTCAACGAGTCAAAGAATTGGAGGAGCTACTCCTTAAAGAAAAGGAAGAAAAGACTGCAACTTAATAGGAGTCGCAACGATATTGTGACGAGATTGTCGCTGCATGACTCCTAAAAACAAAACTTGATGAGGAGCACTCCAAGGCTAAAGTGCTGAAGGACGATGCCCGTGAGGAGGGCAAAAGAACGGCGTTCTCAGAAATCGATTCTCGCCTCGAGACGGCTGTTGAGGCTGGTAGGGAGGAAATTAAGTGCATGTTTGATCCACTCATAGCTGAGTACAATGCTTGAGTTCTCATGCACTGCGACCTAACATTTCTTGGCGAGGGTTACCTCGAATCTTTGGCTAAAGCATGGGACACTTTAATAAAAATTAAAAAGGTTGAGTTGGGAACTGAAGAGGTTGATGAGGATTCCGTTGTGAAGGAAGTGCTTCGTGAGAATGAGCACACTGACCTATCTGTGGAAAAGGCCCTTTATGGAAGAGACTCCTCCTCATCAAAAGGAAAGAATGTTATAACTGGTCCATTCGGAGCTGAGTCTCCAGTTCCTCCTCCTATTCAGCCGATTGGTCACTCATCACTTAATACTTTCGAGCAGCATACTGCCTATGACCCAAAGAATCCTGGACTTGATATTCCTGCTCCATCTCCTATTCTAGAAGACAAAACTCCTAAAACAGTTGAGAGGGAAATCTGTACGTAGTGTTTCGTCCTAAAGTCCAAAAGATAACTACTTCTGGCATGTAACAGATGCATTATAAAATTTTCTTTTCATGACTTCATATAGGCCATTCTGATCTCGAACTACTCCAAGGAGCAATGTCGCCACGGAGAGGGAGGAGAAAGTGGGAGAAGCAATTTAAACGGTTGAGACTCTCGGACCCGACGCTCAAGTAATTGAAGCGCTTGACGAAGACAAATCCAAAAATCCACTGCCCGTATAAGAACACGATGAAGTTGAAATTACGAGCGCCTCCAAACACACTCCAAACATAGAATGGAGGAGCAAATCATTGAAGAGGGGAAGAACAAGACTGATATCAAGGTTGAGCCTCAAGTGATGGAACTTGACGATCCACTGAATAGGCCCCTGATGGTTATTCTCCCGAGTGGGACCTCTCGACTGGAAGTTTCTCTCCCTTCCTCGGGCACCGCTCCCCTAGCAAGCAAGGCGTCCAGGAGAAAATGCCTAGGGGAAGAGTCTTTAGAGAAACCGAGGAAGGAAAAGAAGTCAAATAGTAGTTATCATGCCTCGTTCAATGCGAATAAGCCCGAAGCATGTAATTATTTCTATTTATTTTCTTGGTGTTGTAAATAGACTCTTTGCTTCGAGTTCAGGAGAAGTTGTAGTGGAACTTTATTTTGGATTAGTGAATAAAGCTTTGTTTCTTTGCTTTCGATGATTTTTGTTGTTCAGCTTACTGTATAACTTGTAGCCGAAATTCAAAATCTTGTGAGTTACACAAGCTCCAGTTCACTTCCATATGACTCGGAAATTTTTGAAATCGTAGATCCTCTAGTCCATGCTCTAGGGACTTATAATACTTTTAGTCCGCACTCCGGGGACTTAGAGATTTTTAAGTCATTTATACTCTATTCCGCGCTCTGGGGACTCAGAGTACTCCAGTCCGCACTCTAGGCACTTAGAGATTTTTAAGTCATTTATACTTTAGTCCGCGCTTTGGGGACTCAAAGTATCCAGTCCGCACTTTGGGGAGTTAGAGATTTTAAGTTGTTTATACTCTAGTCCGCTCTCTGGAGACTCAAAGTACTCCAGTCCGCACTCTGGGGACTTATAGACTTTTAATTCATTTATACTCTAGTCCGCACTTTGGGAACTTAGAGTACACCCGTCCGCACTCTGGGGACTTAGAGATTTTTAAGTCGTTTATAATCTAGTCTACGCTCTAGGCACTCAGAGTGCTCTAGTCCACACTCTGGGGACTTAGAGATTTTTTAAGTCGTTTATACTCTAGTCCGCGCTTTGGGGACTCAGAGTACTCCAGTCCGCACTCTGGGGACTTAGAGATTTTTAAATCGTTTATACTCTAGTCCACGCTTTGTGGACTCAGAGTACTCCAGTCCGCACTCTAGGACTTAGAGATTTTTAAGTCGTTTATACTCTAGTCCGCCCTTTGGGGACTCAAAGTACTCCAGTCCGCACTCTAGGGACTTAGAGATTTTTAAGTTGTTTATACTCTAGTCCGTGCTCTAGGGACTCAGAGTACTCCAGTCCGCACTCTGAGGACTTAGAGATTTTTAAGTCGCTTATACTCTAGTCCGTGCTCTAGGGACTCAGAGTACTATAGTCCGCACTTTGGGGACTTAGAGATTTTTAAGACATTTATACTCTAGTCTGCACTCTAGGGACTCAGAGTACTCCAGTCTGCACTCTGGGGACATAGAGATTTTTTAGTCATTTATATTCTAGTCTACACTCTGGGGACTCAGAGTACTCCAGTCCGCACTCTGGGGACTTAGAGATTTCTAAGTCGTTTATACTCTAGTCTGGGCCCTGGGACTCAGAGTACTCCAGTCCGCACTCTGGGGACTTAGAGATTTT
This sequence comes from Allium cepa, assembly GCA_030765085.1. Taxonomy (NCBI): domain Eukaryota; kingdom Viridiplantae; phylum Streptophyta; class Magnoliopsida; order Asparagales; family Amaryllidaceae; genus Allium; species Allium cepa. Next base: position 700,402,465 of record CM060929.1, on the reverse strand, counting down.
TAAGTTGTTTATACTCTATTCTACACTCTGGGGACTTAGAGATTTTTAAGTCATTTATACTCTAGTACACGCTTTGGGGACTCAGAGTACTCCAGTCCGCAATCTTAGGACTTAGAGATTATTAAGTCGTTTATACTCTAATGTTAACTCTGGGGACTTAAAGTACTCCAGTCCGCACTTTGAGGACTTAGAGATTTTTAAGTCGTTTATACTCCCATCCGCGCTCTGGGGACTCAGAGTACTCCAATCCGCACTTTGGGGACTTAGATATTTTTAAGTCGTTTATACTCTAGTCCGCACTCTGGGGACTCAGAGTACTCCAGGCCGCACTCTGGGGACTTAGATTATTTTAAGTCGTTTATGCTCTAGTCCACGCTCTGGGGACTCCCACTCTAGATACTTAGAGATTTTTAAGTCTTTATACTCTAGTCCGTGCTTTGGGGACTCATAGTACTCTAGTCCGTACTCTACGGACTTAGAGATTTTTAAATCATTTATACTCTAGTCCACCCTAGGGACTTAGAGATTTTTATGTCGCTTATACTCTAGTCCATGCTCTAGGGACTCAGAATACTCCAGTCTGCACTCTGGGGACTTGGAGATTTTTAAGTCGTTTATACTCTAGTCCGCACTCTGGGGACTCAGAGTAATCCAGTCTGCACTCTGGGGACTTAGAGATTTTTATGTCGTTTATACTCTAGTCCGCGCTATGAGGACTCAGAGTACTCCAGTCCGCACTCTGGAGACTTAGAGATTTTTAAGTCGTTTATACTCTAGTCCGTACTCTGGGGACGCAGAGTACTCCAGTCTGCACTTTGGGGACTTAGAGTTTTTTAAGTCGTTTATACTCTAGTCCGAGCTCTGGGGACTCAGAGTACTCCATTCCGCACTCTAGGTACTTAGAGATTTTTAAGTCGTTTATACTCTAGTCCACGCTCTGGGGACTCAGAGTACTCCAGTCCGCACTTTGGGGTCTTAGAGATTTTTAAGCCGTTTATACTCTAGTCCGCGCTCTTGGGACTCAGAGTACTCCAGTCCGAACTCTAGGGACTTAGAGATTTTTAATTTTATGCATGCAATCATACGCTGGATAGAATAATGTGATTTAGTTTTGGCCATGGAATTACAACACACAGAACATCGATAGTTCATAGAAAAGTGGCTTCAAGCCTTTATTATAAATAATCAAATAGGAACAACTGAATTGTAACGACCCGCCTTTCATACTACAGAAAGACGCATCATTAAGAAGAAAGAAAGGGATAGAAAAGATAGAAAAGAAAGAACCAAACAACATCAGAATCTCACAGCGGAACGAATAAATTATATTAATCAAATAAAATATTACATAGTATCACATACATCAGAGTTATACAGCTCATACAAAACAAACTAGATAGTTATAACACCTGTATAGATATTACAACTCAAGTACATAACATAAACAGAAACAACTCAAACACAGCGGAAAACTATATATATATATATATATATATATATATATATATACACGCTGAAGCCACCCGCTACATATCTCCTCCAGAACTCGTCAAAGCAGACCTGAATCACTTGACTACTCATACGTAATATGAGTACCCAAGAGTTTAATAAAACAAAAAATAAACACTCGGGTCAGACAGGGGTCTGGTGTGAGTAAACGGTTAAAAGTTGCTTAACTTTGAAAATCCTTTGAAAACAAAGGTATCACGTAAGGCTCCCCAGAAATAAACATGGGTAAGTTGTTACCTTACGCTAACCGAAACATTTGATAGGAAATCCAGTAATATTATAATAGGGTCTAGGGTTTTCAAAATAAAATACAGAAATAGCTGGAATGCTTACATCTCACGTTCCAACATAGTTGGGCACAATCAAAACCGTACAGGCACTTATTGGATTTTGGATTCCATACAATGGCATGGCTACTGGGGTACCGCCGGTCACAGTACGTGGCCTAGATCACCGTACCGAGGAGTATGCCCGCTCCCCTGCAACACAAGACCGGAACCATCCCTTACTGTACAGTCCCGAACAAGACCACCCCGGCAGTTGTCATGATCAACCGCCCCACACAACCAAAATAAAAAGGGACCTCTAGACAGGGGTAATTCTCGTCCTACTTGGGCATGACCCACTTAGCCTTGTCGCACCTCCCCTGTTTTAGCCATTCTCGGTTGATGAGGTTTGAGGCTGCGATTACCTTTATAGGACACATTTATCTCAGAATGCTCATCATCCACCTGACGATGTTCTGAAAGCATTCAATCCATACATGTTCGTTTCGGGTTCGAACGAAACCGAAGGCACTATCTCGCTACACTCATTTTGGAACCACCCTCAGAGTTAACGACAATAGCCTTTGCACTCTGAATCACCATCTCGAACCTGTAAGTACTATTTCCATCAAACTCATCTCGGAATCACCCCCAGAGTTATACTGACGAATAGTTCTTACACCTCGAGCCTTCACTTGCACTCCCGTTGGACTCACGACCTAACATTTAACTTGGATCGATGTGGTTTTCGGAATTCCAAATTTGGAAATCTGATCCCAGTCTCATCGAATCCAAACGCCATCTTAATGTCCAAGTGATTTAACTTTAACAAATTGATTCAATTTAAACATTGAATTCACACAGCATCATTCATATATAAATACCACACATTTATCATTGATATATCAAATATCATACCACAGAATATCACAACATATCATCCAATAGATATCAACCAATTCAGATATTCCACAAACAATCATACACAAACAAGCAACATTAATTCCTTTATAATTAATTTAATCATCTTAAATTAAATTAATTACTTGAGAATTAAACAACTAATCATGCTTAAAGAATCATTAATTAATTACAATTAATTAATTAATCACTCTTTAATCACCATCATAATCCAATTAATTAATCTTCAATTACAGATTAATTATCCTTTAATCATATTCTTAATTAATCATCTAGATTATTGTTCTTTAATTACACTATGTAATTAGCCGTTAAATTAATTACACAGATTAATTTATCTTTAATCATTAATTAATCTTAATTAATTTCTAATTAATTAATTAACAATAATTAATTACAAAATCCTTAATTAATTACATTAATTAATTACTACTTCTTTCACACTTCATTGATTAATTATCTTATAATTAATCACATTTATTAATTAATTAAATAATTAATTATTCATTAACTACATTAATGAACTCTAATTAATTTATTAATCAATTATTCCCATATTTACATTTAATTATTAATTGTAAACTTAATTACAATTATTAATCAAACCTGATTAATCACAATCAGTAATTAACTTCCTTAATTACTTTACCAATTAAACCAACACCTTGATTAATTATATAAATCAATCCTTCAATTACACTGAGTAGTTATCACTTAATTACTTCCCTTAAGTAATTATACCTCTTTAATTACTATCCATCAAGTAATTTCCTCAATTAATTACATTCAGTAATTATTCATTAATTACTTCACTAAGTAATTACACATTTTTAATTACATTAAGTAATTATACTTAATCCCATCATTAAGTAATTCTTTTACTTATTTAAACTTAATTAATTAAATAAAATTAACCACAAAACTTAATTAATTACTCTAAGTAATTAATTGCTTCAATTACTTCATTAAGTAATTATGTTTAAATAATTCTTCTTAATCATTAAGTAATTAACTCCTTAATTACTTATTAATTAATTATTTCTTAATTAATTAACCTTGATTAATTATTTTTAATTAAGTAATTAATTACACTTAATTAACTACACAACTAATTTACCTTACTTTAATTACTTACATTAATCAATTTAAGTTAGTTAAGTAATTTACTTTAATTACCTTTATAATAAAAGCTTAATTAAGATAAACCAAACATTTTATTAACTTAAATCAATTAAATATTTAAATTCGAAAACTTGTATTTGGTTTATACAAAAACATCATCTTTTAATTTATCATTAACCTTGCTTCAATCACATTTTAAATCGCTTCAAATACAATTTTATTTGAAAACATTATTATATCATTATCAAAACAAAATTGAAAACAAACTATTTTAATCAAAAGTTTAAATTTAAAAATCCAAACTTTAAAAATTAAATTCTTTTAAATTCAAACATTCATTATTTATTCAACTAATTTGAAACACTTTGTTTAACATCAATTTGCTTTTAATTTTGAAACTTCATTTTATAAAATATAGAAATCCGGTTAATACTAAACTAATTAAAAACAAACTATTTTAAAACAAATTTAACTTAACTTATTAAAACACAAAGTTTTAAATTAAAACATCTCAAACATCTTTAAACTATTTTAAAACTTAATTTAAAAACTTAGGTTGCTTTTGAAAGTACAGAAATTTCAATTTGCAGAAAGAAAAAAACAACCAGGAACAAATCCTGGAAACCCAAAACACACGCGACACTACCTCCTTCCACTTCGAGTTACACGCGAGGCCAACACGAGGCTACGCTCGAGCAAAACAGCGAAACCCAAGGCCAAAATCTTCTTCCACGAAATTGCTGCACCAAAAATAGCTCGTGCACGTGCATGATAGTATCGGTCGACGGCGAACCCTGTCGCGACACCCCACAAATCCCCACTGACCTCAACAACCACCTCGAACTCCTAGATCGACGAAAATGCCACCGCATCGAAAAAAGATGCTTCAACCCTTCAAGAAAACATTCGAACCACGAACGATCGCCTCCAACGGCGAAATCCACCGCCGGAGGTCCTACCACTCCATCCACGCACACGCCTCACTCCACGCAAACCTTCCCCCCCCCCCCCCCCCCCCCCCCAGCGATCCACCTCGAAGCAACGACGACGACGAAATCATGTCGTTTAGGATCCAAAAAACAGGTTCAAAACCCTACTACGCCCCATCATGGCCATCTCGGTTTCCATAAAAATCAATCACCATTTTTCCTACATCACCCAGAACCAAGACCACCTCCATGCCGAAGCTCAAACTTCAACTCAACCCCAATCAAAAGAAATCGATCGAAAGCCCAAATTCAAGAAATTCCCAATTCCACTCTGAATACTCAATTATAAATTACAATCGTCATCTTGAAATTAATGATTTTTAACAACCATTCAGATCATATGAACAGAAGTTTAAATTATTAAATTTGATTTTTACCAAATTTAGATTTTTCCACTGTAAATTCATCATTTACAGTATTTTTTTGTTCAATATAAATTTTATATTTATTTTTAATAACAAAATTTCCTTGTTATAACCAAATTATCTACAATGATCAATGAATATTAGTGATCAACTTAGAAGATAAATTTTTTTCTTTAAACTGGAACATGAAAGAACAGAATTATAAAACTTCATAACTACAGGTTTTTCAACAGCTAATTAAACATGCATTCAATCATTAAATCCAACATACAAGTATTGATTTCATATATACTATATCAATCATTCCACAGAACAAACGAATAAAGATTTTGAAACTGTTTTTAGAAAAAAGAAATTACTCACTTAGTTTTGAAGCAGAGAACACTCTGTATTACTGCATTTGATTTCCTGGAATTTGAATTTTTCTTAACAACCTGCTGTTTGAATTGTTGTATTTGTTGATTCTCAGTTGAACTTTAAAACACGATTTTCAGGTAGCAATTTGGATCTGGGTTGTAAACTTCAGATTTCCCTTCTTCCTTACTTCTTTGGTTACAGATTTGATTTCTATTTTCTGGATTTCAATTTGAATCTTGCATTAGATTTCTTTTCTTTCTAAACTGTAATCAAAACAAAACTTTCTTTTTAAAATAAAGATGCCACTCGTTACATGAATAAACCATTTATTAACAAATGTCAAGCTCTTTTATTATATTGTAAACAAGTGTGTTTCCTAAGTTCTTATGATGCCATGTGTTTATAAGATTACATTAATTACCTGTTATAAAAAAAATGAATTAAACCTTAATTACAATATTAATTTAATACTCATGTTTTATATATATATATATATATATATAACTATGAAATGTATTTATAACTTTGTGATTTAATTTATAATTATTTAAAACTTACTTTCCTTCAAATAAGTTTTAAAAGAAGAAAGTAAACATTTATTTAAAAACTTTATTTAAAAAATTTAAACTAAAGTTATTTTACCTAACGTTGATATTATATATAAAAACTAAATGTATTTTCAAAAGCTTATTTAAAAGAAAACAATTTAATCTTTTATAATACGGTGTTATTTTCAAGCTATTATTCTTTTAATAAAAATAAATTTTCTTTTAAGTGTTTTACAAATGAAATTAAATTTTAAATTGCTTTTGAAAGGTATTTTTATTAAATTAAAACAAAAACTTCCAAATCACTATAAAAACTTATGTATATTAAAATTTGAAAACATATTTTCTGTTTAAGTTTAACCCATTATTTCCTATTTACAATAAATATCCAAATATAAATATTCATTATGAATAAGACATCTTAAATATTAGCTTCAGAAATTATTTGAAATTTTAAAACAGAACTCCAAATCACAATATATAAACATGTATATTATAATTTAAAAATATTTTTCTTATTTAATTTAAACTGAAACCAATTTCCTTTTTACATGTATACATACATACATACATATATAATATATATATATATATATATATTACAAATAAAATATTTTTATTAACTTTAAAAGATTAATTATATCAATTAGATATATATTAGTATCCTTTGAAAAGAATAAACATTTCAAATTAAATAATCATTATTATTGAGTTTTAGAAAAGATAATCATTTGTTAAATTTAATTAATTATTAGTTTTGAATATATAATATTTGGTTAAATTAGATTTTAAATCAATATAACATATTTTAAAATAAATTATAAATGGAAATTATTAAATAAGTATTGCCTAAAATTCTGGGACATCACATTCCTTCCCCTCAAAAGAATTTCGTCCCCGAAATTAAAAGAAAAGATAATTTAATAATTCCATACAGATTTTAATTTTAAAATAGCAATCAAATGCTATCAACCATACTAGAAACCATAACATCCAATTCAAACAATCAATTCTAACTATCCAGACAAAATTCTGGACAAAATTTCCTTGAGTTTCCCAGGTACAAACAACGGGATATTCGCCTTACAGAATCTACAACTAGCTGCTCTACTCAGATCTAGAACTCCTATATATCCAGATCTATAATCCAAACAGGATACCGGATCACAGACAAGCCCGATCAACTTCCAAATCTCCATGATCTGCTGGTTCTAAACCAGTGATAGATCAAACACTTATCTTTAAGATAATACGGAAAGATTCTCATACACTCTTGAGCTAGCTTCCCATCTTATCCAACCTCATCGCTCTCATGATCGGAGAAAACTTATCCAAAAATCAAATCTCCGTCTTCGAATTCCGAATCTCTTCGTCTCTTGTCCACAACCTCTGCTGATCCTGAACTGCCCTCAACTTCCTGATTAACCAAACTTCACAGATTCTTCACAAATCAAAGCTGGATCAAGAAATGAGATGACCTCCTGATTCTACTCAGCAAGACGATTCTCCTAAAATCCATCAAAATCCAAAACACCAATCTATCATACAAGCATCATGAACTTCAAACTAGCTTCTCCTATCCTGGAAAACAGAATAGATGCTCTCGATATCCAAGCCTTCAGATCCCCAAAAAAACTTCCTGAAGAAAACCTTAAATCCAAGAAAACACAAACCCTTTGATGAATCCGAGTTGCTCCTATTCTAGGATAGCTGCCTCCATGCTTCCGTTGCACAACTCTGATCCGAAGAAGATGAGAATGCTTTTTATGAACATTAGCATAAACTTGATCAACTCATCCAGAAACATTGTCCATCAAATTCCATAAAAGCTTAATGACCTATCCGATTTGGTCACTAATACTACAACAGAAATCCAAACGGAAAACTAGATCCAATAAATCCTGATTGCTCACAAAAATCCTCTCTCCTGGAATATTCTCTCTACTAGGCCAAACCACTAGAAAATCCAAGAACCAAATCAAAACAGAACTCCATCTCCTGATGCGGACAAACTCCTTTGACTTCCTCGAAGATATTTCAGAAAGTCTCGAACCACTTCAATAGCCCCAACATCTCCAGAGATGTCTCAAACTAAAGCAAAGATTACTAAAGAACTTCCGAACCATCGCAAATACTTTTGCGATAATACTACCCAATTCGGATCCCAAAGAAACTATTCTCTCTTACATCACAGAACAGCTTTAGCCCTTCAAAAGAAAAAAACTGATGGTCCATCTCAACCACAAACATCTTACCCAGCCGAGCTTCCTGAAGAAATGGACAAGCCTTCACCAATTGCCTGATCTACTAGCAGAAGAATCTCAAAAGACTTCTGAACCATCGAAGAAACGGACCACACAACTGCTTCCGAACTCCACCTCTAGAATACTGCTGAGCCAAGAGATCTTCCTGACAGCACATTCAACCTTTGAGCTGCCCTTTCTACCACAGACCTCCTATCCAAAAGCGCCTTGAATCTCAAATCTATATCAACCAACTCCACAAAAAGAGTCTTCAAGATGAGCAGAAATTTCTCAAGAAACTCGAGCTTCAGACCAAGCACAAACTCCTAGCTGAACTGAGTCTCCCACTCCAAAACAGATAAGACTCCTTCCTATGGTCATCAAAATACCATTACTTGCTTCAGCTCTTCCAACTGATCCAAACTCTATAAAATCCACTCGCACGAGCGCAATCCAAACTTATATTCCAAATATAAACTCTGAAACTTTTAAAAGATTTCTTCAGAGGCCGATGAAATCCATATATCCAGCTGCCAAACTTACTCAAAATACCCAAAACTGTCTTGGCAGATACTCTTCCAACCTTAAATATTCGGACTTCTTCCATTGATAGTTGTGCTATACACACCACTATCTCTCCTACGTCTAGAACTTACGTTGGCAAACCCGAATAGATAACCTAACAAAATAGGTAGGAATATATATATATAGTCAAAATTACAAGTACGCTCTCTCAAGAAAGACATCACTCCAGAGTCTAGGTATTCGCTCAACCTAGCGATCTGATACCACAAAGTAACGACCCGCCTTTCATACTACAGGAAGGCGCATCATTAAGAAGAAAGAAAGGGATAGAAAAGAGAAAAGATAGAAAAGAAAGAACCAAACAACATCAGAATCTCACAGCGGAACGAATAAATTATATTAATCAAATAAAATATTACATAGTATCACATACATCAGAGTTATACAGCTTATACAAAACAAACTAGACAGTTATAACACCTGTCTAGATATTACAACTCAAGTACATAACAGAAACAGAAACAACTCAAACACAACGGAAAACTCTCTCTCTTTCTATATATATATATATATATATATCTACACGTTGAAGCCACCCGCTCTATATCTCCTCCAGAACTCATCAAAGAAGACCTGAATCACTTGACTACTCATACGTAATATGAGTACCCAAGAGTTTAATAAAACAGAAAATAAACACTCGGGTCAGACAGGGGTCTGGTATGAGTAAACGGTTAAAAGTTGCTTAACTTTGAAAATCCTTCGAAAACAAAGGTATCACGTAAGACTCCCCACAAATAAACATGGGTAAGATTTTACCTTACGCTAACCAAAAATGTTCGACAGGAAATCCAGTGATATTATAATAGGGTCTATGGTTTTCAAAATAAAATACAGAAATAGATGGAATGCTTACATCTCACATTCGAACATAGTTGGGCACAATCAAAACCATACAGGCACTTATTGGATTTTGGATTCCATACAATGGCAGGGCTACTGGGGTACCGCCCGTCACAGTACGTGGCCTAGATCACCGTACCGAGGAGTATGCCCGCTCCCCTGCAACACAAGACTAGAACCATCCCTTACTGGACAGTCCCGAACAAGACTACCCCGACAGTTGTCATGATCAACCGCCCCACACAGCCGAAATAAAAAGGGACCTCTAGATAGGGGTAAATCTCATCCTACTTGGGCATGACCCACTTAGCCTTGCTGCACCTCCCCTGTTTTAGCCATTCTCGGTTGATGAGGCTTGAGGCTGCGATTACCTTTATAGGACACATTTATCTTAGAATGCTCATCGTCCACCTGACGATGTTCTGAAAGCATTCAATCCATACAAGTTCGTTTCGGGTTCGAACGAAATCGAAGGCACTATCTCGCTACACTCGTTTGGAACCACCCTCAGAGTTAACGACAATAGCCCTTGCACTCTGAATCACCATCTCGAACCTGTAAGTACTATTTCCGTCAAACTCATCTCGGAATCACCCCTAGAGTTATATTGACGAATAGTTCTTACACCTCAAGTCTTCACTTGCACTCCCCTTAGATTCATGACCTAACGTTTAACTTGGATCGATGTGGTTTTCGGAATTCCAAATTTGGAAATCCGATCCCGGTCTCATCGAATCCAAACGCCATCTTAATGTCCAAGTGATTTAAGTTTAACAAATTAATTCAATTTAAACATTGAATTCACACAGCATCATTCACAGATAAATACCACACATTTATCATTGATATATCAAATATCATACCACAGAATATCACAACATATCAACCAATAGATATCAACCAATTCAGATAATCCACAAACAACCATACACAAACTGGCATCATTAATTCCTTTATAATTAATTTAATCATCTTAAATTAAATTAATTACTTGAGAATTAAACAACTAATCCAGCTTAAACAATCATTAATTAATTACAATTAATTAATTAATCACTCTTTAATCACCATCATAATCCAATTAATTAATCTTCAATTACAGAATAATTATCCTTTAATCATATTCATAATTAATCATCTAGATTAATTATTCTTTAATTACACTACGTAATTAGCCTTTAAATTAATTACACAGATTAATTTATCTTTAATCATTAATTAATCTTAATTAATTTCTAATTAATTAGTTAACAATAATTAATTACAAAATCCTTAATTAATTACATTAATTAATTACTACTTCTTTCACACTTCATTGATTAATTATCATATAATTAATCACATTTATTAATTCATTAAACAATTAATTATTCATTAATTACATTAATGAACTCTAATTAATTTATTAATCAATTGTTCCCATAATTACATTTAATTCTTAATTATAAACTTAATTACAATTATTAATCAAACCTGATTAATCACAATCAGTAATTAACTTCCTTAATTACTTTACCAATTAAACCAACACCTTGATTAATTACATTAATCAATCCTTTAATTACACCGAGTAATTATCACTTAATTACTTCCCTTAAGTAATTATACCTTTTTAATTACTATCCATCAAGTAATTTCCTCAGTTAATTACATTCAGTAATTATTCATTAATTACTTCACTAAGTAATTACACATTTTTAATTACATTAAGTAATTATACTTAATCCCATCATTAAGTAATTCTTTTACTTATTTAAACTTAACTAATTAACTAAAATTAACCACAAAACTTAATTAATTACTCTGAGTAATTAATTGCTTCAATTACTTCATTAAGTAATTATGTTTAAATAATTCTTCTTAATTATTAAGTAATTAACTCCTTAATTACTTATTAATTAATTAACCTTGATTAATTAATTTTTAATTAAGTAATTAATTACACTTAACTAATTATACTACTAATTTACCTTATTTTAATTACTTACATTAATCAATTTAAGTTAATTAAGTAATTTACTTTAACTACCTTTATAATAAAAGCTTAATTAAGATAAACCAAACATTTTATTAACTTAAATCAATTAAATATTTAAATTCGAAAACTTGTATTTGGTTTATACAAAAACATCATCTTTTAATTTATCATTAACCCTAAATTATCTAAATTTAATGCCTTGCTTAAATTACATTTTAAATCGCTTCAAATACAATTTTATTTGAAAACATTATTATATCCTTATCAAAACAAAATTGAAAATAAACTATTTTAATCAAAAGTTTAAATTTAAAAATCCAAATTTTAAAACTAAAATTCTTTTAAATTCAAACATTCATTCTTTATTCAGCTAATTTTAAACACTTTGTTTAACATCAATTTGCTCTTAGTTTTGAAACTTCATTTTATAAAATATAGAAACCCGGTTAATACTAAACTAATTAGAAACAAACTATTTTAAAACAAATTTAACTTAACTTATTAAAACACAAAGTTTTAAATTAAAACATCTCAAACATCTTTAAACTATTTTAAAACTTAATTTAAAAAATTAGTTTGCTTTTGACTTTCCAGAAATTACAATTTGCAGAAAAAAAACAATCAGGAACAAATCATGGAAACCCAAAACACACGCGACACTACCTCCTTCCACTTCGAGTTACACGCGAGGCCAACACGAGGCTACACTCGAGCAAAACAACGAAACCCAAGGCTAAAATCTTCTTCCACGAAACTGCTGCACCAAAAATAGCTCGTGCACGTGCATGATAGTATCGGTCGACGGCAAACCCTGTCGCGACACCCCACAAATCGCCTGACCGCAACAACCACCTCGAACTCCTAGATCGACGAAAATGCCACCGCATCGAAAAAAGATGCTTCATCCCTTCAACCAGAAAACATTCGAACCACAAACGATCGCCTCCAATGGCGAAATCCACCACCGGAGGTCCTACCACTCCATCCACGCATGCGCCTCACTCCACGTAAAGCTTTCCCCCACTGGCGATCCACCCCAAAGCAACGACGACGACGAACTCATGTCGTTTCCGATCCAAAAAAAACAGGTTCAAAGCCCTACTACGCCCCATCATGGCCATCTCGGTTGCCATACAAATCAATCACCATTTTTTCTGCATCACCTAGAACCAAGACCACCTCCATGCCAAAGCTCAACCTTCAACTCAACCCCAATCAACAGAAATCGGCCGAAACCCCAAATTCAAGAAATTCCCAATTCCACACTGAATACTTAATTATAAATTACAATCTTCATCTTGAAATTCATGATTTTTAACAACCATTCAGACCATATGAATAGAAGTTTAAATTATTAAATTTGTTTTTTACAGAATTTAGATTTTTCCACTGTTAATTTATCATTTACAGTATTTTTTGTTCAATATAAATTTTATATTTATTTTTAATAACAAGATTTCCTTGTTATAACCAAATTATCTTCAATGATCAATGAATATTAGTGATCAACTTAGAAGTTAATTTTTTCTTCTTTAAACTGGAATATGAAAGAACAGAATTTTAAAACTTCATAACTACAGGTTTTTCAATAGCTAATTAAACATGCATTCAATCATTAAATCCAACATGCAAGCATTTATTTCATATATACTATATCAATCATTCCATAGAACAAACGAATAAAGATTTTGAAACTGTTTAAAAAAAAAGAATTTACTCACTTAGTTTTGAAGCAGAGAACACTCTGTATTACTGCATTTGATTTCCTGGAATTTGAATTGTTGTATTTGTTGATTCTCAGTTGAACTTTAAAACATGATTTTCAGGTAGCAATTTGGATCTGGGTTGTAAGCTTCAGATTTCCCTTCTTCCTTACTTCTTTGGTTACAGATTTGATTTCTGTTTTCTAGATTTCAATTTTAATCTTGCATTAGATTTCTTTTCTTTCTAAACTTTAATCAAAACAAAACTTTCTTTTTAAAATAAAGATGCCACTTGTTACATGAATAAACCATTTATTAACAAATGTCAAGCACTTTTATTATTTTGTAAACAAGTGTGTTTCCTAAGTTCTTATGATGCCATGTGTTTATAAGATTACATTAATTACTTGTTTTTAAAAAAATGAATTAAACCCTAATTACATTATTAGTTTAATACTCATGTTATATATATATATATATATATATATATATATAACTATGAAATGTATTTATAACTTTGTGATTTAATTTATAATTATTTAAAACTTACTTTCCTTCAAATAAGTTTTAAAAGAAGAAAGTAAACATTTATTTAAAATCTTTATTTAAAAAATTTAAACTAAAGTTATTTTACCTAACATTAATATTATATATAAAAACTATATGTATTTTCAAAAGCTTATTTGAAAGAAAACAATTAAACTTTTATAATAAGGTGTTATTTTCAAGCTATTATTCTTTTAATAAAAATAATTTTTCTTTTAAGTGTTTTGTAAATAAAATTAAATTTTAAATTGCTTTTGAAAGGCATTTTTATTAAACCAAAACAAAAACTTCCAAATCACTATAAAAACATATGTATATTAATATTTGAAAACATATTTTTTGTTTAAGTTTAACCCATTATTTCCTGTGTACAATAAATATCCAAATATAGTATTCATCATGCATAAAACATCTTAAATATTAGCTTCAGAAATTATTTAAAATTTTAAAACAGAACTCCAAATCACAATATATAAACATATATATATATATTATAATTTGAAAATATTTTTCTTGTTAAATTTAAACTGAAACCAATTTCCTTTTTACAATGTATACATATATATATTACAAATAAAATATTTTTATTAACTTTAAAAGATTAATTATTATCAATTAGATATATATTAGTATCCTTTGAAAAGAATAAACATTTCAAATTAAATAATCATTATTATTGAGTTTTTGAAAAGATAATCATTTGTTAAGTTAAATTAATTATTAGTTTTGAATATATAATATTTGGTTAAATTAGATTTTAAATCAATATAACATATTTTAAAATAAATTATAAATGGAAATTATTAAATAAGTTTTGCCTAAAATTCCACGACATCACATGAATTGTCTTATTACACGACGAAAACAAAAGTGAAACATATTGGAAACGATTGCTACAAAAATGCAAAGGAAAATACTAAGTGTAATAACGTCACAGATGCTCGCTATTCCATGCTTGGAGAGTGTCGTGCCATCGACGGTCGCTAGTTTGAAAGTTCCCTCTTCAAGCTTTCGTTCAATGAAGTATGGACCTTCCAATGTGGGATTCATATGTGATGGGACCGGAAAAACTTGCTTCAAAACGAGATCGCCTACATTGAAGATTCTTGGTCTGACTTTTTCATCATAATATTGAGCGGCTCGATGCCTATATGCAGTTGCCCTTAAATCAGCTTCTTTACGTTTTTCGTCAACAAAGTCCAGTGATTCCAGCAAAAGATTTTGATTCGTCTTAGGGTCATAATGAGTTACCCGATGTGAAGGAACTTCAAGTTCCACGGGTATAACAGCTTTCGTGACATATGCCAATGTGAATGGAGTGTGGCCAGTCGTGGACTTATGGGTGTTCCGTAGGCCCAAAGTGCTGTCGAAAGCTCATCCACCCACTTGCCTCTAGCCTTCTCCAAACGGTTTTTCAATATGGATTTGATTATATGTTTAAGGCTTCTACTTGTCCATTGGCTTTTGGATGAGCAAATACTGCAGACCTTTTCTCAATGCCATAATTTTGGTAGAATTCTTTAACTCTCTGCTTTCGAACGGAGTTCCATTTTCCGTAATCTTAGTTCGCAGGAAGCCAAAACGGCATATGATGTTTCGCACAACGAAATTAATGACCTTTTTGGTGGTGATTGTAGCTAAGTGCTCTTCTTCCTCCCACTTGGTAAAGTAATTGACTACAACTATTGTGTATTTAGCACCACCTTTGGAGATTGGCTTAGAGCCGACTATACCGATTCCCCATATTGCAAACGGCCAAGGGCTGACCATTTGTGTGAGTTCTGTTGGTGGAGCTCTCGGGATTTTTGCATATTTTGGACATTTGTCGCATCTTCGCACATAGTCCACGACGTCTCGATTCACGTTTGGCCAATAGTATCCATAGCGGAGGATCTTTTTCGCTAATGCATGCCCCCTTGTATGGTCGCTACATTCTCCTTCATGGACCTCTTTCAAGACCCGCTTTATTTCATCATTGGCGATGCATCGAAGTAAGGGAACCAATAATCCTTTTAGATACATTACTCTGTCCTGCATTACATATCGGGAAGCTTTGTGAATGACTTGTCGTCTTTCATTCTTTCTTTTGGGAAAAACCTCGTGCAGTAGGTATTTCTTAAATGGGGTTATCCATGACTCCTTCTCGATTTCTGTTCCTAACACAAAATCTACTTCCATCTCATTTATACTCAGAGTTGGTAAGATTTCAATGGAACCAATCCCATCTGCCATGCATCACCAGTGCTCGCGAATTTTGCCAATTAATAGGCTCCCCATTTTGCTCATGTGGGATGTGTGACATATCATAGTATTCGAGGTCTACCAACAGCTCTTGAACCCGAGTAAGGTATGGGGCAAGTCTCTGCCCTTTTGCTTGAGAGCTTCCCCGCACCTGGTACACCACCAATTGTGAATCACAAAAGATTTAAACTGATTTTACTCCAAGTTCGCTAATAAGTTTCAAGCCGGCAACCAATGCTTCATACTCGGCTTCGTTATTTGTAGGTGGGAAATCGATCTTCAAAGCATAAAAATTGATCGGTCATCGGGAGTTAAAAGAATTATACCAGCCCTAGAACAATGGCGTTATATGCCCCATCGGTGTATCGTTTCCATCGAACGGAGGGAATAACATCCTCATTGCTTGGTTTGTCTGATATGGTGAATTCTGCAATGAAGTCCACTAGCGCCTGCGCTTGGACAGCCCTCGTGGCAGTAAGCGATATCAAATTGACGCTACTCAGTGTTCCACTTCAGCAACCTTCTAGAGGTTTCGGGTCGTTGGAGCACCTGTCGTAGAGGTTGATCGGCTATAAACGCTGATCGGGTGTGCCTGAACGTACAGACGAAGCTTGCATGATGTAATCACCAAGCAGTAGGCTAGCTTCTTAATTTTAGGATAATTTCTCTCTGCTCCCGTTATACGTTTACTGAAATAGTATACTTGTTTTTGAATTCGGTCCTCCTCGCGAACTAAGGCCGTACTGATGGCATGCTGAGACGGCCAGGTATACATATAACACTTCATGGTCAATAGGCTTTGATAGAACCGGGAGACTTTCCAAATGTCTTACCAGAGCTCGAAATGCATCCTCACAGTCGGGCATCCATTCAAAATTTCTCTTCCCTTTCATTATCAAATTGAAGAAGGGAATATACTTGTCAGTTGCTCTGGATATGAATCGATTCAATGCGGCCACTTTTCCGTTCAGGCTCTGTACTTGCTATATAGTACTGGGTACTTGCATGTCTAGACTAGCCTAAATATTTTTTGGGTTAGCCTCAATTCCCGTGCATTAACAATAAAACCCAAAAACTTTCCCCACGCAACACCAAAGGAACACTTCAGTGGATTGATTTTCATTCCGTAGTACCTGAATATATCAAATATTTCTGCTAAGTCTCGAATTGGGTCGTTTGACTGCCATGACTTCATGAGCATGTCATCTACATAGACTTCCATTTTTCTACCAATTTGGTCTCTAAACATCCGATTTACCAAGCGTTGATAAGTCGCTCCTGCATCGTTCAGCCTAAAGGTCATCACCACATAACAATACAGTCCAATGTCTATGAAAAAATTAGTATATTCGTGATTTGGAATATGCATCGGGATCTGATTGTATCCCGAATACACATTTATGTATGACAATAAATCATGTCCTGCCATTGCGTCGACCAGCTGATCAATTCTAGGTAAAGGGAAGCTATCATTAGGGCATGCCTTGTTTAGGTCTGAGTAGTCAACATAGGTCCCCCATTTCCCATTCGCTTTTCTCACTAGCACAAGGTTAGACGCCCATTCAACGTAGAGGGTGTCGCGGATGAACCCATTGGCTTTGAGTTTGTCCACCTCCTCTCTGAGTGCAGCAGACCTCTCCGGGTCCATGCCTCTCCTTTTTTGCTTCACTGGAATGTACCTCGGGTCTATGTTCAACATATGACTCGCAATGGCGGAAGAAATCCTGCACAAATCGGAATGTTTCCAAGCGAAAACATCCAGACACGCTCGGAGGAAACTAGTAAGATCCTCGATCATCAAGGGGTTGAATTATGATCTAATCTTCAGTACCCACGATGGGTCGTCACGGATGACTGGAATGTCAATCGTTAGTTCAGCGAATGCTGCTTTTGCCTCCTTGGGTTCCTCATCATCGTCCTTCGGATCTATGTCTCTATAGATCCAATCATGTTGCTCGAGCCTAGGCTCGGGCATTACTTGCCAATTTTCAGTAGCCGGATGCAGACTGAGTTGTCCACAACCTTTCTCTTATCTCTTCGTTGGGCCTCTCATAGCTCAGCCACATACCATGCATGACCAGTTGCCTGATCGCCATGCACTAACCAACTCCTTTGTCTATCGAAAATTTCAAAGTTAGACACCATGGGGCCAAAGCTATCCTAAACTCTGCCAGGGCCGAATTTCCTAGAAACACGTTATAAGAGGAATCGATATCCAAAACAATGAACCGTAGGATTCGCATCCTCCTATGTTCACCTTCCCCAAGTTCAGCTGGCAATTCAACAAAACCCACTGCATCGGTATCCGCACCATCAAATCCATGAATATGGGATATAGATGGTTTTAGACCCTTTGTCTCCATCTTCATATGGTCATATGCTTTTTTGAAGATAATATTAACAGAACTTCTGCAGTCAATCAACATTCTTCTCACAAACGCTGGCCCAACAGTGGTCGAGATGACCATCGGATCAATGGTAGGCGCCTCCACTTGATCGACATCTCTGCTCCCGAACACTATATCGTCTGTCATCATTCGCTGTTGTTTAGCTGGGATCCCATCTTCCGTGCTTGAGCAACATTCAAAATCTACATGCTTTAGGGAATTAGCATAATGCTCCATTTCTTGCCAATTCTTGTCTGAAGTTTGAGGCCCACCAACTATCGTTATGACTAATCTACCACCAGTCCTAATGGGTTCCTCAGATCGACGTGGTGCCTGCCCACGATTGGGGTCAGATGTCCCTTGTCTGCCTTCCTGCAGATCTTTAACAAACTCCTGCAACTTTTTTGTCAAATCAGCTTTTCTATAGCATCACAAAGGTGCCTACAATCCTCGGTATTGTTCCCGTAAGTCTTATGGAAGAGGAAATACTTTGCAGTCTACTTTTGTTCCTCAGTAGACTCTTTTGGGCATGGCTTTCGATATCGAAAAGTATTACAAGTCGATAGGTAAATATTTACCAGAGATGCATTCAGAGGAGTGTGTTAGTTGTAAGTTGGGATCCTTGGTTTCCACTTTCCCACCTCCCTTTTCTTTCTGGGATTTCCTCTTCCGAATCCTTTAGATTGCTCTGGCTTGTTTTGAACATTGACTTGGACCTTTCCAGAGTTATCACCGGATTTTTTTATAGCAATATTGCTCTACACAATCTCCTTGCCAAGCCCTGGTGCATTGCCTCGCCTCGTCTACCCGGCTTCCTCTCTTCTTATAAATTGATGTGCCATTGAATAAAAGTTTTCCAATATCCCCGGAAGGTTTTCTGCCAGCCAATCACCAAATTCCAAATCTAAATCTACTCTTTGCCTCATGGCCATTAGAATAGCATGGTTATTCGGGTTGCTAACTTCAGTAGTAGCAACGTGATATTTTTGTAAGTACTCCTTTAACGACTCCTATGGAGCCTGAATCACACTGGACAAGGACATCGCGTCCTTAGGATGAGTGGCATGAATCCTGAACTACTCCACAAATTTTATCTCTAACTCATCAAAGTTGGATATAGATCACGAAGGAAATCAGGTGAACCATATGGTAGCGATTCCAGATAAATTTATTGGAAAGCATCCACATTTAGTTGCATCATTTTTCCGAGCTGAATCCATTATCCACTCATTTCTCATTACATGTTGTCGGGAATCATTCTTCCCTTCGTAGGCCGAAACAGTCGGCATATTAAATTTCCTAGGGTACTCGGCCTGTAGGATAGCTTCTGTGAATGGAGTGCAACTCCTAGATACGCCCCAATCATAATTAGATATGCCCTGATCTTCCCTCATTAGCTATCTGACCTAAGCTGATAGGTCTGTGGTTTGTCCGGAAGGTGGAAAGTTGGAATCTATCCTATGGTACTGTTCTGGTTGGTAACTCCTCGGTTGGCGATCTGTCAAATGTGTGTCCTAGGGGTCTGCTTCATTGTGACCTTGGTGAATCGGTCGTCCAGCTTCCACTTGTGGTCCGAATCCTAAGTTTCATGTTCCAACTTGAGTACGATTATCATGGTGTAAATGAGGGTCCATGGCTCCAGGTAGGGAACTTGGACCATTCCTGGTGGATCGTTCAGCTGCACCTGTTTGCATTGTTTCAGTTCTATAGGGTCTACGCCTAGGTGGTTCATCAGACGAAGCGGAGCTATCGGACGAAGAGTAGGCAGCGGGACTTCCTTTAGCATTCTGATGCTGTTGTTGAGTAACTGAGTCATGAGGTTGGCATTCGCTTGAATTTGTTCATTAAGTTGTCTCCTACTTTCCATGAGTTCTCTCATCAGCTCGTTAAACTCCATTCTGGTGACAACTGTTGCTTGGTTTAGGACGGTGGCGGTCCTTGCACCTAGAGTAGATTGTTGGGTCCTACTTGTTAGACGCTAGCGGTCTCATTGACATTCGCATTGTGTGAGGTTGATCTGGTACCCGGTCTTTGTAGGATCGATTTCACCCTAAAGGGGGTGAATAGGGTGATGTTATCAATTATAAAAATTTATCATGGAAGTTTGTAAAATAATTTCAATGCAGATATATAAAATAATAGCAGCACAGATAAAAGCAGAATAATAAATGTAGAAATATAACAACATAGAATTTACCCAGCTTCCGCAAAACCCTGCCTATGTGCCGCCCCCAAGGTTTCTACTAGAAATTAAGCAGTCAGACGCTTACACACGTAATTTCATGACATCCTCTATCGAGTAGCCTTAACTCTATGCTCAAAACCCTGCCACAATTCAGCCACTGAGTTGCGAATTCTCAAACTACGCCACGTAGTTTGTTCCTTAGTCACACGACAAGAATTTACACAAGTTAAAAAAGGAAAAAACAATTTAAAACAATTTAAAAACTAAATCCCTAATTTAAATATGCTAAAGCCCAATCCCTTTCTTTAATTAGCCGGCCAAAAATGAATTATAACAGAGAAAAATTTGTCGGCTCTTTTCTTCTTTTATTTATTTGCTATTGAAAATAAAGTCCTCCTTCGTTCCTCTCCGATGAAAAATTAGGGATTGTGAAAATCTTTGAAGCCACCGTTTGAATGTTGATCGATCGAATGGATATTCGTGTGTTCTCTTTGTCGATCGTTCATCTCCTTGAGTTGCACTCGGCTGCTTCACGATGATTGAGTTTGACTTTGATTCCGGTATGTAATTTATGCCTTTTTCTCTCTTGGTTGAATGCTTGAACTCAATGATTAAAACTGCCGATGATGTTAGTGTTTATATAGGGTTCGAACCCCTATATTTTCGTTTATATATTTTATACGAATTCGTCAAATAACTTAGCTTGAATTCGTCTCGGCCACTGATTTCCGTATAGATGATAGTGATGATTTCTGACTTTGTCAATTTCGTATATTTGGTGGTAGATTGATTCACATGGATTTGATTTGATTTCGTGGCCACCACGTCTTGACTTTGAACTTTTGATTCTGTTCTTGTGGACTTCGGCTTGATACTATGATAATGTTTGACTTCGGCCTTCACGGTTGAACTTGCTACTGTTGGTTTCTGACTTGTTCAAACTTTTTGTTTTATGCTCCAACTTTTTTTCAACATCACCTGACTTCGGTCACTTTTGATTTTGTGAAAATATTTTAGGTTCGGCACTATCTTGATTTGAAACTACTGTTCCTTGATTTTTAAACTCGTTTTCGACTATGACTTTGGCATTACTTTGAACTGCAGTTTGAAATTTCCTCTGTCTTTGTTCGAACTAGCTGTGTCACTTGCTTATGCTGGTACTGTTTCATTTGATATAGATATGTATGTGTATACATATATATTCATACATGTATACTTGTATTTGTATTGCTTGCTTGTCTCCACTTTGGATTTGTTCGAACTTGCCACCGTTGTATCATTTACTGGTTCACTTGATTTCATGGTTCACCACTGAGATTGTTGTTTCATGACTTTGACATATATGCTGTTGAACTACATGCTAAGGCCTGGTGAACATGTATATGTATGTGTGATGTTTTGGAGCTGTAGTCTTCTTGAACCTATTTGCAACTGTTGTTTTCACTTGAGTCTGGGCTTGTTTGGTTTGTGCTGCACTGAGTTGTTTGGTCGACACACTTCAAGTGGTATGTAGTTGTACATTCACATATGTACCTGTATATGTATTTATGATGTGTTAGTCATGTTGTTCATTCTTGTGGCATTTTCAACTTGATGCATTGTTCACTGTATTTCATATTGTCTGGTCTTGCTTGCATTTTTGGTTCATTGCTTGTGTCCACTACTAACATGTACATATATGCACTTGATTTTAAGGCCTTCTGCACTATTGCTTGATTCAGCCTTGAACACTGCATCCCTGAATATGTATGTGTATTCGATGTTGTTTCACTGGTCTGGTTTCATGCCATTGATGTCATGAAGTCTGGTTCAGTCTCAATTTCTTGCATATTGATGTTGATCCACTATTGTAGCTTGGTATTAGTTGAGTTGTTGTAGTCTCGAGTCTTGTTCATGTCACTGGTATCACTGTTTCATTTGTGTTGTACATTCATGTGCCTCTTGAGTCTGTATTGTGCTTATGCATTGAGTCATGTTGATGATGAGGCTTTGTATTGTTCAATTTGAAACTGCTCTTTTTGTTGATGGCCTGAATGGACCGTCTAACCTTTTACTTGAGACTGTATGTAGCTTGCATGGCCTTTGTTTCACTCGAGAATTATTTGCATTTTTAATTGCACCTGCGTTGAAACCAGCCTTGAAGCTTGGGTTTGACCTTGTGCTTGTGCCTTGATTTTATTTGTATTGCACTTGAGTTGAACCTGGCTTTTCATTTGGGTTTGACCTGTGCTCACCTGTCCCCGTAGACTTATCATGTGTTTATTGGTGTGCACAGCTTTATGGCATGTACAGTGATACACTGTGCATGTCACAAGTTGTTCGTGTATAATGAATTCAAAATTAAATGATGACGAACAACCCAAATAACTGAGGCAAATATTATTTTCAAAATCCATGTTTTATTTTACACTGCAAAAATATTTATGTTCAATTTTACTATGTCAGTATTTGTTTTTGCAGATTTCTCAGATGCTGGATTCAAGTTGAAGATAAAATACGAATGAATGAGTGAATTGTAGTGAGGACATTTGTAAATGAAAGATTGTGATGTAATTGAATTCATATTGTAATCAAAATTGTGTATGTATAGTGAGAGCTCGAATTTGTACTATTCAAAATTGTAATAAATATTTGTTTGAATAAAATACCTGTTTGAATTTAAACTCTAAGTTATTTATTTTATTCAGCAAATGTTTATTTAATTATGTGAAAAATAAAATAGTACATTAACAAATACATTTAATTGAATATATATATATTTATTATCATTAAACAAAAATCATATACCCGCACATTCAACAATCTTCCCCTTTTGATGATAACAAACATATATTTAAGATTTTGAATTTGTTAAATGTATTTAAACATTCAATTTGCTCTCCCTATTTGAATGCTTCCTCTCTACACAAAGCTCCCCCTTTATATATGCATGTAAATAAAAATATGCAAATGAGCCTAGATGCAAATAGAAAATATTTGACCTTTATTTGCTTTTATTTGACAAAATCTTAACTTTTGTCTCCCACTTTTGTTATCAGCAAAAGAGTAATTGTTTAATAAAAATAGAGATAAAGTGATAGATACTAATACAGCATTAAAACTCAATCGAATATAAATATTAAATTTCAATAAAAAATCAAACAAAAATCATAAATACTCTGTTAGGCGCATATTCCACTTTTAGAATGATGGGAATGATGTGATCATATAAAACCATACAGTTGTGTCTATTTGTGGTATACTTATATCAGGAATTTGAATATCTACCAACCATGTATAACCGTTAGGACTTTTAAATCAGATTAGTAGTATTCCGATTTTATTTAAAAATAAATAAATTCATGTATCTTCTAATCACGCATAACCATAAGGACTTTTAAATGGGATTAGAATCAACTTTTCTATTTAATAAATCAATTTTGATATGCGTTCCATACATGCATAACCGTGAGGACTTTTAAATGAGCATGGAAGCACATAATCAAAAATTTCAAGTAATTCACCCATGCATAACCGTGAGGACTTTTAAATTAGAGTGAATACCTTTTTAGAAAAATATAAAATGAAAAACGAATGAATCCTGTTTAAATCACCACGTATTGACATACTATAATGGATTTTGATGAGTGATGGCTGATAGAAATATGACAGAAATAGAAACGCTCATGGAATTTTTACCAACAAAAAGTTTTATAACTCTTGTTTAAATTTCTAAAGAAATTTACTAATTATACCGTCTTAAGTTATAATATCAACACTCATCATTTTTTTAATCACTATTTATCTTTTTGATAATTAGTAGGGAGTTATATTAGTCAATGTAGTCATTTAAGCTCAAACTTAAAAATAATTATCAAATCAAATTTTCAAAATGACTAATCTGAGACAAGGTCAAAAAATGATTTTATAGAAGGGGTTTTATAATAAAAATGTCTGCTTTTTTAAAATAATTTGAAATGAAAAATATGCAGACGTTTTCTTTGAAAAACGATGCAGTTACTAAATGTCTCAATATAAATCACGTTCCACCAGTAATTTTTGTATCAACTAGATTACCAGTGTAATCTGCATTTGAATTTCTTTTCACTCAAACTTATTATTAGTTGAATGTTGCAGACCAGATCATGAGTAGTGCAAAAAAATATCTCAAAATAATTTTTAACAACTTTTTAAATGAAATTCTCTTGAATTTGAATTGAAGTCGTGTAAATAATCAAAAACCTTGAATATAGAGTTAGCCGTAAAATAACCAAATGTATTATCATCCAATAAAACATTGTTATTAATCCAAACTAACATATATGAAGTAATTCAAAAACTCTAGAGTTTTTTATAGTGTTCTTGGCATAAGAATATAATTGGCCAACAATTTTGAATAAGTCAGAATCAAAATCATCATGTAATTCATCATCACATTATTGGCTGATTTAATTCAAACTACGGTGCAGATTATCACATTTAATATATCGTTCAAAATATATCATTACATGTTTTACCTTTACGATATTTTTTTCGTTATTGCCACCTTTGTACTAAGCTAAGGAACTTGGCTTTGACACTCGTTGTGTCCTTGGAACAGCCAGAATCCAAGTAACGCTACTGTTGTTCCATAGCCTGCCACCACACCTACACGATGGAAGATTTTTGTGACCTATTTGTTTTTATAGGTCCATGATTATTAGTGGCATAATATTTTGGAAAATAATTTTGTGGAGACCCAAAACTATTTATATATGTTCCTTTCGGCACCCAGATTTGTTTAACTTTGAGAGATTTTATATTTGTGTCTTTGTTTTCACGTGTTTGGGTCTATACCAACAAATATTTTGATTGTGTCCAAATTTTATACAAATTGTGCACATTGAATTTACTTGATTAGTCACATTTATAACATTTTTAGATTGATTATACCTAAGTCCTTGTCTAACTGTATTAACAGTTTGTTTTCCTAATAGCATGTTCAATGATTTCTCACTTTTTGAAAATTTATCTGAAGTCGTTGACAGTTGATGGACTTGTGTTGGACTTGTGTTTTGATAGATTCATTTACTTCAATTAAACTATCTCTTTGTGATTCAATTTTAGCGTATTTCTCCCAAAGTCGTTCAAAACAGTCATTTACTTCGTGGAAATATATAGGTAATTCTGAGTGAGTGAGTTTTGATACCTCGCTTGGCTCGTCATCGTCGCTATTAGTTATATTACCTTGAAGGCACATATCTGCTTTCTCACTCTCACTGCTAGTACTTTTATTATCTTCGTCACTTTATTACACGTGGTTGAAAAATTTCTCCGTTTTGATTTCTTTTCAAAGTCATGTCGGTTTTGAGGACAATTGGGCTTGATGTGTCCGGGTTGGTCGCACTTATGGCAGATGATTTTTTGTTGTTATGTGTTATCTAAAACTTTGATTATTCTGCTTTTTAATTTTTGATTTAGAGCTAGATTTCTGTTTTTGCGGTTCCACCTTTTTAATCTCTTTATTACCATTTCCAACTCTGCAGCTCCATCATCATCGTCGTCGTCATCAGCACTTTCAGTTGTTCCTTTGAGAGCTATGGATTTCTTTCGAGTATCTCCTCCTTCACGCTCTTTCTTGAATTTCATTTCTAGCTTATAAGTGGTGAGATTTCCGATGAGTTCTTCAACTTTGATTTGTTTTAAATCATTCGATTCTTGAATGGCGGTCACTTTTGCTTCAAAACTTCGTGGAAGGATTCTAAGGATTTTTCGGGCTATTTCCAATTCCGTATATGATTTTCCAAGAGCTTTCGATTTGTATACGATGTTGGAAAGCCGTCCGTACATCTCTTTAACATTTTCTTCCTTGGTCATTATAAAATTCTCGTATTCGCTACTCAGCATAGCAAGGCGTGATTCTTTGACTTGAGTTGTTCCTTCGTGAGTCACTTCGAGTGTATGCCATATTTCCTATGCAGTTAGACAATGTGAGACACGATTAAATTCAAATTGATCCAATGAACAGATAATAGAATTCATAGCTTTAACGTTAGCATTTTGTAATTTATTTTCTAGCTCTGTCTATTGATCCTTTGGTTTATTTATTTCCTGATTATTTACAATTATAGTTGGTGCTCTATACCCTGACTCAACAATATCCCATGCGTCAATGGTTTTAAGAAAAATTTCCATCTTATTTTTCCAGCAAGCATATTCACCATTGAACATTAGTGGTCAAACTAGGGATCGACCCTCCCCAAAAGCATTATTAAAAGAAGCCATTTTAAAAATTCAATTTTTTTTAAAAAAATTGGTTTTTGAAAAATCAAACTTTTTAAAACAAAAATGGCTTTTGTACATAGCTCAGATACCACTTGTAGGATCGATTTCACCTTAGAGGGGGGTGAATAGGGTGATGTTATCAATTATAAAAATTTATCGTGGAAG
Source organism: Allium cepa (assembly GCA_030765085.1). Classification (NCBI taxonomy): domain Eukaryota; kingdom Viridiplantae; phylum Streptophyta; class Magnoliopsida; order Asparagales; family Amaryllidaceae; genus Allium; species Allium cepa. The sequence goes on along the minus strand of CM060929.1, from coordinate 700,375,269 downwards.
TTTGTAACATAATTTCAATGCAGATATATCAGAATTATAGCAGCATAGATAAAAGCAGAATAATAAATGCAGAAATAGAACGACACAGAATTTACCCAGCTTCAGCAAAACCCTATCTGCGTGCTGCTCCTAAGGTTTCTACTAGAAATTAAGTAGTCAGACGCTTACACACGTAAACTCGCAACACCCGCTATCGACTAGCCTTAACTCTACGCTCAAAACCCTGCCATAACTCAGCCACTGAGTTGCGAATTCTCAAACTACGCCACGTAGTTTGTACCCTAGTCACACGACTAGAATTTACACAAGTTAAAAAAGGAAAAAACAATTTAAACAACAAATCCCTAATTTAAATATACTAAAGCCCAATCCCTTTCTTTAATTAACCGGCCCAAAATGAATTATAATAGAGAAAAATTTGCCGGCCCTTTTCTTCTTTTATTTCTTTGCTATTGAAAATAATGTTCTCCTTCGTTCCTCCCTGATGAAAAATTAGGGCTTGTGAAAAATCTTCGAAGCCACCGCTTAATGTTGATCGATCGAATGGATATTCGCGTGTTTGCTTTGTCGATCGTTCGACTCCTTGAGTTGCGCTCGGCTGCTTCTCGATGATTGAGTTTGACTTTGATTCTGGTATGTAATTTATGCCTTTTGCTCTCTTGGTTGAATGCTTGAACTCAATGATTAAAACTGCCGATGATGTTAGTGTTTATATAGGGTTCGAACCCCTATATTTTCGTTCGTATATTTTATACGAATTCGTCAAATAATTTAGCTTGAATTCTTCTTGGCCACTGATTTTCGTATAGATGATAGTGATGATTTATGACTTTGTCAATTTCGTATATTTGGTGGTAGATTGATTCACATGGCTTTGATTTGATTTCGTGGCCTCCACGGCTTGACTTTGAAATTTCGATTCTGTTCTTGTTGACTTCGGCTTGATACTATGATAATGTTTGACTTCGGCCTTCACGGTTGAACTTGCTACCGTTGGTTTTTGACTTGTTCCAATTTTTTTGTTTTCTACTTCAACTTGTTTTTCAACATCACCTAACTTCGGTCACTTTTGATTTTGTGAAAGTATTTTGGGTTCAGCACTGTCTTGATTTGAAACTGTTGTTCCATGATTTTTTTAACTCATTTTCGACGGTGACTTCGGCATTACATTGAACTGATGTTTGAAATTTCCTCTGTCTTGTTCAAAATAGCTGTGTCACTTGCTTATGTTGGTACTGTTTCATTTGATATTGATATGTATGTGTATACATATATATGGATACATGTATACTTGTATTTGTATTGCTTGCTTGTCTCGGCTTTGGATTTGTTCGAACTTGCCACCAATGTATCATTTACTAGTTCACTTGATTTCATGGTTCACCACTGAGACTGCTGTTTCATGACTTCGACATATATGCTGTTGAACTACATGTTAAGGCCTGGTGAACATGTATATGTATGTGTGATGTTTTGGAGCTGCATTTTCTTGAACCTGTTTGCAACTTTTGTTTTCACTTGAGTTTAGGCTTGTTTGGTTTATGCTGCACTAAGTTGTTTGGTTGACACACTTCAAGTGGTCTGTAGTTGTACATTCACATATGTACATGCATATGTACTTATGATGTGTTAGTCATGTTGTTCATTCTTGTGGCATTTTCAACTTGATGCATTGTTCACTGTATTTCATGTTGTCTGATCTTTCTTGCATTGTTGGCTCATCGCTTGCGTCCACTGCTAACATGTACATATATGCACTTGATTTTGAGGCCTTCTGCACTATAGCTTGATTCAGCCTTGAACACTGCATCCCTGAATATGTTTGTGTATTCGATGTTGTTTCACTGGTCTGGTTTCATGCCATTACTATCATGAAGTCTAGTTCAGTCTTGATTTCTTGCATATTGATGTTAAGCCACTATTGTAGTTTGATATTAGTTGAGTTGTTGTAGTTTCGAGTCTTGTTCATGTCACTGGTATCACTGTTTCGTTTGTGTTGTACGTTCATGTGCCTCTTGGGTCTATATTGTGCTTATGCATTGAGTCATGTTGATGATGAGGCTTTGTATTGTTCAATTTGAAACTGCTCATTTGTTGATGGCCTGAATGGACTGTCTAACCTTTCACTTGAGACTGTATGTAGCTTGCATGGCCTTTGTTTCACTCGAGAATTATTTGCATTTTTAATTGCACCAGTGTTGAATCCATCTTTAAAGCACGGGTTTGACCTTGTGCTTGTGTCGTGATTTTATTTGTATTGCACTTGAGTTGAACCCGGCTTTTCATTTGGGTTTGACTTGTGCTCACCTGTCCCTGTAGATTTATCAAGTGTATATTGGTGTGCGCGGCCTTATGGCATGTACAGTGATACACTGTGCATGTCACAAGCTGTTCATGTATAATGAATTCAAAATTGAATGATGATGAACAACCCAAATAATTTAGGCAAATATTATTTTCAAAATCCATATTTTATTTTACACTGCAAAAATATTTTCTTTTCAATTTTACTGCGTAAGTATTTATTTTTGCAGATTACTCAGATGTTGGATTCAAGATGAAGATAAAATATGAGTGAATGAGTGAATTGTAGCGAGGACATCTGTAAATGAAAGATTGTGATGTAATTGAATTTATATTGTAATCAAAATTGTGTATGTATAGTGAGAGCTTGAATTTTTACTATTCAAAATTGTAATAAATATTTTTTTGAATAAAATATCTGTTTGAATTTAAACTCTGTGTTATTTATTTTATTTAGCAAATGTTCATTTAATTATGTGAAAAATAAAATAGTACATTAACAAATACATTTAAACGAATATAAATATGTTTATTATCATCAAATAAAAATCATATAGTCGCATATTCAACAATCTTCCCATTGTAGATTTATTGGTAATAACTCCGAGTAGAATCTATGAACTTCTTGTGAACGAACATGGATCTTCTTTAGGGGATTTCTTCAATCCAATAGCGGCAAAGTAGATCCTAACAACCTGAGATAGCAGTTCTCAGTGAAAGCATCAAAATTTTAGCACCAAAATTGGTCACTAACACCCTTGAGTAGGATTATGTAGAGAGACTAATGAAGAAGGTAAATTAAAACTGTGGGATGTTTGCAAAACTAACTGCAAAACAAGAACACCAGAATTATAGTGGTTCGGCATAACTGCCTACATCCAATGTTAATATAATCTTTATTGCTTTCCTCTAAGACTTGGGTACAGATACAATCCGTAAGCAAATAGCTCAAGTACAAGTTTTAACTGAAAGAAAGCTAATGTCAAAAATGGCAGAGTCTCCTCGTAGTTTCCAAAAAATGGTCCCTTTAAACTGTGCCCCTGCCTCTCTATTTATAGACAAAGACAGGTAGGATCCCCTGTGTAGGCCCGAGAACAATGTAGCTCGGCCCATATGGTAAGCCAATTTGGCCAAACAAGTCAGGTCGAGCCACTTTCACCGAGCCGGTAACCCCGAGCCTCTCTTGACGAACCACGACTTCCCCGTGTATGAGTTGAAGCGAAGCCTCCCATAACTCGGAGCAGTTAGCAATGCAACCCAAAGTAAAGAGAAAATGACCACATTGTCCTATTGAAAATTCGCTAACTCCCTGGCCGAACGATGTATGATCGAGCAGTGGTCATTTAGCAAGTGACTCGAATTAAGGTCTCTAAGGACTCGAAGCGACTTGTAATGGATCTCGAAGTGAAGCAATGTCGAACCCCTCATCTCGATGTTAACTTCCAAGAATAAGCTAACTACCTCACCTTGCACTTAAATAGATATACCGAACACTTGTACCGAACCATCCCCGACTGAATGATACTCGCCGGACCATCCTGACCGAATGACTTGTTCTCTGGCCGAACGATATTTGAACAGAACCTCCCGAGACCAAATGAGATATGCCAAACCATAACGATCGAACACGGTATTTTGGATAGTTCAAACTGAACGAGGCATTCCCTTCTTTTGACCAAGCCATATAGAAATGCCGCAATATATCGTATGCACCAAACCCTTTATACCTCCAACCTCTCCTGGGTCAGACTCTTTAACCATCACCTCTGCAATCATCGTCTTATAGCCAGGCCAAGGTGCCGGGTAACATATAATGCGAACTAAGATTAACAATTAAGGAGTGGTTTTATACAACCAAAGTGGGATTATACAAAAATATAGTTTATGAATGTGATTTCTAAATTGAAAGGAAATAAAATTTCGAAAGTAGATTATATAGATATGACTTATAAAAGCAGTGTTTAAATTAGAAAGGATTTAAAAGCTGCGAATTTGGGAATTTAAATCCTGTGGGTTTTGATAATGGTATTTCAAAGTTTTGGAAAATAATAATAGTATTATTTGGGAAATATTTTTGAATAGAAATATATAAAATGGATTTTTAAGAGCATAAAAGCACTGAACTAACTTCGGTTGCTAGAAAATAATTTCGATGATGACTGCAGCATCATCAACGTTCATTTTCAGGTTTCTAAGAGAGGAATTGCTACCATTGGAGATTTATTGTGATAAAACTAGTTTCGATTTGAAATTCAAAAGAATGATTTGGTATACAAAGAGGATTTTGTATATATATAATATTTCAAACTGATTTGAAATAAATAAGAACAAGGTAATTTTCATTTAAATGTTTTATAAAAATACTATAAAATAAGTTTGATAACTTATAAATTTTGAGAATTAGTAAGTAAAACTAAGTTTTAATTTTTTTAAACATGAATGTTAAGGAAGCAAAATTTGGAAAGAAGATTTAACTTAAGTAAAGTTAAATAAAATAATTTTTGGAAATGGAATTGGTGATGTTTGAAATAAGTTAATGAAATGAGCTAATTAAATAAATTAGTGAGTTGAACATGGTTTTGGAATATGGTTGATAAAATTGAATATTGAAGTTGAATAATGGATTGAGTTAATTGGAATTGAAATTGATTTGTAATAGATATGGGTTTAAGTTGTGAAGTGAAAGTAAACACAAAAGTGTTCTATAAAATGAGTATAATAAACTTAAAAAATTTGATAGAATAATTACTGAGTGATATTGGTATTGGAAGAATAAACTAAGAAATAAATGGATGTGAATAAAACAAATGTTAGTATAAAGAGAATTTAGGATAGCCAAGAAAATCAATTGAAATAAGAAACGTAACATGTATGTATATTATTTTATTCGCATAACAGTTTGCTTTAGATTCGAATACATAATTTCAAGATGATTTACATCGGCCTAAGTTGAGATTTTTCACTCAAATCTCGATGGCGAACACTGGATATGGATATATGATTGTTTTTGGAGTTTACTATCGTAGTATACTGCTATGCAAGGAGAATTATGGTTCCTAATCAAGGAATCAGATCCGGGTCTGCAATTGAGTGGTCATTTGAACGATACTAGTACGGAAGTGAGATTGTGTGGTCGAGCGAGCGATCGGATTTGATATTGCGTATGGATGATATATGTACATTGTAAGGACTTAATAAATTAAATATGGACAATTGAAAATACATAATAATATGGTTATGAACTATATGATTATATATCATTGGTAAATAAGATGCAGATGTATGGAGCAAGAGTTAGTTTGATGCCTTTGGTTTCATAAGTAAAATTTGGTTGCCCAACTAAAAGGTACTTGTTATATTATTGTTTGGTTTAATGGTTTTACAACTGAGCCACTTGGCTTTTGTTTTATTTTGTTGGATTAGGCCATAGTGGCGATTTGTAGTTGTTCTGATCGAGCCGCACAAAGGAAATGTTGGCGAATTTTTCGTAAAATTAAGGCGATAGAAAAGATTTGAGAAATTTTGAAAAATATTTGATATCTAAAATTTGATTTTGAGTTGGAACCTGAAATTATTGAATGGGATGGTATTAGTTGAAATCTATGAAAGAATATGTAAACTTAGTAAAACTAATAACAAAGTTCAAGTAGTTGATTTTTGGGAAAGGTTAAAGGCTTAAAATAATTTGGCAAACTATTTCAACTAATTGGTTTAAAAAAGTAAGGGGTTTGGGCATTTTTCTTGCGTTGGAAATTTCGAGGACGAAATTCTTTTAAAGGGGAGAATGTAACAATTCAGAACTTTAGTCATTTGAAATTAGAATATTTAGTTGATTTTAAAAATTGAAAATTTAATTTTACAAGTTGATGAACTTGAATTTCAAATAGAGTGATTTATTGGATAATTTAATTGTTGAATTTAATAATTGAAATTATTTATATAAGTGAAGCTTAGTTTTAAGTTAGATAAAAATGATTTCAAAGATTATTTAAATTCTATTTAATAGAAATGAAGATAATAAAACTTTTAAATTGGATTTGAAAGTGATTTAACTGATTTTGAAAATTATTATTTTTAATTAACATATAAAAGTAGCCTTCTTGGGCACTATCTCGGATTTCAACTAAACAAGTTTCGTTGTATCCCTAATAATGTATTATTATATAATAATAACATTTCATGGCGATCGAACGTATCGTTTGGCATGTGAGATTGAAATACATAAAAAAATAATTTCAGAAATGAATACAATAATTGGGTCCAAATAACTATCTTCTCCATATGATTGAATTAAGGCTCGGGACAAGTTCCATTGCATTCAGAATAGGGGTATAACATATAAAACGCCTGGTGGCATGTCTCGATTGGTGTTCAGAATATTTGGACGTTTCGTAAATCATTATTTTAAATTGAAAATTATATATAATACATAACCATACCTACCCATACTTCCCATACACCTAACCCATGCCACATACCATTCAAAGCATTCTTCTACTTCTATATAATTTTTTGTAGCATAAGGAAAGGTTTGCGAAGTTTCAAATTCAAATTTTAAATTACTTTAACCCAATCCGATGATCCACATCGATCGGGGGCCAATCCATGCATTGTTAGGGAAAGTCGTCAACTACAAAGTTGTTCGCGACATCGAGCAAGACTTATTCAACTGTTGGATAGTCGTCAATTATAGTATGGTGGCCATGGTTCGATGATGAACATGAAAACTACACGATTTCCGACGATTAGGGTCATCGTTGGGCGATGGCACCCGAAGGGAATTTGTAAAGGATGTCTAGGGCAATTCAGGCCGAAGTATGATGGCCAATGTCGAATTATAGTAGCGAAAATGCCCTCCATTCTTAGGCAGCATTATGGGTTTGGCTTTTGGCCATTGGTTGCGCTAGGCGGAGCTAGGAAGGCCACATGGGAGGCTGGAGGGGCGGCGAAGGTAGGGGACATCGCTAGGGTGGCTCGTGGCCAGAAGGAAGGCGACGACATCAGGTTGAAATGCCCATGCACAAGTACCCTTTGAACGAGATATTAGGTAAGAAGACTTTTATAACGGTTGAGATGATGGTTTTGGGTTGGGTGAGGATTCTTTAGATTTGTAATTTAATTTAATTTATTTAATGTCTAAAACTTTGAAATTAGATAACTCTCTCATACGCGGCCCCATCGTGGTGAAACATTTTATGTTGTGCTCGTAATGACAAAAGCTTTGCGATGGGGTTGGTTTTATTGGATTTAAAGACAGTTGAAATTTGGGCTAGAACCGGACGTTGTTCAATTTTGGTTCCAAATCGGAACGCCTTGGCGATGGCAAAAAATTTCGATGAGTTAAACCCACCTTTTGGTTAACTAGTATGATATATATAGTTGATAAAAATTATTGGATGATTGTTTGAATGAACTACTATATTTACATTAGTTGGATTGAATATTCCACATATTGGAGCAAATGAGACCCTGTTACGTTCCCATTTAAGAGCGGATGACCCTTTGTGTATGAATCCCACCTCAAAGTGGTTGATTTACATTTTATGATTATATTAGGTTTGTTATGCAGGGGGAAACAAGTTGAAGGGATCCAATGGGATTCCTCGCTATCATTGAATTATTTCAATAATATTTCTTTTACATGGATTATTGAAAATGAACCTGATTGTGGATAGAGTGGTTATAACATTGTTATAAGTTGAGAATTAAAAACCTTGTCGTGATAGAAAATCAGTATTGACATTGGTAAAGTGTTGGGTGGCTATTGGCCTCAAATTGGTACTTTAAGAATACTATAAATTACTATTTTAGTTGGATCTGGTTTTTGAGACAAGAAAAGATTTTTAAATCCGAATTGGGTTTCAAAAATGTTTTGTTTTACGGATTATCTATTTAATTATATTAATATTATTTTAAAGTTATTTAATTATATTAATATTTTTTAAAGTTATAATAAAAATTTATTTTAAAGTTATTAAACTATATTAATATTTTTTCAAAGTTAATTATAGTAACATAATTTTAAGGTTATTTAATTATATTAGTATTGTTTTAAAGTTATTTGTTTATAGTAATATGGTTTATAGAATTTATCAAAATGTGAAAAGTTTAATTATTTCAAGTATAATTATGGTTTAAAATTAATAATAAGGATTATTAATAAGGTTTTGAAAATAAATCATTATTATTTATAAAAAATGGTCAAGATTAATTATTATTGTTTCTTAAACAATATTTCAAAATTATTAATTATTATTTTTAAGATGTTTTAAAAAATAATGTTTTTGCTAATGTTATAATAATATAATGTTGTTTTGAAGTAAAGGATATTAATCATTTATAAGTGTATTCGAGACCCATGGATAGAGTTGAAAGACTTGGATTTTAAAAAGGAGTTTATAAAATGGTTTGAAGACTGAAGGGAAGACTATTTACAAGGTTAAAGAGTTTTTAAATGGTTAGATATTTATAAGCAAATTTTAGAAACGGGTTTATAGATTTATAAAGGAAATTTATAAATGGTTTAGATATTTATAAAAGATTTACAAATGAGTTTTAGAAACGTATAAAAGAATTTATAAATGATTGAAATGTATGAAAGAAGTTTTATAAATGGTTCCAGAAGTTTTATAAAATGGTTTATAAATGGTTTTAGGGAATTATAAGGAGTTCACAAATGATTTTTGAATCGAAAGAAAAGAAAATCTTTCTCGGTTTTGTAAATTTGCTTATACCGTTGAGATAAGTATATGGATATTCTCTAAGCATTGAAATTATAAGGATTGGTGGATATATCATTATAAAGGTATTATTAATACAAGTAATTTACACCGTGTGTTTATTTATAAAAGATTTATAAAAGGAGGCTAGTTATTGCTTATGTGCTTAACTAATGTCGGTTTTCCCTATGGAATAAATCCTTGATTGAGTGATTGTTATTCAATAGCCAAATAACCGACTATCGAATTTGGACCCAAAAGTAACTTTGGAAATATCTAGGAGAAACATGTGAGTTATATGGCACGGTCATCTCTGATGATGCTGTACTATGCATATAAATCTCGTTTTGTTCTTCTAGGATAATGATAAAGAAATCAATCCACTAATGGTTAGGAGGTGATCTTCGATCTTATTCTGTGACTGTTTATTTCCTAAAGAACAGAGGTTGAGTTTACTGGAAATTATCGAATGTTATTTCGAAGAGACCGGGGTCGGGTATGTTATTCGAAAACAACTTCGATCCAATGATTGCGTTTTGAAGTGATGACGTCTTGAAGATGATGGAATTGGAGACATAGCTCTCAAGTGTTTCGTTCAGTCCCAGAATGAACTTGTATAGGTGAATGCTGGTACTACTGGAAGGCAATATTAGCATTCCAAGTGGGAAGTGCTATACAAAAAGGTAAAACTAGCCTCAAGCCTCATCAATCAGGAATGTCTAAAACATGGGAGATGTAGCAAAAGAAGTGGGTCGCTCCCAAGTAGGTTATGATCATCCCTTTCTAGAGTCGTTATTATCTCTCATTTGTATGCTTCAAGGCCCGTTAAAGGAGGACTGATCGTATATGGTACTATCCAGTAAAAGGTAGGCAGTTCTGTGTTGGCAGTGGATCCATGCGAGGTCCTCGGTGATATTTTATCTAGAGATGCATGTTTACGAGAAGTACAGCGGTAGCCCAGTCATTCTATGGAATCCATTATCCAATATGAGCCTTTACGATTTTAGTTTATAACTATTATGTTGGAATTTAATTAAAGTAACAATTTCGGCTAAGATTAATAAGTATTTGTATCTACACAATACTATAATATCAGAGAATTTCATATGAAATGTTTTGGTTATCGCAAGGTAAAATCCGGCTGTGTTTATATGTGGCGTGGTCTTATGAGGTACTCCTGATTTTCAAAGGTTTTCTATACTTTAAAATCCAGTTGGGTGTGTTTTCCCATGCTGGTTTTCTAGAATGACTAGGGTGTTATTTTGTTATAATGTTTGGGTCAGACCGAGCGTATTATAGATTGGTTTAATGCTTGGAACTTCAGGAGATGAATTGATGGCCCAGAGACATATTCACGTAGATGGTTATTTTTCTGCTATGTTCATTATTATATCTATTAGGAATTGTAAGGACAGACTACTATAACTGTCTAGGCTGAAATTTGTTAGTATACTCTGATTGATTTCTATACGCACACACACATTACATGACTTTGTGTAAAGATTTGTTGTATATTATAGATTATTCGTTCTGCTGTGAGATTCTGTATTGCGTAGATTTCTTCTTATCTTCTTCCTTCTTTCTTTTTTCCTAACAATCAGTTTTTCAGACACTGGATTGTTCGGAAAACAATATAGTGGATGTATTAATGTCGATTTTCGAGGGTCGAAATTTCCTGTTCATTACAGTAGGTCTCAGATTTGTCAAACCAATATAAAAATTTCCTATGTTTCTTATTTAGATATATTCTCTATTTTATCTCGTTTCGGGAGTGTTATGCCATGTTTAGGCTCAACATCTTTGGTGCTTTCACTGAGAAAGGCATTTCTCATGCATAGATCTAGCTATCTATTATGGATTGGAGTGCCCATAGGTTATCTCTATAATGTTTTTATTAAAGGATTTGAAGAAATTTCATATTGGAATCAATGACACCATCAAGGAAGTCCGGTGGATCTAGAGCAACTGCTCGTGCAGAAGAAGGAGCTATCTATCATATTGAAGTTACTAACAAGCCGAAAACAACATTGTCAGGACAATCTGCTGCTTAGGAGGGGTTAGAAGAGTGGAGTTCGATAATATTATGGAGGAACTAAATCAAAAATGGTGGATAGTTAGAAGGCTCTATTGGACAGATTGGATGCTATCATAGCCTTGTCGACCCACCAGTTGCAAATTATTAAGAGGGGCGGGAGAGAGACATCACCTGCTAGATTTGTGGAGGAGAACTCATCTGCCTTTGATCAGAATACACGGAATGGAATGAAAAAGTAGAAGGAATATGCTATTGAAGCGGTAGGAAATAGTGTTGGCGCTAAGGAAATTTAGATCGGTATAGACCAGAATCAGGTACCGACCTGAATTTAAGGCCTTTAACAGGGTAGCGAGCTGAGGACATCAGCTTATGTAATTCCAAGGACGATTTTCTATATGCTGGTAACGATGATGGATTAGATGTTGAAGCTTAGGACGTTGAAGCACAAATAGCCATTACAGAGTTAACTAAACATCATGGAAGAACTGCAATAGTTATTCTCCTAGATACAGGAGAACCTAGATGTCAACAAGCAAACTGAGGCCATTTGCAAAGTTGAAAACTTGGCACAGCTCTCGATAGTCATCTTTAGGAGCACTAAGCTAGTGAGGAGCATATATCGGACAACACTAAGTGATTGTTAGAGGAGAATAAGTGGAGAAAGAATAAAGACTAGGGTTCCGCACCTAGTAGAACTCCCTTTATGGAGAATATCTTATAGGAAGAGTATCCTAAGTAGTTTTCTATGCCTATCATGTCATCGTATGACCGGACTACTAACCGCAGGCAATACTTGTTTAAGTACAAGTGGCATATGGAAAGTGTCAAGGCAAGGGATGCCATTTGACATGGTTTTTCCCTATTCCCTGGATGAGGTTGCATCGATGTGGTTTACTAGGTTCATGTTGAAATCTATCTTTACTTTTGATGAATTAACAAAGAAGTTTTTGGAGCAGTTTAGGCTCCACACCGCTCAGCCTAAGGATGTTATGTAATTGGCGAGCCTTTCTCAGGGATCTCAAGAGTCATTGAAGCAGTACTTGAATAGGTTCAATATTGCGAAAACTGAAATTAAGAATCTGAATGAAATTATGGTGTTGACGACATTGGTTTAGGTTATTTATGTGGACATGGACTTTGGGAAATGGCTAAGATGAAGCAACTAAAAATTACGAAGGAATTTGATTGGAAAGCTAATCGATTCTTTCATTTGGTAGAAGCTAGTCAGCTCGATGGGAAGAATGGTAGTGGACAGCTGATGGAAGTAATATAAAGTAATTTATCGATTAAAGACCGGAGAGAGCTCCAGTGATGTGGCTATAAATATTGGTATTCTATTAATTAAAGGAAGAGAAAACAATGCACTAAGGGCAGATGAAATAATGCTAAAAAGAGAACAAAGAATATGAGGCCAGATGAATATACGTCTCTAAACGATACACCTGAAAACATGTACATAGCCACATAGGTACGAAAAGATAAAAAAGTTGCCTATGAGGGAGGCGACTCAGGAAGAAAGATGCTCTAGCAAGTATTGTCGGTTCTATGAAACTCATACGCATAACATGAATGTGTGTCGACATTGTAACGACCCTGAAATTTTAGTGATTTTATCTATTTACTTGTGAAATTTTAAAACAATAAAATTTCAAAATAAAAATATATAATTTAGAATACGTCTATTTACACATAGCAACTGGAAAATTTTCATCTGATAATATCGAAGTTTATTTTATTGTGAAATTTTATTTATATTTTAATCAGTTAATAATAGTTGAATTTAAAAGTATTCCGAAACCTAAATATGCCAACATGAGAAAATTTATTTAGAACACTTTGAGTCGGACTGCGAAACTCGTTTTGCGAAATTCAGACGCTTCTAGCTTCGTTTGGATTTTTCCGTACGGAATAGCAGCATTTTCAGTACCGATATCGACTTTAGATCGGATAAACCTATCACTAATATCCGTATACCGTTTTGATCGTCTCATCGTGCTGATCTCTGCGGTATATTCAATTTTGTGTTTTGAAGTCCAGTACACAGCGCCCACAATACTGGTAACAGTATGGATCCGTGACCCTTTGATTTCTTTTGCGTTTCAAATTTTAAACGTGTCTGACACGCAACAATCTATTGCCTTAATTATTTTCAGCTGAACCTAGGGAACCGTTGCAGTTTATTATCCACTGTTCCTTTTCTCTGCCTTTTGCATTCTTTCCGTTTGATTTTTTATAAAAACAGATGTAATATTTTTCTCGTTCACGTTTTCCTCTCTGAAACCACTCCTCTGCTTCTCTTCCTCATTTTTCTTCACCCACCACTCCCTTTCTTTTATTCAGCCAAGCTTCCACCGTGAGCCGTGTTTTCCCCTCCAGCCCACATTAGTCTCACCGACACCGCCGTCCACCACGTAAAGCACCACCAGTCTCTCCAATCTCTTCCTCTCCCATCCTATGCTCCGCGCCCGCGTTCTTTTCTTCACCATCGCTGCCTGGTATAGCGGCAGCCGCTCCTAGCCTTTCCGCCCGGCCTTTATCCTTCCGCACGCTGTAGCTCTGGCAAAGTCCTATCTTACCCATACTTACCCACAACTGATGTAACAACCCGTATATTTTACTATTGAATATTTAAATATTTTATTTTAATATTTTATCGTTAGTCGGATTTTAGTCCGAAAAGTTACTTTTTTGCATACGGCGAATTAGGACTCGGGACCACTTCCATAGGGTCCAAAACACCTTTTGCGATCTTTTTGAGTATAAACTTTGATATGTTTGGAGTTAATGGAATTTTGCCACTTTTTCACTTTGGGCTTTGGGTTTGGTTTAGCCCATTAGCCTAAACTATTAAATCTAGCTCAACCCCCTCTTCCCTTCATAACTTCATTTTCAATTCCTAACACTCAAGCTTCATCGAAAATGGAGGGAGGAATGTGAAATTAAAACTCCATACCCTAGTTCATTTGCAAATCCAACATCTAACTCCAAAATCAAAGAGAAGCCATTGATTCAAGCTTCTTGTGTTGAGATTGATGCGTGGTTGATTCTTCCTTTGCTTTCAAGCTTCTTCTTCATTGATTTTGTGTAAAGGTGAGATTTTTATCTCACATCTTTGTCTATAACTATCTTTGATTGTTGGGTATGAATTCCTAACACTTTTCCATATGCATTTGCTCTTGGTTTGGATTGAATAGGTGAAAATCCCAATTTTTAGTGTTTTGGGTTCAAGTCTTTAAAAATCCTAACTTTGATGATTGAACACGTTTTTGGTGATGCATCGAGGAGCCAATAGGACCGGGTAGCCGATGGGCGTAATCCCCTAGCGTCCATGCTCGACCGGTTGCAAATTGAGAGAGTTTTTGCACTTCTATCCCCTAGGACGTTCGGTCTGCATACATGACTCTCGGCCTGCACTTAGGCCGCAACCACTTAGGTCGCGCCATTGGTCTCTTTAAGTCGCTCGGCTTGCCCCTGTACCCTAGGTCGCTCGGCCATGTTAAGTCACACCTGCTATATCTCGCAACCAACTTAGGTCGCGACAAGTTAGGTCGCGACAAGTTAGGTCGCAACCTCTTAGGTCGCTGGCCACTTAGGTCGCTCGGTTTGCTCTTCTACCAGTTAGGTCGCTCGGCCTGCATATAGGTCGCACCAACATAGGTCGCCCCATGCTTTAAGTCACGCCATGCTATAGGTCGGCTATGTTAGGTCGCTCGGCTTGCATCAACATAGGTTGGCTATGTTAAATCGCTCGGCCTTCTCTCACCCCTTAGGTCGCGCCATACTTGGATCACGCCATGCTTAAGTCGTTCCATCTTCAGTCGTTCGGCCTTCCTCCTTAGGTCACACCACTTAGGTCGCTCGGCCTGTTATGCCGCTAGCATCAGTTAGGTCGCGTGTTCCTTAAGTCGCTCGGCTTGCCGCTATAGGTCGTACCAACTTAGGCCGCGCACTTATGCCGCTAGCTCCTCAAGTCCTTGCCGCTATCTTCTTAAGTCATTCATTTAGGCCGCATGCTATTCCTTAAGTCGCTTATCCCTTAGGTTGTATGTCGTGGAGTCGTATGAGTTGAGCCGTTGATTTCTTGTGTTGTATTGTGTTAAGTCGTAAGTCGTGGCTGTTCAGTCGCAAGGGTATTTCCAATTTGATGGATTTGGAATCGAATTCTTTGGATTTTATTCACGTCATCGAACGTGAATTTTTTTTGTGATTGTTTGTTTCTACAATCATTTTTGTGATTTGTCACTTTAAAAATATGAAGGTTTCAATACTAGCAGTAAATATAAAAACTATTTCATCAAAACGATTTCAACACTATTTTATTAAAAAGCTCGTTTCTCAAACCATTTTCCAATCTACTAGTATATACAAAGCTTTATCTCACTTGTACGAGAAATCTAATTAAACGGCTTAGTAAAACAAGTGGTATGAAACGCTTGCGTTTACTTCGTCGGTTAATTCTTGGACTTGTTCGATTGAATCTCTTGTGACAATTTTCGAGTGGAGATCTACAATTTGTTCGTAAATATTTAAGTTAAGCCAGTGGTTATGGGATAGGAGGCTAAGCTTTTATATTTACTATCTTACTGTAATTGACACTTCTTGATGATCGTTGATGATCGTTTTTGTGATTTAGACTAGCAAATGCGCGATGTCTCTTTTTCTACAAGGGAGACTAAACCCCGTTTCTGTGGAGCTTCGCCTCAATTTGGTGGAGTAGCGGCCCATGGTCTTCGGGCCGTTTTGTGGAGCTTCGGCTCAAAATTAATGGTTAGCAACCATGGAATAGCGTTCCATTTTGTGATACGCGTGTTGGTGAGTTTTCATGCTCCCGTTTTGTGATAGGCCACCCCCATCTTGTGATTTTTGGATTTCCATTGATGATTTCTAGAACTGATGTTTCACCAATTTTCGTGATTTACATTGATATGTTTTATCAATATTTGTGCATTGGTGAATTTGTGTGTCATTAACTATTGTGATTGACATGGATATAATTGTCAATACTCATGGTTTTAGTGAATAAAAATAAAGAGTATGACATTCTTTTTGATCTTTGAGAAGATTCTTGTGATATTGATTAATCTCTTGTCGATTTTCAATTACATACTTATCATAGTATGGTTTTATGGTTCTCATAGGTTTTTGTCATATCTCTTATTCTATATCATTTCATCTGATATTTATAGTTAGACTGATCCGTTTATTATTTTCTTATTAAATAATACTCGGGTCAGATCGAGATGTTACAGGTGCTTTTGCTTGACTTCACATCTGGGATTATCACCCTGACTTTTGGATAACTACTTAGATTAGTAGTTTTTGTTGTATACATTTGAGATATAGACTCGTTGATGTATCTATATTCTTTTGTCTAGCACTTGTAGCTATTCTTCTGTGATATTGTGGATCGTGTTTGACCACTACTCTTATGAACACTTTCATGGGTTAAATATTCATATTTATTTCCACCTTTGTGATATGGATGTCTGTGATTGATTTGTGTTATGTTTATTTCTATATTTGCCAAAGAATATAGCTACCGGGTAGTAGCTTTGAGTTTGTATCGGTATGTCGGATTTCCTCCTGAAACCAAATGCATGTTGTACTATCTGACATATCGGTGTTCGCACAAAGAAATTGCATGGATGGTCGCTCCTCAAAAGCCTTATTCTCCGTGCTAGTTGACGGCATTACACCGTTAGTGTCCTTGGCTAGAGTGGGTATAGAGGTGGGGCATCACAACTGAGCATCGCTGCCTTTCCTTCGACCTTCCCACAGACTCGCCTCCCCTCATGCGTTCCTCCGCCCCTCCCTCCGAGCTCTGGTCCACCTCAGGCTTTTCCGTTCAGCTGCCTCCTTTTAGTTACAGTAATTATATGTATAAATTATATATAATATTATACTATATTTATTCTAGTATTATGCTTTATCATATTATATTATATTATATTATAGTACATTATATGATTATATTAATGCAGATGTTAGTAGTTTGACAAAGTCTATTGGGTAAGTTGCATATGTTGGTTTATATAGTTTTTATTTGAAGCACTGTTAGTTTATTCATAAAGCATGCATGAGCTGATTTCTAGCATATAGGTTGGCCGTATATATATCTATAGATAGGGCACTAAAAAGAAAAGAAAAAGAATCTGGATATATATGTGTTAAGCAAGTTTTGTTTATGTTCGTGTTTGTATATAGGTTAGTTTATTTATAGAGATTGCTTGATATTCATTTGGTGAGTAACCTTATCCTTCTTCTTTCTTTCTTTCTAAGGAAGAGAAATGGTTAGACCAGGCCGTCTTAGCGCCGATCAATCTAGTGCTACTCCCGAAGATGGAGTATTTATGTCTGCCCAGCAGCTTCTTGATCTAGTAAAGAATGCTCAAGCAGCCGGATCTAATCCGGAGTCTACTCATTCTAAGTCTGGATTTGCACGTTTGTGCAACGATTATACCAATTTAGGTGGGAAGCCATTCAAAGGTTCTGAAATAATTTTTGAAGTCCAGGCTTGGCTGAGAACATGCGATCGAATCTTTTCTCGCATGAATCAATATCAGGTGGCCTCTAGTATGCTCCAAGAAAGAGCATTAGATTGGTATGAGTTTCTGATTTCTGAAATTGTTGAAGCGGATCTTACTTGGGAGAAATTCCGGGAACGATTCTCATTAAAGTTTGTGCCAGGAGCTAAGAAAGTAACATTGGCTCGTCGTTTCATTGACCGTGTTCAAGGTGAATCTTCTGTGGCAGATTATGTCGCATCCTTCGAGTCACTTTCTAAATACGGGGTCGAGTACATAAACACCCCATTGAAGAAGAACCAAAGATTTGTCTATGGCTTGAACAAAAATCTCAAAAAGCCATTACTTCTAAAATTAGAAGTTTCTTTTGATCAACTTGTTGATATCGCTCTTCGACTTGAAGAGGCAGATAGAGAAAGTGACGTTGAAGTTATGGCTGCCAAACCGAACTTCACCAACAAGAAAAGGCCTAATAAGTTCAAGAGTCCTTATCCCAATAAGAAAGGGAAGCAAGCAATTTCGATGGCAAAGACTTCTACCTCTAGTAATGGGCAATTCTACAACTGTGGTTCTAAGGACCATTATGCGAATAAGTGTTCAAAGCCCCGTGCTTGTCGCTATTGCAAAAGCCCGGACCATTATATATCTTCGTGTCCCAAACTTCAAAACAAGAAGGAGGGAAAGCTTAATGTTGCTCAAGCCCCTGGCAACACATCTCGTGGTCAAGGTATTTTTCATTCTATCCTTGATGGCATTATTTTATTTCGTGATCATCCTATTCGAGTTCTTTTTGATACGGGTGCGTCCCACTCTTTTATTTCAAAAGAACTTGTTGATACTTTTTCTTTGGATGTTTTTTGTTTAATGACTTCTTTGAGAATTGCGAATCCGGTTGGTGGATCCGCAACAATCAGTTTATTGTGTAAAGATGTCGAGATTAATTTGTGTGATTTTTCTTTCCGAGCCGATTTGCATGTTATGCGTTACTTAGGCTTTGGAATGATTTTGGGAATGGATTGGCTTAACAGCTATAGAGCCCAAATCCTATGTCCTGAGCGGACTATTTATCTTCGACATCCTCAATCTGTTAAGCAGATTTCTATTGACCTTAAAGATTCGGATTCCAGCTTGGCTGCATCTTTATATTCTTTAAGTCCTCATGATGACGATAATGATGATGATGATGAAGATATTATCTCCCTTATTCACGTTGTTTGTGAATTTTCCGACATATTTGAGCCCGTTTTAGGATTACCACCTAAGCGAGCAAGTGAGTTCAAAATTAATCTCATCCCTAGAGCTCAACCTATCACTCGTCCTCCTTATCGTACGTCCAATAAGGAAAATGAGGAGATGCGCAAATAATTATCCGAATTGGAGATGAAGCAATTTATTCGCTCTAGTTCCTCTCCTTGGGGAGCTTTGGCTATTTTTGTGAAGAAATCCGACGGTACACTTTGGCTTTGCGTTGACTACCGCAAGATTAATGATCTTACTATCAAGAATAAATATCCTTTACCTCGGATTGATGATCTATTCGATCAACTTAGTGGTGCTAGAGTCTTTTCACAATTAGACTTAGCTACCGGTTTTCATCAGCTTCGTATTGCAGAGGATAGCATTCCTTTGACATCGTTCCGTACCCGTTATGGATCATATGAGTGACTTGTTATTCCATTTGGTTTAACGAATGTCCGGCTTATTTCGTTGACCTTATGAATAGACTTTTCAAAGACTTCCTCGATCGGTTTGTTTTCATCTTCATTGATGATATTCTTGTGTATTCAAAAATCGAGGAGGAGCATGAAAAGCATCCTCGGATTGTGTTGGAAACTCTTAGGAGTAATAAATTAAAATAAATTTTTCTAAATGCAAATTTTGGCAATCTCGTGTGAAGTTTCTCGGTCGTATTATTTCCGAATCCGAAATTTCCGTGGATCCTTCAAAGAATGAAGCGATTCAAAATTGGAAGAGACCGGAGAGTGTAGCGGAGATCCGTAGCTTCCTTGGATTGGCGGGCTATTACCGTCGTTTTATAAAAGACTTTTCAAAAATTTGCGTGCCTCTTACTAGTTTGACAAAGAAGGGAGTTAAATACATTTGGTCGGACAAATGTGAAGCTTCTTTTCAGAAATTAAAAGAACTCCTTTCTGATGCTCCTATTCTTGTGATTCCCGAGGGAAACCAAGATTTCATTGTTTATACCAATGCTAGTCGCGTTGGTTTGGGTGTCGTTCTTATGCAAAGAGAACGTGTTATTGCTTATGCTTCTAGGCAATTGAAGCCAGCCGAGACTAGATATGCCACTCATGATTTAGAGTTCGCGGCTATTGTTTTCGCCGTTCGTATTTGGCGTCATTATCTTTTGGGAGAAAAATTTATTCTTTACACTGATCATAAATCTTTGAAGTATCTATTTTCACAAAAGGAACTTAATTTGCATCAACAATGTTGGCTCGAATTTCTTGCAGCTTATGACCTTGATATTCTTTATACTCCCAGAAAGGGAAATCGTGTTGCAGACGCACTTAGTCATAAGCAACAAGCGGTTGTTTCTTTGATGATATCCGAATGGAGCGATCTCGAGATTTTATCCACTTGTGAGATTCAAGATCATGATTCAATTTGTGTTCATCTCTTGTTTTATGTAGCCTTGAGGCTCATCCTTCTCTTTTAGACCGCATTCTTGAAGCTCAAAGGCTAGATCCCAAATTGGCTCTTCTTGGCCAAAATTTTAGGGATAAAATTGATATTGAGGGTTTGAAAGACTTTGATATTGATTCTCGTGGCGGTATTCGAAAATTTGGTAGACTTATCGTGCCAAATATTAGTAATCTTCGTAAAGACATTTTAGAAGATTCTCATCGTTCTAAATTTACCATTCATCCCGATAGTAGTAAAATGTATGCGGACATGAAGCGACTTTACTATTGGTAGGGAATGAAATCTGATATTGCTAACATTGTTAAGTGTTGCATGACTTGCCAACTCATTAAGGCCGGGCATAAAAGGCCCGGTGGGTTATTGCAACCTCTAGAAATTCCAATTTGGAAGTGGGACCAAATTTCCATGGATTTTATAGATGGCCTTCCTCGTTCTCATTCGGGACATGATAGCTTATGGGTGATAGTCGATAGACTTACTAAATCCGCCCATTTTATTCCCGTTCGGTCCAATCGAACCGTTCCTCTCTTGGCCAAACTCTTTATTAAAGAAATTGTGAAATTGCATGGAGTTCCTTCTTCTATTGTTAGTGATCGTGATCCATTGTTTACTAGTGGATTTTGGAAGAGTCTTCAAAAATCTTTGGGAACAAAGCTTAATTTTAGCACCGCTTATCATCCTTAGTCCGATGGACAAACTGAGCATGTGAATCAAACTCTTGAAGATCTTGTTCGTGCATGTTTTCTTGATTTTGGTGGAAGTTGGGAAGATCATATTTCTCTTGTTGAGTTTTCCTATAATAATAGCTTCCAATCTAGTATTGGTATGGCACCTTTCGAGGCGCTCTATGGAAGACCATGCCGATCTCCTTCTTGTTGGCTTGAAGCCGATGAGAAGCTGGTTTTAGGTCCAGATTTTATTCGTGATTCCACAGAGAAGATTGAGCTTATTCGTCATAGGATAAAAGAAGCCCAGAGTAGAAAAAATCCTATGCCGATAATTGGAGAAGGAAATTAGAATTTTCTGTGGGAGATCTTGTGTTTATTCGTGTTTCACCTATGAAGGGTGTTGTACGTTTCAGTCGATCAGGAAAGTTAGCACCTCGATATATTGGTCCATTTCTCATCACCGAACGTATTGGTTTCGTGGCTTATCGTCTTTTATTACCGGCTCCGTTTTCTGCTATTCATGACGTGTTTCACGTTTCTCAATTACGGAAATGCCTTCGAGATTCCGATTCTATTCTTGAGCCTGGTGTTGTGGAAGAAATTGAAGTTTCGTCTAATTTAACTTATGAGCAACATCATATTCGTATTATTGCTTCGGAGGTAAAACGCCTTCGAATTAAAGATGTTCCGCTTGTTAAAATTCAATGGTCCTCAAATCCTAAGGATTGCACTTAGGAATCTAGAGAGTTCATCGAGTGAACACATCCGGACTTACTTTCCCGTGCTCTTTGAGGTGAATTTCGTATTTCAAATTCCTTTTGTGTTGATATGCTTTCATGGTTGTTACCTTATATCTTCTTCTTAAATATTGCGTGGAAGCAATTTCTTTAAGGAGGGGAGTCTGTAACAACCCGCATATTTTACAATTGAATATTTAAATATTTTATTTTAATATTTTATCGTTAGTCGGATTTTAGTCCGAAAAGTTACTTTTTTCATACTGTCGAATTAGGACTCGGGACCACTTTCATTGGGTCCAAAACACCGTTTGCGACCTTTTTGAGTATAAACTTTGATATGTTTGGTGTTACTGGAATTTTTTCACTTTTTCACTTTGGGCTTTGGGTTTGGTTTAGCCCATTAGCCTAAACTATTAACACTAGCTCAACCCCTTCTTCCCTTCATAACTTCATTTTCAATTCCTAACACTCAAGCTTCATCAAAAATGGAGGGAGGAATAGGAAATTAAAACTCCAAGCCCTAGTTCATTTGCAAATCCAACATCTAACTCCAAATTCAAAGAGAAGCCATTGATTCAAGCTTCTTGTGTTGAGATTGAAGTGTGGTTGATTCTTCCTTTGCTTTAAAGCTTCTTCTTTATTGATTTTGTGTAAAGGTGAGTTTTTATCTCACAACTTTGTCTATAACTATCTTTGATTGTTGGGTGTGAATTCCTAACACTTTTCCATATGCATTTGCTCTTGGTTTAGATTGAACTGGTGAAAAGCCCAATTTTTAGTGTTTTGGATTCAAGTCTTTAAAAATCCTAACTTTGATGATTGAACACGTTTTTGGTGATGCATCGAGGAGCCAATAGGACCGGGTAGACGATGGGCGTAATCCCCTAGCGTCCGTGCTCGACCGGTTGCAAATTGAGAGTTTTTGCACTTCTATCCCCTAGGTCGTTCGGCCTGCATACATGACTCTCGGCCTGCACTTAGGTCGCAACCACTTAGGTCGCGCCATTGGTCTCTTTAAGTCACTCGACTTGCCTAGTACCCTAGGTCGCTCGGCCATGTTAAGTCGCACCTGCTATATCTCGCAACCAACTTAGGTCGCGACAAGTTAGGTCGCAACCTCTTAGGTCGCTGGCCACATAGGTCGCTCAGTTTGCTCTTCTACCAGTTAGGTTGCTCGGCCTGAATATAGGTCGCACCAACATAGGTCGCCCCATGCTTTAAGTCACGCCATGCTATAGGTCGGCTATGTTAGGTCGCTCGGCTTGCATCAACATAGGTCGTTCCATGCTAAGGTCGTTCCATCTTAAGTCGTTCGGCCTTCCTCCTTAGGTCGCATCACTGAGGTCGCTCGGCATGTTATGCTGCTAGCATCAATTAGGTCGCGCGTTACTTAAGTCGCTCGGCCTGCCGCTATAGGTCGTACCAACTTAGGTCGCTCACTTAAGCTGCTAGCTCCTTAAGTCATTGCTGCTATCTTCTTAAGTCGTTCAGTTAGGCCGCATGTTATTCCTTAAGTCGCTGATCCCTTAGGTCGTATGTTGTGGAGTGTATGAGTTAAGCCGCTGATTTCTTGTGTTGTATTGTGTTAAGTCGTAAGTCGTGGCTGTTCAGTCGCAAGGGTATTTCCAATTTGATGGATTTGGAATCGAATTCTTTGGATTTTATTCACGTCATCGAATGTGAATTTTTTTTGTGATTGTTTGTTTCTACAATCATTTTTGTGATTTGTCACTTTAAAAATATGAAGGTTTCAATACTAGCAGTAAATATCAAAACTATTTTATCAAAACGATTTCAACACTATTTATTAAAAAGCTCATTCCTCAAACCATTTTCCAATCTACTAGTATATACAAACCTTTATCTCACTCGTATGAGAAATCTAATTAAATGGCTTAGTAAAAGAAGTAGTATGAAACGCTTGCGTTTACTTCGCCGGTTAATTCTTGGACTTGTTCGATTGAATCTCTTGTGACAATTTTCGAGTGGAGATCTACAATTTGTTCATAAATATTTAAGTTAAGCTAGTGGTTATGGGACATGAGGCTAAGCTTATATATTTACTAGCTTACTGTAATTAACATTTCTTGATGATCGTTTTTGTTATTTAGACTAGCAAATGTGCGATGTCTCTTTGTCTACGAGGGAGACTAAACCCCGTTTCTGTGGAGCTTCGGCTCAATTTGGTGGGGTAGCGACCCATGGTCTTCAGGCCGTTTTGTGGAGCTTCGGCTCAAAATTAATGGTTAGCAACCATGGAATAGCGTTCCATTTCGTGATACAAGTGTTGGTGAGTTTTCGTGCTCCCGTTTTGTGATAGGCCTCCCCCTTCTTGTGGTTTCTGGATTTCATTGATGATTTCTGGAACTGGTGTTTCACCAATTTTCGTGATTTACATTGATATGTTTTATCAATATTCGTGCATTGGTGAATTTGTGTGTCATTAACTTTTGTGATTGACATTGATATAATAGTCAATACTTATGGTTTTAGTGAATAAAAATAAAGAGTATGACATTCTTTTTGATCTTTGAGAAGATTCTTGTGATATTGATTAATCTCTTGTTGATTTTCAATTACATACTTATCACAATATGGTTTTATGGTTGTCATACGTTTTTGTCATATCTCTTATTCTATATCATTTCATATGATATTTATAGTTAGACTGATCTGTTTATTATTTTCTTATTAGATAATACTCGGGTCAGATCGAGATATTACAGGTGCTTCTGCTAGACTTTACATCTGGGATTATCACCCTGACTTTTGGCTAACTACTTAGATTAGTAGTTTTTGTTGTATACATTTGAGATAGATACTCATTGATGTATCCATATTCTTTTGTCTAGCACTTGTAGCTATTCTTCTGTGATATTGTGGATCTTGTTTAACCACTACTCTGATGAACACTTTCATGTGTTAAATATTCATATCTATTTCCGCCTTTGTGATATGGATGTCTGTGACTGATTTATGTTATGTTTATTTCTATATTTGTTTCTGAAGAATATAGCCACGGGTAGTAGCTTTGAGTTTGTATCAGTATGTCGGATTTCCTCCTGAAACCAAATGCATGTTTTACTATCTGACATATCGGTGCTCGCACAAAGCATTTGCACGGATGGTCACTCCTCAACAGCCTTATTCTCCAAGCTAGTTGACGGCATTACACTGAGTGTCCTTGGCTAGAGTGGGTATAGAGGTGGGGCGTCACAACTGAGCATCGCCGCCTTTCCTTCGACCTTCCCATAGACTCGCCTCCCCTCATGCGTTCCTCCGCCCCTCCCTCTGAGCTCTGGACCACCTCAGGATTTTCCGTTCAGCTGCCTCCTTTAAGTTACGGTAATTATATGTATAAATTATATATAATATTATACTATATTTATTCTAGTATTATGCTATATCATACTATATTATAGTACATTATACGATTATATTAATGTAGATGTTAGTAGTTTTACAAAGTCTGTTGGGTAAGTTGCATATGTTGGTTTATATAGTTTTTATTTGAAGCACTGTTAGTTTATTCATAAAGCATGCATGAGCTGATTTCTAGCATATTGGTTAGCCGTATATATCTATAGATAGGGCACTAAAAAGATAAAAAGAATCTGGATATATATGTGTTAGGCAAGTTTTGTTTATGTCCGTGTTTGTATATAGGTTAGTCTGATAAATTCCATATATATTGAGTTATATGATTTTCACTTTGCCGTCGTCTGAAAAACATGAAGGTGCATATACTAGTATACATGATACATCTTATGTGTAGTATACATGTATATATGTTCTTTATTTTGGGTTTTGAAATTCGTATGGTACAAATTATTTATTCAAGTGTATGCAAGTTTATATTAGTTAAAGAATTTGCAGTATGGGTTTGTTGTGTTTATAGTATTATATTTTACAATGTAAAGGTTGTAGGATTTTGTAGTCTGCATACATTTGGAAGACGGTTGTTCAATGATGTTTGCATTCAAAGGATTTTATATATAGTATAGGTTGGTATTTACTTTATCATATTTTTATGTGGATACATGTCTATATATATTTTATTTGATGTGGCAGGTAGGCATTTGTTCATAGATATGGTCCGCATATATAGCATATATTGCGTCTGCATACATTTTTGATATCATGCACAGGTGGTTGTTTGCATAGATAAATAGCTCACATTTGTAATTGTGTGTGTGTGTATATATATATAGTGTTATAAAGACAGGTCTACACATATTTACTGGACTTGTCTGCATATAGTTTAATAGCCATATATATAAGCTACTTTGGTCAGTATGTTAGGTTTTATTGTATGAAGTTACAGTAGTTTACACTATAATATATAAGCTGTTGCAGTCTTTTATATATAGTGTTGTTATAGCGGGTGAGCTGTATGTAAGTTTAAGTATACTATTATATTAGCATTTTGAAAATAGGTATATTTATACAATATATTATACTTACACTAATATTAATAGTTGGAGAGTAGATATATGTATTCATTTCAAATTTACTATGAAGATATGTTTGTTTTATATGTGTCTACTTAAAAAATGATTTTGGAAATATATATATTTAATTTAATACGTGTTTAAATTAATATTGATTTGAAATTTAATATATATTTTCTTGTTTCTATCTAATTGATTCTGATTTATTTCATCGATTTCTATCATCCTTGTTCGTCAAATTCGCGCTCAAATCTTGCCTTGTTTTGAGACTCGTGCCAGTCTTGCTTTGCTTTCAAATTCGTGCTTGGATTCGTAACTCATCCTATTCTCATTCATCTCTCTAGCCTCGTAAGGTAAGCAACCGCTCACGATTTACGTTCTAGTATTTATTAAATTTGATTTCAATTGAAACGACAATTGAACTATACTGCTGTAGTTATTTAAATTGTTGTATATGATATTATCTATAATTGTTCACCTGTGAGATATGACACTATATCCTGTTGTTTATATTATATTGTTATTGATGATATATGTCTGTTATTATTATTATATTATCTGTTATCACTCTACAAGTTCTCTGTTAATATAGAAATCACTATGGGTTGAAATGATACATACCCGAATGGACTTTAGAATAGGAGAAATCATTATGGGTTGAAATGATAGACCTAAGTGATTTTCATTTGAATTGAATTTGGGATCACGGGTCGAAATGATATCTACCCGTATATATTTAAATTACGGGTTGAAATGATAAATATCTGCATCACTTGACCATATGATAGGAAATCATAGGCAGACACCGTTGGTCTATATATAAATGTTTTAAAATGATTTCTATGGTTTTGAAAGGGAATATATATATATATAGTTTTATTTAATATTGGAAATGTTTTATATAGAAATAAGTTTTAATATAAAGTCGATTAATTAATATAATATGCCTAAGTATTATATTTATAAATAGATCTTCAAGGATTTGTATAAGTTAAGGAAGATAAAGTTGAAGTACTTAAAATTATATCTAATTAAGAATTCTACTTTATTAAATCGATTTGAACTATTGAATTTGAAATTTAAGGTTTGATTTTATAACTTGATTTTTGATTTAAGGTTATTAAATGGATATTCCAAGTTTAAATAAATTGAAGGGAAATTTAGTTCGACTGTAATTTATGGTCATTTAACTAATACTGAATTTATTAAGTGAATATTTCAAGACTAAATAATAAAAAGGTTAAATCAAGATCTATATGAAACTATAAAATTGAACTTTGAAAATGTTGAATATTAAAGAAATATATTGGAATCTAAATGGTTTATTTTGTGATTCAGATGTGTATTTGAAATCAATATAATTTAACTTTGTTATTTAGAAACTGGATTGAATTAAAATGGATAAATCTAGATTGAATTAAATTTGAATTGGAACTCGAGTTTATTTGAACCAATTTGTGAAATTGAGGAAATACTTATATTTGATGGGAATGATATTTCGGTTTTGAAGTATAAATTATTTTGAAAGGACCACGATGTTATAGTGACGTTTGGTGGTTAGTAGACTTCTATGTTGTAGAGAGTTCCATGGATCCTTAAAGGATGGTAACCCCAAACATCCTTTGATTTACTTGTATTTTGGTTGATATTTCACTTGAGTTATTTATTGATATAAGAATTTTAATCCTAACTCGAGTGTTTTGTGTTTTGCTTTACGCCCAGATTAGACTGAGTGATACAGCTTTTGAGAGTCACCTTTGGAGTTTCGAGCTTCATTTGGAGAACCAACTACCGATTCAGCTTTCAGCTTTCCAGTTGAGTTGTTCAGAGAGATCATCTGTTTGTACTGGAGACTTCACTGTATTTGAGATATTCTATTGTATTTTATTCCCAACTCTGATGTTTATATAGTAGCTTCATGAGCTACTATTTATCTATTCCACTGCATTATTATATTACTCTGCGTCTGTGATTCTGCGATTGATTTATTTACTGTATATGCTGAGTTTTGCCAAATTTAAGTTAACAATCTGATATTTTAAGCAATTCAAGTACGGCATGTATGGACGCGAATGGTTGAAATTATCAGGATGTTACAGTTGGTATCAGAGCTTTGGCTCTAGGCAAACTTAGCATATATAGTAAATTTATTTGCGGAATCACTTTCGTTCGAGCCTATCTTCGAATCGAAATTCAAATTGATTAGAGTTCCACTAATTTGAGACCTCTATCTTTGTTCTGAAATTCATCTTGCCTCTCCCTATTTATATTCTTAGATAAGTATATCCATCTTCTATTTTGAAATTTTATTACCTCATCTTCGTTCGAGCCTTTTCCCTTTGTATTAAAACTCCCTCTTTGATTAGGTTTCCCTTAAATTTTGAACTTCTATCTTGTTTGATTTTGGACTCATTGAATGATATGAAACTATTTTGTAAATGGAAAAATCGAAAGAGCAGAAAGCAGCTCGTCGAGTACGAAGAGAACTAGCCCGTGAGAAATGGGAGGAAGCAACCGAGGAGCAAGAGAGGCTATGCAGAGAAAGGGCAGGACCTGGTCCTTATGACCATGTCATTTGTTATCGGTGTCAAGAAAAGGGGCATTATGCAGCCATGTGCAGAAAAGAAATAAAGGAAAGAAGACGGAGGGTAAGCGCTTTCGATCCGAGATTTTCTATTTTAAGTGTCATGAGAAGGGACACTTCCTAAATCGCTGCCTGATGGTGAAGAAAGTGAAATCGACACTCACTACCTCAATCGACCAATTAACCGTTTGCTACCACTGTAGGCAGATGGACATATAGCCAGAGATTGTTTTAAGAGACAGCGCGGAAGGCAAGCTGTGTTGTGTCCTGCTGGAGATGTTTCCTTCCCAAAGTTCCTTTGGGAAGATGGGAGAGTAGTGTACTCATGCAAGAAACGTCATAGTTGGGGGCACCTTGATGTGGAGTGTACTGGACCCGTTGAAGCACCAGCCGACAGAATTAATACCGATGCATTATTCTTGTAGAAGTAGGGATCAGTGGAATCTGTTTGTTATCAGCAGTATAAGTTAAGTTGTATTAAGTGAACTCTATTATATCCTTTACCTAGTAAGAGTCGATGTGTCGAACTTAAGATATAATTATGCTTTAGCATTTCGCTTGATGAGAATTTGTGACTTTTCACCAATGAAAGAAATTCCTTTGAATTGATATAGGTTAACATACCTCGAAATCTTGGTTAGGATTCTTAGTGAGTAGGATCCCTTTGAATTTGACTTCGACCTTTATCTCGTTCTGAGATTCGTTCTTGAATCATCCTTTGAAAATCGGGTTCGTTTGTATTTTAGAAATTGTTTTATATATCGAAATTATTATTTTGATAAGAATGATTATATTTGAGATGACCCGACTTTCTCTCCATAGAAAGACGCATCATTTTTAAGAAAGAAAGGGATAGAAAAGAGAAAGATAGAGAAGAAGAAAGAAACAACATCAGAATCTCAATAGCGGAACGAATAAATTATATTAGTCACATAGATATTACATAGTACCATATGCATTAGAGTTACACAGCTTACACAACACATGTTAGACAATTATAAACACTTGGCTAGTCATACAACTCAATATACAACTCAAACAACGACTCAGAGAACAGAGCATTGAAAGCATTTATATATCTACAAACACTGAAGCCTCCTGCTCCATTGCTCCTCCATAATTCATCAAAGCTAGCTAACCTAAATCCTTTGGCTACTCGTAAAAATTTGAGTACCCAAGAGTTTAAGAAAAACAGAATAAACTCCGGGTCAGACATGAGTCTGGTGTGAGTAAATGGTTAAAGTTGCTCAACTTTTAAAAACCTTTTGAAAGCAAAGGCATCACATAAGACTCCCCACACATAAACATAGGTAAGTTTTTACCTTACGCTAACCAAAACATTTGATAGGAAATCCAGTGATATTATAATAGGGTCTAGGTTTTCAAATAAATAAGAAATAGCTGAAATTGTTACATGATTAAATTCCAGCTACTGGCCACAAAGTGGGTAATACAATCAAAACCGTAAGGGCACGCAGGAAGAATGGGTTTCCATCAATGGCAGGGCCACCGAGGTACCGCCCGTCACAGTACGGGGCCTAGATCACCGTACCGAGGATTACTCCAAATCCCCTACAACACAAAGCCAAAACAATTCCTTACTGAACAGTTCCGAACAAGACAACCCCGCGGTTGTAACTAGCAACCGCCCACACAGCCGAATAAAAAGGGACATCTAAACAGGGGTAAATCTCGTCCTACTTGGGCATGACCCACTTAGCCTTGCTGCACCTCCCCTGTTTTAGCCATTCCCCGTTGATGGGGCTTGAGGCTACGATTACCTTTATAGAACACGTCTATCTTAGAATGCTCATCGTCCACCTGATGATGTTCTGAAAGCATTCTATCGATACAAGATCCTTCCCGGTTCGAATGAAACCGAAGGCATTATCTCATTATACTCATTTTGAAATCACCCTCAAAATTAACGACAATAACCCTTGCACTTTGAATCTTCATCTTCACCTAAGATTCATGGCCTATCATTAATTTGGATCGATGTGGTTTTCGGATATCCAAATTTGGAAACTCGATCCCGGTCTCATCGAAATCCAAAAGGCCATCTTTTAGGTCCAAGTTGTTTTATAGTTAAAACAATTCAATTCAAATCATTATCTATATTCACACAGATAGATAATTCATATATTCATAAATAGACAATCCATCTTATCACCATTCAACCAAATCATCTCATATCACATATCACACATATCTCGTTAGAGATATCAACCAATCAAGGCATTCAATGTCAATTAGCCATCCATAATCAATGATTTATTAACCACACATCTATAATTGATTTAAAATGAATTAAATTAATTACTTCATCTCTAATTAATTTAAAATAAGTTAAATTACTTCCATCATTATAAATCCTGCTTACTTAACCCTTAATTAATTACAAATCAATTAAATAATCATCATCTTAATTAATCACCCTTGATTAATTATCCTTTAATTACATTAAGTAATTGACCCTTAATTAATTATACAAATTGATTATCTACAAACCATTAAAGTAATTAACCTTAATTACTTCATTAACTATAATTAATTACATTAACCCTTAATTAATTACAATTAATTAACTACCTTATAATCGCTTATTATTGATTAATTAATCTTAATTAATCAACCCATAATTACTCTAATTAATTACATTAATTAATGATCCTTAATTAATTACTTCCATTAATGAACTTTAATTAACCCCCTTAAAAGAACTTCGTCCTCGAAATTTAAAACAAAAGATAATCCAAAATATTATTTTATTACAACCAATTCAAGCATACATATCAACCATACACAAACAATCAAATAAACAATTTTCATCCAAACAAACAATTCAATCCAACAGACAACACTAGTTATCTGGACACAGATCCGGATAAACTTCCTAAAATTATTTCGAGTTTCCTAGGTACAGATACTGGAATACTTGCTCTACAAAATCTAAACTGGCTCCACCACTAAGCAATTGAGCTCCTACCCATCTAGATCTACCATCTACACAAGATACCAGACCATACTCAAGTCCGACTCAACATCCAAATCCTCCCAAACAACTGGTTCCAAAACCAGCGATGGATCATACACCTACTCCCTCGGAGATACGTGAAATACCATGAATCCCAGTCTTCCAAACTGGCAATTCAACCCTTATAAGCCAAACACTTATTTCTTACAAGAACTCAAAAGAATCCAATATACTTCGGAGCTAATTTCCCAGTCTTACCCAATCTTATTGCTTCCTTGACCAGAGAAAATCTCAACAAAAAAAAGTCTTCTAACTTTGGATTACAAATTTCTCCGTCTCTTAACCTCAAAACTCTTCTGACGATCCTGGGCTGCCTACATCCTTTCCGATCAGCTCAATCTTCGCTGATACTTCTAGAAACAAACAGAACCAAAAATATCTCAACAAAATGATCCTCTCAAGATCTAACCAAATCAATAACACAAACTCTAATCCACAACAATCAGTAGGCTTCAAACTTACCTCTCCTATCCGGAAAAGACAAAACAGGAGCACTCACAATCCTGTAGAATCTCTCTAATCCAAACACTACAACTTTCAGTTGCTTCCATTCTAGAATATCTGCCACCTTGATTTCGCTGCACAAATCTGATCTGGAGCAGCTGAGAATGCCATCGATGAACATAGGCACAGACTAGACAGCACACCCCGAAAAATTAGGTTCAACTGATCCATAAAGAGAAAACTCAGAAGTTCCAAGAAATATTGAGCTGCCTCATGAAATCCTCTTTCTCTAGAAGCCGTCCTTCTTCTCAGCTGAATTACCGTTAGCTCCATGAACCAAGTCGATACGGAACTCCATCTCTAATGCAGACAAACTTCTGACTTCCCTGAAGTCATCCGGAAAAATCTCCGACAACTTCTATAACTCAAGAGAACACTCAAACTATCGCAAGTCACTTTTGCGATCCTATCCAATCAAATATCCACAGATACTATTCTCTCTTTACAAATCAGAACAGCTTATCCTCGAACCAATTCATCGAAGAAACGGGTCCACTCTGCTGCTTCTGAACTCCACCACAAGGATACTTCAAAGCCAAAAGATCTTCCTGTTGATACACAAAACACTTCCAGCTGCATCACTGCCACAGATGCCAAAGACTTCCTATCCAAAGCTCCTCGATCCTCATCAATCAATCCCATATATAGCCTTGAGATGGACATACACCTCCTTAAGAAACTCGAGCCCCAAACTAAACACTAACATCCTGCTGAACTTAGTCTCATCACCGATGCAGGCATACTTCCTTAATCTTGCTCCAAAGAAACATTTTCAGAAACATCCATAGTCACCGCGTCTCACCACGCAACTACTCCATCAGGAAGTTACCAAGATACCATCACACACTTCTGCCAAACCGACAGATCCAAATTCTACTTAACCAACTTCAAAGATAGACTCTGAACCTTAACAGGTTTCCTTCAGAGATCGGTGAAATCCTTACATCATACTGCAAAGCTCACTTGAGACGGTATTGGGTCTACAGTCTCGACAGATACACTTCCAACCTTAAACATTCAAACCCCAACCATTGGTAGTCATGTTACACACACCACTACCCTATCTACCTTTATAACTTATGTTGGAAACCCGAACAGGTTACCTAATAGATAGGTAGAAAAGATATATATATATATATATATACATATATATCTCAATCAGAAGTATGCTCTCTCAAGAAAGACACCACTCCAGAGCCTAGATATTCACTCAACCTATTGCTCTGATACCAAATGAGACGACCCGCCTTTCTCTCTACAGAAAGACGCATCATTTTAAGAAAGAAAGGGATAGAAAAGAGAAAGATAGAAACAGCGGAACGAATAAATTATATTAATCACATAGATATTACATAGTATCATATACATCAGAGTTACACAGCTTATACAACACATACTAGACAGTTATAAACACCTGTCTAGTTATACAACGCAATATACAACTCAAACAATGACTCAGAGGACAACACAGCGGAACCATCTATATATATCTACAAATGATGAAGCCTCCTACTCCATTGCTCCTCCAGAATTCGTCAAAGTTAGCTAACCTGAATCCCTTGGCTACTCGCAAAAATTTGAGTACCCAAGAGTTTAAGAAAAACAGAATAAACTCTGGGTCAGACATGGGTCTGGTGTGAGTAAACGGTTAAAGTTGCTTAACTTTTAAAAACCTTTTGAAAACAAAGGAATCACGTAAGACTCCCCACACATAAACATTGGTTAGTTTTTACCTTACGCAAACCAAAACATTTGATAGGAAATCCAGTGATATTATAACAGGGTCTAGGGTTTTCAAATAAATAATAAATAGCTGAAATTATTACATGATTAAATTCAGCTACTAGCCACAAAGTGGGTAATACAATCAAAACCATAAAGGCACGCAGGAATAATGGGTTTCCATCAATGGCAGGGCTACCGGGGTACCGTTCGTCATAGTACGGGGCCTAGATTACCATATCGAGGATTACTCTCAATCCCCTGCAACACAAAGCCGAAACAATTCCTTACTAAACATTTCCGAACAAGACAACCCCGCGGTTGTAACTAGCAACCGTCCACACAGCCGAATAAAAAGGGACATCTAAACAGGTGTAAATCTCGTCCTACTTGGGAATGACCCACTTAGCATTGCTGCACCTCCCATGTTTTATCCATTCCCAGTTGATGAGGCTTGAGGCTACGATTACCTTTATAGAACACATCTATCTTAGAATGCTCATCGTCCACTTGACGATGTTCTTAAAGCATTCAATCCATACAAGTTCGTTCCGGGTTCGAACGAAACAGAAGGCATTATCTCGTTGCACTCATTTTGGAATCACCCTCAGAGTTAACGACAATAACCCTTGCACTCTGAATCTTCATGTTCACTTGAGATTCACGACCTATCGTTAATTTGGATCGATGTGGTTTTCGGATATCCAAATTTGAAAACCCGATCCCGGTCTCATCGAAATCCAAAACGCCATCTATTAGGTCTAAGTTGTTTTATAGTTAAACAATTCAGTTCAAATCATTATCCATATTCACACAGATAGATAATTCACATATACATAAATAGATAATCCATCTTGTCACCATTCAACCAAATCATCCCATATCACATATCACACATACCTCATAAGAGATATCAACCAATCAAGGCATTCAATATCAATTAGCCATCCATAAGCAATGATTTATTAATCACACATCTATAGTTGATTTAAAATGAATTAAATTAATTACTTCATCTCTATTTAATTTAAAATAAATTAAATTACTTCCATCATTATAAATTCGGCTTACTTAACCATTAATTAATTACAAATCAATTAATTAATCATTATCTTAATTAATCACCCTTGATTAATTATCCTTTAATTATATTAAGTAATTAACCCTTAATTAATTACACAAATTGATTATCTACAGACCATTAAAGTAATTAACCTTAATTACTTCATTAACTATAATTAATTACATTAATCCTTAATTAATTACAATTAATTAATTACCTTATAATCACTTATTATGGATTAATTAATCTTAATTAATCAACCCTTAATTACTCTTATTAATTACATTAATTAATGATCCTTAATTAATTACTTCCATTAATCAACTTTAATTAATCATAAACGGTAATTACCATCCTGTAGTTACTTACCTTAATTAATTAACTCCTTAGTTAGTTATTAATCCTTTGATTAATTACACTAAGTAATTAATACTTAATTACTTCTACTAAGTAATTGTCCTTTAATTACTTCCCATTAAGTAATTTCTCTTTAATTGATTACATCCGGTAATTATACATTAATTACTTCACTATGTAATTACACTATTTAATCTCATTAAGTATTCATACTCAATCAATCATCAAGATTATCCATAATTAGTCAACCAATTAATTAATCACATTCATTTGATTAATTACAATTGGCTAATTCATTCATTGATTACCCTTTGTAAATAAATTAATTAATCTTCAATTATAGATTAATTAATCCATAATTATTATTTAATAAAACTTAATAACCAATTTATTAATCCTTAATTAATTAATTAATCAATCCTTAATTAATTATTTAATCTTTCCTTAATTACAATTAATTAACCCTAAATAATAGTTAATTAATTAATAATTTCTTAATTATTAAGTAATAAATCCTAATTATTAATTAGTAAAACTTAATAACAAATTAAGTACCTTTTTAATTATAAATTTATTAATCTCTAGTTATCTAATTAATTATACTTAATTATAAATTAATCACCCTCTAATTAATTAACTTATAATCCTTAATTATTAATTTTAAATAAATGAATTAAATCAATCAACTACTTTAAATTAATTCCTTAATTAATTCTTAATCATTATTAATTAATTAATTTTATTTAATTTCCTTTAATTAAATTAATTAATTTCAACCCATTAAAAACTTTAATTATTTTAAGATAAAACATTTCTTAATTAATGACTTAATTATCATTAAAAACATTTTATCTTAATAATTAATTTTACTTAATGAAATCAATAATTAAGTTTTTTAAAATAAAAATATCATTTAACTTGATAAATTTAAAATTATCAAAACATAACTTTTAAAAATACTTAAAACATATATCAATTAATAGTTTTTAAAAACTAGTTTCAAATTTGAATTTAAAAACTTGCTTTCACAAATACCTTTAAAATTTCATTTCTAACTCAGCTTTTAAATTAACTTAAAACTTTAGTTAAACAAATTTCAAACCTTTTGACGAATTGTTAAAGAAAACATTTATTTTTACATAAAGTAAATTTAAATAAGAAGATTTAAATTAAATTAAAGTTTAAATTCCAAAACTTTAATTTTAGAACTTTTTTAAAAAAAACCACTCAACCACTTGCATCGGGTCAAAGCCGATATCCACTCAGGTCTTACCTGAGTTCTCTTTCATTTCAAATTTATTTTTAGTTTTAAATTTAAATTTTAGAATTTTAAAACCTATAATCACTACAAAAGTTATCAGGTTAAAACTTCACCAACTACTTCGAGTTCCCACTCGAGTCACACTCAAACACACGAGCATCTCTCTGAGTCATCCACAAACCCAAAATAATCAGACACGACTCCCCTGTGCACATGCACCAACGCCGGAGTCGCCTTCCATCTTCGATGAACCCTCCTGCATATCGAACATCATCGATGCAACCAGTTCCGATCACTAAATCCCAAAACAAGCCTCAATTCAAAATTGAGGTAATCTGGTTAAAACTAGAACCAAACCCTATGGAAAGAACCACCTCGAACTCGCTCTTTAGATCATCGGTCGACGTGCCACCACAGTCATACCACCTCCGATCATCAACGAAGCCATCCCCAAAATTCCATTTAACTCGATGCACCAGAGAAGTAGAATTGACCCCATTTTCCCAGTTCAACCAAAGTAGGTTTAAAACCCAAATCCACCTGCCACAGTCCCCACGACCATCAAACAACCCTTCATCCATTTTTGCCGTACCACCAGATCCTTCCTCTACCCGAGATCCCAATCCCCCTAAATTTTGTGGCCATCAGAATTTGCTCAAAAACCCACTTTCAGATAATCCCAAAATTCACATTCATTACTTCATTTAAAATTATGATTTTGATTTTACAAATCTTAACTTTTAAGGATGATTCAAGATATATTCTTGAATCAATAAATTTCAACACTTTATTTTTATCATATAATTAAGATTTCTACCATGATTTCCAAATTTAACATACTTTCAATCTTAATATACTTAAATCTACTTTTAAATCCTAGATCATGTTTAAACAATCTTAATGTGATTTAAAACTACGGCCTAACAGAGATCAGAGGAGAAGATTTTGAATTTAGATCAAAATTTTTAAGCCTGAACTAATAACAGAGATATTCAAAAACAACAATCATGCATGTTTTAAGTCAGATACATTTACACATGCAACGCATTCATATACACAAATAATACATATATATACACACATGCAAGCATTAATCATTTCAGAAATCTAACAAGCAACAGATCAGTTATTACTTAAGATTTTTAAGTTGATGTTTACTCGCCTTTTTCTTTTAAAAATGCAGAGAGTTTGATTTTCTGGAAACTTGTATTGCTTGAACTTAAGAAACTGGAATTCTTGATACTTAAACATTTGAAGTTGGAATGATTTTCAGAATTGAAACATGATGATGCTATGATCAAGGCTTTGATTCCAGGCTTGCAGTTTTGAAAGTGTTCTAGGTTGTGTTTGAACTTGAAAACTTGATTTACAGGCTTTTGATAAAATGTGACGACCCAAACTCGATGTCCGATAAACGACATCCAATTCGCATCGTTGGAGCTTATAACAACAATTAGATGAATATAAAACAGCGGAACAGAATCAATATCATAAATAACATCACTGTTACAACATCAACATAATATCCATACTACAACAGAGTATATAATACATACTCCATAATCTCTAAATACAACATCATGATAATATAACAGTGATCATATATCCAAAAGTTCTCAAGTGAGAGAGGTGATAACGAACTCCCAAAAGCTAACACCTGAAATCTCCAAAAGCTCCTAAGATATCTCCAAGATAAGAGCTCCAAAATACTGCTACTCCAAAATAACCTAAACCTGCTACTAGGCTGCCCGTGTGGAAATAGTGGGCACCCAGAGTTTAGGAAAGAAAACAATAAACTCCGGATCAGTCATGGGACTGGTGTGAGTAAACAAAAACAATTGCATTTAATTAAAACAAGATTTACAAAAGAATTTTCGGAATGCTTTTAAAAATGGAACTACCATAAGACCTCCCACCACACACACAATGCAAACGCAGAATTGGAGGAGATTTCTTCTTATGATGGTTAAATATGCTTGGTACGAGAAAAGAATTCTGTGATATTATACTAGTGCATAGTGAAGTAAATCATTTCGAAAATTGAATATTAATCTTAGCCAGCATAGACATTCCGAACTATGCCTACTATAGCTGCCATGTTTTGTGGCAGGTTACCGCCACGCTGCATGACAGGTTTTACAACTAAAACCGTATAGGGCTCGTATTGTTTCTTTGGATTTCCAACAAATGGTCAGGCCAAGGAACTTCCCATTGCCACATGGAAACGCCTCTGGCGGGACGTCCCGAGAACTTAACCAGTTCTCTGCCAACACAAGGCCGGGTTACCTTTATCACTAGGTAACTACTACACGAATATGTCATCCCCCGGTCCCATTGGACCTTATTCGAGCGCTCGACAACCAACAACACCACACAGTAATAGATATAGTGTATCAACATGAGTAAGTATCTGGGCTCCATACCATGATACCACCCTTTCCAGAAGGAAATGCACATACCCTAAAGGGAGCTACCCCTCATAACCTTGCCGCATCTTTCCTGTTTTGACCATTCCGGGATGTGAGGCTCGATGAAGTTTCGTCCACAAAAACATACTTTATACAAAAGCCATGCTTTGGGTCAACAAATGATCAACACAATGATCACAAGGATAGACGATCAAATAAACGATCCTATCACAAATAATCAACACAATGATCATTTCAGCATCACTCAGCATGTCACATTACCAAATTGGGAATATATCGCTGATAACTTCAACTATATAACCTCTGAGCTCGTACGTCTCAGAGAAGGGTGTTAAGGTAAAAGAATAAATTCTCCGCCACCAACAGAAATATATTTGAAAGAAATCGGCTTTATATCTCAACTTGTAATGTCAGACACACAATCCATACAAGTCTGTTCCGGGCTCGAACAGAACCGAAGGCACTTACAAAGAAGTCCTTGCAATCCGAATATTCACTAATCACGTTCGGACTTCCCATCACATATGGAGTCTCTATACCGGGGACCAGTCGATGCAAAGACATTCGACGAGTTGTCCTTTCGCTTTCAAAAATATCCGGTCTTCAACACCGGTCTTCAAATGCAATTCATAACGACGTATCACATATTCGGAATGGGTTATACGACCCCAAAGTTCTTTCCCGGTTAACCCGAATAGTGAGCGTAGTATTTTTAAAACACATGAATATGTCAATTACAAAGATTCATATTTAGGGTTCGATGTGGGTTTCGGGTACTTAATAGAATCCGATTCCCTGTCGCATCGAAGTTTAAATGTCGTTTTACGGCATAAAGGTTTTCACATCAATACAGAACAAATCATAGTCACAGTGCAACACACCGTATCACAGTCACAACAGAAATATCAATCTAGTGCATAGCAATAGTTAATTGTTTACAAATCAAAGTGAATGGGATTTAATAAATTAATTTGATCATCCATAGTTGTCTTCCAAAATAATTTGTGATCTATCTAATTTAACATTTAGAAATCTTATTATTCAGAAATTCATTTCTACTACAACAAGCTTAATCATTAATTAACTTAAATTATCTTAATTCAATTATTTAACTTATAATTTTTATTTTTATTTTGTTAAACAAATTTATTTACTTCTCATTCAATGTTAAGAAATCTTTTTTTTTTTATAAAAGAATCTATATAAAGTAAGTTTAATCCTTTATTTGAAACCAAATCATGTTTAAACATACTTTATTTAAATTTGTCTTAACATTTAAATTTATAAAACTTATTTAAATTCCACCTTCAAGTAAACTTGAATCTATGATCCCTTTAATTTTAAACTTAGTTTAAATCTGGTTTTATATTTTTAAATTTTCATTTTAAATTTAGGATAAAAAAAATCATTTGAATTCAACTTTAAACTTTGTTTAAAATACGTGTTATTAAATCTTGCTTCTATTTTCACATATTTTTTTATATTTTTTTTTTTTTGAAACCTGAAACGGTTTCAGGTCCACTTAAATTTAGTTCAAAAAAAATTACTTAATTCACATATCACTTCTATGTTATTTTAAAACAAATTAAATTCAAACAAGCTTATTCCCAAAACCAGGTTTTAATTACAGTCTGTTTCCTGAAGCCTGGCAATAGGCTTAGCAAACCCCAAACCTTCTTAACAACGTCCCCGAGCCAAAAGCAAATATTCACGCGTTTGACTTCGGGTTTTCACCACTTCCCCCAACTCACCCTCTTGCTGATACGAAGGTCAACGCGTGCACGTGTCCAGGCGTTTGGATGGTCGCTGACCATCACCGAGACCCCCCGTACATCGCAGTCGATCCCCACGAGCCTTCCAACTTCACAAATATTCTAATTTGAAAGCGAATCGAAATCGAGCTCTCTCACCACCAACCGAAACCAACCCAGTCGCCAAACTCCGCCTTGAACTCGACGCCTCGACCACCTGAAAGTTCCTAACTCCGGCCAATGACTCGTCACCCACCCAGTCATCATTCCCCCAGGCCATGTGCCACTCGAACAACCACAGAGGGAAAACGAATCAAATCAAAAGCTATGAACAAAACTAGGGTTCTGGGAAGAAATCACTTGCCGCCGCCGCCACGACGACCATCCGACCACCCAAATATTTTTCTCCGATACCCCGTAAGCTCCTCTACCTTCTCGAGAAACTCCGGCCTCCCCTGTACCTCCGACCACCTGATTTTGACCATAAACCCTTTTCCATTCATCACCGATCTTCTCTTGAATCACATGCTTAAAAATTATCAAACACGGCTTAAAATTCCTATCTTCTAATGTAGATTCATAATATATAATCCAATCTCAAAATTGTGATACTCGAATTTTATCAAAATTTAAGATTTCCTCTGAAAAAATAAGTTTTCATACTGCATATACTCCTGCTCCATGAAACTATTTTATTTATGATTCATACATAAGCACTGCTACTTAGTTTTGAAATCAAAGGCTAATTCAAATCAGATGATAAGGATTTAAAATGTTTTCTTGTGTAATACAACCCTGTGATTCAATCAGAGAAGAAAAGGAGAGTTTCAGACAGTTTGATATATATATATATATATATATATATATGTATGTATGTATATAGAATAAAACTGAAAGAAATTTATAAGCAACACAATATAGATCATCCCCACAATCTATTTAAATCCTGTAGTAAATTTGTTTACTCACTTGAATATATTAATAAGCAGAGACTATATTAGCTTTGAAGCTGCAGTTCCAAATCTCCTTCTCTGGTTTGCTTTTTTTTTTTTTTTCTTTCTTCAGCAAGTTGTTTTTGAACTTGTATATATTTTTCTAAGTTTATTTTGTGTTCTTTGCTAAGTTGTTGAACGAAATAACTGAAACAAATGTTCTTGTTTATAGAGGGAATTGTGTACAGTTTAATATAGTACTTGAAACATTATTTTGCATTGTTGCTAAATACAGGTTGATGTGATCTTTATTTATGCAAGACAGTAAATGCATTTAATGAAGCATGGATTCATAGTTGATGTCTTGCTTGAGGTTGCTAAAGTAATGACATTAAATGAAGCATATTTGTAATGCTTCCCTGCACACTTGTATGTTACAGCATACTGTTTTGTTTATTATATTTTTATTTTTATATTTTTTTTTTATGCAAATTTACCTTACTTTACTTTGTTATATGGAAGAGTCTTGTTTTAGTTTTGTATTTTCCTTATGTCTACATATTTGTTTACAGCACATTTTATTTTTATTGTTTTAAAACAACTTTAAATATGTTCTTTTATTTAATTATCATTATTTTTATCTATTTATTTAAACTTAACTATCTATGTTAATTTAAATCCTATGCATCTTTATAATATTAACATTAACAACATTTATTTTTCTTGAAATTCTCAATTTAAGTTCAAATACATTACCATTTTTTTTTATATTCAAAAATTTTAGGATGTTACACAAAAGAAGTAACAGGCTTAAACGACAGAACTTGATTTTAGGTTGTTGATTTGTATACAGGTTTTTTGATTTAAGATGATAGCAGACTTCAGATTTGAAAAAGGATTATAGGGTTTGAAAATTACAAGCTTTGATAATTTCTGGTTTTGGTTTTGACGAACGAATTACAAGTTGTATTTTGGTTTGAGGAATGAATTTCAAGCTTTTAAACTTGAAAAAGTTTCAGGTAATGATTTGAGGAAAGTTTCATATATTTTTTGGCCATTGTTTTCTTGTTTGAAATAGTTTCATATTTTTGAAATAAGATTAGAAAAGAAAATGAAGAGGAAGATAGGGGTTTATATAAGTTAATTTAGATTTCATAAAAATTTAAAAGAAAAAGAAATAAATGATGACACTTGTCTTTTACCTTACTTAATTGCTTAACACATGTTACTTTATGTGGTTTATAACTAAACACTTTGTAATGACCCGCCATCCGTCTCCACAGAATGACGCATCATTAATAAGAAAGGGATAGAAAGAGAAAGAAAGAGAAGAAAGAAGAAACAACACATCAGAATCTCAACAGTGGAATGAATAAATTATATTAATAATCAAAAGTATTACATAGATATATAACAACTATCAGAGTTACACAGATAATACAACACATACTGGACAGTTATAAACACCTGTCTAGTTATTACAACACCATACAAAACAGCTCAAACAAATGACTCAGAGATACCAACACGGCGGAAAACTAGATAACTACAACGCAGAAGCCTCCTGCTCCATTTGCTCCTCCATAATTCATCAAAGCTAACCTGAATCCCTTGGCTACTCGTAAAAATTTGAGTACCCAAGAGTTTATGAAAAACAAAAATAAACTCCGGGTCAGACATGGATCTGGTGTGAGTAACAGGTTAAAGTTGCTTAACTTTCAAAAACCTTTGAAAAGAAAGGTATCACGTAAGACTTCCCACACATAAACATGGAAAAGTTTTTACCTTACGCTAACCAAAACATTTGGTAGGAAATCCAGTGATATTATAATTGGTCTAGGGTTTTCAAGTAAATATGAAATAGCCGAGATTGTTACATTCATTAAATTCCAGCTACTAGCCACAAAAGTGGGTAATATAATCAAAACCGTTGGCACTTATTGGATTTTGGATTCCATACAATGGCAGGGCTACTGGGGTACTGCCCGTCACAGTACGTGGCCTAGATCACCGTACCGAGGACCACTCCCGATCCCCTGCAACACAAGGCCGGAACCATTCCTTACTGAACAGTTCCGAACAAGACAACCCCGACAGTTATCGCGAACCAACAGCCCACACAGCCGAATATAAAGAGACTTCTAGACAGGGGTAAATCTCACTCTCAAGTGGGAGCTACCCACGAAGCCTTGCTGCACCTCCCCTGTTTTAGCCATTCCCGGTTGATGAGGATTGAGGCTATGATTACCTTTATAGGACACATCACTTAGAATGCTCATCGTCCACCTGATGATGTTTTGAAAGCATTCAATCCATACAAGTTCGTTACGGGTTCGAACGAAACCGAAGGCATTATCTCGTTACACTCATTTTGGAATCACCCTCAGAGTTAACGCCAACAACCCTTGCACTCTAAATCTCCATCTCGAACCTATAAGTACTATTCCGTCAAACTCATAATGGAATCACCCACAGAGTTATACTGACATATAGTTCTTATACTTCGAGTCTTCACTGGCTCCACTTGGATTAACGACCTAACGTTAATTTGGATCGATGTGGTTTTCGGATCCCAAATATGGAAACCCGACCCTGGTCTCATCGAAATCCAAAGCGTGTCTTTTAGGTCCAAGTTGTTTTAAAGTTTAAAACA
The DNA here is from genome assembly GCA_030765085.1 of Allium cepa. Taxonomy (NCBI): domain Eukaryota; kingdom Viridiplantae; phylum Streptophyta; class Magnoliopsida; order Asparagales; family Amaryllidaceae; genus Allium; species Allium cepa. The sequence goes on along the minus strand of CM060929.1, from coordinate 700,330,871 downwards.
ATTCAATTTAATTATCCACATACGCACAGATAAATAATTCACATCATCACAATAGATAATCAATATTATCATCTTAAACAGGTAATCATCACACATTGATAATCCACACTATCATTACCCATAGATAACTCATATCATCATCATAATGCAACCAATGTATCCATACCACACAATAGTAATCTCATATCTGAGATTCAAACCATTCAAGATAAACCATATCATCCATTCATAAGCAAAGATCTATAAACACACCATCTATAATTAATTTAAAATGAATTAATTAATTACTTCCTCATTTTAAATCTTGCTTACTTAACCCTTAATTGATTACCAATCAATTAAATAATTATCCTCAAATTAATCACCTTAATTAATCACCCTTGATTAATTATCCCTTAATTACATTCAAGTGATTATCCTTAATTAATTTTACAAATTAATTATGCTTAACCAAAATCAGTAATTAACCTTTAATTACTTCATTAATTAATTATAATTAATTACATTAATCCTTAATTAAGTACATTAATTAATTATTCCCTTAATCACTTATCATTGATTAATTAATCTTAATTAATTAATCCTTAATTACATCATTAATTATATTAATTAATGATCCTTAATTAAATTTAAATTAATTACTTATTTAAATTTGTTACATTAAGTAATTAACCCTAATTAAACCAAAATTGTTAATCACTTTTGTTTAATCATATTCAGTAATTAACTAACCTTAATTACTCCTAAATTAATTACATTTAACAATTAATTATATTTATTAATCACCCTTGAGTTAATCTCATTAGTAATTAATTCCCTTAATTAATTACATCACTAAATTATTTCCAAAAGACTTAATCAATCAATGCTTAAATTAATTACACTAAGTAATTAATTATTAATCACTTTCACAAAGTAATTATCCTCATTATTAATTACACAAAGTAATTGATCCCAAAACTCTACCATACTTCAATTAATTACCTCCAGAAATTTACTTAACTTAATTACTTCTCTAAGAAATTATTCTTCACTGATTACTTATCATCTCATCCAATTATTATTATAAACTAATTAAACTTAATTAATTAATTTAAACTAATCTAATTAATAAATTAATTACAATAAGTAATTAATATCTTAAATTACCTTCATAAAGTAATCATACTTAATCAAGTTCCATAATTAATTATCTAAATTAATTAATCCAATTAATTATCAAAATTAATTACATTAATTAATTAATTAATAATCCTAAGTTAATGACCTTCATTAATATATTAACAAATTCTTAATTACCTTCCTTAAGTAATTAACTTAAATTAATTAATATTAATTACAAATTTAATTAACCTTAATTAATTTATTTCAAATCCATAATTAATTAAATAAATTAATTAATTATCTTATTTAAATTACCTTATTAGTTTAATGACTCAAAAATTATTAAATTCTTTGATTTACTTTAAAAATAAAACATCTCTTATTAATGATAACATTATCATTAACAAAGTAATTTAAAACAATTTACTTTAAAATTTGTTTTCAAATTACATTTTAAATTTTTAAATTTAAAAAAAATAAAGTCAAACTTAGCTTAAACAAAGTTTAAAACATTTCAAAGCCCCTTTAAAACTTATACTAAATAATTTCTTATTTATAAAGAATTTTAAAGGAAATTTAAACCCAATTTCATTTCAAATACAAATCATATTTTAAATTAGCTTTAACATTCAAAGTTGTATTTAAAAAATTTAAAATTTAGAAACTTCCCTTATTTCTAAATTATGATTCAAATCTGAATTTGAATCTAGATTTAAACTTAAGTTAAATCCTTACTTTTATTTTTAAGCTTTACCTTTAAATTAAACTATTTAAACCCCTTTTAGAAAAAATTGTTCAAAACATTTAAATTTATAAAATTTAAATTAAATTTTGAAACTGGGATTCAAACTTAGTTTTGAATCCATACTTAAGATTTAAGTTTTAAAGTTTATTCTAAAAGTTGATTCAGATTTTACTTTAATTTTTGAGTTAAAAACATCCAGGTTTCTAAAGAAACCTGTAACCTCCAAATATACCCGAGCCTTCCTTATTTACTCCGAGTAAATCCCATAACTACTTCGAGCAAAAACTCAACTTACACGAGCAAATCTCAAGTCAAAACACAGCAACCCCCAAATCTTCCCTGACACATTTCTTGCACCGTGCATATGCACGGTGGTCTTGGCCACCTCCGGCCACCACCCAGTCAACGATCATGTCGACATTCATTCTTGAATCACATCGCCACCATCAAATCCCCTCCATTCACTCGAAATCAAATTCGAGTTCTCCCAAACTAACCTGCCTGGCAGCAACAGTATGGAACAACACCATCACCAAACCTGAAAACACCTCGTCTTCTCAATGCCGACCATCGGAGACGTTGGAACTCCGTCCACCTCTTCTTCAACACCCAAGCAACTACCTCCCCAAAAATAGTTGCACTCGAACCACTATATTCTTCATGCCGATCAAAATTTCCTACTGCTTAGAAACTAGGTTTACAGACTTCATCAACCCCCCATCGCCTCCACCGAGCCCTGTTCATCTTCCTGGCATTTTTGCCACACTCTCTGATCACTCCACTACCATCACCAAGAACCCCAAACACTCAAATCAACTCGATCACCAGAGTTTGCTTAAAACCCAATTTCTGTTCAAATAAGAATTGCGGCCTTAATCCCAAACTAAACACTATGATTTTAGTTTTAAAAATCATCTTTTTGTTTAAGTTTTTAGATTATAATACTGAATTGATAATTTATTATGTTTGAGTTTTCTCTTTTATTTATCATGCTCTGATGTATTTTTCAATTTACAGAGACATCACCCAAATTTGATTTTACTTAAATAATTTTCTAAACTAAACTATGGTATAATTAACACATTTGCTTCAGGACTTAATCCTTAACAAAATTTAAACAAGAATAAGAGGATTTTTATTTTTATTTTTAAAAGAATCTGGACCTGGAACCAGAGTCAGAGGCAATACAAATACATGAACAACAACATTTCATACATACACAAAGTTCACTGATAAATTCAGTCATAACATATTTGTTTTATAGATGATCAGGCAACATAAATATTCACTTAAATCTTTAAAACTGTTATGTTACTCACCTGCAAACAATGATGAAGCAGAGCACTAATTTGGAAAGCTTTTACTTTTATGCTTTAAGAAACTGAGTTGCCTACTGATTGAATTTTGCATGCAGGCTAGCTTCTATATGCATTTGAACCTCTTAAATTTGAAAAGCTTTAATTTGCAGAAGATAAACCCAGACTGAAAGATGCATGCAGGCTAACGAAACTTAAACTTGCTTCAGATCTCACTTGCTACTGGATCTAGTTGAAGAGATGGTTTGATTTCCAGATTTTTAAGAAATGCATAGGCTTTTCAGTTTTCTTTTTGAAATGAATTTCAAGTTTGCATGATCTAAATTTTTACAGAGGATTTTCTTGTTTTTAACATTTGCATTACAGATTTAGTTTTAAAGAGGGATTACAGGATTAACATGCAAGCTTGATTTTTTTATTTTATTTTTGAGGAAGAGTTTCAGCTGAGATTTATCTTTGGGAAAAAATTGAAGAATAGAAAAGGAAAGAACTTGAAGAAAACATGTTTTATATGAGTGTAATTGATTTTTCTTTCAAAAATTTAAAAGAAAAATAAAAATAAAAGACACTTGTTACACTAGATATTTAATTCAATTATACTTGTCATTCCACCCCTTAGTTTTATAACATGTGTCTTAAGTAATTTAGTTTATTTTTGTTTAATTTAAAGGTAATTGAAATCCTCTTTATTTATTAAATACATATAAAGTAGTTTCATAAACAAATGGATATGTATTTCTTTTTAATGAAAATGGAATAAACAATTTATATAAAAATGAAAGCTTATTTACAAGGTTCATATATGTTTATTAATTTGAATTTTCAAAATTAAATTCAATTTCAAATGCTCTTTATACATTTAAAAATTCAATTTTAAAACTAATTTATATTAACATACTTAATTTGACAATAATAATATTGTCTTTTAAAATTTATCTATATTTATACATTTATTATTATTATTTGAAAATAACATATTTATCAATTTAAATCATTTATAAAAGAAATTATAAATTACTTTTCTTATTTATCTTAATTAAATGAATTAATGTTAATATATAAATGGTATTTTAAATTTTCTTATATAATTTTCAAATTATCAAAATGATTATTAGAATTTAAAACAAGATTTTATTTGTTAATTAAACTTCAATTCAAACTTATCTATTTACAATATATATAAAAATATACATTATAAACAGGAAAACATTTTATTAGTTTTCAAAAGATAAAAATTCACCAAATTAAACATCTATTTAATCAAGTTAAATTTTATTAAAAAAATTTTATCAAATCAATTTAATTTTAAATATAGATTATAAATTGATATTGCCAAAATTTCCGAGATATCACATTCCTCCCCCCTTAAAAGAATTTCGTCCCCGAAATTTAAAGGCAAAGGTAAGTTAATAACCCATTTAAAATTTAAATTTTAAATCACAAGCATACATCAATCATATGCTAACAACCATAGCAACCAATTTACCTAATCAAACAAATTTAATTATCCAGATAAGATTCTGGATTAAAATTTCTCGAGTTTCCCCAAGTGTGTGTGTGTGTGTGTGTGTGTGTGTGTGTATCGGGATACTCACCCTACAGAATCCAAACAATCAAAACTACGAAGCTATAGAGCTTCTACTCATCTAGCTCTACAACTCTAAATAGGACATCAGACTACAGACGAGTCTGACTCAACAACCAAACCTTCCTGAACAGCTGGTTCCACTTCCAGAGATAACTCATACACGAACTCCCTCGGAGATACATGAAACTCATTAAATCCAATTATCCAAACTGGCAATACAACTCTTGAAAACCAAACACTAATCCAATCAAAACACAGAAGAGATCCAAAACAAATCTCCGACTCAGGAATCCAATTTCCTTCGTCTCTAAACCACAAAATCTTTTAACGATCCTGGGCTTCCTACATCCAAACTGATCAGCTTAACCTTCGCTGATGCCTCTAGAAAAAAAACAGAATCAAAAACATCCCAACCCAATGATCTCCTTAAGATCAATCTAAAGCCAAATACACAACTCTATTCTTCAAACCTCAGAAGAATAAACTCACTTCTTCTACCCGAAAAAGACAACACAGAAACATTCCCAAACTGCTTCCGCTGCACAACTCTGATCTGGAATAGAAGACAATGCTGATGAAGATCACGAGCACAAACTAGACAACATATCCCAAAATATGGTACAACAGATTCATTAAGGAAACTCAGAAATTCTACCAATCCTGAGCTACTTCACCAAACTCTATCTCTAAGAATCAGCTTTCTACTAGCTGAACCATGGACATCACTCCTGGAATCTAGACGATAAGAAAACTCGATCTCCAGATGCGGAAAAACCTCTGTCTTCTTAGAAGACAACCAGAAAATCTTTTATATCCCAAGAGATCACTCAAACAATTCGCAAGTCACTTTTTCGATCAGTCCAGACCAATTCCAAAGAAAACTGTTTTCTCTTTACCAAACAGAACAGCTTACACTAGTCTAGCCAATCCATCGAAGAAACGGATCTACTCTACTGCTTCTGAACTCCACCTTCAGAAACTACTCAGCTAGTCAACTTCCTGATCCAAAGTTCTTTGAGAAACTCAGGCCTCAAAGCCAATCACCACATCCTGTTGAACTCAGCCACAACACCGAAGCAGACACACTTCCTAAACTTGTTCCAAAGAAAACATCTTCGGAAACATCCATATTCACTGCATCTCAATCACACAGCTACTACTTCCTGAGGTATCAAAATACCATCACACACTTCTGCCAAAACGATAGATCCAAACTCATCTTATCCATCTTCAAAAATAAACTCTGAACCTTAATATGTTATCTTCAGAGATCAATGAAATCCTTACACCACTGCACAACTTACTCGAGACGGTATTAGGTCTACAGTCTCGACAAATACACTTCCAACCTCAACATTCAAACTCCAACCAATAGTAGTAGTCGAGTTACACACACCACTACCTTATCTAGCTTTATAACTTATGTTGGAAAACCTGAACAGGTAACCCAACAGATAGGTATAAATAATAAATATATACATAGATATATATCAAAACTACAAATACACTCTCTCAAGAAAGACACCACTACAGAGCCTAGGTATTCACTCAACCTAATGCTCTGATACCACTGTAATGACCCGCCATCCGTCTCCACAGAATGACGCATCATTAATAAGAAAGAAAGGGATAGAAAGAGAAAGAAAGAGAAGAAAGAAGAAACAACACATCAGAATCTCAACAGCGGAACGAATAAATTATATTAATAATCAAAAGTATTACATAGATATATAACAACTATCAGAGTTACACAGATAATACAACACATACTGGACAGTTATAAACACCTGTCTAGTTATTACAACACCGTACAAAACACTCAAACAAACGACTCAGAGATACCAACACAGCGGAAAACTAGATAACTACAACGCAGAAGCCTCCTGTAACGACCCGTAAATTTTCGATAATTAAAATAGCTAATTTAATAAGATTTCGTGATTTAGTGTTAGAAAAAAAAATTTGTAATTCGTGTAGAATAATAATAACTGGAATGAATTGCAACAATAATTATCCAAGTAATGAAAATAAATGCTACTTAGTGAATGCCTTTGAAATCAATAGTAAAATAGGATAATAAATGTTGAAATTCATCAGGTATAACAGAGTAATTGATTGATAAGTAAAATCTATTTAAAATCAAATATTGAATATTGAACAGGTAAATTGTTTAAATTAAATATTTAAAACTTATTGAATAATTGAATAACTGTAAAATGAAAATAGTGTTCTAAATTGTGAATTGGTTTTAAAAGTTGAATCTTATAAGTTTAATTTCAATATTTCAAAAGATAATGAATTATTGGATAATTGAAATTGTTTAAATTTAATATTTGGAATTTATTGAATAATTAATAACGGGAATTAAATAACCGTATAATGGAAATGGTTGTTCTATAATTTTAATTCATTTCAAAAGTTAAATTTTTAAGTTCTTTTTGAATATTTCAAAAGATAGAGATTTAAGAATAATCAAATTTGTTAAATTTAATATTACGAACGTTTGAATAAATTAAATTTCGAATTTGATATGATTAATTTGATATTGAAATTTAATATATGAAAATAGAGTGAATATTTGAAATTTGATTTAATATGATTCAAATTGGTTTCCAAAGTAAATGTAAGTTATATGTGGATTTTAATAGAGTTAATAAGATTTTAAAATTGGAATTTATGAGATAAATTGAATAACGGGTTTAATATGATTAAAAATGATTTGTAAAATTTTATTTTATCATATTGGAGTTATAGTGATGTTATAGAAGTTTTAAAACTGAATTTAAAAGTAAATTTGTGAAAATTGAATATTTTAATATTTAATTATCGACTGGAAAATAGCCAAATTTTGAACAGTCTCAGAATTGGACGAAACTAGTTCAATTGGATCCGTAATAGTTAGTTATTATGGGATTTCAATTTTCGTAGCAATCGGAGTTGTCGTTTGACCGTGGCAGCTCGGAACGCGTTGAAATTGTTTTAATATTAATTTGGCGAGTTAAAATAGTCATTTTTCAAACGGTCTCGGATTTCGACGAAACTAGTTTCATCGGATCCGTAATGTGATATTATTGTAAGATTTCAAATTTCGTGTCAATCGGATTTACCGTTTGTCCGGGGCAAGCCAAAACGCATAGAAATTCGTTTAATCGGTTTAATTTAAAATCGATCGTTTATTGCTGTAACTCGCATAGACGATTGAATTAGCTTTCAAAACCTATTCCATTGTGTCCGGAACGTGGGATAAACCCTAGGAACGTCAGTTACCGTGCGAAATTCGGAGTTTGGAAAAGCCGGATAAAAATATATTCGCCGTTTCCTATAAATAGACCCCCCTTTTATTCACAAAAAAAAAAGAAACCCTAGCCGCCAGTTATCACGTTAATGGCCAGAAAATCGTTTCGTTCTCCTCCTCTTATCTCTCAATCCGTCAACCAATTCGAAGAATCTCCAACTAACAAAATGTAGAGCTCGGCGAGAGCTTCATTATGAACGGTGGTGATCGTAAAATACGAAGCAGATTGTCTGCAATTCGAGCTTGAAGTCCTGGCAGTCGCGCACGTTTTCCCATGTCATATAGAGGCCGAGCTCCTCCCACCTTCGGCCGAAGGTAGTGAGTGTTGCGAGCTTCGATGTGGTGTGGTTAAGATGGAGTTTCGTCGCGTGTGGAGGGGTGCGTGATTAGGGTTTTGGGACGTGAATGGGTTCCTGTGCGTGGTTCGAACGTGAGAGAGGAAGGGAGAAGGAGTAACGTGCGTCGGCCCAGATTCTCCAACCCTGAAGTCAACGGCTGTGATATTTGAAGGTTATAAATTGTAAAGAAAATTGTAAATAAAATTTATTTAAATTCATACGATCTTCTAAAATTCATATCTTTTTCATACGAGGTCGGAATTGCACGAAACAAGTTGCGTTGCGTTCGTATTGTCGAATACTACGCTATGGAGGTGGATTGGTATCATTTGGAGCTAGAGAAAATTTTGAGTTAAATCGAACGTCGTTCGATTTGATTTGAAATCGTAAAAATCAAGGTGAGTGTTTTATAACGCTCACAACGTACTAAATATCTTTATGCTAGTTAACTTGACATCATGAAGTGTTATGAATTTTATTTGTCGTTGTTTGATATAAATTTAATTGTCATATAGCTTGTTATTTGAATTAACCATTGAAAAATTAAATTGACAGTTAAATTGAAATTAAAATTTAATTGCGAATAAATTACCTGACATTGATAACTATGAAACTGCCATGAATTGTATTGTTTATTGGATGATGTATTTTGATTGATGCTATTGGTTGATAATTGAATGTTTGGATGTTTATTTACTTATATAGATCCTGTTATGCATACATATGATACTGTGATTTAATTTAAGTAATATATACTCATCCCTGACATTTAATTGAAATAAATAATTACTTGGCCATAGGATAGAAAATTATATACGGACACCGAATTGGCCAAATTAATAATTTTTGGAAATCGTCGATTTGAAATTTATTTAAATGTTTTGATTTAAAGTTATAAATAGAAATCGATTTATAGAAATTGAATTCATCGAAAAATTGAGTTTGGAATGTTGAAATAAAATTTGGTTAAAGGAATTTTGTTAAATAATTAAGTTGAGACTTTGAAATTTAAAAATTGGTTATGATTGAAGTTCGAAAATTTATTCGTTTAAAGGATTGAACCTTAAATCGAGCTGTGAATATTATTAAGTAAAAACGATATAAAATGATATTTGAAATTGAGCTTGAAATTGAATCATATTTGTAATTGGGTTTTAAATTTGAATATTGAAAGATAATTTTGTTAAGTGTTATAAATTGATATTTTGGAAAAATCAAGCTAAAAAATCGATATAAATTGAAATTGAGTAAATTGAAGGTGAATGTAAAATTGAATTAATTTAAGGTCAAAGTTACATTGATTTGAATTGAAATCGAAATTGAATCGGTAAACGGAAATTGAAATTTGTTGAATTGAGAAGTTATAATTGAAATGGTTTGGTTTTGAAGCTATTTATTTTGTTTTCCAAATTACTCTATTTAAATACTTAAACTATTTTAATCTATTTTAAATCTACTTAATCCAATTTAAATTATTTTAATCTAATTTGTCTATTTCAAATCCGTTTTAAGATCTTAAGTATTTTAACTATTTTAATTATTTAAAACCACTTTTAAACCACTTAAAACTATTTTCTAAAATTCCAAACTAGTTAATAAGGTGAAATGTTTATGTTTAAACCTTGAATTTGAATACGAATTGGATTAAACGAAGTTGCAACCTAAACTGAAATTCGAAATGATTTTGAAATCGAAATGAGATATTGATGCGAAATTTATTTTGGAACGAAATCCTACATTTGAAAAGATACGATGATATTTGAAATGGATTGATTTGTGAAGCGAATATGATATTTTGATATCAATTATGAATCGATTTGAAATATAAAAGAGCCAACGGTGTAATAATACGTAGTTATTAAAGAGACCGGGATCGGATATGGACATACTCTCTGTCGATACCGAAAACCACTTTAATAACTATTATACGCGGAGTGTTTGTGACGACCCGAAAATTTTAGCAAGTTAAATTGAAATAATTAATCGATTTTAAATTTTTTAAAAGTTAATTTTAACTTGAATACAGGATATCAATATTTACTTGATAATTAAACCATTGAATTGTATAGTTTAAATATTGAATTTAATAATTAAAATTGGGTAAATTATTGAATCTGAAATTTCTAAGCCTGTTTAAATAATTTGAAGGCTTATAAAACTTATAATGATAATACTGGAAATAATAGAATGGTTGAAATTTAATTTAAAGGTGACTTGTTCAGTTTTGTAATTATATCGTTTAAATCGATATTTTAAAAAAAAAGCCTTCCGAGGCACAGTCTCGGAATTCGGCGAAACCAGTTCCATTGGATCCGTAATAGTTAGTTATTATCGGATTTCAATTTTCGTAGCAATCTGAGTTGACGTTTGACTCCGGTAGCTTGAAACGCGTAGAACTATTTTAATCAAGTTAATTTAAAATTGACCGATTACTTGCGTAACTCGCACATATGATCAAGGTAGCTTCCGAAAAACGTTCTATTTTGTTCAGATCGCGGGTAAAGCCTTATAATCACCTAGTGGCATTCCTTAAGAGGGGTTCAAAAGTTCAAATGGCAGCTAACGAGACGTTTTGAGAGTTTTATAAATTAATAAAATTTAAGGTAAAATGTCAAAGATATTTTCATCTGTGAGCTTACTCTAGAAGCCGTTCGTATCTTCCCAATTACGCTTCTTTCTTTTCTTAAATAAAATTTGATCCCTCTCCTTTATTCGAAAAATGGAGATCGAATTCACAAAGGAATTTCATGGCCGAACTAATAAAAATTGGAAATTTCCTTTATAATTCGGCTCCTTTCCTTCCTCTTCATATTCGAACCCAGCCTTCTGCCTTCTCTTCAGAGAAGAATCGCGACCGTGTATAAATAAATAATTAAATAAAAAAAAAGGGGCGAAGCTAGAGGGATGAAGGAACGGTGGCGTGATTGGAAATCGCGATCTAAGGTGGAGTCGCGATCACTTAGGGAGGGAGCGGTGCACGATTTGTCTGCGCGTGGGTTGCCTACACTCTCGCGAGTCATCTTCAAGCACGGCGATGCAGAGGCTTCGGTGAGGAGGAACGTTCGAGCTCACGCGTGTGGGAGGGTTCGGTGGTGCGTGTGGCGACAAGCAAATTGGTGGATGCGAACGTGTTGTCTGCGGCAGTGGCAACATTGAGAAGTGAGTATCTGCCCTATTTTCTTATTTCAATTCAATTCATGTGTCTGCTGCTTAAAAAAAAAAGTAGATGATAGAGATTAAACAAGTTAAAGCAAAATTCAAGTATAGTACTAATTTTTCTTAAAACGATTTATTTAAGTAATAATGGAGTAATTAACAGTTTGATTTGGGATTGTTTGTGTAACATATAGGGGATTGTTCGAAGTAACTACGGATTGGTCTCAGGTTGTTGTTATAATAGATTTGTAATATGGAAGTAGGTGTTATCAGATTGTAGTTAGATGACCAAGGATCTAAAACATATGGAAATAATCAAGTTTCAATGCAAAGTAAATCCTAAGACAAACTTTTCAAAGTTTTAAAATGTTGGAGATGGTTTAAAATAATTATATAATAGAATAATTTTTAAATGTTTCAAAAGTGATTTATTAACTGGAATTAAATCAAAGATTAATTATTTGAGGGGTTAAATAGTTAATTTAATCAGTTTAAGATTAATAAGTCAAATAAATAAAGGCTGGTAAATTGGTATAATAAATTTTAAGGATTTATTCTTCAATGTGATAAGTTAATTAGAAAATTTAAGATGATTAATTTTATTTAAAGATGAATTGCTAAATGGAATTAATTCATGATAATTACTTGAGTAACTTAAGGGTTAATGTGTTAATGTACATAATATATCAAAGTGAGTAATCTCACACTCTGGATTACTATTTAAATTTAAATGGTTAAATTTAGATAATGGGGTGATTGATTGAATTGTTGGAGGTGCACTGATGATTTGTTGATTTTTGTTTTGGGTTGGTCCTCGAGTTAACTGTTGATTGACTCGAAAACATATGGAATTTAAATTGTTTAAACTTAAATCATAATTGGTGATTCATTAAATTAGTGGTATGATTGAAATAAATAAATAATTAATTTAATTAATTAATGATTTGGGTTATTTAATTCAATAATTAAAGGTTTGAAGAAATAATAAATTAAGTAGTAAGCTAAGTAACTAGGTATAAATAATTCAAAATAATCATTTGATGGCTTGAGAATTAATTACTTAATGTAATTAATAAATACAGTTACTTTGTGAAATTTATCAAGAAATTAATTAAAATTAGTTAATTAAGGGGTAACTGATTTATTAATGAATTAAATAAAGGGATAGTTAATTACATATTTCGAGAATGATAAATATTGGGGTTGAATTAAAGTAAAATATAATTTGAAATCATTAATTTATATAATTAATGAAGTAATTAAAGAGTTGATTAATTGAGATTAATTAAATCTTAATAAGTGACTTATGAGAAGTCAATTAATATAAGTAATTAAGAAGTAGCGTAATTGATCCTAGTGAACTAATTTGTGAAGTAATTAAATATTACTCATTGATGTGGTAAGAGTAATGAATATCGTGAAATTAAAGAAAATTACTCAAATGGAATTGGAGGATAATTTATCCAAGGTTGTTAATTAAGATGAATGGATATAGAGGAACTGATTAATTAATTGTTTTGGAATTAATTTAAAATCTAAGTGAATGTGGTTAGAAAATTCAATTAGAATCAATTAAATTAATTTGTATGTGATTAAGCATTGCTTATGGGTGATTGAACGATATGGGATACTTTGAATGAGATGATATCGCTGACATGAAATGTTGTGTTTTTCATTTGAATAATTTGGGATTAGGATGACATGAGATCCGAGGAGACCGGATCGGGTATTCGGAAATACCCGAAGTCATTTTGGATTAAATTAAACGGATTTTATGAAATCAATAGACTAGAATGAAATGATGTAAGTGAATTGGACTATTTTATCTAAGTTTGGTACTTAGGAAGTTATATGTGAAATAAGCATTGTCTATAGCAAATTGTGAATTGGTTAAATTATGAAAGTTATCCGGGTTTATATAAGTTATTAGGTTGGTACTACATGTTAGATGGGTTTACTCACGCTGGTTTCCAGCCTGACCCGGGTGTTACTTTGATGTAATGCTCGGGTCAGACCGAGTATTACAGATTTTCAGGTAGGTACGTTTGGAGCTCAGGAGGCGAGCTGGATGGCAAGTACGTACGGAGTATTTCCGCTGCAGTATATTATTGTGTATCTGGGACATGATTTATATGTCTAGTGACTGTATATATATATGTGAAACTCTGATGTATATTAAATGTAATCAACAAATATAGGATTCTTTTGTAAACTATTATTTATTATTATATTTTATCCGCTGCGAATGTGAGTTGTTGATGTTTCTTTTCTTCTTCTTCTTCTATCTCTTTCTTCTTTTTCATAACTATCTGGAATTTTCGACTTCGAAAATTCCGGGTCGTTACATTTGGTATCAGAGCTGAAGGTTAAGCGAGAACCTTGGCTCTGGTGGGGATTACTCATTATATAGAGTTCGTAGAACTCTAGAATGAGTTGAGTATATATATATATATACATATATATGAGCGCGTACTTGTTATTTGCTTATAAAGATTTTAAATGGTTTTATATAAAAGCATATTTTGATATATAAAGCAATATTTCCTTCTAATAAATATTAAGGTGATTGGTTGTTAAATTATTGAAATTAAATTAAGAAGTAATATAAAATACAACCAAATTAAAAATGAAATTCTAGAATTAGAACTCAAAAATTAAATTGATTAAAAACTTTAAGTGAACAAAGTTAATTGGTTTGAAAGTTAAACCAACCTCTGAGAATTGAACTCGAATTTAACTAATTCGAGATGGGTTAAAATTGAGATTGGAATTGAATTAGTTCAAATTGAAATTGATTTGAATAAATTGAATATATGATTGAAGATGTAAAAGTTTAAAATTTAAACGAAAAATTTGAATTGGGTTGAATTGAAATGATTGAAATTGAAGTAGGATCCAATTCAATGGATGTTAGTCCAAAGTAATTGGAATAATTTTGGAATTGTAATTTAAGTGGAATTAGTTTAAAATCAAAAAGGAATTTGAAATATAAATTGTAAATGAAATTTATAAGATGAAATAAACTTCATAAATAAATGAGATTATAATTTGAGATAGAATTTCCAGAAAATATTTAAAAATAAAGTAAGATGAAAATTCCAGAGTAATGATTAAATATGAATTGGATGGATTAGGAATTTGGAATTTTTGGGAAAATTTAAAATTCCTTTGGATTTGAAAGTGGTTTCCAAAGATTTTGGAGAAATAATAGCATTATTTCGAAAATATTTTTGTGTTGAATTTGAAATCTGGGAGATTGAAATTTAAATATTTGAAAATGTTTTAATGAGATAAAAGCATTGAACTCTTTCGGTCACTGGAAAATAACGTCGATGATGACTGCAGCATTATCGATGTTTATTTTTGAGTTTCTAAAAGAGAAATTGCTACCAAATTGTTTCAAATTGGAATTGTTTGTGAACTGGGTTTGGTTTTGAAATTCAAAGGGATAATTGAATTTGCCGAAGAATATTGAATATAGTTAAATTCTAAGGTAATACCGGGATTTTAGAAATTGTTTAAACTCTGGAGTCTTGGTTAAAATGTTTATGGAATAATAAAATATATTGGCTAAATAAAATGTATAATTCCGAGTTAAAAGCAAAATGTGAGTGTAATTGATTATAAATAGAAGATGTAAAATTGAAATTATACTTAAAGTTGTACAAGTTTAAAGATCAAATGGAATTTGATTTGAAGTTGGAAGGAAATTGAGAATCAATTTAATTTAAATTGGGGATGAATCAAGTCCAATGGAAATTGGAGTTAATTAAATTGGGATTGGGTCAATTTAAATGGAGTGGAAATTTAAATTGAATTGTTGGGGAAGTGAACAGTTTTGACTCTAGACCATTTTCAATGTAAATTGTTTTAATATAAGTAGTTTTAAATCTATTTTCTTATCTACTTACCATACAACTTTCTTTTTAAACCCAAACTATTTTTATGCTGGCTTTTGCCACTACTTTTGGAACTATTTAACTATTTTACAACTGTATTATAAACTAATTACTAATTTTCAACTAAGTTACGAGTTAATTTCTATTTTACAACTATTTTGCAATTATCTAAAGTTTCTGAAACTATTTAACTATTTTCCAACTATTTTTCTATTAGTTAACCATTTTATAGCTATTTTGCAAACTAATAATTGTTTTTCAACTACTTACCTTTTTTTTAACTTTTCAAGCTATTTTTCTAAACTAGTCGGAGTTCAAACTGTTATTGATTAAAATACCCAACTGAGATAAGGATTGAGGAAATAATCCAAATGGGATAAAGGCAAATGTGAATAAGTGAATGTGAATAGAAAGGAAATTGATATTGGAAAGAGTAATCAAATTTGAATATTTGATTTTGGGTAAACAGAGTTATACCTTTGTGTGTATATATATATATTTTTCCCTTGTTGAATCTATTGCTGGAAGAAAAGGATTTTGGAAGTGTTTGAAGTATAGAAAGGAGTTTTATACAAGTTTGAAAGGATCCAAAGTTTTAATTTTTTTTTATATATCTGTATATATTTATAAAGGATCTTATGTGGATTTTGGAAAAGGTTTTGGGAACCTTTGGATTTGGAAAGGCTTTTGATTTTTGGGTAAAATCAATATTGAATTTGGAAAGCCTAGTTTGAGAATTATCGATTTTGGATAATATATTTTGTGTAAAGGAGCTTTGTATAATATCATACTAGGTGTATGATTTGAAGATACTATATGTATAGTATAAAATGTTTTGATGATAGCTCTGGGGAAAAAGGAGCTTCCTTGAAATGGACTTCTCAGGAGTACCACTGGGTGGTGCTGCCTTGAGCCCAAGGGGGTTCTAAAGTTGATCCTGTGAGGAGTCCGGACAAAACTAGTTCCTGAGGATTATGAGTTGAGTTACCATAGCGTAAGTCGTGTGTGCCGCGGAGAGCCAACAGTTACATGGACTTTTGTTGTGACTACAACGTAACCCAGGATGTAACTGCGATCTATGGTAACATTTGCAAAAGTCGTGTGAGCCGCTGAGAGCCAACAGTCTGCGTTTGAGTTTATCTCGGTAGACTGCGACCTATGTAGGAGTGGAGAAGTTTCATTTCGACAGCGAAATCAGAGGCCGCGGAGAGCCTGCAGTTACATGGACTTTTGTTGTGACTGCAACGTAACCCTGGTATGTAACTGTGACCATGGATGGGGGTGATGATTTTCAGAGCATTGTCACCAAAGATATTTCTTCTATTTTCAACAAAACTTTTTTCTATAATTTTAATAAATTATTTTCCAAGTATTTTCACTGGGTGTTGAAAACAGGTTTACCAAGTACTTATAGATTTTCAGTCCTACGCTTGATCAACGTATGATTGAATTTCTGTGAGAACAAGGATGGACTGGTTGAGACATCGAGTTATAAAGAGTTATAAAAGTATTTTCATAAAGAGTTATTTTAATAGTATTATGTGACTTTAAAAGCTTTTCTAAATATTTTTAAATAAAGTGTTGGAATTTTGGAAAAATAAAAGGAAATCCAAAATAGAATTTCAATGAAGTGATTTGTAATTAAAATCGAATATTGATTTAGAAATTGGAAATAAGCTAATTGATTAACTAATTGTGTGATTAAGTTTGTTAATAAAATTTGACTTTGGTAAATAAATGGATTGTAAGTTAATAATGGAATTTGGAAGTGAATTCGAATTGTTAAATAGAATTCGACCTGGATTTGATAATCAATTAAATAAGAAGAGATATTGTAAAATAAAAATAAAATGGAGTTGGATTGAAAATGAGATGAATTACAAATAAAATTCAAGTGAAATTTGAATAGTAATTAATGAATTTGTAAGTAATTGGATATAATGATTTGAGTTGCAAATAAAATCCAGATGCGTAGAAATAATTGAGAATGGCCTTGTGTTAATAAAATAAATTCGATAATAAATTAAGTGGGTAAATTAAGAAGTTAAAATGAGTTAATTGAGTTAAATAATAAATGGATGAAGCCTGATGGAAAAAAAAATTTGAATCAAACTTTAATTGAAATTGGATTATCAAACTGGACTTAAGTTCGGTGGCATATGTGCCTGGATATTGTTTTGATAAATTGAAAAGGTGGATTAAATTTACAATGAAGGAGATGGGCTAACTGAATTAAATGGAATTTGATTTAATGAGAATCAAATTTAATAGAAGTGAACTTAAGTTGATGTTGGAATAAATTAAAGTAATTAACTTAAGTTTAAAATGCATGGAAGCTTGGCTTCGAATAAGAATGAAAGCCCATTAATAAAAGCTTGGATTGAAGTAATTTGGGAATGACTAGTATACAAGAATGGAATGTGGCGAACTAAATGAATGGGTGTGAATAGGTTAGAATGGAACTGAATGAAATAAAATTAAGTTGGGATCAATTTTAGTTGGTTATTACTTACTAAGTAATTATTTATTCACATGGATATTATCTAATTGCGTAGAAATGATTGTCATTTAATGTAAACGAGATTTAATTAAATTCTATGAAGTAGTGGAAGCAAATATAATTGATTTTTGAATCAATTGATATGACTATGAGTTTGTTTTGCTTAAAAATGAAATGAATGTAAACAATTGCGTTGTAAACCATTAGAAATTAAATGAAATAGCATATGAATTGGATGGAAGCATTTAAATTAGCTTTAAAAACCATATAAATCGTTTCTAGTAAGTGTTTGGTGCTTATTGCTTTCGTAATACTTGTTGTTTATGTAAATTCTTGGGTTAGCTATTAAAAGTAAGTGTAATGCTAATAGAATTTTTATATATGGCACTTACATATTTAAATTGAGCAAGTACAGGTACAGGGAAGCCGTTTGGCTAGATTTGGGGTATGCTAATTGCTAAAATTTATAAGCTGCTCGCTTAAATTGCTAAATAAGGTACGCCTACGCAATAAAAATAGGAAATATGAACTGTTTTTGCTTTTTCCGACCGGGTGGGTCGATGTATATATATTTATATCTATTGTCAAATTGCAAAAGCTCCTCCGTACAAAGGAGACTCTGCCAAAATTTTCTGAAAATTTTGGGAGTTAGAAATTTTTTAGAAAATTTTGGTTAACGACAAAACAATTTCAAACGGGAAACTTAAAGTAAACTAGTAAATGAAACTAATATGAATCAATTTAAATGAATGATATAACTCAATGTTAGAAATCGAAAATGAATTGAATTCATATGAAATGGCGAAAACTAATTTGAATAGAAGTGGATATGAAACTTATCTGAAGAGATGTATAAAATGATTTTGGGATATTGTGTCTGAATATTAGTGCTAAGCAGAATATGCAGGTATTATAAAAGAGAAGGAAATTGGATTTGATTCCAAATGATAAATTTGAATTGCCCGACTAAAAAGGTAAGTATTTTGATTCCGTATGATATTGGATTGGGTTTTTGATGTAGCCACTTGGCTTTTGTTTTCCTTTTGGAATTTGGGAGCCCCTAGAGGCCTTTTGTAGTAGTACCGAGCTAGCCGCGCAAAGGAGACGCTGGCAAAAATTTTCGGGAATTTAGAGAGTTAGAAAAATTTTGAGAAAATTTGAAAATTCAAAATTTGATGTAAAATTGAAATTTAGATAATTGAGCAAAAGGGATATGATTTGAAACTATGAAAAGTTTTGAGAAGTTGATTGAGGTGATAATAGGATCTTAATAAAAGATAGTTGGTAGGATGTTGAATAGTGGGTTTGGGAAAAAGTAAACGGGTATTGGACCATTCTTCCTGACTAGTAATTTGGGGGACGAAATTCTTTTATGGGGGGAGGAATGTGACAACCCGAAAATTTTAGCAAGTTAAATTGAAATAATTAATCGATTTTAAATTTTTTAAAAGTTAATTTTAACTTGAATATAGGATATCAATATTTACTTGATAATTAAACCATTGAATTGTATAGTTTAAATATTGAATTTAATAATTGAAATTGGGTAAATTATTGAATCTGAAATTTCTAAGCCTGTTTAAATAATTTGAAGGCTTATAAAACTTATAATGATAATACTGGAAATAATAGAATGGTTGAAATTTAATTTAAAGGTGACTTGTTCAGTTTTGTAATTATATCGTTTAAATCGATATTTAAAAAAAAAATAGCCTTTCGAGGCACAGTCTCGGAATTCGGCGAAACCAGTTCCATTGGATCCGTAATAGTTAGTTATTATCGGATTTCAATTTTCGTAGCAATCTGAGTTGACGTTTGACTCCGGTAGCTTGAAACGCGTAGAACTATTTTAATCAAGTTAATTTAAAATTGACCGATTACTTGCGTAACTCGCACATATGATCAAGGTAGCTTCCGAAAAACGTTCTATTTTGTTCAGATCGCGGGTAAAGCCTTATAATCACCTAGTGGCATTCCTTAAGAGGGGTTCAAAAGTTCAAATGGCAGTTAACGAGACGTTTTGAGAGTTTTATAAATTAATAAAATTTAAGGTAAAATGTCAAAGATATTTTCATCTGTGAGCTTACTCTAGAAGCCGTTCGTATCTTCCCAATTACGCTTCTTTCTTTGCTTAAATAAAATTTGATCCCTCTCCTTTATTCGAAAAATGGAGATCGAATTCACAAAGGAATTTCATGGCCGAACTAATAAAAATTGGAAATTTCCTTTATAATTCGGCTCCTTTCCTTCCTCTTCATATTCGAACCCAGCCTTCTGCCTTCTCTTCAGAGAAGAATCGCGACCGTGTATAAATAAATAATTAAATAAAAAAAAAGGGCGAAGCTAGAGGGATGAAGGAACGGTGGCGTGATTGGAAATCGCGATCTAGGGTGGAGTCGCGATCACTTAGGAAGGGAGCGGCGCACGATTTGTCTGCGCGTGGGTTGCCTACACTCTCGCGAGTCATCTTCAAGCACGGCGATGCAGAGGCTTCGGTGAGGAGGAACGTTCGAGCTCACGCGTGTGGGAGGGTTCGGTGGTGCATGTGGCGACAAGCAAATTGGTGGATGCGAACGTGTTGTCTGCGGCAGTGGCAACATTGAGAAGTGAGTATCTGCCCTATTTTCTTATTTCAATTCAATTCATGTGTCTGCTGCTTAAAAAAAAAGTAGATGATAGAGATTAAACAAGTTAAAACAAAATTCAAGTATAATACTAATTTTTCTTAAAACGATTTATTTGAGTAATAATGGAGTAATTAACAGTTTGATTTGGGATTGTTTGTGTAACAGATAGGGGATTGTTCGAAGTAACTATGGATTGGTCTCAGGTTGTTGTTATAATAGATTTGTAATATGGAAGTAGGTGTTATCAGATTGTAGTTAGATGACCAAGGATCTAAAACATATGGAAATAATCAAGTTTCAATGCAAAGTAAATCCTAAGACAAACTTTTAAAAGTTTTAAAATGTTGGAGATGGTTTAAAATAATTATATAATAGAATAATTTTTAAATGTTTCAAAAGTGATTTATTAACTGGAATTAAATCAAAGATTAATTATTTGAGGGGTTAAATAGTTAATTTAATCAGTTTAAGATTAATAAGTCAAATAAATAAAGGCTGGTAAATTGGTATAATAAATTTTAAGGATTTATTCTTCAATGTGATAAGTTAATTAGAAAATTTAAGATGTTTAATTTTATTTAAAGATGAATTGCTAAATGGAATTAATTCATGATAATTACTTGAGTAACTTAAGGGTTAATGTGTTAATGTACATAATATATCAAAGGTGAGTAATCTCACACTCTGGATTACTATTTAAATTTAAATGGTTAAATTTAGATAATGGGGTGATTGATTGAATTGTTGGAGGTGCACTGATGATTTGTTGATTTTTGTTTTGGGTTGGTCCTCGAGTTAACTGTTGATTGACTCGAAAACATATGGAATTTAAATTGTTTAAACTTAAATCATAATTGGTGATTCATTAAATTAGTGGTATGATTGAAATAAATAAATAATTAATTTAATTAATTAATGATTTGGGTTATTTAATTCAATAATTAAAGGTTTGAAGAAATAATAAATTAAGTAGTAAGCTAAGTAACTAGGTATAAATAATTCAAAATAATCATTTGATGGCGTGAGAATTAATTACTTAATGTAATTAATAAATACAGTTACTTTGCGAAATTTATCAAGAAATTAATTAAAATTAGTTAATTAAGGGGTAACTGATTTATTAATGAATTAAATAAAGGGATAGTTAATTACATATTTCGAGAATGATAAATATTGGGGTTGAATTAAAGTAAAATATAATTTGAAATCATTAATTTATATAATTAATGAAGTAATTAAAGAGTTGATTAATTGAGATTAATTAAATCTTAATAAGTGACTTATGAGAAGTCAATTAATATAAGTAATTAAGAAGTAGCGTAATTGATCCTAGTGAACTAATTTGTGAAGTAATTAAAGATTACTCATTGATGTGGTAAGAGTAATGAATATCGTGAAATTAAAGAAAATTACTCAAATGGAATTGGAGGATAATTTATCCAAGGTTGTTAATTAAGATGAATGGATATAGAGGAACTGATTAATTAATTGTTTTGGAATTAATTTAAAATCTAAGTGAATGTGGTTAGAAAATTCAATTAGAATCAATTAAATTAATTTGTATGTGATTAAGCATTGCTTATGGGTGATTGAACGATATGGGATACTTTGAATGAGATGATATCGCTGACATGAAATGTTGTGTTTTTCATTTGAATAATTTGGGATTAGGATGACATGAGATCCGAGGAGACCGGATCGGGTATTCGAAAATACCCGAAGTCATTTTGGATTAAATTAAACGGATTTTATGAAATCAATAGACTAGAATGAAATGATGTAAGTGAATTGGACTATTTTATCTAAGTTTGGTACTTAGGAAGTTATATGTGAAATAAACATTGTCTATAGCAAATTGTGAATTGGTTAAATTATGAAAGTTATCCGGGTTTATATAAGTTGTTAGGTTGGTACTACATGTTAGATGGGTTTACTCACGCTGGTTTCCAGCCTGACCCGGGTGTTACTTTGATGTAATGCTCGGGTCAGACCGAGTATTACAGATTTTCAGGTAGGTTCGTTTGGAGCTCAGGAGGCGAGCTGGATGGCAAGTACGTACGGAGTATTTCCGCTGCAGTATATTATTGTGTATCTGGGACATGATTTATATGTCTAGTGACTGTATATATATGTGAAACTCTGATGTGTATTAAATGTAATCAACAAATATAGGATTCTTTTGTAAACTATTATTTATTATTATATTTTATCCGCTGCGAATGTGAGTTGTTGATGTTTCTTTTCTTCTTCTTCTTCTATCTCTTTCTTCTTTTTCATAACTATCTGGAATTTTCGACTTCGAAAATTCCGGGTCGTTACAGTGTTGATCCAGAATGAAGTGGATGTTTTGGTGAACGCGTTGACTGAAGAAAGAGAACGATATTGGATGACCCCTGACATGACTAAAACAGGAGCCGCGTCGGGCCATTAGGTTCGCCACCTCTAGCGGACACACTTCTTCGATACCATATCTATTACATTTGTGATGCGATTTGGGTGCACCCCTTGATTTCGGAGTGTTGTTTGGCGGTGTTGGGGTAGCTGCTGGCTATGCCCAACATCAGTCCGGATCATGCAACTACTAGTATCCTAGTTGGTATCGCCTCATGTACCTTGTCATACTGATTATCCTATTCACGACCACTACGTTTTGATTTGTACCTTGAGTATATGGATTGCCCTCTAGTGACTTCCGGTTTTGGGGAAACTACGGTCTTGTATATGCTTTTGGGAATATAAAATGTGTTAAGGGGGATTATGGTAACGCCTTAATGCTATTTTGATACTTTGTATTACTGATAGGCATTATCTACTTAGCGTATATTACTACATAGTAGATAGTTTCACGGATCCTTGAGAGATGGAAAATCCCGTAACATCTCTTGAGTTATTGCACGCACGATTGACACTGGATAAGAGATGTCAAACCCCGTAAACATCTCTGACGCCGTTACACTCATATTTATTTACGATTGATTTCACTTTCATAAGGATATTTTAGTCCTGACTCGAGTGTTTTGTCTTTTCATTACGCTCGGGTCAGTCCTGAGTTTTCAGATTTTTGAAGATCTATTCTGGAGGACGAAGACGAAGATTTGGTATACTATTACTATTATTACCCTTGCATCATGTTATCTGCTGCATTATTCTAATTGTTCTGTTGTATATGTATAACTCTGATAAATGTTGTATAAATAATTGTCAAAGTATAGTAGACAGCTTCATGAACCGTTTATTTGACTATTATATTTTATCGTTCCGCTGCGAGATTCTGTGTTGTTTCATTTCCTTTATTTCTCTTCTTTTCTTTTCTTATTTACCCCAATAACTATCTGCCCTTTTGAATGGTTTGGAATCGACATGGGTATTTGATCGTCGGTTTAAACTGTCCAAAAAGGCAGGTCGTTACACCTCCTGCTCCATTTGCTCCTCCATAATTCGTCAAAGCTAACCTGAATCCCTTGGCTACTCGTAAAAATTTGAGTACCCAAGAGTTTATGAAAAACAAAAATAAACTCCGGGTCAGACATGGGTCTGGTGTGAGCAACAGGTTAAAGTTGCTTAACTATCAAAAACCTTCGAAAAGAAAGGTATCACGTAAGACTTCCCACACATAAACATGGAAAAGTTTTTACCTTACGCTAAACAAAACATTAGATAGGAAATACAGTGATATTATAATAGGTCTAGGGTTTTCAAGTAAATATGAAATAGCCGAAATTGTTACATTCATTAAATTCCAGCTACTAGCCACAAAAGTGGGTAATACAATCAAAACCGTTGGCACTTATTGGATTTTGGATTCCATACAATGACAGGGCTACTGGGGTACTGCCCGTCACAGTACGTGGCCTAGATCACCGTACCGAGGACCACTCCCGATCCCCTGCAACACAAGGCCAGAACCATTCCTTACTGAACAGTTCCGAACAAGACAACCCCGGCAGTTGTCGTGAACCAACCGCCCACACGGCCGAATATAAAGGGACTTCTAGACAGGGGTAAATCTCACTCTCAAGTGGGGGCTACCCACGAAGCCTTGCTGCACCTCCCCTGTTTTAGCCATTCGCGGTTGATGAGGCTTGAGGCTACGATTACCTTTATAGGACATATCACTTAGAATGCTCATCGTCTACCTGACGATGTTTTGAAAGCATTCAATCCATACAAGTTCGTTCCGGGTTCGAACGAAACCGAAGGCATTATCTCGTTACACTCATTTTGGAATCACCCTTAGAGTTAACGACGATAACCCTTGCACTCTAAATTTCCATCTCGAACCTATAAGTACTATTCCGTCAAACGCATTACGGAATCACCCACAGAGTTATACTGACATATAGTTCTTACACCTCGAGTCTTCACTTGCTCCACTTGGATTAACGACCTAACGTTAATTTGGATCGATGTGGTTTTCGGATCCCAAATATGGAAACCCGACCCCGGTATCATCGAAATCCAAAGCGTGTCTTTTAGGTCCAAGTTGTTTTAAAGTTTAAAACAATTCAATTTAATTATCCACATACACACAGATAAATAATTCACATCATCACAATAGATAATCAATATTATCATCATAAACAGGTAATCATGACACATTGATAATCTACACTATCATTACCCATAGATAACTCATATCATCATCGTAATGCAACCAATGTATCCATACCACACAATAGTAATCTCATATCTGAGATTCAAACCATTCGGGATAAACCATATCAACCATTCATAAGCAAAGATCTATAATCACACCATCTACAATTAATTTAAAATGAATTAAATTAATTACTTCCTCATTTTAAATCTTGCTTACTTAACCCTTAATTGATTACCAATCAATTAAATAATTATCCTCAAATTAATCACCTTAATTAATCACCCTTGATCAATTATCCCTTAATTACATTCAAGTACTTATCCTTAATTAATTTTACAAATTAATTATCCTTAACCAAAATCAGTAATTAACCTTTAATTACTTCATTAATTAATTATAATTAATTACATTAATACTTAATTAATTATTTCCTTAATCACTTATCATTGATTAATTAATCTTAATTAATTAATCCTTAATTACATCATTAATTATATTAATTAATGATCCTTAATTAAATTTAAATCAATTACTTATTTAAATTTATTACATTAAGTAATTAACCTTAATTGAACCAAAATTATTAATCACTTTTGATTAATCATATTCAGTAATTAACTAACCTTAATTACTCCTAAATTAATTACATTTAATAATTAATTATATTTATTAATAACCCTTGAGTTAATCTTATTAGTAATTAATTCCCTCAATTAATTACATCACTTAATTATTTCCAAAAGACTTAATCAATCAATACTTAAGTTAATTACACTAAGTAATTAATTATTAATCACTTTCACAAAGTAATTATCCTCATTATTAATTACACAAAGTAATTCCCAAAACTCTACCATACTTCAATTAATTACCTCTAGAAATTTACTTAACTTAATTACTTCTCTAAGAAATTATTCTTCACTGATTACTTATCATCTCATCCAATTATTATTATAAATTAATTAAACTTAATTAATTAATTTAAACTAATTTAATTAATAAATTAATTACAATAAGTAATTAATATCTTAAATTACCTTCATAAAGTAATCATACTTAATCAAGTTCCATAATTAATTATCTAAATTAATTAATCCAATTAATTATCAAAATTAATTACATTAATTAATTAAAAAATAATCCCAAGTTAATGACCTTCATTAATTTATTAACAAATTCTTAATTACCTTCCTTAAGTAATTAACTTAAATTAATTAATATTAATTACAAATTTAATTAACCTTAATTAATTTATTTCAAATCCTTAACTAATTAAATAAATTAATTAATTATCTTATTTAAATTACCTTATTAATTTAATGACTCAAAAATCATTAAATTCTTTGATTTACTTTAAAAATAAAACATCTCTTATTAATGATAACATTATCATTAACAAAGTAATTTAAAACAATTTACTTTAAAATTTGTTTTCAAATTACATTTAAAATTTTTAAATTTAAAAAAAATAAAGTCAAACTTAGCTTAAACAAAGTTTAAAACATTTCAAAACCCCTTTAAAACTTATACTAAATAATTTCTTATTTTATAAAGAATTTTAAAGGAAATTTAAACCCAATTTCATTTCAAATACAAATCATATTTTAAATTAGCTTTAACATTCAAAGTTGTATTTAAACAATTTAAATTTTAGAAACTTCCCTAATTTCTAAATTATCATTCAAATCTGAATATGAATCTAGATTTAAACTTAAGTTAAATCCTTACTTTTATTTTTAAGCTTTACCTTTAAATTAAACTATTTAAACCCCTTTTAGAAAAAAATTGTTTAAAACATTGAAATTATAAAATTTAAATTAAATTTTGAAACTGGGATTCAAACTTAGTTTTGAATCTATACTTAAGATTTAAGTTTTAAAGTTTATTCTAAAAGTTGATTCAGATTTTACTCTAATTTTTGAGTTAAAAACATTCAGGTTTCTAAAGAAACCTGTAACCTCCAAATATACCCGAGCCTTCCTTATTTACTCCGAGTAAATACCATAACTACTTCGAGCAAAAACTCAACTTACTCGAGCAAATCTCAAGTCAAAACACAGCAACCCCCAAATCTTCCCTGACACATTTCTTGCACCGTGCATATGCACGGTGGTCTTGGCCACCTCCGGCCACCACCCGGTCAACGATCATGTCGACGTTCATTCCTAAATCACATCGCCACCATCAAATCCCCTCAATCCACTCGAAATCAAATTCGATTTCCCCAAACTAACCTGCCTGGCAACAACAGTATGGAACAACACCATCTTCAAACCTGAAAACACCTCGTCTCCTCAACGCCGACCATCGGAGACGTTGGAACTCCGTCCATGTCTTCTTCAACACCCAAGCAACTACCTCCCCAAAAATAGTTGCACTCGAACCACTATAGTCTTGATGCCGATCAAAATTTCCCACTGCTTGGAAACTAGGTTTACAAACTTCGTCAACCTTCCATCGCCTCCACCGAGCCCTGTTCATCTTCCTGGCATTTTTGCCACACTCTCTGATCACTCCACTACCATCACCAAGAACCCCAAACACTCAAATCAACTCGATCATCAGAGTTTGCTTAAAACCCAATTTCTGTTCAAATAAGAACCGCGGCCTTAATCCCAAACTAAACATTATGATTTTAGTTTTAAAAATCATCTTTTTGTTTAAGTTTTTAGATTATAATACTGAATTGATAATTTATTATGCTTGAGTTTTCTCTTTTATTTATCATACTCTGATGTTTTTTCAATTTACATAGACATCACCCAAATTTGATTTTACTTAAATAAGTTTTCTAAACTAAACTATGGTATAATTAACACATTTGCTTCAGGACTTAATCCTTAACAAAATTTAAACAAGAACAAGAGGATTTTTATTTTTATTTTTAAAAGAATCTGGACCTGGAACCAGAGTCAGAGGCAATACAAATACATGCACAACAACATTTCATACATACACAAAGTTCACTGATCAATTCAGTCATAACATATTTGTTTTATAGATGATCAGGCAACATAAATATTCACTTAAATCTTTAAAACTGTTATGTTACTCACCTGGAAACAATGATGAAGCAGAGTACTAATTTGGAAAGCTTTTACTTTTATGCTTTAAGAAACTGAGTTGCCTACTGATTGAATTTTGCATGCAGGCTAGCTTCTATATGCATTTGAACCTCTTAAATTTGAAAAGCTTTAATTTGCAGAAGATAAACCCAGATTGAAAGATGCATGCAGGCTAATGAAACTTAAACTTGCTTCAGATCTCACTTGCTACTGGATCTAGTTGAAGAGATGGTTTAAGGTTTGATTTCCAGATTTTTAAGAAATGCAGAGGCTTTTCAATTTTCTTTTTGAAATGAATTTCAGGTTTGCATGATCTAAATTTTTACAGAGGACTTGCTTGTTTTTAGCACTTGCATTACAGATTTAGTTTTAAAGAGGGATTACAGGATTAACATGCAAGCTTGATTTTTTATTTTATTTTTGAGGAAGAGTTTCAGCTGAGATTTATCTTTAGGAAAAAATTGAAGAATAGACAAAGAAAGAACTTGAAGAAAACATGTTTTATATGAGTGTAATTGATTTTTCTTTCAAAAATTTAAAAGAAAAATAAAAATAAAAGACACTTGTTACACTAGTTATTTAATTCAATTACACTTGTCATTCCACCCCTTAGTTTTATAACACGTGTCTTAAGTAATTTAGTTTATTTTTGTTTAATTTAAAGGTAATTGAAATCCTCTTTATTTATTAAATACATATAAATTAGTTTCATAAATAAATGGATATGTTTTTCTTTTTAATGAAAATGGAATAAAACAATTTATACAAAAATGAAAGCTTATTTACAAGGTTCATATATGTTTATTAATTCGAATTTTCAAAATTAAATTCAATTTCAAATGCTCTTTATACATTTAAAAATTCAATTTTAAAACTAATTTATATTAAGATACTTAATTTGACAATAAGAATATTGTCTTTTAAAATTTATCTATATTTATACATTTATTATTATTATTTGAAAATAACATATTTATCAATTTAAATCATTTATAAAAGAAATTATAAATTACTTTTCTTATTTATCTTAATTAAATGAATTACTGTTAATATATAAATGGTATTTTAAATTTTCTTATACAATTTTCAAATTATCAAAATGATTATTAGAATTTAAAATAAGATTTTATTTGTTAATTAAACTTCAAATCAAACTTATCTATTTACAATATATATATAAATATACATTATAAACAGGAAAACATTTTATTAGTTTTCAAAAGATAAAGATTCACCAAATTAAACATTTATTTAATCGAGTTAAATTTTATTAACAAAATTTTATCAAATCAATTTAATTTTAAATATAGATTATTAAATTGATATTGCCAAAATTTTCGGGATATCACACACTTGTAATAATTTATATTTATATTATTTTAAAAAGATTTTTAAAGCTTTTAAATATGATTTCCTAATTTTATAAATACTTTTCTAAATTAATAAATGCTTTTATAATTTTAAATAAATAAAACTTTTAAAAAGAAAAGAAAATAAAAACCAAATAAATCATATATAATATTTTTAATCCCTATTTTGATGTTAATATAAACCATTTTTATTTATTTACTCTTACATAAATACTTTTCCAAATTTATATAAACAAATTTCCTTTGAAGAAAATAATATGAAACAAATATTATTTTAAATAAAAACCTTTTCCATATTTTATATCCAAAATATTTTTAAGAATATTTCTTTTAAATTCAAATTTTAAATCCAAATTCAAATTCAAACTCAATTTAAAATCCAATTTGAAATCAATTCAAGTAAATATAGATATCAATTTTAAACAATCGCATTATTAAACTTGTAAATTATTGTTCCATTTAAAAATCTATTTATATCTATATTTAAAAACAACTCATTATATTTATTATTGTTTGAAATTAACAAATTTTACCAATTTAAATAATAAATTAAGAGACTATCACATTTTAAATTCCCTGAAATTCCGGGATATCACAATATTCTATATAAAGGTGAGAATGTTTTTGATAAGGATTATATACCTTTTAATAACAAGAATTTGAAATTTTGAAAGGATCAAAAAATTTTAAAATTTTATAAGAAATTTGATTTTGAATTTCGAGGAATTGAACTCCGATGTTTTGAAATTGTTTTTAAGATTTTGGAAAATATATAATAATACTATCTTAAAGTATTTTTCGAATAAGAAATGTTCCAAATGAATTCAAATGAATTCCAATGATTTCGAAGAAATTTCAAAGAAGTTTTCAAGAAAATAGAAGTCTAGAACTCACTTGTGTCGCTAGAAAATAATTTCGGTAATGAGTGCATGCATCATCGACATTAATTTTCGAATTTCAGAGTGGGGGAGAGGCCACTTTAGTAGCTTTGCTATGTGAGTTTGTGAAACCAATTTTGATTTCAAATTCCATAAGATGATTCGATTTTCGAAAGATATGTACATATATTTGAAACTATTTGAAGTGAACTAGTGTTCAGTCCTTGAGTTCAGATTTGTTTTGGTATCACCCTACATATGTCGAAATCGAGAATCTTGCTTTACTAAATACTTGATTTGGAAAGGTGCTAATTTGAAAGGTAAACTCTTATATGATCGAAGTCTATAAGTATGATTTAACATACCATTGATTTTGGAAAGTAATCGATTTGAAAATGAAATCTTATATGTAATGGGCTTTATATAAGTATGATATCTGAAAGGTGATTTGAAAGGGCACTATATGATGCATATTTTAGAAGTAAGGATATGGAAAGTGCGTTCTGGTTGATATCCGCTTTGTGGCCACATTGTGGATTCGTTCTATCGGTACTATTCTCTCTGATTTTGGTTTTTCGGATGTGATACTCGAGTGTCCTTCCATGGCGTTACCCATGGTCGTTTTGTTGTGGTAGTGTAATTCGCAAGGCAGAGATTGCTTAAAAGGTAGGGATGTTTCCGGGAGGATCTAGGCGTAACCATTGTATATCCTGCGGTCTACCGGTTTAGTTGCCGTGGCGTAATCCATAAGGCAGAGATTGCTTAAAGGGTACAGTTGTTTGATGGGGGATCCAGGCGTAACCATTGTGTATCCTGCGGTCCACGGGTTTTGGTTATCATGGCGTAATTCACAAGACAGTGATTGCTTAAAGGTACGGATGTTTCCTGGAGGATCCAGGCGCAACCATTGTGCATCTGCGATCCAAGTGATTTGTTTGGATTGTACTTTCCATATCAGTTTTGAAGGTTTTTCAAGTATTTTCACTGGATATTGAAATAGGTCTACTAAGTACTTGAAGAATTCTAGCTTTGCGTTTGATCAACGCATGGCCAGAGTTTGCAAGAACGAGGATAAACTTGTTGAAACATCGAGTTATAAAAGTATTTTATTATAAAGATATTTCCAACAAAAAAAATTTGTATTAATATTTGAAATTGAAATTCTTATAGTTCTAAATTAATTATTCATGCCCGATACTATTATTTTGAATCTACCTCATCTGCTCAGCTTTATTTATTCACCTATATTATGTTTTGCTGAATCTACCTTTTTTCCCTTTTTGAATATATCCTTTTAAAATTATTGTTTATCTATATATACATGGTTTAATAGAAAATTATTAGTGTTATAAATTTTTTAGAAGTTATATACATGATTATTGATTTATTAATAATATTTGAAAGGTATCTTGAGATAAATTTTATAAATTTATGAATTACGAATTTAATGTTTTCAATAGCTTCTTTGTAAATATAACTAATGAGGTAAATAATTGTTTTCAAATAGTTTTCATATATTTATAAAGGTGTTATTTAAACATATAAATAATATTTATAAAGGTAGCCAGAAATTTTACAAATGGGTTTGAAAAGTTTTGATGTATTAAAGATAATTGAACTGCAAATGAAGTTTTCAAATGAATATTTCAAGTAAAATTTATATAGTTTTAAATTAATTGTCTATCCTGGTCTTCCAATCTACTTTTATTTCTAGTTGTTCTATTCTTCTACCTCCTTTATTTGGGGGATGAAAAGATTCGAGTGGGGGAGAGTGTAACGACCCAGAAATTTTAGTGATTTTATCTATTTAATTAATTGAAATTTTGTGAAATTTTAATACAATAAAATTTAAAAATAAAAAATTATTATTTGGAATACGTCTATTTAAACATAGCAACTGGAAAATTTTCATCTGATAATATCGAAGTTTATTTTATTGTGAAATTTTGTTTATACTTAAATCGGTTAATAGTAGTTGAATTTAAAAGTATTTCGAAACCTATATATGCCAAAATGAAAAAATTTATTTAGAACACTCTGAATCAGACTGTGAAATTCGTTTCGAGAAATTTGGACGTTTCTAGCTCTGTTTGGATTTTTCCACACGGAATAGTAGAATTTTCAATACCGATTATCGATTTTTGATAGGATGATCCTATCACCGATATCTGTATACCGTTTGGATCATCTCATCATGCTGATCTCTACGGTTTATTCAATTCTGTGTTTTGAAGTCCGGTACACAGCGGAATCCACAATACCGGTAACAGTATCGGTACCGGATCCGTGACCATTTGATTTCTTTTGCGTTTCAAATTTTAGACGTTACTGACACGCAACAATCTATTGCCTTAATTATTTTCAGCTGAACCTAGGGAACTGTTGCCGTTTATTATCCACTGTTTCTTTTCTCCGCCTTTTGCATTCTTTCCATTTGATTATTTTTATAAAAACAGATCTAATATTTTTCTCGTTCACTTTTTCCTCTCTGAAACCACTCCTCTACTTCTTTTCCTCATTTTTCTTCAGCCTCCACTCCCTTTCTTTTATTCGGCCAAGCTTCCACCGTGAGCCTCGTTTTCCCCTCCAGCCCACATCAGCCTCGCCGACACCACCGATCACCACGCAGAGCACCACCATTCTCGCCAATTTCTTCCTCTCCCCTCCTATGTTCCGCGCTCGCCTTCTTTCCTTCACCATCGCTGCTTGGTATAGCGGCAGCTGCTCCTAGCCTCTCCGCCCCGCCTTTCTCCCTCCGCACGCCATAGCTCCGGCAACGTCCCATCTTCCCCCATCACTTATCCACAGCTGAGCATCACCGCCTTGCCTCCGACCTTTCCACAGACCCACCTCCCCTCATACGTTCCTCCGCCCCTCCCTCCGAGCTTTGGTCCACCTCAGACATTTCTGTTCAGCTGCCTCCTTTTAGTTACGGTAAGTATATGTATAAATTATACATAATATTATATTATATTTATCTAGTATTATGATTTATCATATTATATTATATTATAGTACATTATATGATTATATTAATGCAGATGTTAGTAGTTTTACAAAGTCTGTTGGGTAAGTTGCATATGTTGGTTTATATAGTTTTTATTTGAAGCTCTGTTAGTTTATTCATAAAGTATGCATGAGCTGATTTCTAGCATATAGGTTAGCCGTATATATGTATAAATAGGATAGTAAAAAGAAAAAAAAAGAATCTGGATATATATATATATATATATATATATGTTAGGCAAGTTTTGTTTATGTCTGTTTTTGTATATAGGTTAGTCTTATAAATTCCATATATATTGAGTTATATGATTTTCACTTTGCTGTCGTCTGAAAAACATGAAGGTGCATATATTAGTATACGTATGATATATCTTATGTGTAGTATACGTTATATACATGTATATATGTACTTTATTTTGGGTTTTGAAATTTGTATGGTACAGAGTATTTATTCAAGTGTATGCAAGTTTATATTAGTTAAAGAAGTTGCAGTATGGGTTTGTTAATATTATATTTTCTATGTAAAGGTTGTAGGATTTTGTAGTCTGCATACATTTTGGAAGATTGTTGTTCAATGATGTTTGCATTCAAAGGATTTTATATATAGTATAGGTTGATATTTACTTTATCATATTTTTATGTAGATACATGTCTATATATATTTTATTTGATGTGGCAGGTAGGCATTTGTTCATAGATATGGTCCACATATATATCATATATTGCATCTGCATACATTTTTGATATCATGCACAGGTGGTTGTTTGTATAGATAAATAGCTCACATATGTAATTGTATATATAGTGTTGTGAAGACAGGTCTGCACATATTTACTGGACTTGTCTGCATATAGTTGAATAGCCATATATATAGTATGTTAAGTTTTATTGTATAAAGTTACAGTAGTTTACATTATAATATATAAGCTGTTGCAGTCTTTAATATATAGTATCGTTATAACAGGTGAGCTGTATGTAAGTTCAAGTATATTGTTATATTAGTATTTTGAAAATAGGTATATTTATAATATATTATACTTGCACTAATATTAATTGTTGGAGAGTAGATACATGTATTCATTTCAAATTTATTATGAAGATATGTTTGTTTTATATGTGTCTACATAAAAAAACAGCGATTTTGGAAATATATTTTTAATTTAATACGTGTTAAATTGATATTGATTTGAAATTTAATATATATTTTCTTGTTTCTATCTAATTGATTCTGATTTATTTCGTCGATTTCTATCAGCCTTGTTCGTCAAATTCGCGTTCAAATCTTGCGTTGTTTTGAGATTCGTACCAATCTTGCTTTGCTTTCCAATTCGTGCTTGGATTCGTAACTCATTTCATTCCCATTCGTCTCTCTAGTCTCGAAAGGTGAGCAATCACTCACAATTTACGTTCTGGTATTTATTAAAATTGATTTCAATTGAAACGACAATTGAAGTATACTACTGTAGTTATTAAAATTGTTATATATGCTATTATATGTAATTGTTCACCTATGAAATATGACACCATATCCTGTTGTTTATATTATATTGTTGTTGATGATATATGCCAGTTATTATTATATTATCTATTATCACTCTGCAAGTTCCCTTTTAGTATAGAAATCACTATGGGTTGAAATGATACATACCCAAATGGACTTTCGAATAGGAGAAATCGTTATGGGTTGAAATAATAGACCCAAGCGATTTTTATTTGAATTGAATTTGAGATCGCGGGTCGAAATGATATCTACCCGTATATATTTATACGGGTTGAAATGATAAATATCCGTATCACTTAACCATAGGATGGGAAATCATATACAGACTCTATTGGTCTATATATAAATATTTTAAAATGATTTCTATGGTTTTAAAGGGAACATATACATATATATATGGTTTTATTTAATATTGGAAATGTTTTATATAGAAATAAGTTTTAATATAAAGTCGATTTAATTAATATAATATGTCTAAGTATTATATTTTTAAATAGATCTTCAAGGATTTGTATAAGTTAAGGAAGATAAAGTCAAATTAATTAAAATTGTATCTAATCAAGAATTCAACTTAATTAAATCGATTTGAACTATTGAATTTGAAATTTAAGGTTTGATTTTATTACTTGATTTTTGATTTAAGATGATTAAATGGATATTCCAAGTTTAAATAAATCGAAGGGAAATTTAGTTCGAATGTAATTTAAGGTCATTTAAATAATACTGAATTTATTAAGTGAATATTTCAAGACTAAATAATAATGAGGTTAAATCAAGATCTATATGAAACTGTAAAATTGAACTTTGAAAATGTTGAATATTAAAACTTTGAAATATATTAGAATCCAAATGGTTTATTTTATGATTCAGATCTGTATTTGAAATCAATATAATTTAAATTTGTTATTTAGAAACTGGATTGAATTAAAATGGATAAATCTAGATTGAATTAAATTTGAATTGGAACTCAAGTTGATTTGAATCAATTTGTGAAATTGAGGAAATATTTATATTTTATGAGAATGATATTTTGGTTTTGAAGTATAAATTATTTTGAAAGGACCACGGTGTTATAGTGACGTTTGGTGGTTAGTAGACTTCTATGTTGTAGAGAGTTCCACGGATCCTTAGAGGATGGTTATCCCAAACATCCTTTGAGTTACTTGTATTTCCGTTGATATTTCACTTGAGTTGGATTTATTGATATAAGAATGTTAATCCTGACTCGAGTGTTTTATGTTATTCTTTACGCTTGGGTTAGACCGAGTGATACAGCTTTTGAGACTCATCTTTAGAGTTTGGAGCTTCGTTTGCAGATCCAACAATCGATTCAGCTTTCAGCTTTCTAGTTGATTTGTTCAGAGAGATCATCTTTTTGTACTAGAGACTTCACTGTATTTGAGATATTCTGTTGTATTTCATTCCTAACTCTGATGTTTATATAGTAGCCTCATGAACTATTATTTATCTATTCTGCTGCATTATTATATTACTCTGTGTCTGTGATTCTGTGATTGATTTATTTACTGTATATGCTGAGTTTCGCTAAATTTAAATCAACAATCCGATATTTTGAGCAATTTACGTCCGACATGTGAGGATGCAAATGGTTTCAATTATCAGGATGTTACAGACATCTTAGAGTTTTTATTGAGGAATTGATAAAAAGAAGAAACTACATCAATATGTAAGAGAGACGCATGATGGCTGACTAAATTATAGACCCCAAGGGCCAAGTGCCCATGGAACCAACCAAGATCTAGTGGAGAGGGGCCCAGGTGGCCAAATGGAAGGATGGTTATTAGCAATATAATGGAGGACCACATCTAGCAGAGAATAACTGGAATGAAATGGAATGGTACATGAGTTTATTAAGGCATGTAATGTAGGAGAGCTGCTTCACCATTGAGGATGGAGCTCCGGCTAAGCGTTAAAGGTTGATGACTGACGACATCGTGCTTCAGAATATGGATTATGATGGGGTTTAAATGCTAATATTTGATCCTATTAGGATTAATACTATTTTTGGCCTAACCATGGATCCCCGAGTCTTGGTGGATAGTGGAAGCTCGGTGAATATTTTATTTAAAAGAACATTTGATAAGACGAGGATTGGTGTAAGGGATATCAATCCTTGTAAAATCCTGGATTCAAGGATTTACTGATGAGGTAAAACAACCAATTGGGAAAATTAATATGTCTGTGGAATTCAGTGATGAAGACTGCTAGAGTATGCGGGTATAGAAATTTATCATTGTGAATGAGCATGCGGCGTATAATTCCTTTCTAGGCCATCCGGCCTTTGTTGCTTTCTGAATAGCACTAGCTCCTTGGTGCTTAATGATAAAGTTCCCCACAGAGAATAGGATTGAATTGATTAGAGGGAACTGGATCACTATTTGGAAATGTTATATTGCTGAGCTAAGAGAGAAGAAGAGATGGGAGAAAGGGGAAAATATAAAGAAATCTCTTTA
Organism: Allium cepa; assembly: GCA_030765085.1. NCBI lineage: Eukaryota > Viridiplantae > Streptophyta > Magnoliopsida > Asparagales > Amaryllidaceae > Allium > Allium cepa. Next base: position 700,293,409 of record CM060929.1, on the reverse strand, counting down.
CATTAAAACTGCGAACGCATAGCAATTAAAACCCAAGCCCTAGCTCCGAAACCATAACAGGTGCTACAATCTTGGGATCCTAGGAGGAAGTGTTGGCAGTGACAGTTAACATTTCAGTCGATATAGACGATCCTACTTGAGTTCTTCAAATAGGATCGGAACTTAATGCAAGATGAGGAAGGAATTGGTTAATTTTCTTCGAGCAAACTTGGATGTGTTTGCTTGAAAACATTTAGATATGTACCCTGATCGGATCCACTTCCTCTTCAACTCAATGCAAGACGGGGTATTACCATAGATAGCATGCCACACACTGAATATGGACATAAAATATCCACTAGTAAATCAGAAGAGGCGCAGTGTAGATTCGGAGCAATCCGCTGCGTTGAAGGAGGAAGTGGATAAGCTGAAGGAAAATGACTTTGTCCATGATGTTTTGTACCCTGAATGGATATTGAATCCCTTGTTGGTTAAGAAAGCAAATGGAAAGTAGCGGACGTGTTTAAATTATTTGGACTTGAATAAAGCATGCCCTGAGGATAGTTTCCCTTTGTCTAGGATTGACCAGCTGGTAGACGGGACCACATGACATTGGTTACTCCCTTTTAGGGATGCTTATTCTGGTCAAAACCAAATACCGATGCACGTTTCTTATCAGGAGCACATAAACATTATAGTAGATTTGGGACTATACTGTTATCGAGTGATGCCGTCCAAACTAAAGAACGAAGGGGCAACTGTAGGATCGATTTCACCCTGGGGGGTGAATAGGGTGATGCTATTAATTATAAAAATTTATTGCGAAAGCTTATAAAATTATTTCAACACAGATATATCGAAATAATAGCAGCACAGATAATAGCAGAATAATAAATGCAGAAATAGAACGACATAGAATTTACCCAGCTTCGGCAAAACCCTGCCTACGTGCTGCCCCCAAGGTTTCTACTTGAAATTAAGTAGTTAGACGCTTACACACGTAAACTCGCGACACCCGCTATCGACTAGCCTTAACTCTACGCTCAAAACCCTGCCACAACTCAGCCACTGAGTTGCGAATTCTCAAACTATGCGACGTAGTTTGTCTCCTAGTCACACGACTAGAATTTACAATGGTTTAAAAAGAAAAATACAATTTAAAGCATTTTTAATAGAAACAAAACCTAATTTTAAATTACATAAACCCTAAGAAATATGGCCGGTCTAAAATTAATTAAGAATTCCTCTTTGTTTTTCTTTTATAATATGTCGTCCTGATTTGCTCCAAAAACAATGGCGGCCTTGTGTTTATTCTTCGTCGTTCCAAATTAGGGCTTTGTTGGAAATTAGAAGTCACCGGTTAAATTGATATCTGATTCTTCGATTGCTTTCTTCGGTTGATTCGTTCGCGGCTTCAAGTTGTCGAGTGCCTTTACTTAATTGAAAGATTGGTACGTGAAATTCCTTTTTCGATTTATACTATAATCGACTTGATTCGAGTTCCTAATTGCTGTTGTGATCTGTGATATGCTTGAACTCGAATTTTGATTAGTCGATGATGTTTATTATTTATATAGGGTTCGAATCCCTATTTTCTCGTTCATATATAATCATTTGAATTCATCGATTTATCTTTCTCGGCCGGTCGATGATGCTTGAGATTGATCCTGAATTTATCAATTTCGTATATTTATGATTTCTTGATGGTCATAGCTTTGATTTCTTTGATGATGTTTTCCTTGCTCACCATGGTTATGACTTTGATCTGTTTCTTTGATATTGAACTGTTCACTTCGGTCACTTGACTTTGTTTATGCGATTCCATGACTTGATAATGTCTTCGGCCATCACCGTTGCACTGATATTGTTTCTGGTTATTTTAATTTGAACTGCAGGCGACTTTCAAACTTGATATTTATTTTTGTTAACTCGTGTTTCTCATATTACCTACTGTGAGAAAATAGTGACTTTGACTTTGCATTTTCTTTGTGTATTGTCACTGCATACATGTTCATCATGTAGTTCACTGTATCATAAGTTTGTGGTTGACTTCATTCTTTGTGCTCGACTTTGGCCATTGAATTTTTCTCTGTAGCTTGTCTGGTTCATTGTTTCATGTATGCATACATGTGCTGTCACCTTGTACATCTCCGTCAGGAGTAGTTCTGCATTGCTGTGTCTATACATTTGTTGTCACCTCTAGTTTACCTTGAACTTCAACCGTGCTCGAGTCTGGTTCATGTTGTATTTGCATGCTTAGGTTGTAACTGGAACAATATGTATGCTGTATATTTTCTCTTTATATTGCTTCATGCCTCTGAGTTGTGTGTTCATGCAGTTGAACTACTCTAGTTTCATGATATCTGGTTGTAGTTGAGTTTGAGCCATTTGTTTCAGCTACCATGTGTATACATACATCTATGTATGTATATATGTGTTGTATTTCCTTGTAATCTCCATTGCACTGCGATTCCTCTAGCCTGTTTTGGTAGCTGAAATTTCATTCATCATATATACAGGGTTTGTCATTTGATGTAGATACATGTGTGATCATACATAAATATATGTATGTTGTTGCACCATTATTGTTTCACTGTTTCACTCGAACTGTTGTATTCATGTATTTGATGCAGTTTCATTTTGTTTGCAGCTTTGCTCTTGTTTGATTTATGGTGCACTTGCTTGCTCTGTTGTATTGTGTTGTCCTATTGCATTATAAGCTTGCTTTAACCTCAACTGGTCTGGTTTGCTTCCATATCATGACTGGTTTGAGTTTTGCTATCACTACATGTACGTATACGTGTATATACATATGTATATATATGTTTGTGCATTGTCTTCATGTAGTTTATACCACTTCCTTTGTGCACTGTTAGGTTCATATTGCATTTGTACATTTGGATTGTGGTGGAAGCTTGTTTTAGTTGTCTTGACCATTTTCATGAACTTGCATCTGTGTTGAATCCAGCTTGGAGCTCGGGTTCGACCTTGTGCTGATATTGTGACATTATTTTTATTTCACTTGAGTTGAACCCGGTGTTTTGGGTTTGACCAGTGCTCAACTGTCCCTGTAATTTTATCAAGTATATATATCGGTGTGCACGACCTTGTGGCATGTACAGTGATACACTGTGCACGTCAAAAGCTGTTCGTGTATGATGAATTCAAATTTAAATGATGACGAACAACCCAAATAACTCAGGAAAATATTATTTTCAAAATCCACATTTTATTTTATACTGCAAAAATATTTTTTTTCCAATTTTACTGCGTCAATGTATGTTTTTGCAGATTGCTCAGATGCTGGATTCACATTGGAATGAAGTTGAAGATAAATACGAGTGTGAGTGATATGTAGTGAGGTGCAAATGTAAATGTGAATTGTGATGTAATCAAATTTGTATGGTAATTGAAGTTGTATATATAGTGAGAGCTTGAAATTTGTACTATTCAAAAATTGTAATAAATATTTGTTTGAATAAAATATCCATTTGAATTCAAATTCTGTGTTATTTATTTTATTCATTAAATATTTATTTAATCTATGAAAAATAAAATGGTACATTAACAAATACATTTAAATGAATGTAAATATGTTTATTATCATCAAACAAAAATCATATAGTCGCATATTCAACAATCTCCTCCTTTTGATAATAACAAACATACATTCAAGATTTTGAATTTGTTAAATGTATTTGATCATTTAATTTGCTCCCCCTATTTGAATGCTTTCTCTCTACACAAAGCTCCCCCTTCATATATGCATACAATTAAAAATATGCAGATGAGCCTAGATGCAAATAGAAAATATTTGACCTTTATTTATCAAAATCTTAACTTTTCTCTCCCCCTTTTGTTATCAGCTAAAGAGTAATAGTGTTAGAAAAATAGAGATAAAGTGATCAATATTAATACAACATTAAAACTCAATCGAATATAAATATTAAATTTCAATAAAAAATCAAACAAAAATCATAAATACTCTGTTAGGTGCACATTCCACTTTTAGAATGATGGGAATGATATCATCATATAAAAACATACAATGTGTCTACTTATGGTATATTTATATCAAGAATTTGAATATCTACCAACCATGCATAACCGTTAGGACTTTTAAATGAGATTAGTAGTATTCCAATTTAATTTCAAAAAATGAATTCAAGTATCTTCTAACCACACATAAACGTGAGGACTTTTAAATGGGATTAGAATCAACTTGTTTATTTAATGAATCAATTTTGATATGCGTTATATACATGCATAACCGTGAGGACTTTTAAATGAGCATGGAAGCACATAACAAATTCCAAGTAATTCACCCATGCTTAACCATGAGGACTTTTAAATGTGAGTGAATACTTTGGATTTTTTTATTTTATTTTATTATATATATATATATTATTAATATAAAATGAAAAACGAATGATTCCTATCTAAAGTACCACATATCGACAAACTAAATATAATTTTGATGAGTGATGGTCGTTAGAAATATGATAGAAATAGAGATTGTCATGGAATTTTTACCAACAAAAAGTTTTATAACTCTTGTTTAAATTTCAAAAGAAATTTACTAATTATACCATCTCAAGTTATAATATATGATTAATATTAACACTCATCACTTTTTCAATCACTATTTATATTTTTGATATCATTAGTGAGTCAGATTAGTCAATATAATCATTTAAAAATTAAATTATAAAATTAATTTTTCTAAAAATGACCAATCTGAAAACAAGGTCAAAAATGATTTTCTAGAAGGGGTTTTATGAGAAAAATTTCTGCTATTTGAAAATTATTTGAAATGAAAAATATGCAGATATTTTCTTTGAAAAACGATGCAGTTACTAAATGTCTCAACATAAATCACGTTCCAATAGTAATTTTTCTATCAACTAGATTACAGTGTGATCTGCATCTGAATTTTTCTTTCACTCAAAATTATCATTAATTGAATTTTATAGACCAGACCATGAAGTGTGCATCAAAATATCTTAAAATCAATTTTAACAGCTTTTTAAATGTAATTCTCTTGAATTTGAATTGAAACCGTGTTAATAATCAAAAACCGTGAATATAGAGTCAGCCGTAAAATAACCAAATGTATTATCATCCAATAAAACACTATTATTAATCCAAACTAATATATATGAAGTAATTGAAAGACTCTAGAGATTTTTATAGTGTTCTTGGCATAAGAATATAACTGGTCAACAATTTTGAATAAGTCAGAATCATAATCATCATTTATTTCATCATCACATTATTGGCTGATTTAATTCAGACCACGGTGGAGATTATCACATTTAATATATCGTTCAAAATATACCCTTACCTGTTTTACCTTTACGATAATTTTTTGTTGTTGCCCATTGTGATTCTGTCACCTTTGTACTAGGCTAAGGAACTTTGCTTTATCACCCATTGTGTTCTTGGAGCAGCCAGTATCCAAGTTAACACTAATGTTTTTCCTTAGCCTGCCACCATACCTACACGATAAAAGGTTTTTGTGACCTATTTGTTTTTATAGGTCCGTTGTTGTTAGTGGCAGTATATTTTGAAAAATAATTTTGTGGAGACCCAAAACTATTAATATATGTTCCTTTCGGCACCCAGATTTGTTTAACTTTGAGAGATTTTATATTCGTGCCTTTTAGAACCCAATTTAGTATAGTTTTCACGTGTTTGGGTCTATACCAACAATTGTTTTGATTGTGTCTAAATTTTCTACAAATTGTGCACATTGAATCGACTTGATTAATTTCATTTCTATCATTTTTAGATTGTTTATTATATCCAAGTCCTTGTCTAACTGTATTAACAGTTTGTTTTTCTAATAGCATATTCAACGATTTTTCACTTTTTTGAAAATTTATCTAAATTCGTTGACAATTGTTGGACTTGTGTTTTGAGCGATTCATTTTCGTTAAATAATTGTGTGCATTTTTAATAGAATTTTCTCTTCTAGTATTTTCACTCTCTTTCAAAATCCGAATTTCATTTTCAAGCGATTTAATTTTAATTTCTGATTGTTTAATTTCTTCTTCGAATGTTGGACACTTATCACACTTAGAGATCCTACTTTGATAGGTTTTAACTAATTGTTCAAGCTGGTCATTTACTTCTATCAAACTATCTCTTTGTGATTCAATTTTAGCATATTTCTCCCTAAGTCTTTCAAAACAACCATTTACTTCATGGAAATATATAAGTAGTTGTGAGTGAGTGAGTTTCGATACATCGCTTGGCTCATCATTGTCGCTATCAGTTATATTACCTCGAAGGCACATATTTGCTTTCTCACTCTCACTGCCAGTACTTTGATTATCTTCATCACTTGTATTCCATGTGGCTACAAAATTTCTCCTTTTTGAGATCTTTTCAAAGTCGTGTTGGTTTAGAGGACAATTGGGCTTGATGTGTCCGGGTTGGTTGCACTTATGACAAATGATCTTTCGCTGTTCCATGTTATCCAAAATTTGATTATTCTGCTTTTTAATTTTTGATTTAGAGCTGGATTCCCGTATTTGTGGTTCCACCTTTTTAATTTCTTTGTTATCATTTCCAACTCTGCTGCTCCATCATCATCGTCATCATCCTTTGAGAGCTATTCATTTCTTTCGAGTTTCTCCTCCTTCACGCTCTTCCTTGAATTTCATTTCTAGCTCATAAGTGGTGAGATTTCCGATGAGTTCTTCAACTTTCATTTGTTTTAAATCTTTCGATTCTTGAATGGTAGTCACTTTTTCTTCAAGTCTTCGTAGAAGGACTCTGAGGATTTTTCGGACTATTTCCAATTCCGTGTATGATTTTTCGAGAGCTTTTGATTTGAATACGATATTGGAAAGCCGTTCGCACATCTCTTTAACATTTTCTTCCTTGGCCATTGTGAAGTTCTCGCATTCGCTGCTTAGCATGGCAAAGCAAGATTCTTTGACTTGCGACGTTCCTTCGTGAGTCACTTCGAGTGTGTGCCATATTTCCTGTGCAGTTAGACAATGTGAGACACGATTAAATTCAAATTGATCCAATGAAAAAATAATCGAATTCATAGCTTTGGCATTAGAATTCTGTAACTTATTTTCTAGATCTATAAATTGATCCTTCGGTTTATTTATTTCCTAATTATTTACAATTATAGTTGGTGCTCTATACCCTGTCTCAACAATATCCCAAGCATCAATGGTTTTTAGAAAAATTTCCATCCTATTTTTCCAGTAAGCATATCACCATTGAACATTGGTGGTCTAACTGTGGATTGACCCTTAGAAAAAGTAGTATAAAAAGAAGCCATTTTAAAAATTCATTTTTTTTTAAAAATTGGTTTTTGAACAAAAATCAATTTTTCTAAAACAAAATAGCTTTTGTACCTTGCTCTGATATCACTCCTAGGATAGATTTCACCCTAGAGGGGGGTGAATAGGGTGATGCTATTAATTTTAAATTTTTTATTGCGGAAGCTTATAAAATTATTTCAATACAGATATATCGAAATAATAGCAGCACAGATAATAGCAGAATAATAAATGCAGAAATAGAACGGGACAGAATTTACCCAGCTTCGGCAAAACCCTGCCTACGTGTTGCCCCTAAGGTTTCTACTAGAAATTAAGCAGTCAGACGCTTACACACGTAAACTCGCGACACCCGCTATCGACTAGCCTTAACTCTACGCTCAAAACCCTACCACAACTCTGCTACTGAGTTGCGAATTCTCAGACTATGCCACGTAGTTTGTCCCCTAGTCACACGACTAGAATTTACAACGGTTTAAAAAGAAAAATACAATTTGAAGCAATTTAAATAAAAACAAAAACCTAATTTTAAATTACACAAGCCCTAAGAAATATGGCTGGCCTAAAATTAAATAAGAATTCCTCTTTATTTTTCTTTTATAATATGTCGGCCTGATTTTCTCCAAAAACAATGGCGGCCACGTGTTTATTCTTCGTCGTTCCAAATTAGGGCTTTGTGGGAAATTAGAAGTCGCCGGTTAAATTGATATCTGATTCTTCGATTTCTTTCTTCGGTTGATTCGTTCGTGGCTTAAAGTTGTCGAGCGCCTTTACTTAATTGAAAGATTGGTACGTGAAATTCCTTTTTCGATTTATACTATACTCGACTTGATTCGAGTTCCTAATTGTTGTTGTGATCTGTGATATGCTTGAACTCGAATTTTGATTTGCCGATGATGTTTATTATTTATATAGGGTTCGAATCCCTATTTTCTTGTTCGTGTATAATCATTTGAATTCGTCAATTTATCTTGCTCGGCCGGTTGATGATGCTTAGATGCTTGAGATTGATTCTGACTTTATCAATTTCGTATATTTATGATTTCTTTATGGTCACGGCTTTGATTTCTCTGACGTTGTTTTCCTTGCTCTCCACGGTTCTGACTTTGGTCTGTTTCTTCGATATTGAACTGTTGACTTCGGTTACTTGACTTTGTTTATGTGATTACATGACTTGACAATGTCTTCGGCCGTCACCGTTGCACTGATATTGTTTCTGGTCATTTTAATTTGAACTGCAGGTGACTTTCAAACTTGATATTGGTTTTTTCTAACTCGTGTTTCTCATATTACCTACTGTGAGAAAACAGTGACTTGACTTTGCATTTTCTTTGTGTATTGTCACTACATACATGTTCATCTTGTAGTTCACTGTATCATGAGTTTATGGTTGACTTAATTCTTTATGCTCGACTTTGGCCATTGAATTTTTCTCTACAGCTTGTTTGGTTCATTGTTTCATGTATGCATATATGTGCTATCATCTTGTACATCTCCGTCAGGAGTAGTTCTGCATTGCTGTGTCTATACATTTGTTGTCACCTCTAGTTTACCTTGAATTTCAACTGTGCTCGAGTCTGGTTCATGTTGTATTTGCATGCTTAGGTCGTAACTGGAAACATATCTATGTTGTATATTTGCTCTTTGTATTGCTTCATGCCTCTGAGTTGTGTGTTCATGCAGTTGAACTACCCTGGTTTCATGATATCTGGTTGTAGTTGAGTTTGAGCCATTTGTTTCAGCTACCAGGTGTATACATACATCTATGTATGTATATATGTGTTGTATTTCCTTGTAGTCTTCATTGCACTGTGATTCCTCTAGCCTGTTTTAGTAGCTAAAATTTCTTTCATCGTATATACTAAAAGAAATGCGGATTACGGATCTTACGGCTAGGATTAACACTAGAGAGGGGTGAATAGTGTTAATAAAGAATTACTAAATGTTTTTGAGTTTATGTTAATTTAGACACCGATGTATGCAATATACAGACACAGATATGATCACAGAAACAAACACAGATGCATAAATAAAATAAAAGCAGTAAAGGAAAGAACATACCGGATTTTATACTGGTTTGGAGTTATCCTACATCCAATCCCGCAACACAAGTATGAATTTCCTTTCAAAAGCAATTGTACAATTACACCCTCGGTTTCAAGGCTACGAGGTACACCCTCCAGAATTTCTATCCTTTGGGTAGAGATACTTGATTTCCGGGCCATAAGTTTACCCAATTGATTTACCAAGGCTACAATCGCACCTTTTCTCTCTTGATTGATTTCCAAGGCTACAATCATACCTTTTCTCGCTTAATAGATTACAAAGAAGTCTATAACTCTGAATATCACTGAGAACCTTGTATAGATAGTGATAGAGGATCAAACTAGAAGTAATCGAGTTCGATTCAATGTTGATTTCGATAGAGTAATGGTAAGAATATGTATTAATAAATGTGGAAGAAGAAGGGGAGTGAAAAACCAGAAAATCTGATGTAAAATTCATTGAAACTAACCTCTATTTATAGAACAACAGCCATGTCCATTCATGAAGAGTTATGTTGAATAGACACTTCTTTTGAAATTTAAATTTTGAACTCAACTTACACCATGTCAACAAGGGGCACTTGGGCATGTCGACATCCCAAAGGATTTTTTGGTGTTTTGATTTTCTTTGAAAATAATTTTTATTTTATATTAAAACTAGTTTGAACTTTATAAATATACTTGACTATAGTTAAAATTCATAAGTAAATATAGAGAATAATATATATAGAATTTAATTATAATTTTATATTTAAATCTAAGTATAAATATTTAAAAGTTAAATATATTATATTAAAAGATAGTTTAAAACCAGGAGTAATTTGACTTTAAAATTAAAGATAATTTTGAGTCTAAAATTATTTAAAATTAGGATAGAGGGTTTTGAATCTTTTAAAAGGAAAGTTTTGAAAAACATTTTGAAAACAAGATATAGTTTTAAAAAACCATTTTGAATAAAAAGTTATCGGATACAAAACAATGTTCCACTAGATTTTTCGTAGGTTCCATCCTACTTAGGGTTCCATCCCTTTAACGGGCTCGAAGTGGACTCCATTCCACGAATAAATTGGATTTTAAGATGCCGGTGTTTTCTATGAGTTTGAAAAAAATTCCTAATAAAAATACTTAACCTTGAAATCTTGAAGTCTTGATAATCTTGATACTCACGAGTCTTCTATCTCGATATCTTGAATCTCTATACTGTACAGTCTTCATTCTTGGTACCTGCATGGTTAAATCCTGCATATACATATATATTTAAACTTATAGTGTTAGTACTTATATTTTATAATCTATTCTAAGGTTGTTGTCATCAAAACCATCACCTCACGGACTAACAATCTTCCCCTTTTTGATGATGACAACCTTTGTTTATAAAATATTACTTCTATCCTAATAACTCCCCCTTAATCTATGCCTAACTACACTATTTTATATTTTCCCCCCTTTGTCATCAACAAAAACTAACTCCAAACTATATAACTCCCCCTCAATCTAATACTATATGACATATGATTATAATGATAGTGTTATCATAAATAATCAACACTTAACTCTAAAAACTAAAACTTAATCCTAAATTACTAACTATCCTAACTAAGAATCTATTATAATACTTATAATAGTTAGAAAAATATAAGAACATAAATTATTTATTAAGGATATTTCAACACACTCATCAAAACCAATCATGTCAGACAAGTCAAACAAATCAATCAAGTCAAACAAGTCAATCAAGTCCATTAAGTCAAACAAGTCAATCAAGTCAACTAAGTCAAACAAGTCAATCAAGACAATCGAAACATACCGAACCAATCAAAAACTAATAATCCTATATTATAAAACAATACTACAAACTCCTCCTAAATAAAATACACTCGTTATGTATACATGTATGCAATATGTAGCTGGTAATACAGTATGAAATGTATGACATATGCAATGTAGCATGAGATAATATGCAGAATGAAATGCAACTTGTGATGCAAATAATTATGGTATGCATTGTAATTTATGATGTAATATGCAATAAAATGAGATATGAAATAGGGTGCATAATGATATGTAATATGAAACAAAATGATAATGAAGTAAAATAATAATATGCAGAATGATATGATGATATATATACTACGGTAAGTGACATAAGTAATAGTAATATCTAATTGGCAAGCATATATATATATATATATATATATATATATATCAAATTATTTATTATAAATTACTTCAACCAAACAAAGGTAATACACACCAATTACTAGACTTAAGTTAAGGAAACTAATGAATGAGACTGAAAGAGTAGTAAAGAAAAGAGTTTAAAGGTAATAAACGATATTAAAATTATAACATATTTATGAAAGGTAGTAATCAAACTCAATATCAAAATTAAATTGCTAAGAAATATGGACCTAAACTATATATATATATATATATATATATATATATAATCAAATATATTTTTATAAAAATTAATAGCCTACTTATTTAATTTAAAATAATTATTTTAACTTGGTTGTTTTTTTTATTTTTTTTATTTTTAAGAATCCAAACTTCCATGTTTATAAAATACTTAACTTACTAATTAAAACCTTTATATTAAATTTTTATTGATTAAAATATTTAGAAAGATGTTTAAAAATCTTTTAAATTTAAAAAATATCATAATGAAATATTAAATAAAATGATAAAGATTGAAAAACTAAAATAAACATGTGTTATATTAAGGCCTCTTATTTTTTTAAAAAAATTTAATAATTATAAAGAATATATTTAAACATGAAATTTATTTTAAAATATTCCAATATAAGTTAGAAATAACTTTTAAAGAATAATAGAGAAAAATTCTTAATTCAAATATTATTTTTACATAGTTTAAAGTTTCATAAAGAAAAAATAGTATTTAAAGAATGCTATAAAAAGTTTTTGTAGTAAAAAAAATTCGAAACTTTATAAAACTGAAACAGTAGCTTTGACCAAATGTTGTGTAAAGTTTCTGAAACTCTACATCGTTTCAAAGCACAGAAATGCTATAAAAACGAATTGCAGTACTCACAAAACAATACAGAAGAAAAGAAGCATTTTAGAAATGCTATCTAAAATTCTAGTCATGTGATGTGGTGCTGCCTTATTTATTGAAGAAATATATAAATTGAGCCTTATTCCAACATTCTAAATTCATTCTATTAATTTCTTGAAGATATAAAAATAGTATCTTAAAAGAAATAGAGTACGAGAAGTAAAAATAACATTAGAAAAGTGGAAATCATGAATGGAGGTGTGCTTTTCTACTTAGTATAGTTGTAATAAATTAGTTGTAGATTTTATTTGAAAGAAAACACATTTTAAAATACTTTAAAAAAAAATTTAGACTTGTACATCGATATTTATACTATGGTGTGTTGATATATGGTCCAATATATCAAAACTTATAAAAGAGATAAAATTATATACCTAACTAAATGCATAGATATATGTGTGTGTGTGTGTGTGTGTGTATTCCTAAATGCAACAATAAAGATGAAATAATAGTAAAGCGTACCAATTTTTGCTCTCCATCTTTCTAACTTTGTTGTTCTTCCATTGTCGTGAGTCACACATTTATATCTTTCAGAATTTGATGACGATATCTGCTCTATTGCGACGGGCTTGTTTTTCTGATCATCGTAGTATATTCATTTGCTGAATTTGGAGACCGTATGAGAAAGATATAGATGATTTAGTAGATCGACCAACTTGTCGCCAAAACTTTGAATTTGAATTTTGAATGAATGGATACTTCAACCACTATAAATAGGCCCAACGGTCACCACTTTTCATTTTAATCGATCTTCTTCTTCTTCCCCTTTTTCTATATACTATCAAACTTCTAGAGGGCATATCTCCTTCGTTTCTTAACGGAATTGGATGAAACCAGCGAAAAATCGCATAGAAAGGCAATGGCTACGATCTAGTAATAGTTTGGTGTTAATTTAGATGGTATTGTGATGCAACAGGCCAAACAGTAGAAGAAATGTAGAAGATCCCGTAAACAGTTTCTCAGTTTTGGATAGCTAACTTCAAACTGTCATATTTCACTCAATTTTGATCGGAATTTGATGATCCACCCATCAAAACGACCGCGATAAAAAGAACTACAATCTTAAAAAGGAGTGGGAACAAAACACTCGGATCTGTGGATGAAATTTGAAGAATACCTATGATAGTTTTGCCTTCTTTTTCTCTTTGTTCACCAAAACTTCATTTGACCATAACTTGGTTATTTCTTGACGGATTCGCACGAAATCAGTGGCATTGTGAAGTAGATGGAGAGAAGTACAGTATCAAATCAAGTTATAGACGAGAACAAAAAGTGTTTAATTGATCTTGTACCCATTTCTTTGTCGATTTCAATTATATATCCATTTATTCTTCTTGATCGATGAATGATTATCTGGTATCTTTTAACCAACAGTCATTAGACATAATTCTTCGCCTGCAAAACAACATAACCTTTTAAAGAATCAAGTGGATTTTCAAAATAATTAAATATAGTTTTAAACAAAATACCATGATGATTCTGTGACATATTCATATGAAAATAGTATTAATAAAATCCTGAAAAATAGCCATTTTAAAACTTTTTAAAAAAATTTCAAAAATCAGATTATGAAACTTTAAAAACCTTAATCTGATACCAACTAAAAGAAATGCGGATTACGGATCTTAAGGCTAGGGTTAACACTAGATGGGAGTGAATAGCGTTAATAAATAATTACTAAATCTTTTTGAGTTTACGTTAATTTAGACACCGATGTATGCAATATACCGACACAGATATGATCACGGAAACAAACACAGATGCAGAAATAAAATAAAAGCAGTAAAGGAAAGAACACTCCGGATTTTATACTGGTTCGGAGTTACCCTACATCCAGTCCCGCAACACAAGTACGGATTTCCTTTCAAAAGCAATTGTACAATTACACCCTCGGTTTCAAGGCTAGGAGGTACACCCTCCAGAATATCTATCCTCTAGGTAAAGATACTTGATTTCCGGGCCACAAGTTTACCCAATTGATTGACCAAGGCTACAATCACACCTTTTCTCTCTTGATTGATTTTCAAGGCTACAATCACACCTTTTCTCGCTTAATAGATTACAAAGAAGTCTATAACTCTGAATAACACTGAGAACTTATAGAGATAGTGATAGAGAATTAAACTAGAAGTAATCGAGTTCGATTCAATGTTGATTTCGGTAGAGTAATGGTAAGAATATGTATTAAGAAATGTGGAAGAAGAAGAGGAGTGAAAAACCATAAAATATGATGTAAAATTCGTTGAAACTGACCCCTATTTATAGAAGAACAACAGCCATGTCCATTCATGAAGAGTTATGGCGAATAGACACTTCTTTTGAAATTTAAATTTTGAACTCAAATGACACCATGTCGACATGGGGTACTTGGGCATGTCGACATCCCAAAGGATTTTTTGGTGTTTTGATTTTCTTTGAAAATTACTTTTATTTTATATTAAAACTGTTTTAAACTTTATAAATATACTTGACTATAGTTAAAATTCATAAGTAGATATATAAAATAATATATATAGAATTTAACTATAACTTTATATTTAAATCTAAGTATAAATATTTAAAAGTTAAATATATTATATTAAAAGATAGTTTAAAATCAGGAGTAATTTGACTTTGAAAGTAAAGATAATTTTGAGGCTAAAATTATTTAAAATTAGAATAGAGGGTTTTGAATCATTTAAAAGGAAAGTTTGAAAAACATTTTGAAAACAAGATATAATTTTGAAAAATCATTTTGAATAAAAAGTTAACGGATACAAAACAATGTTCCACTAGATTTTTCGTAGGTTCCATCCTACTTAGGGTTCCATCCCTTTAGCAGGCTCGAAGTGGATTCCATTCCACGAATAAATTGGATTTTAAGATGCCAGTGCTTTCTATGAGTTTTAACAAAATTCCTAATAAAAATACTTAAACCTTGAAATCTTGAAATCTTGATAATCTTGATACTCATGAGTCTTCTATCTCGATATCTTGAATCTCTATACTGTACAGTCTTCATCTTGGTACCTGCATGGTTAAATCCTGCATATACATATATATCTAAACTTATAATGTTAGTATTTATATTTTATAATCTATTCTAAGATTGTTCTCATAAAAACCATCATCTCACGAACTAACATATGCAGGGTTTGTCATTTGATGTAGATACATGTGTGATCATACATAAATATATGTATGTTGCTGCACCATTGTTGTTTCACTGTTTCACTCGAATTGTTGTATTCATGTGTTTGCTGCAGTTTCATTTTGTTTGTATTTTTTCCCTTGTTTGGTTTGTGGTGCACTTGCTTGCTCTGTTGTGTTATGTTGTCCTGTTGGACTATAAGCTTGCTTTAACCTCAACTGGTCTAGTTTGCTTCCATATCATGGCTGGTTTGAGTTTTGCTGTCACTACATGGATGTATACATGTGTATATGCATATGTATATATATGTTTGTGCATTGTCTTCATGTAGTTTGTACCACTGCCTTTGTGCACTGTTAGGTTCATATTGCATTTGTACATTTGGATTGTGGTCGAGGCTTGATTTAGTTGCCGTGAGCATTTTCATGAACTTGCACCTGTGTTGAATCCAGCTTGGAGCTCGGATTTGACCTTGTGCTAATATTATGACATTATTTTTATTGCACTTGAGTTGAACCCAGTGTTTTGGGTTTGACCTGTGCTCACATGTCCCTATAATTTTATCAAGTGTATATATCGGTGTGCACGGCCTTGTGGCATGTACAGTGATACACCGTGCATGTGACAAGCTGTTCGTGTGTGATGAATTCATATTTAAATGATGACGAACAACCCAAATAACTGAGGCAAATATTATTTTCAAAATCCACATTTTATTTTATACTGCAAAAATAATTTATTTTTCAATTTTATTGCGTCAATGTATATTTTTGCAGATTGCTCAAATGCTGGATTCACATTAGAATGAAGTTGAAGGTAAATACGAGTGTGAGTGATATGTTGTGAGGTGCAAATGTAAATATGAATTGTGATGTAATCAAATTTGTATGGTAATTAAAATTGTATATATATAGTGAGAGCTTGAAATTTGTACTATTCAAATATTGTAATAAATATTTGTTTGAATAAAATATCCGTTTGAATTCAAATTCTGTGTTATTTATTTTATTCATTAAATATTTATTTAATTTATGAAAAATAAAATAGTACATTAACAAATACATTTAAATGAATGTATATATGTTTATTATCATCAAAATAAAATCATATAGTCGCATATTCAACAGCAACATACCAGAGGTTGTGTAACGACCCGCAAGTTTATCATATGGACAAATTATATAAATTTTTAAAAAATATTTAAGTTGGGTTTAAAAGTAAGAAATAATCATATTTTAAGTGGTAATTAATAATGGTTATTTTTTTGGGAAAAATATTTGTGAACAAATTCCCGAGGTTAAACATTGAAAATTCATAAATATCATCATAGGTAAAATATCGATAAAACGGCCGGAAATCGTTTTATCAATAAAACTGCTTTTAAACAATAAGGATCATGCACAACTCTAGATTCATGCACTAATATATGTATTCAAACAAGATCATGAAATAAAATAATTTATTTTATTTTTGGTAAATAAAATGTATATATGACATCGACAGCTGATATCATCGGTTTTATATATTTCTTCAGAAATCTAAGTTAAGTTTGAATATTAAATAAATGTGTTTTTATTAATAAATAAACCTAATTTAATTATTTAATAATTATGGTAAAAAAATTTAATTTTTTTTACCAAAAGAGATAGTTTGTAGAAAAATTGAAAATGTGACTAAAGAACGTTTCCGAAATTTCGACTTTTCGACACCAAAAATTTATTGGGAACATTGTTTTCCTTTGTGCGCCATATGTACACATATAAAAGATAATTAACAATACAATAATACACTTAATTATAGATTGTCTTATGTTAATTATGTTTAGCAAGTGATGTGACAAGTCATGGTTTTAAAAAATATAACTTATATATAAGTATATATCATTACCCCTTGTCATATCTTAGCCTTATCGCCATTATCCTTAATGACCTAGAGGATGTGATTAGAGGGCAGATGTGACATATAAGAGGGAGGAAGGTGGTGATGTGACTAGTCAAAATAATGACATGTTAGGATATTTTAGAACTAAAATTGAAATGGAAATTTTCGTACTTTTATTCGTCTATAAATACACATCCCCTTCACCATATTCTCATTTAGTTCTCCATTTCCATTTCCCTAAAGCTTTCTTCATGTTTCATGGCTTCTTATGTTAGTTTTAGTTTTTTGTTAAAATCAAAAGATTTAAATTGGTTTAAATATGAAACTTGTTTTTAAACTCTTTCTTCTCCATTTTCCCCCAACTTTATTGAGCCATAACTTTCTCTATTTTTCACCAAATCAAGATTTTATATTCTTCAAATCTTACAAAATTTCAGTAGCTGCAACTTTATTTTTTTCTAATTTCAAGCTTAGATTTGTCAGAATCTTATTTCTTTGCAGTGTATTTTTAAACTCAGAAATTCATGTCCAAAAATAGCTCTCCTTCTTTTGATCATATCAACCTCAAAATAAATCTGATTTGAGTAATTAATTTTTTTATATTGTAGAGAAAAGAATTTACTAAAACTTTTCTTTTGATCATTTTTCCAAAATTCGAAAGTAATATGTCCAAAAATCAATTGGAAGTTGACATATTTTTTGGATGATTTTTGGTGCATCTAAAGCATTTTAAATTTCAAAGATTTTCGGTGAGTAAAACTAGTTTGTTTTGGAAACGTTATTGACTTTATTGTGATATGTTATTATGGTGATAATATGATGAGAATGTTGAATGATTATTATGTTGATCGATGATGATTTGATGGACGTTTTGTTTGGTATTGAATTTGAGATTTGAATGTGATGTTGTCATGTTAGTAAGCATATTACCGTATGTTTATATATGTGTTTCATTGGTGATGTTAAAAGTATGGTAGTATGGATGTATGGTTTTGATCTAAGAACCAAAGTATATTGAGTTAAAACAAAGTTAACAACTTTGTGTGTTGCGTCAGACGTGAGATCCAATTCGAGATCAAAAAACTATTTTTTCTTGTTTTAAAGTTTGGTAATTGTTTCAAAATTTCTATCTTGGTTTATAAGTCTCAAAAACTTTAAAATTTATGTTTCTAGACATGAAATAGGAAAGAATATGCAAGTGTTTTAGTTTAAAGTATGTTTAAGCGAACTGCGCTTATAGCGATAGTAGCTACGGAGGCAGTTCGATAAAATTGTCGATTTTCGTTTTGAAACGTTTTCTTTTGAAATGGTTTTGTAAAAGTTTTCCAAACTTAATTAGCAATAAGTTAATATTTTATTACAATAAATTAATTAAACGTAATTAAGTAAGTGATTAGAGGTTAAGTAACACATAATGAAGGTTAATGACTAATTATTGATTAATAAGGTTTTAATTGTCAATTAATGAAGATAAGAAATAATTAAATGGTTAATTATTATTTAATTAAGTTAAGTAGGTTAATTTATTATTATTTAATTAAGTAATTATTTAATTAATTTTTAATTAATTAGGTTTAACTAATAATGAACTGTTTAAACCTTTACTAAGATACATTAAGGAGTTAATTAGGGATTAACTAAGTTCATTAAGTTAAATAAAGTTTAATTATGATTTAATATTGATTTAATTATGATTAATTAAGATATAACTAGGGTTAAGCCAACTAAATATATTTTAATCTTTTCAAAGGTTGTTTTAAACCTAATTAGGTGTATTTTAAATTAATTTTCTTTTTAAGATTAATTGATTTTAAATCAAAGGATCCCTTGTCTAGACTATGAAGTAGCTAAATGAATTAAAATAGAGATTATAAAACGTTGACACATTTTATGGGAAGTAAGTGACTTGTGTTTAGCACAAATGCCGAATATCGGTCATGTGATAGACACAAGGAAGTTAATTTCAATAAGTTGGTCATGATAACTTAAGCATATAGAATATACTTTTATATGTACATTTTTCATCGATAATAGATGCATCTATATTTGTAACTTGGACATCTACCTATTATTGATTGTGTGTTATTTGTGAATCCCTTACATATCTAATATTCGGTAAAACCCAAGATATAACTTGGATAAATAAACCCAAATTTAATGATCCATTATAGTCATTAATCCTCCATTTTCTTTTGGAAAGTTAATATTTTTCTTTTAAAATAGTCTTCAAGGTTATTCTACTTTGAACAGGATATTTAAAGAATGATTTGGTAATTGTTTCAATATTATACAAAGAAGTTTATGAATAATTTTGGGGTATTCATAAAATGAGTTATAGAACTAGTTTTGAATGTTTATAAAAAGATTTTATAAATGGGTTTGGATGTCTATAAAAGGAAAATTTATACAAGATTTGAAAGTGTATAAAGAAGTTTATATATCCAGGTTTGAATATTTATAAAGTGTCTCATAAATGAGTATGGAAGTAGATAAATGTTTTATATGCGGGTTTTGGTTAAAACAAAAAGGATTTCAAGGATAAAGGAATTTATTGAAAATAATTACAATAGGAGATTGAGGTTTGGGTTTCTCGAGGCCGACCTTCAAAAAAATATGGTATGGAACATTCGTTCCACACTTTACATTGAAGGAATAGTGTTTAGAGTTATCCTTTTCTTCAATTAAAATAATGTAATTAAATCCTTTTTAGAGATTTGGTAATGGGAAATCTTAGAGATGTTTTGTGAATATATTTATGTCACAAAGATAAGATATGAGTGTTTTTGAAAGAGATTTATTAAAAAAGATATGTTTTGAGGCTTAGTGGTTGCTATGGATAATAAATCTCAAATGGAATTGGTTGTTTTGGTTATTTAACAGTTAAATAACCAACTATCAAGTTTGACCCAATTTGACCTAGAAAGTGTGAACGTAAATTTGAGTTCCCTGATAAGGAATCAAGAATTTACTTCCAAAGAACCAAGAACGAGTCAACTAGAAATTATCAATTGGTTATGCAGAGAGACCAGGATCGGTTCTGTTTCCTTTGGTTGCATTAACATGATAGGAGGTTCTCGCTTTCTGTTTGGTAGTGAGCCAGGGACTCTTACCCCT
The DNA here is from genome assembly GCA_030765085.1 of Allium cepa. NCBI lineage: Eukaryota > Viridiplantae > Streptophyta > Magnoliopsida > Asparagales > Amaryllidaceae > Allium > Allium cepa. Next base: position 700,272,877 of record CM060929.1, on the reverse strand, counting down.
GCACGTCCTAGAGAGGTTGTATAAGGCCTTGATGGGTTGGTTTGCTAGGTGGTTACAATCGCGAGGCTAGCCGTACAAGCAGATTCGAGGTACCAGTGTATGCCACGGCGGGGCTGGGATGGTTGAAAAGCCTACAGGTCGTCCTGTCAGATGGTTGAAAAGCCTACAGTTCATTATGTTGGTATCAAAGTTGACGGTTAAGCGAGAACCTTGGCCCTGGTAGGGTATACTCATTTCAGATAGGGTAAGGAGTCCCTAGAGTGAGCCTGAGTGTATTATAAATATGAGATCATATTCGTTAGTGAGAAGAAATGTTTTATAATGTGTTGTTTGATCTGTTGAGTGGCTTAAGAATTTTGGTCAATGCATTTGCCAACATTACCGATAGGGATTTCCTAAGCACTTGAATTAGTCCGATTGACATAATATTGTTTTAAAATTGGTAAATGAAATAATTTTACCTATGATATATTTTATATATAAAGGAATGATTTTTAAAGGTCTATATAGTTATCGATGAGATGTAGGGTTAAAATTGGATTTAGAATAGAGTGAGTTTAGTTAAAAGAAAATCTTTACACGGCCTTATAAAAAGAAAAGGATTGTGAGAATACTAAATCTTGGTGGCTTTGATAAAGATTTAAATGATTTTGAAAAAGTTGCATTAATTGTACTTAAAGAGATTTTAAGATATAAATATTTTAAAATGGATTTGAAAGTAAAGTTTTTTTTGACAATTCGAGAAGGAGTTTTGACCTGTTTTGTGATAATCGGAATAATCTTTTGAGTGACAATCGAATGTTTACTTAGGCAGATATGATGGTGCACTTAATAAATTATCCTCTTTGTCATTGTACAATTGAAACAAGTTCCAATCCGAATGAATCCAAAGCTAGTGGATGATTTCATTAAAGAACTATTTATCTATAAATTGTATTGTTTCAAAAGGCAATTTGTGAAGAAAGAAGTATTTTTATATTAACTAGTTCAAGTGTCTTTAAAGCGACTAAAAATGGGTAAGAGATGTGTTCGGACGGTAAACACTTCTCTTGACTATTTCTCTATTGGAAAATATAATACTATTCAGTAGTACCCAGTTCCTTGGCATCATTTTGGAGGTACTCGGGTTATATGTCTGCTTTTAAATGTTTTCTTTTAAAATAAAACTCTGATATTATGTTCTCGAATCCCTTAAAAGAATAGAGTTCTCAATATAAAAGATGTCTTGATTAAGAGTGGTTAATAAATAAAGTTTAAAATTTGTTGAACATCCTAGGTTATGTAAAACCAATTTAAGATTTGAAATTGTGTATACTCTTTTGGATATAGAAGAGGATCTTACTAAAATGAATTTAAGTTATAGAATATTAATAAGCTTAAGTAACGTTCTTAAGTAAAATGGTTATTCTTTAAAGCGGGTAATTATAATCTTGGGAAGTAAGAACCAATAAGATTAGTACGTAGTTTGTACGTAGATCATTTCTCCTTTTCGCTTAGTTCTCAATTCAAAATTTGAGTACATGACTCGAGGTGTTTCACACCATTTCGAATAGGGATTTATCTCCCGATTTTTGACCGCGAGCGTAGACAAGGGTTCTTATGTGGAACTAAAGGTTGTCTATCATAATTTATGGCTATGCAAGAAGAACAAAGGTTTCTAATTAAGAAGCCTGATCAAAGTCCACACTCGGAAGTCAAGTGAGCGATACTAGCTCGGAAGGAAAGTCGTATGTTCAAGTGAGTGATCGAACCAGCTTTCTTTACATAAGAAAAATCTATGTACACCATACGGATTGATGAATAATTTTAACTATTTCTGGGAATAGGGTTGTGGTATAATTTCGAGGACGAAATTCTTTTAAGGAGGAAAGAATGTAAAGACCCGCAGGTTTATCACGTGGATAAATTATATTAATTTTTCAAAAATATATAGATATGGGTTTAAAAGTAAGAAATAATCATGTTTTAAGTGGTAAATAATAATAGTTATTTCGTTTGGGAAAAATATTTGTGAACAAATTACCGAGGTAAAATATTGAAAATTTGCAAATATCGTCCTAGGTAAAATATTGATAGACTTGCCAGAAATCGTTTTACCAACGAAACTGCTTTTAAGCAATAAGGTTCATACACAGCTCTAGATTCATACACTAATATATGTATTAAAACAAGACTATGAAATAAAATAATTTATTTTTGGAAAATAAAATGTATTTATAACATCGACAGTTGATATCATCGGTTTTATATATTTCTTCAGAAATTCAAGTTAATTTTAAATATTAAATTAATTGTTTTTTATTGATAAATAAATCTAATTTAATTATTTAATAATGATGGTAAAATTGTTTTTATTTTCTTTATATAAATAGATAGTTTGTAGAAAAATAGAAAATGTGATCGAAAAACGTTTTCCTGAAGTTCGACTTTTCGACACCGAAAAGTTATCAGGAACGTCGTTCGCTTTTGTGCACCATACGTACACATATAATGGATTAACAATATAATAATACATTTAGTTATATATTATCTTATGTTAATTATGTTTAGCAAGTGATATGACTAGTCATAGTTTTAAAAATAATAACTTATATATATAAGTATATATCATTATCTCTTGTCATATCTTAGCCTTAACATCATTAACCATCGTGACCTAGAGGATGTAACTAGAGAGAGGGGGGTGTAATATATGAGGGAGAGGAAGTTGGTTATGTGACTAGTCAAAAATATTGACATGTTAGGATATTTTAAAACTAAGGTTGAAACTGTAATTTTCCTACTTTCTTTCATCTATAAATACACATCCCCTTCACTATATTTTCATTCACTTCTTCATTTCCATTACCCTAAAGCTTTCTTCATGTTCATGGCTTCTTATGTTAGCTTAATTTTTTTTAAATCAATAGATTTAAATTATTTTGAATATGCAAACTTGTTTTTAAACTCTTTTTCTCCATTTTTGCCCACTTTATTCGGCCACAAATTCCTCTATCTTACACCAAATCAAGATTTACTTTTCTTCAAATCATAAAAAATTGCAGTAGCGACAACTTTATTTTTTTCCTTTTCTAATTTGAAGCTTAGATTTGTCAAAAAATCTCACTTCTTTGAAGTGTATTTTTAAACTTAGAAATTCAGGTCCGAAAATAGCTCTCCTTCTTTTGAACATATCTACCTCAAACAAAATTTGATTTAAGTGATTCTTTATGTAAATTATAGAGAAAAGAATTTTCTAATACTTTTCTTTTGATATTTTCCAAAATTCGAGAGTAATATGTCCAAAAATCAAGTGGAAGCAGATATATATTTGGGATGATTTTTGGTGCATCTAAGGCATTTCAAATTTCAAAGATTTCGGTGAGTAAAACTACTTTATTTCGGAAAAGTTTTTGACTTTATTATGTGTTATTGTGGTGATAATATGATGAGAAAATTGAATGATTATTATCTTGATCGATGATGATTTGATGGATGTTATGTATGGTATTGAATTTGAGATTTGAATTTGAGATTTGAATGTGATGTTGTCGAGTTAGTAAGCATATAACCTTATGTTTACGTATGCGTTTCATCGTGATGTTAAAAGTATGGTAGTACAGACGTATGGTTGTGATCTAAGAACCAAAGTATGTTGAGTTGAAATAAAATTAACAACTTTGTCTGCTGCGACGGACGTGAGATCCGATTCAAAATCGAAAAACTATGTTTTCTTGTTTTAAGGTTTGGAAATTGTTTCAAAATTTCTATCTTTGTTTATAAGTCTCAAAAAAATTTAAAATATATGTTTCTAAACATGAAATAAGGAAGAATAAGCAAGTGTTTTCATTTAAAGTAAATTTAAGCGAACTGCGCTTATAACGATAGTCGCTATGGACGCAGTCCGACAAAATTGTCGGTTTTTGTTTTAAAACGTTTTCTTTTGAAATGGTTTTGCAAAAGTTTTCCAAACTTAGTTAGTAAGATAAAAAGTGATCAAGTTTAGTTAAATTAATATTTTATTATTTAATAAATTAATTAAAAGTAAATAGTACTTAATTACTAATTAAGTAAGCGATTAGAGATTAAGTAACACTTAAGGAAGGTTAATGACTAATTAATAAGGTTTAATTGGTGATTAATGAGGATAAGAAGTAACTAAATGGTTAATTATTATTTAATTAAGTTAAGTAGGTCAATTAATTATTATTTAATTAAGTGATTATTTAATTAATTTTTAATTAATTAGGGTTTAACAAATAATGAATTGTTTAAACCTTAACTAAGATACATTAAGAAGTTAATTAGGACTTAACTAAGTTCATTGAGTTAATTAAAGTTTTATTATGATTTAATCTTGATTTAATTACGATTAATTAAGATATAATTAGGGTTAAGCCAACTAAATATACTTTAATCCTTTCAAAGGCTGCTTTAAACCCAATCGGTCATTTTTATTGAAAATATAATTAAAATAATTAATTAAAGAATTTCCTGGATAAAGGAATTTATTAAAGAATTTATTGAAAATAATTACAATAGGAGATTGAGATTTTCGTTTCTCTAGGCTGACCTTTTGAAAAAATGTGGTATGTTATTCCACATCTCACATAAAAGGAATAGTGCTTAGAGCTATCATTTTCTCCAATTTAAGTAATGTAGTTAAATCCTTTTTAGAGATTTGGTAATAGGAATACTTTCAAATGTTTTGTGAATATACTTATATTAGAAAGAACAGTATATGAATGTTTTTGAAAGAGATTTATTAAACAAAGATAAGTTTTGAGGCTTAATGGTTGCTATGGATAAATAAGTCTCAAATGGAATTGGTTGTTGTCTATCTGTTTGATAGTTAAATAACCAAATATCAAGTTTAACCCAATTTAATATAGGAAGTGTTAGCACCAGAATTGGTCACTAACACCCTTAAGAAAGATTGTGTAGAGATATTAATGAAGAAAGTAAATTAAAACAATGAATTGTATGCTAAATTAAAAGCAAGGACAAGAACATCAGGTTTATAGTGGTTCAGCGTAACTGCCTACGTCCACCGTGAAGTTAATCATTATTGCTTTACTCAACGATTGATTATAGATACAATCCGTACACCAACTACTTGAATACAATTGCTAAGTAAAGAGAATGAGTCTTGAATGCGGTAGAGTCTCCCCAGTGTTCTCCCAAAAAAGGTCCATTTCACTGTACCCCTACCCCTCTATTTATAGACGAAGATGGGTTGGACTTCCCTAATGGACCTAGGAGCAAGATATCTCGGCCCGTGGTGAGTGACTTCTGTGTGCTGTGCCGCAAATGCTGAACGAAAAATGCCTAGCCACATATCCAAGCCGATCGGTACCTCTATGCCGAATGAGGCAGTGTGTTGAGTGAAGTGTGGAGGCCGAACGAGGCTGGAGTGTCGAACGAAGCATGAATGCCGAGCGAGGATTCACCGAACGAGGTTCATGCCCAATGAGGCTGGAATGCCAAACCATGCTTAAAACGAGCCTCTAGTTTACTAGTCAAACATCCAGGTAAAGCTTGCCCCCCAAAGTGTATCATGTGGATGGAAATGATGTGCTTTGAACCATGAGCACTCCGTGTTTTTCTTTAAGCCCTAATTCTATCCTCTCTATAGTGATCCCCCGAATGCCGGACGAGGTCTCGATGCCAAATGAGGCCTTGATGCTGAATGACATAGCGATGTCGAATGATCCCTTAATGTCGAACGACATGTTGATGTTGAACGACACAACGAATGCCGAGCGACATAATGAATGCCAAACGACATTGATGCCGAGCGAGGGAGGTGCCTTGACCGGTTCTACTGATCGCTGACCATTCGCCTTCCTCCTTTCTATCTATAAAAGTCGATACTTCACCCCATCTTCCCCTTTTACCTTTTACCTCCGCTCTTGTCACCCTCATGAACTCAACTTTTCCCAAACGTTCGTTAACACCTTAACAACTCCTTTAATCATCGAGTCTCTTTGGTTGCTTCTCGATTGCCTTCAATAGCAAACCTGAATAGATCTCTACTTCCAATTCAAGTATCTCACCAGATTCCAACACCTTCTCTTTGGTACGAAACTATCGCACACCCAACCTTCTCCGATTATAGACTTTGGACAAGACTTGAATTTTTTACCTTCCTTTAATCCATAAATAATGGAAGTCTCGTAGATAAGGAAGGTGGATTCGAAGTTTAAACAATCCTTAAGACTAAACCGAAAGGAAGATGGAATAAGGTGTTGACCCAGTGAGAGCCGATGAGGGTTGAGATGTCCGGTCGCGGGTGTCGTGCGAATTGAAGTGTGGAGTATACGTGTAAAGTTGAGGTTGGGTTTTCGTACCGAGCGATGTGGTTTGATATAGCTCCGGCTCGACATGATCCTCTATGCCGAATGAGGTAATAGGAAGCGCATGTGAAAAATGGAAAATGTGTAGAGTGCCGAACGAGGCGGCTCGGCATGACTTGCTGGGTGACTCACCTATGCCGAGCGGTAGAAAGGGTGTGTAGGAAGGGAGTTGATGTTGGGGGTGAAGGCCGAGCGATGCGGCTTGGCATGATTACGATTCGGCATGTCTAGCCACATGCCGAACGGTAATGATGGATGGTAGGAGAGTGGTGTACAACAACAACACTAGTCGAACATAATGCATCATTGACTCAACATATTCTTTATACCGGAACATATGACAGTGAACAACTGCATGGACTTAAGCAATTAAGCATACCGGAACATCCAGACTGATAAATCCTCTGTTTTGATAACTATAAGCTTTAATTTAACTTTATTAAAACTGATAATAACCTTCAACGCACAGTGATGATGTAGTTCGAAACATAAACCTTCTTATGATAAGCTTTCGCAGACGGTCAGCGATGACGGTCTTCGACGATGATAGTTCGAAGCCTAACTTTATTTCACCAACTCGGTGACTTTTGATTTCTTGGTACTTATATTTGAATGATTGCACTAGTTCGCATACCACATGGGGGAGTATTTCTGTTATTAAGTCTAATGTCGATTGTTTTTCAAGTATAGTTCAAATAGATGTTTCGTTAGATTCTACATTCATTAGAGATGTCCATGAAATCTAGCTCTGCAACGCTCTTGGAAAGACTCGGGCCATCTTCTCAACTAGAAGTAGTTGGAACTTCAAATCCACCGACTGCTCCTATACAAGACATACCGAGCCCCGCGATCGCATCTATCGACTTGGCTCCCGATGCCTTAGATGCAGCGATCTTTTTAGACGATCCAATCGATTCCAAATCCTCGAAGATTAACGAAAGCACGCTTCACCGTATATGCTTAGTACACGGGATTCCTTTCGTAGGTCGGGATATTTGGCATGCTAAACTTCCTGGGATACTCGGCTTGTAGAATGGTATCGGTAAATGGAGTATCACTCCTGGATATCCCCCAATCTTCGTTGGTTAAGCCTTAATTTTCTATCATTAATTACCTGACCATAGCTGATAAGTCCGGAGTTTGTATGGAGGATGGAAGGTTGGCCTCTGTTCTACAGGACCGCTCAGGTTGATGTCCCCTCTATTGGCGATCTAGCAGACATGTATCTTGAAGACCAACTTCATTAGGGTCTTGGTGAGTCGGGCGTCTGGTCTCCACACGCGCTCCAGCTCCTAAGTTTCCTGTTTCGGCTTAGATGTGGTCTCCAAGATGTGAGTGATCTCTAGTTGATCGATCAGTAGCACGTGCTTGTGCAGTTTCAATTTTACGGCGTCTACGCTTGGGAGGTTCAACGGATGAAGTCGAGCTATCAGATGAAGAATAAGGAGCAGGGCTACCTCCAGCATTCTGATATTGTTGTTGAGTAAGCTAAGTCATAAGGTTAGTATTGGCTTGAATCTACTCAGCGAGTTGTCTTCTACTTTCCATGAGTTCTCTCATCAAGTCGTTGAACTCTGTCCTAGTAACAACTTCCGCCTGGTTAATAGCTCCGTCAGTCCTTGCACCTAAATTTGCTTGCTGATTGCTAGGTCCTATCTATTGTACCTAGCAGTCTCATTGACGTCCGCATTATGAGAGGCTGATCTGATATGTGGTCCTCCCATAGTAGAGTTATTGATAGGAACTCTGAGTAGAATCAACGGACGTCCTATGAATGACTTGGATCTCCTTTGGGGGATTTATTCAATCCAGTAGCTACAAAGAAGATCCTAGTGGCCTGAGAATTCGATTCTCGGTGAAAGCACCAAAATGTTAGCACCAGAATTGGTCACTAACACGCTTGAGAAAGATTGTGTAGAGAGATTAATGAAGAAAGTAAATTAAAACAGAGAATTGTATGCTAAATTAAACGCAAAGACAAGAACACCGGATTTATAGTGGTTTGGCGTAACTGCCTACGTCCACTGTGAAGTTAATTTTTATTGTTTTACTCAATGATTGACTACAAATACAATCCGTACACCAACTACTTGAATACAATTGCTAAGTAAAGAGAATGAGTCTTGAATGCGGTAGAGTCTCCCCAGTGTTCTGCCAAAAAAGGTCCATTTCATTATGCCTTTGCCCCTCTATTTATAGACATAGATGGGTTGGACTTCCCTAATGGGCCTTGGAGCAAGATACCTCGGCCCGTGTTGGTAACTACTGTGTGCCGAGCCGCAAATGCCTAACGGCAAATGCCGAGCCACATATCCAAGCGGATCGGTACCTCTATGCCGAACGAGGCAGTGTGTTGAGTGAAGTGTGTAGGCCGAACGAGGCTGGATTGCCGAACGAGGCTGGATTGCCGAACGAGGCTGTAGTGCCAGACGAGGCTGGAGTGCCGAACGAGGTATGAATGCCGAGCGAGGCTGGAATGCCGAGCGAGGCTGGAATGCCGAGTGAGGTTGGAGTGCCGAACGAGGCATAAATGCTGAGCGAGGCTTCTGCCGAACAGGTTCATGCCGAACGAGGCTGGAATGCCGAATGAGGCTGGAATGCCGAACGAGGCTGGAGTGTGGAACGAGGCATGAATGCCGGGCGAGGCTGGAATGCCGAACGAGGCTTCATGCCGGTCGAGGCTTCAATGCCGAACGATGCTTAACGAGCCTCTTGTTTCCTGGTCAAACATCCAGGTAACAGGAAGTATGAATGTAAATTAGAGTTCCCGATGGTGACTCGAAAACTTACTTCCAAAAGAACCGAGAATGTGTCAACTGGAAATTATCGGTTATTGATATGGAGAGACCGGGATCAGATTTATATCCGAAAACCACTCTGGACCAATATGTACGTTTGAGTGGAAGGCATCTTGAAAGTGATTGAAGATGGTTCTCTTTAAAGTGCAAGGGCTTCTGCTACAAATCCTAAGGGTGATTCCAAATGGATGTAGTAGAGTCAATGCGTTTGGTTTCATTCAGACCCGCAATGAACTTGTATGGATGAATGTTGGCATTGCATTGATGTTTGGAGGGCAATGCTATCATTCCACGATGGATTGCTATGCAGAAAGATAAAAAGTAGCCTCAAGCCTCATCAACCGGGAATGGCTTGGGATATGCAGCAGGGCTACGTGGGTCGCACCCATTAGGGTATGTCATCACCCTTCTAGATATATACATAATCATCAGTGAATTTGTGTACATGGGAACGCTCAGTTAAAGGTTGCAAGGCAACCGGGGTGATGATATATTCAGTACTATCCAACAAGGGGTAGGTCGGGTCTGTGTTGGTAGGGGTCGTTAGGTACGATCTCGTTACATTTTTCTAGAGGTGCACTTTGGCGGGCGGTACCCTAGTGATTGGTTGGAATCTAGTCTCCACTACGTGCCTTACATTTTTGATTGTAGTGCCTAGTATGTTGGAATGTGAGATGTAAGTATTTCAGCTATTTTATCTATTTACATTAAATCCTGACACTATGATAATATTACTGGATTTTTGTATAAAATGTTTTGGTTATCGTAAGGTAAAAACCCATCCGTTTTATGTGCGGTGTGGTCTTATGAGATACCCTTTGTTTGAAAGGTTTTAAAATGTAAAAACCAGTTTGGTTGTTACTTGTTATCGATTTTTACTCACGCTAGTTTACCAAACTGACTCGGGGGTTATTTCACGTAATGCTTGGGTAAGAACAAGCATGTTTTCCAAGGTTTAGTTGGATACTTTTAAATTAGAGAGGAGCTGGATAATCAAGATGTATTCATGTATATTTTTCTTCCGCTGTGTTATAAAGTCTGTATATTTGTCAATAGAAGGTCAGGTTTCTATAACTATCCAAGTGTACTCTGATGTCGTATATATGAATAAAGATGTTTCCTTTTTGTAAAGATCATTGTCGTATTATATATTATTCGCTGAGGTGCGAGATTCTATGTTGTTTAGTTTTTTTCTATCTTCTACCTTCTTCTTTTACCCTAACAAATTAGTATATCCAGCACTTGAATGTTTGGCATGTGATATAGTGGACGTATTAATGTTGATTTTCGAGGGTCAAAAATACGGTTCGTTACAGATTGGTACATTCCATATTCAGGAATTAGATCGAGCGGATGATGGAAGCGTACGTAGATGATATGCATATGAAGTTACGGTTATCAAGGAACCACATGGATGACCTTTCAAAAATGTTCGAAGTGATACAAAAGTATAGAATGAAGCTAAATCCATTAGGATGTTCTTTTGGAGTTGCATCAAGGAAGTTTCTAGGATTTAATCTGAATTCAAGAGGTATTGAGGCTAAACTAAAGCAGATTAATGCCTTGAGGAATGTAACTGTTGGAACCGAGCCAACCCATACTGGAGTAAAAGCAGTTTTTAAAATATTCCTAATTTGGATCTATTAGGCATATGAAGTCTATATGGAGTTAAACTAGATCCAATCTAGTTTTAAGTAAAATCATATTTCATTTAATTCATTATTTATATTTGTTAAGTAAACATGTTAACATTTTAATTAAATGTTTTATTAGGAATGCATCATCACACATTCACATATATGACAATATAAAGGAGCTAATATAATCACATGTGTGTACATACACACACATCTAAATATTGAGACTTATATTTATTGTGTGTGTACACACATATAAATGTTACATTCTCACATGCATACCTAAGTGTGTGTGTGTATGTGTGTGTGTGTGTGTATGTTTGAATATAGTACAATATATGTTTATGGTATTTATACGCATATTGACAGTACCACTTATATATAGATTAGACATATATATACATATATGTGACAACCCGAAATTTTTAAGCATTTGTAATCGGAATATTTAATTGATTTTAAATATTTAAAGGTTAATTATTAACTTAAATTATGAATATCATAATTTATTTGGCAATTAAATTATTGAGTTAAATAATTTGAAGTTGGATAAAATATTGAATCTGGAATTCTAAGCCTATTAAAAATAATTTGAAGGTTTGTAGAATTTATATTGATAACACTGAAGGTAATAGAAGTAGTAAAGTTGAAATTAACAGTAGTTTGTTCAGCTTTAAAATTTATACTGTTTAAATTAAATTTAAATATAGCCTTCCGAGGCACAGCCTCGGAATCCGACGAAACTGGTTCCATTGGATCCGTGATATTTTATTATTATCGGATTTCAAATTTCGTATTGATTGGAATTAGTGTGTGTGTGTGTACTAAGTATAAACGTGCTGGAAATTTAATTGATAATAATCCAAGAAAATTTGATTTAAATTGATTAAGCTTCTAGTTTACGCCAACGTTTTCCCTTATCTTCTCGTTTACGCCTTTGTCCTTCTAACAAGAATCAAACCCTTGTCTGTTTGAACGAAGCCCTTCTTCTTAAAAAAAAGGGGATAAATGGCGTACGAACGAATTTAGTCCTAAATCGAAAAAAAATGTAAAACTTCTCAGCCGAAAAATAATAATAATAAGTCTCGAGACCATTTTCTTGTTCGTTCAAAATTCATGGCCGCGAGTTATCAGTCTCCTTTCTCTTCTTCATCTTTACCAATCGAATGAATTTTAACCGAAGCCGAAGTTCCATTTTCTTCAATCGAAATCAAACCGCGTCCATGCTCCTGCAAATCAGTGTATTCTCATTCGAGATTATGAAGCCGAGATTCAACTCAAGCTCGAAAGTAATTTTGAGGTGTCGCAATTCTAGTAGCGGACTAGTGGGCAATTTTGGCAGCGACGTCGTGCAGTGATGATGGCGGTCGCGATGGTTGAGGGTCACGTGAAGCTAGGGGTTGGTTTCGTGATTTTTGACTGGACGGTGGGGGCAAGCGTTCGTGTTTCGAGCCTTACTGTAAGGTATTATGTTTACTCCAATTTATTTAAAAATCAGAAGACAAGTAGTTTCTAAAAATATATATATATATATATAAGAATTTTTTTTTATTTATATAGTGGAGTCAAGCTTTTAATTACAGATGTGTGTGTATATAGATATAGAAACAGGAAAATATAGTTAGAGAAGATTTAATGTACAATACGATATAAAATAATTTATTCTTTTTCAATTCAAAGATTTATATATATATATATATGTTTACACATTTTTAATTTCCTAGGTTATTTTAATATGATGTATTAAAGCGATTAAATTATTTAATCATTTGGTAACTGAAAAATCAAATTACTAGTCAAAACCAAATGATTTATTTAAAGTTTGATGATTAGCTAATGGGATTTATTAAATTTAATTGTTTATTTACAGTTTAAGTTATAGGTTTAAATTTAATTATTTGTTTAGATTAAATCTTTTGTTAAAATGGGAACTATTAAAATGAAATCACTAGTAAATTAAATTCATCAAAAAAGAATTTAATTATTCGACTGGTTCGAATATTAATGAAATCATCTATTGCTATACAAGGTTAAATTCTGAAAGAAATCAAACCGGTGTGGATCGGATTACAAATCTTTGGTAAAAGGTGATTAAATCCCACTCAGTTAAATTCAAATTTAAATAATTAATTTTAAGTAATTACTTGAAATGGTTGAATTGATTTATGTGCTGTAATGTGGTATATATATTTGGGATTGGCATTTTATATTGTGCTAACATCTGTGGATGCAGGGAGAACAGGTTGGAGGGATCCAACAGGACCCCTCAACTTTTATTTAAATTATTTAATATTCTCTGTTCGGAATATTTGATATCCTGAATGAATTATGTGGAAATATTGAATGCCATGGCTTGATTGTTATAATCGGGCAATAATGAATTACCAAATATATAATTTGAGTTTGGGAAGGAAAATAAAAGAAGGAAATTGTAAGTAAAATAATTATAGAAAAGTTGAATAAATTTATGAATGAACTAGAAAGAAAATAAAGCGACTGTAAAATTTTAATAAATAAATCTTGAGTATAGAAAGGGAAATTTAAATAAACAGAAAGTTAATGAAACTTAAACTTCAATGTTAATTGTTTAAAAGAACAAAACATTTATTTTAAATTTAGGATTTTAAATTATTCAAGAAGAATAAAGAAGAATTGGGAATAACCTGAAATTTGTATATTTCAGCTAAAGGATTTAAAAATCAAACTGAAAATAACAATAGCGTTCATAATTAATGAATTTCAAAATGAACTGATAAGTAAATAAATTTATTTCAAACGGAATAAATTGGGAATCAATTTGGAGAATTGATTTAAGTGATTGAGATTGGAAATCTCTCTCTGAATAATCAAGTACGTTTTCAAAGTAATTTTTTAAGTATAAATTAAAGGTTTAAAGTTGTTTAAGAAAAATGTTTTGAAAAATTTACTATTTCTAGATATTTAAATTTTAAAGTAAATATTTCTTTTTAATCTATTATAGCAATAATTATTTAAAGAGTGATAGTATTTTATTTTTAAGATGTGAAAAATCTAGTTTTATATTTTATTTAGTAACCTTATTTTCAAATATTCATATAGTATGTGTTTTTAACAAATCATTGTAGCAGTTTTAGAATATTTAAAGTATATCTCCAAAGTAAAGTGTTTTAAATTATTTTAGAAAATCTATTTTTGTGCTTGGTGATTTCAGAAGAGATAGAATATAATTGGGAAAGTTTATTCTGAAAGGAAAGATGGTTTTGAAACTGTTTTCAAAGGATTGAAAATAGAAATATATCTTGTGAAGATATTTTTGAGATTAATAAATAATTTGAGAGAAATTATTTATTGTTGGATGGTTGTTTGTGAATATTAATTGATAGTTAAATAACCGACTATCAATATTGGCCAAATGCGTTAATCGTTTCGAAGAGACCGGGATCGAGATTAATTTCTCGGAAACCACTTCGATCCGGTTTGTACGATTCGTGAAAACGATTTTGGATTCGAAGATGGACCAGTGAAGTGCAAGGGCTAGTCGCTACTAATCCTAAGGATATTTCCAAAATGGATGTAGTAGGAATAGTGCCTTCAGTTCCGTTCGAACCCGGGACGGACTTGTATGGATGAATGCTTGCGAAACATCGTCAGGTGGACGATGGGCATTCTAAGGGATATATTCTAAAAAGGTAACGCTTAGCCTCAAGCCTCATCAAATGGGAATGACTGAAACTCAGGGGTTATGCAGCAAGGCTAGGTGGGTAGCACCCAAGCAGGGTGAGGTCATTCCAGTCTAGATGTCCCTTTTTATTTCGGCTTAGTGGGCGGTTGCTGATCCCAACCGCGGAGTGATCTCACTCGGGATTATCCAGTAAGGGATAGTCCCGGCCTTGTGTTGTAGGGGAGCGGGCGTACTCCTTGGTACGGTGATCTAGGCCCCGTACTGTGACAGGTGGTACCCCAGTTCCTAGTCATTAGTTGGAAATCCATTCTCCCTACGAGCCTTGTACGAGTTTTGTTTGTATTACCCACTCTGTGGCTAGTAGCTGGAATTTAATAATGTAACAATTTCGGCTATTTTATAAGTATTTGTATATAGACCCTATTATAATATCAGAGGATTTCTATAAAAATTGTTTTAGCGATCGTAAGGTAAAAACCCAACATGTTTATGTGTGGCGTGGTCTTACGAGATGCTTTTTTGTTTTCAAAGGATTTTTGAAACTTTAATAATCAATTGGGTGTGATTTTCGCACGCTGGTATTCCAGACTGACTCGGGTGTTATTAGCTGTAATGCTTGGGTCAGACCGAGTATTATAGGATTCAGGATATATGCTATGGAGCTCAGGAGACGAGCTGGATTGACGATACGTACATTCGTACTTGTTTATATACACATGCCGCTGTGTTGAGTTATTGTGTATCCTTTTGTATAATATTGATGTTGAGCTATGATTGATGTACTCTGATGATGTAATATATGTAAAAAGAGATATTTGACTTTTGAGTAAAGATCATTTATTATCTATTATATTTTATTCCGCTGCGATGGTTAGATTCTGATGTTGATTTTGTTTTCTCTTTTTCTACCTCTTCTTCTTAAACCCTAATGGTTCGTATTTATGTACAACTTGAGTTGTTTAGGTAGAATAGTGATAACTTAAGGGGTACGGATTTGCAGGCTGTTACAGTTGGTATCAGAGCTTTGGTTGGTGATAACCTTGGCTCTGGTTGGAATTACTCATTTAAATTAGAGTCCGTAGTACTCTATAAATTGTTTTAATATGAGCGCGTATTTGTTAATGAATATAAATTGTTTTAATATCGTGTTGATTGGTTTATTGAGTGGCATATGAACCTTCGTCGACACAGTCTACGCAACTGTATTGAAGGGGTTTCTAAACACTTGAATGGAGCAATCGACACGGTATTGTTTTAAATATGGGTAAATGAAATAATTTACCCAAAAACATATTTTGATATAACGAATAGTTTCTGAAAACTATGTAGCTAATATATGGTTGCTTGGATGTTAGAAATGATGATATTAAAGTATTATCATTGTTAAGTGAAAATTTAACTAGAAATTGAAATATAATTAAAAATTTAAGGGAATAGATTCATTATAGAATGAAATTTATAAATATGAATTATAAATGTAAATTATAAATTGAAATATAATTAATTGGGAATTTGTATAAGCATAAATTATACAAATGCATTTTAGTTAAAATTTGAATTAAAACAGAATTTGAAATTTTAAAACCCCGGAGATTTTGGAAGTATTTTGAAGATAAATAGTAGCATTATTGTTTTGGAGATATTTCTGAATGGAAATATGTTTTAAATGAATTTTGAAAGTGATACAGCATTGAAATCACTTGGATTATTGGAAAATAATTCTGATGATGACGGCCGCATCATCAGTATTCATTTTCGAATTTCTAAGTGATGGATTGCTGCCAAATTGATTTATTCAGAAAAGTTAGTTGTTTTTGAAAATTTCAAAGGGAATTTGTTGAAAATAAAAGCCGGGATTGGTTTAAAGTTTTTGAGAAATGAGATTTGAGATGTTGGAGATTTCAAGATGATTTGAAACAAAAGTCGGGTGTTTAAAAATCCTGATGAGATAATTGTAAACTTATAAACTGAGATGATTTTTAAATCAGGAAGGGAATATAGGTTTTGAATGTTGGAATGTAAATTTAAAGAGAAAGTTAAAAATGGAATTAACTTGGATGGGAAATAAAAATTTGACCGGATTGAAATAAATTGGATAGGCCGAAAATAATATCTAGTATATTCGAATTAAGTTGAGGTTGAATTGAGTTAAATAAATCTGAGTTAAATAAAATTGAATTGGAATAAAATTAAGTTGAATTATTAAATGGAATTAAATTCTTACCTGGATAATTGGAAAATAAGTTGGATAAGAAATACGTTGGATAAGAATTAGATTGAAATAAATAAACCAGAAGAACTTATAACAGAATTAAAATCCATGGAAATAAAATATATTTGGGTTATAAATAAGCATAGGCTTGAATTAAAAAATAATGAATAAAAGAAGAATATATTAAAGCCTATAATGAATGGAAATGTGTAAAAATAATAAGTTGTGACTTATAGAATTGGTAAAAACGGAATAGAAACCCAGAATAAATATTTTGATGAATTGGAAAATAAAATGAGAAATGCAAAACTTGAATTATAAAATAAATTGTACTTAAGAAAATAAAATGAAGTGATATTTGGAATAAAAATTCATGTGTTGGATTATAAATAAGGGAAGAACTAATTAGATAATAAATTAGTTAATGAAATTGAATTGTGAGTTTATGATGAAGTTTGGAAAATAAACTCAAGTTATAAATTAAATTCGACTTAATTTGTTGGTGAAGTAAATGAAATTGAACCGTGAGTTCATAAAAATTGGGTGGTAAATTGAAAATGGATAATGGATTCAGAACTTGAGTTATAAATTGAAATTTAACTTGAAGTGTTAACAAATTAAATATAATTGGAAATGTATCGAATAAAAATGAGCAATATAAGCTTTTAAGTTAATAAATGAAATATGACTAGAAATATTATTCGAATGAGTTTGGATTATGGAATTAGAGATGAATATGTATTTATATTATAAATTGGATTATAAATAAATTTGTGACTTGTAAAACTTAGAAATGGAATTGTAAGTGAATTAAGTATAAAGTGGAGTCGGTTGGAATTGGATTACAATAGAAATGATCTAAGTTGCAAATAAAATCCAAATAAGGGAAGATAACTTGGAAAATAGCCAGTAATAAATTGAATGAGTTGAATCTAGAAAGTTAAAATGTATAATAATTGATCAAATAAATTTGTAATTTGAAACGGTATTGGATTAAAATAGAATCAAGTTAAATTGAAAAGAGAACTTTGTTTGCAAAATGAGAATGAGCTTAAGTGTAAAATTTGAATAAATTGAAGAACATTGACTTAAGCTAAATGAATGAAGGAGAATTGAATTGAATCCAACTTAAACAAAGTTTAATAATATTGGATTGGTTTTAAATCAAGTGAAAATAAAATTTTAACTGAAATAAAATTCGGTGAGTTGCCGATAATATTTAAGGAAATGAAAATCCTAATGGATTGTGTGAATAAACTAATTATGTTGAATAAATAAATGGATAGAATAAATAAGAATTAAAATGAAGTATGGTTTAAATAAGTTGGAAAATGGTTATGGAATGCAATAGCTTGGATTGTCTTCGAGCTAAATATAATAGTTTGGAATAAACAAATATGGAATGAAATGTAAATAAATGGATTGTAAATGAAATTTAAATGGAATGTGTCGAGCTAAATAAGTGGTTGTGAATGAATTAAAATAAAAAGGAAATTTAATTGGTAATTAAAATGAATCTAAATTGTTAATGGTTTTGAATGAAACTAGTTTGGTTAATAAAATGAAATGCAAGTGAATGGATTCAAATTTAATTGCAATGAAACTGAGAATGTATGATTTGTGAATAAATTTAAAAGTGGAATAGAATTAAGTATAAATTGAGTTGAAATCAATTTAAATTGGTTATAAACATAAATACTTATTTATTCACATAAATCTCATCGAATTGCATGGAATAAATTGTCGTTTAGATGTAAATGGAAGTAATTAGAATCCTATGTGTTGGTAAGGGTAAAATAAATTGATTTTGAAAGCAACTGAATTAAATATGAGTTCAGTTTGCTTAAGAATAAATTAAATGTAAGCAATTGAGTTTTAAACCATTCAAATTGAATGAAAATGGTTTGTAAATTAATTGAAACAGTTGAATTAGTATGAAAATTGTATAAATTGCTTACGAAAAATGTTTGACGTGCATTTCTTTTAGGATTCATTTGTTTTAACCATTGCAATATAGTTAAACTGCATATATTTGGCACTTACATGTTTAAATTGAGTAAGTACAGGTATTTGGAAGCCGTGTGACTGGATTTGGTTGTGCTATTTGCTAAAAATAATAAGCCGCTCGCTTAAAATGCTAAATAAGGTACGCCTACGCAATAAAATTAGGAAATATGAACTGTTTTTGGTTTTTCCGACCGTGTGGGTCGATGTATATATATTTATCTCTTTTGTCAAATTGCAAAAGCCCCTCCGTACAAAGGGGACTCTGCCAAAAAATTTCAGAAATTTTGGGAGTTAGAATTTTTTTTGAAATTTTTGGAAAATTTTGTTAAGGACAAACAAATTCAAATTGGAAACTAAAATAAGTTAGTAAATGAACCCAATTTAAAGTAATGACATGAATTAGTAATAAATGACAAATAAAATTTATATATGCAGAGTTAAAGATAAATTGAATTCATATGGAAATGAAAGAACCAATTTGAATAGTAATGGATATAAATTAAAGGAGAAAAACGAAAATAAATATAAGAAACGTATTAAATGCTTATATTAACTGAAGTATGGAATGGTGCATTTCTTAATTGGAAGTTGATAATATAAATATATTCCAAGTTAATATTTGGATGAATAGATATTGGCATTTTGTGAAAAAGTCGATGATGTTTTGGGAATATTATGATTGGATATTAGTGCTAAGCAGGATATGCAGGTACTATAAAAGGAAAAGGGAATTGGATTTGATTTCAAGAAGATAAATTTGAAATGCTCGACGAAAAGGTATGTATTTAAATTTGGTATGAAATTTGATTGGGATTTGGATTGAGCCACTTGGCCTTTTGTTTTCTTTTTGGATTTGGGAGGCCGTAGAGCCATTTTATAGTAGTACCGAGCTAGCCACGCAAAGGAGACACTGGCGAAATTTTTCGGGAATTTAGGGAGATAGAAAAATTTTGAGAAAAATTAGATAATTCAAGATTTAATTTTAAATTGAAACTTGAATGGTGAAACGAATAGTATAGTTTGAAGCTATGGGAGAGTTGAGAAGTTAATAAGAATGATAGCGGGTCTATAATGAAAGACAAGTTATGGTAAGTTGATGAAATTGTTTTGTTTTGGAAAAAAAAATAGTAACGGGTATTGGACCATTCTTCCTAATTAGTAATTTCGGGGACGAAATTCTTTTAAGGGGGGAGGAATGTGACGACCCGGAATTTTTAAGCATTTGTAATCGGAATATTTACTTGATTTTAAATATTTAAAGGTTAATTATTAACTTAAATTATGAATATCATAATTTATTTGGCAATTAAATTATTGAATTAAATAATTTGAAGTTGGATAAAATATTGAATCTGGAATTCTAAGCCTATTAAAAATAATTTGAAGGTTTGTAGAATTTATATTGATAACATTGAAGGTAATAGAAGTAGTAAAATTGAAATTAACAGTAGTTTGTTCAGCTTTAAAATTTATACTGTTTAAATTGAATTTAAAAATAGCCTTCCGAGGCACAGTCTCGGAATCCGACGAAACCGGTTCCATTGGATCCGTGATATTTTATTATTATCGGATTTCAAATTTTGTATTGATTGGAATTAGTGTGTGTGTGTGTATGAAGTATAAACGTGCTGGATATTTAATTGATAATAATCCAAGAAAATTTAATTTAAATTGATTAAGCTTCTAGTTTACGCCAACGTTTTCCCTTATCTTCTCGTTTACGCCTTTGTCCTTCTAACAAGAATCAAACCCTTGTCCATTTGAACGAAGCCCTTCTTCTTAAAAAAAAGGGGATAAATGGCGTACGAACGAATTTAGTCCTAAATCGAAAAAAAATGTAAAACTTCTCAGCCGAAAAATAATAATAATAAGTCTCGAGACCATTTTCTTGTTCGTTCAAAATTCATGGCTGCGAGTTATCAGTCTCCTTTCTCTTCTTCATCTTTACCAATCGAATGAATTCTAACCGAAGCCGAAGTTCCATTTTCTTCAATCGAAATCAAACCGCGTCCATGCTCCTGCAAATCAGTGTATTCTCATTCGAGATTATGAAGCCGAGATTAAACTCAAGCTCGAAAGTGATTTTGAGGTGTCGCAATTCTAGTAGCGGCCTAGTGGGCGATTTTGGCAGCGACGTCATGCAGTGATGATGGTGGTCGCGATGGTTGAGGGTCACGTGAAGCTAGGGCTTGGTTTCGTGATTTTTGACTGGACGGTGGGGGCAAGCGTTCGTGTTTCGAGCCTTACTGTAAGGTATTATGTTTACTCCAATTTATTTAAAAATCAGAAGACAAGTAGTTTTTAAATATATATATATATAAGAATTTTTTTTATTTATATAGTGGAGTCAAGCTTTTAATTACAGATGTGTGTGTATATAGATATAGAAATAGGAAAATATAGTTATAGAAGATTTAATGTACAATACGATATAAAATAATTTATTCTTTTTCAATTCAAAGATTTATATATATATATATATATATGTTTACACATTTTTAATTTCCTAGGTTATTTTAATATGATGTATTAAAGCGATTAAATTATTTAATCATTTGGTAACTGAAAAATCAAATTACTAGTCAAAACCAAATGATTTATTTAAAGTTTGATGATTAGCTAATGGGATTTATTAAATTTAATTGTTTATTTACAGTTTAAGTTATAGGTTTAAATTTAATTATTTGTTTAGATTAAATCTTTTGTTAAAATGGGAACTATTAAAATGAAATCACTAGTAAATTAAATTCATCAAAGAAGAATTTAATTATTCGACTGGTTCGAATATTAATGAAATCGTCTATTGTTATACAAGGTTAAATTCTGAAAGAAATCAAACCGGTGTGGATCGGATTACAAATCTTTGGTAAAAGGTGAGTAAATCTCACTCAGTTAAATTCAAATTTAAATAATTAAATTTAAATAATTATTTGAAATGGTTGAATTGATTTATGTGCTGTAATGTGGTATATATATTTGGGATTGGCATTTTATGTTATGCTAAAATCTGTGGATGCAGGGAGAACAGGTTGGAGGGATCCAACAGGACCCCTCAACTTTTATTTAAATTATTTAATATTCTCTATTCTGAATATTTGATATCCTGAATGAATTATGTGGAAATATTGAATGCCATGGCTTGATTGTTATAATCGGGCAATAATGAATTACCAAATATATAATTTGAGTTTGGGAAGGAAAATAAAAGAAGGAAATTGTAAGTAAAATAATTATAGAAAAGTTGAATAAATTTATGAATGAACTGGAAAGAAAATAAAGTGACTGTAAAATTTTAATAAATAAATCTTGAGTATGGAAAGGGAAATTTAAATAAACAGAAAGTTAATGGAACTTAAACTTCAATGTTAATTGTTTAAAAGAACAAAACATTTATTTTAAATTTAGGATTTTAAATTTTTCAAGAAGAATAAAGAAGAATTGGGAATAACCTGCAATTTGTATATTTCAGCTAAAGGATTTAAAAATCAAACTGAAAGTAACAATAACGTTCATAATTAATGAATTTTGAAATGAACTGATAAGTAAAGAAATTTATTTCAAACGGAATAAATTGGGAATCAATTTGGAGAATTGATTTAAGTGATTGAGATTGGAAATCTCTCTCAGAATAATCAAGTACGTTTTCAAAGTAAATTTTTAAGTATAAATTAAAGGTTTAAAGTTGTTTAAGAAAAATGTTTTGAAAAATTTACTATTTCTAGATATTTAAATTTTAAAGTAAATATTTCTTTTTAATCTATTATAGCAATAATTATTTAAAGAGTGATAGTATTTTATTTTTAAGAAGTGAAAAATCTAGTATTATATTTTATTTAGTAAACTTATTTTCAAATATTCGTATAGTATGTGTTTTTAACAAATCTTTGAAGTAGTTTTAGAATATTTAAAGTATGTCTCCAAAGTAAAGTATTTTAAATTATTTTAGAAAATCTATTTTTGTGCTTGGTGATTTCAGAAGAGATAGAAAATAATTGGGAAAGTTTATTCTGAAAGGAAAGATGGTTTTGAAACTGTTTTCAAAGGATTGAAAATAGAAATATATCTTGTGAAGATATTTTTGAGATTAATAAATAATTTGAGAGAAATTATTTATTGTTGGATGGTTGTTTGTGAATATTAATTGATAGTTAAATAACCGACTATCAATATTGGCCAAATGCGTTAATCGTTTCGAAGTGACCGGGATCGAGATTAATTTCTCGGAAACCACTTCGATCCGGTTTGTACGATTCGTGAAAACGATTTTGGATTCGAAGATGGAGCAGTGAAGTGCAAGGGCTCGTCGCTACTAATCCTGAGGATATTTCCAAAATGGATGTAGTAGGAATAGTGCCTTCGGTTCCGTTCGAACCCGGGACGGACTTGTATGGATGAATGCTTGCGAAACATCGTCAGGTGGACGATGGGCATTCTAAGGGATATATTCTAAAAAGGTAACGCTTAACCTCAAGCCTCATCAAATGGGAATGACTGAAAATCAGGGGTTATGCAGCAAGGCTAGGTGGGTAGCACCCAAGCAGGGTGAGGTCATTCCAGTCTAGATGTCCCTTTTTATTTCGGCTTAGTGGGTGGTTGCTGATCCCAACCGCGGAGTGATCTCACTCGGGATTATCCGGTAAGGGATAGTCCCGGCCTTGTGTTGTAGGGGAGCGGGCGTACTCCTCGGTACGGTGATCTAGGCCCCGTACTGTGACAGGTGGTACCCCAGTGCCTAGTCATTAGTTGGAAATCCATTCTCCCTACGAGCCTTATACGAGTTTTGTTTGTATTACCCACTCTGTGGCTAGTAGCTGGAATTTAATAATGTAACAATTTCGGCTATTTTATAAGTATTTGTATATAGACCCTATTATAATATCAGAGGATTTCTATAAAAATTGTTTTAGCGATCGTAAGGTAAAAACCCGACATGTTTATGTGTGGCGTGGTCTTACGAGATGCTTTTTTGTTTTCAAAGGATTTTTGAAACTTTAATAATCAATTGGGTGTGATTTTCACACGTTGGTATTCCAGACTGACTCGGGTGTTATTAGCTGTAATGCTTGGGTCAGACCGAGTATTATAGGATTCAGGATATATGCTATGGAGCTCAGGAGACGAGCTGGATTGACGATACGTACATTCGTACTTGTTTATATACACATGCCGCTGTGTTGAGTTATTGTGTATCCTTTTGTATAATATTGATGTTGAGCTATAATTGATGTACTCTGATGATGTAATATATGTAAAAAGAGATATTTGACTTTTGAGTAAAGATCATTTATTATCTATTATATTTTATTCCGCTGCGATGGTTAGATTCTGATGTTGATTTTGTTTTCTCTTTTTCTACCTCTTCTTCTTAAACCCTAATGGTTCGTATTTCTGTACAACTTGAGTTGTTTAGGTAGAATAGTGATAACTTAAGGGGTACGGATTTGCGGGCTGTTACAGTTGGTATCAGAGCTTTGGTTGGTGATAACCTTGGCTCTGGTTGGAATTACTCATTTAAATTAGAGTCCGTAGTACTCTATAAATTGTTTTAATATGAGCGCGTATTTGTTAATGAATATAAATTGTTTTAATATCGTGTTGATTGGTTTATTGAGTGGCATATGAACCTTCGTCGACACAGTCTGCGCAACTGTATTGAAGGGGTTTCTAAACACTTGAATGGAGCAATCGACACGGTATTGTTTTAAATATGGGTAAATGAAATAATTTTACCCAAAAACATATTTTGATATAACGAATAGTTTCTGAAAACTATGTAGCTAATATATGGTTGCTTGGATGTTAGAAATGATGATATTAAAGTATTATCATTGTTAAGTGAAAATTTAACTAGAAATTGAAATATAATTAAAAATTTAAGGGAATAGATTCATTATAGAATGAAATTTATAAATATGAATTATAAATGTAAATTATAAATTGAAATATAATTAATTGGGAATTTGTATAAGCATAAACTATACAAATGCATTTTAGTTAAAATTTGAATTAAAACAGATTTTGAAATTTTAAAACCCCGGAGATTTTGGAAGTATTTTGAAGATAAATAGTAGCATTATTGTTTTGGAGATATTTCTAAATGGAAATCTGTTTTAAATGAATTTTGAAAGTGATACAGCATTGAAATCACTTGGATTATTGGAAAATAATTCTGATGATGACGGCCGCATCATCAGTATTCATTTTCGAATTTCTAAGTGATGGATTGCTGCCAAATCGATTTATTCAGAAAAGTTAGTTGTTTTTGAAATTTTCAAAGGGAATTTGTTGAAAATAAAAGCCGGGATTGGTTTAAAGTTTTTGAGAAATGAGATTTGAGATGTTGGAGATTTCAAGATGATTTGAAACAAAAGTCGGGTGTTTAAAAATCCTGATGAGATAATTGTAAACTTATAAACTGAGATGATTTTTAAATCAGGAAGGGAATATAAGTTTTGAATGTTGGAATGTAAATTTAAAGAGAAAGTTAAAAATGGAATTAACTTGGATGGGAAATAAAAATTTGACCGGATTGAAATAAATTGGATAGGCTGAAAATAATATATAGTGTATTCGAATTAAGTTGAGGTCGAATTGAGTTAAATAAATCTGAGTTAAATAAAATTGAATTGGAATAAAATTAAGTTGAATTATTGAATGGAATTAAATTCTTACCTGGATAATTGGAAAATAAGTTGGATAAGAAATACATTGGATAAGAATTAGATTGAAATAAATAAACCAGAAGAACTTATAACAGAATTAAAATCCATGGAAATAAAATATATATGGGTTATAAATAAGCATAGGCTTGAATTAAAAAAAAATGAATAAAAGAAGAATATATTAAAGCCTATAATGAATGGAAATGTGTAAAAATAATAAGTTGCGACTTATAGAATTGGTAAAAACGGAATAGAAACCCAGAATAAATATTTTGATGAATTGGAAAATAAAATGAGAAATGCAAAACTTGAATTATAAAATAAATTGTACTTAAGAAAATAAAATGAAGTGATATTTGGAATAAAAATTCATGTGTTGGATTATAAATAAGGGAAGAACTAATTAGATAATAAATTAGTTAATGAAATTGAATTGTGAGTTTATGATGAAGTTTGGAAAATAAACTCAAGTTATAAATTAAATTCGACTTAATTTGTTGGTGAAGTAAATGAAATTGAACCGTGAGTTCATAAAAATTGGGTGGTAAATTGAAAATGGATAATGGATTCAGAACTTGAGTTATAAATTGAAATTTAACTTGAAGTGTTAACAAATTAAATATAATTGGAAATGTATCGAATAAAAATGAGCAATATAAGCTTTTAAGTTAATAAATGAAATATGACTTGAAATATTATTCGAATGAGTTTGGATTATGGAATTAGAGATGAATATGTATTTATATTATAAATTGGATTATAAATAAATTTGTGACTTGTAAAACTTAGAAATGGAATTGTAAGTGAATTAAGTATAAAGTGGAGTCGGTTGGAATTGGATTACAATAGAAATGATCTAAGTTGCAAATAAAATCCAAATAAGGGAAGATAACTTGGAAAATAGCCAGTAATAAATTGAATGAGTTGAATCTAGAAAGTTAAAATGTATAATAATTGATCAAATAAATTTGTAATTTGAAACGGTATTGGATTAAAATAGAATCAAGTTAAATTGAAAAGAGAACTTTATTTGCAAAATGAGAATGAGCTTAAGTGTAAAATTTGAATAAATTGAAGAACATTGACTTAAGCTAAATGAATGAAGGAGAATTGAATTGCATCCAACTTAAACAAAGTTTAATAATATTGGATTGGTTTTAAATCAAGTGAAAATAAAATTTTAACTGAAATAAAATTCGGTGATTTGCCGATAATATTTAAGGAAATGAAAATCCTAATGGATTGTGTGAATAAACTAATTATGTTGAATAAATAAATGGATAGAATAAATAAGAATTAAAATGAAGTATGGTTTAAATAAGTTGGAAAATGGTTATGGAATGCAATAGCTTGGATTGTCTTCGAGCTAAATATAATAGTTTGGAATAAACAAATATGGAATGAAATGTAAATAAATGGATTGTAAATGAAATTTAAATGGAATGTGTCGAGCTAAATAAGTGGTTGTGAATGAATTAAAATAAAAAGGAAATTTAATTGGTAATTAAAATGAATCTAAATTGTTAATGGTTTTGAATGAAACTAGTTTGGTTAATAAAATGAAATGCAAGTGAATGGATTCAAATTTAATTGCAATGAAACTGAGAATGTATGATTTGTGAATAAATTTAAAAGTGGAATAGAATTAAGTATAAATTGAGTTGAAATCAATTTAAATTGGTTATAAACATAAATACTTATTTATTCACATAAATCTCATCGAATTGCATGGAATAAATTGTCGTTTAGATGTAAATGGAAGTAATTAGAATCCTATGTGTGACATTCCTGAAATTTATCAAGTTTAATTTGGCAATTAAATTTATTTTGGAAAATAAATTGTGAACTAATTAGAAAATTTTCTAGAATAAATAAATAATTTTGATTTTAAACAGAAATTTAATAAGAAATTTAAGTATAAGTAGCTTAAAAATAAATATTTGGATTTGAAATATAAAAATAAAAGAAATTGTATTTGGATCTTTATTTAAATAAAAGAATTTTAATTTGGAATTTGATTTAAAAAAAAAAAAAAATATTGAATTTATTAACTTTATATTTTCAAAGAACTAATACATATATAAAATTGTTTGTAATAAATAATTGGATTTCAAAATCATTGTTATAAAATTTTATAAGTACAAAATAAAATGTGATTTTATAGTTAATAAATTAAGAATTATGTATGAATGATTATTTATTGATTTAGTTATTTCAAATTCATTTTATTTATAAATTGTGTAAGTATAAATAATGGGAAAATGTATACATTTATGTATATAAATAAGATTTAATAAAATAGCTAGTTTTATATGTAACTAAATGTATGAATGTAAATTGAGATTTGAATTTAATTTAAAAATAAAATGTTTTAAAAGTAAGTAGCATTTGAAAGGAATTAAGATGTAATGTATATGTATAAATATTGGTTAAATACTTTTAACATTGTACAAGTATGTATATATACAAAAGAATAAAGATATAAATTTATTTTCAAAGCGTATAAGTTATAAATACAAAATTTATAAATTCATTTGCTTTGTAAACATAAAAAAAACTGAAATGTAAACATTCACATGGGTTGAAGTAAAGAGAATAGAGTAGAGGAATTAACAAGATCTTAAGCTTATGATTGTTTTTAACAAGTGGCATCAAGTATATTTAATAAAATATGATAATAAGATTAAAAAAATTACAAAGCTCTTCATTTTCCTATGCACAATCATAAATCAACTCAGCAATCAATCTGAAAGAATCAAAGCAAAAATAAAAGCTTCAGTTTTCAAGGCTGGGAATTCAAAAACAGAAAGGATCAAGAACCTGGAAATTGAAATGAAGATGAAAGTAAAGTTCAAAGAAAAAAAGAAAACAATTTCAATCTGTAAGTCAAAACCAGGTTCAGGTTGAATCAAAAATAAATTCATTTCAGCAATCAATCAGAAAGCTACAAAACCTGAAGCCAAATGGAAATCAAAGACCTGTCTCTGCTTTCTGGAAGAAAAAAAAAGAGATAAGTAAATTTTTCTTAAAACTTTGAATTTCAGATTGTTAATTAGTGAATAAGCAAAGATTTTTGTTTACAAACCTTGCAGATAAAAGCTTCAAAAAAAAAGAATTAAAGAAAAAATGTACATGCTAAACAAGAATAAAAGTTTCCAGGCTTCACTGTCTCTGTTCTGCTTTGACCAAGGTGAGCAATCTAGCCCTGAATTTGTTCTCTGTCTTAATGAATGCTTGAATGACTTGTCTTCTCTGATATGTGATGATTCTGAAATAGAAATATGTTTACATGTGTATGTATATGTGTGATGCATGTTTGGGAAACACAACAAAGCTTGCTTTTGTTTCATTCATTCCAGATCTCAAGAACCTGGTTGCAAAATAAAAAAAAATAAAAAAATAAAAAATGACTGAGACATTATCTGGTTATGTGAGTAACATTTTTGTTAAAAAATTACTTAAGTATAAATTGGTTGCATGTTTCATCTGGGAATAACTATGTTTATGTGGATACATATATGGATTATCTGTATATTTATGAATGTATGAAGTGTGCATAGTTGATTTTCCTGTAATCTCACTGATTCTTAGTTTCAAGCTCTAGTTTTTGATCTAAAAATCATATCTCTTAATTCAATTTGTGATAAGGTTTAAGTTTAAAACTAAACCTGTTTGTTTAATCATAGAGAATGTTTTTAAATTTTATATAAGTTAAATAAATTTATGCAATGCCTGGAAATATAGATAACAGAGCAAAACTGTATAAATGTAAAAATTCAAACTATATGAATTTATATTTCAGGTTTGTATATCAAAACATAATACTAAATTATGATTTTTAAAAGTTAAATTATAATTTTTAATATCAAAACCTAAGTGCAGTTTTAGACTTACTGTATTTTTCATTTTTGTTAAGTACTGATGATGCATGCTATTAAATTGATTGAATTTGGTTATGGAGATAGTATAGCTATCATAGGTTATGGGGAAATTATGGGATCAAGTTGAAAATGAGTTTTGATGTTGTAATTTGAGTTTCCAGGTTTAGAACCCTAGTTTATTTGGGGTTACTGTTTTTGGGTCAATCTTCACTCCTCAGTGCATCGAGTCTGAAGCTTTTGGGGGTGATGGTGGATGGTGAGGTGAAGAAGCTATCACCAAAGTTCGGTCGATGATAATGGTCGGAGTTGAGAGGTACGGGTGTTGACAGGTTTGAAGGGTAGGGTTGTGGTCTGTTTTTCAGGTCTGGGTTGATTGTTTGGGTTGCAGGGATTGTTACTCGGGTTGGTATAGGGTAAATGGAGGGGAAAACTCGAAGCAAAAGGATTTTTACTCGAAGTAAATATGGGTTTGCTCGGGTGTACTTTTTGTTTCAGGTTTTCAAATTAAACAGAACTGTTCTGTTTTTTTTTGAGATTTTTAAAGTAGAGTTTTAAATTCATACTGGAGATTTGAACTTAGGATAAATCTTGAATCTGAAGATGAATTCAAAATGTTTGAATTCTGTTGTTGAAATAATTTGAAAGCAGAAATTCAAATTGGTTTAAAATAAAAAAATAAAAAAAAAGAAACAGGGAGCCTGTTTCCAGATTTTAAAGTTTGAAAAAAAAAAAATGCAAACTAAAGTTTTACTTAGGATGTTAAAACTGAATCCAAATATGAATTTAAATAAGTTTAAATTCTGTTTTCTTTGAAATAGTTTGAATTCTGGAAAATTCAAAGTTTTTTTTTTATAATACAGAAAAACTGTTTTCTGTTTCATATGTAAAGTTAAAGTTTAAATTTGCAGGTGAAGATTTTAAACTGAGTTTTGGTTCGAATTTGAATATGAATTCAAATTTGATTTGTCTGGAATTTGAAATCCTTGATGGCTTTTAAATTTAAATTTAATTTTAAACTCTCAAGTGTGAATGCATTGTGTTTTGGCATTTGAATTGAAAGGTTAAGAATTTGAAACTAGGAGTTTAAAATGAATTCAATCTGAGTTTTTAAATCTGGATTTTAAATTTTTTAACTTCAGTTTTTAAATTAAAGATTTAAATTTAAATTGTTTTCAAATGGTTTGCATTTGAATTAAAGGTATAGATGATAGAAAGAATTTAAAGCTAAAATAAATTTGAAAGTTGAATTTCAAATGTTAAAGTAATTTTTAAATTGGTTTGAATTTAATTTGAATTGAAATTTAAATTCTTTTTAATCTTATTAACAAAGTATATGTTCTTGTAAACATATAAGATTAAGATTTGTATTGTTTTAGAATCTTATTTTAAATAAATTTGAATCTTTAAGTTTAAAAGAAATGTTAAATGGAATTTAATGTAAATTTAAAAACATTTTTGTGTTTAAATGCTTGATTTAATAAGAAATGTTTATCTAAAAGATAAATAAATGTTTAATGATTGGAATCATTTAATTACTAAGGTAATTTAGATAAATATTAATTATTTAATTAATTAATAATGTGGAAGTTTAATTAAAAAATTAATGATATTTAATTTGATTTGAGATTAATTAATTAAGTTTAATTAATCTATAATTAAGAACGGTTAACTAAATTTTAATTTATGATTAAGATTTATTTAATCAAGTGATTAATGATTAATTTAGATAATTAATTAAGAATAATTAATTGGGTTGAGTAATTAATGTATTTAATTACTGAATGGTTATTAATCAAGGGTGATTTATATATATGTAGGGTTTAAGTAATTAACTTGTGTAATTATCTTATAAGCTAATTACTCATTGTAATTAGAGATAGTTAATTAGGACTAATAAATGAAAGTAATCATGTAGGTAATAAATTTAAAACCACCCAGTTTATTCATCTTAATTGTAGATGCTGATTGTTATTGAATGTTGTGTGATGGATTGATATATTTGGTATGTGATGTGATGCTATGTGATACTTTGTGCTGATCTGCTATATTTGTGATGAATATGCTGTTGTATGAATATGAAACCCTTTGACCCGTAAAACGACATTTGAATTTCGATGCGACAGGGAGTCGGATTCCAGTTGGTTATCCGAAACCCACATCGAATCATATTAGTGAATTTTTGTGATTGATAATTTACTTTATCTATGAATCTGTTAATATAGATGAGCGTTATGGGTTATACCGCTTATCTTTATGATTGAATCTGTGATGATGATGTTGTGCACTATTGTGTTGAACCCCTGGACCACACTTATACACACACAAATATGGATTGCACGTGGAAATGGGTTAAGTCACAGATTTTGAAATTGTTTTAGAATTTGAATTTTTGAATCCAAAATAGTTTTGGAATTAGAATTGAGGTTTTTGAAAAAAAAATGAATTTCAAAAATAAAAGTTATGTGAATAACTTAATGGAGTTTTGAAATTTAAATAATTTGAGTTAAATTTGAATTCAATAATTGAATTGAATTCTATGATTTGGAAACTAGGGTTTTAAAAAGTTATTCAACTTATAAATGGGTTTATATGGGGTTTTTAAACCAATTTAAAAGTGATGTTTTGAAATTTAAAATTTAACCCAAGATTTTCAACTTGTATAAATCGGACTTTTCTGAAACGAAAACTGTTGTTTTCAAATAATAGAAGCTTTCATATAAGAAATGGATTTCCAATGTATGTTAAAAGGAATTCAAGTTTTGAAATGAAAATGGTATTCCAAGTTATAAATAAATCTTTGGAACGTGTTTTGAAAGCTATAAATTAAATCTTAAATTTAAAGATTTATTGAGTTAATCCAATTGAAATGGAAGTTGTTTTGAAATCTATGAATAGATCTTTGTGAAACTAGGTGAAACTTTATGAAATAAATCTTTTTGTTTAAAGATTTAAAATGGTAATTTGCTTAACCATTTGAAAGAAAAGTTTTGGATTTTATAAGTTGTGACTTAACTAAAATCCCATATCCATATGTTTTAAAATATGGCGCTCATTATTCGGTTTAGCCGGGAGAGGACCTAGTGTCATATAGCCCATTCCGAATAGTGATACGACGTTATGGATAGCAATTGAAGACCGGTGGTGAAGACCGGATATTTCCGAAAACAAAAGGGTAACTCATCGATTGTCTCTGCACTGGCTGATCCCCGGTATAGAGATCTCCATATGTGATGGGAAGTCCGGACGTGATTAGGGATTATCCGGATTTGCAAGGGCTTCTTCGGAAGTGCCTTCGGTTCTGTTCGAACCCGGACCAGACTTGCTTATCTAGGTGAAACGTGATGGGGGGTTCTCGCTTTGCGTTAGGTGGCGAACGGGAGACTCTTACCCCTACACGTCCTCTTTACGGGGTTGGTTAGGCGTAAGCCGTGACAGTCGAGAGGCTGGCCGTAAAAGCAAGGTCTGGGGTATCAGTGTAAGCCACGGTGGGGCTGGGATGGTTGAAAAGCCTACCGGTTACTGCTGACGGAAATGAGGTTCTTTACATTTGGTATCAGAGCTGAAGGTTAAAACTTTAGCTCAGGAGTATAACACATTAAGTAACTCATTAGAGATAGGGTGAAGTAAACCCTAGAATGAGTATATCCCTAAGATATCCGTTCGAATGCCTCAGTAAATTCTCTTACTATTCACCGATAGTAAGTATGAGTGCAAGAAGAGAACGAGATAGGGGACAGGGGAGTACCACTATAAATGGTCAATACCCTGCAACAGTGGAAATATCTTTTCTCTATCAATCTCCTTTGATTCGATTTCATATTCTTTTGATTGCTTCATAGCTGCTCCAGGAAGAAGTTTCGGTGTGATGGTAGCCCTACGAATCGTTGTAGAAAATTCTTACTTCGTATCTTCATCGGTTTCTTATCAGCTTTTCGATCTAAACTCTAATGAATTTGAAATTGGAAAAATATTAAATAAATTGGAAATTTTAAATTAAGTAAATTGGTTAACTAATATGAAGATTTGATCCATCTATCTATTCTCTGGGATCCGACATATTCTACGAACGATTAGTTATCCCTTCGAACTAATCAATGGCCTTGTATATTCGTAGACCAATGAACCCAAATATCTTGTGTAATATTGTATGAGTTGTTCTCATATTGTCAATATTCTTATTTGGTAAGCCAAATACAGAATTGGTATCCAGTCTGATTCGGAAAGATATCTCTATGTCTTTTATCCTTTCTTTGTCGTCTTCTCTGCAATTTCGAGGACGAAATTCTTTTAAGGGGGGAAATCTGTGACATTCCTGAAATTTATCAAGTTTAATTTGGCAATTAAATTTATTTTGGAAAATAAATTGTGAACTAATTAGAAAATTTTCTAGAATAAATAAATAATTTTGATTTTAAACAGAAATTTAATAAGAAATTTAAGTATAAGTAGCTTAAAAATAAATATTTGGATTTGAAATATAAAAATAAAAGAAATTGTATTTGGATCTTTATTTAAATAAAAGAATTTTAATTTGGAATTTGATTTAAAAAAAAAAAAAATATTGAATTTATTAACTTTATATTTTCAAAGAACTAATACATATATAAAATTGTTTGTAATAAATAATTGGATTTCAAAATCATTGTTATAAAATTTTATAAGTACAAAATAAAATGTGATTTTATAGTTAATAAATTAAGAATTATGTATGAATGATTATTTATTGATTTAGTTATTTCAAATTCATTTTATTTATAAATTGTGTAAGTATAAATAATGGGAAAATGTATACATTTATGTATATAAATAAGATTTAATAAAATAGCTAGTTTTATATGTAACTAAATGTATGAATGTAAATTGAGATTTGAATTTAATTTAAAAATAAAATGTTTTAAAAGTAAGTAGCATTTGAAAGGAATTAAGATGTAATGTATATGTATAAATATTGGTTAAATACTTTTAACATTGTACAAGTATGTATATATACAAAAGAATAAAGATATAAATTTATTTTCAAAGCGTATAAGTTATAAATACAAAATTTATAAATTCATTTGCTTTGTAAACATAAAAAAAACTGAAATGTAAACATTCACATGGGTTGAAGTAAAGAGAATAGAGTAGAGGAATTAACAAGATCTTAAGCTTATGATTGTTTTTAACAAGTGGCATCAAGTATATTTAATAAAATATGATAATAAGATTAAAAAAATTACAAAGCTCTTCATTTTCCTATGCACAATCATAAATCAACTCAGCAATCAATCTGAAAGAATCAAAGCAAAAATAAAAGCTTCAGTTTTCAAGGCTGGGAATTCAAAAACAGAAAGGATCAAGAACCTGGAAATTGAAATGAAGATGAAAGTAAAGTTCAAAGAAAAAAAGAAAACAATTTCAATCTGTAAGTCAAAACCAGGTTCAGGTTGAATCAAAAATAAATTCATTTCAGCAATCAATCAGAAAGCTACAAAACCTGAAGCCAAATGGAAATCAAAGACCTGTCTCTGCTTTCTGGAAGAAAAAAAAAGAGATAAGTAAATTTTTCTTAAAACTTTGAATTTCAGATTGTTAATTAGTGAATAAGCAAAGATTTTTGTTTACAAACCTTGCAGATAAAAGCTTCAAAAAAAAAGAATTAAAGAAAAAATGTACATGCTAAACAAGAATAAAAGTTTCCAGGCTTCACTGTCTCTGTTCTGCTTTGACCAAGGTGAGCAATCTAGCCCTGAATTTGTTCTCTGTCTTAATGAATGCTTGAATGACTTGTCTTCTCTGATATGTGATGATTCTGAAATAGAAATATGTTTACATGTGTATGTATATGTGTGATGCATGTTTGGGAAACACAACAAAGCTTGCTTTTGTTTCATTCATTCCAGATCTCAAGAACCTGGTTGCAAAATAAAAAAAAATAAAAAAATAAAAAATGACTGAGACATTATCTGGTTATGTGAGTAACATTTTTGTTAAAAAATTACTTAAGTATAAATTGGTTGCATGTTTCATCTGGGAATAACTATGTTTATGTGGATACATATATGGATTATCTGTATATTTATGAATGTATGAAGTGTGCATAGTTGATTTTCCTGTAATCTCACTGATTCTTAGTTTCAAGCTCTAGTTTTTGATCTAAAAATCATATCTCTTAATTCAATTTGTGATAAGGTTTAAGTTTAAAACTAAACCTGTTTGTTTAATCATAGAGAATGTTTTTAAATTTTATATAAGTTAAATAAATTTATGCAATGCCTGGAAATATAGATAACAGAGCAAAACTGTATAAATGTAAAAATTCAAACTATATGAATTTATATTTCAGGTTTGTATATCAAAACATAATACTAAATTATGATTTTTAAAAGTTAAATTATAATTTTTAATATCAAAACCTAAGTGCAGTTTTAGACTTACTGTATTTTTCATTTTTGTTAAGTACTGATGATGCATGCTATTAAATTGATTGAATTTGGTTATGGAGATAGTATAGCTATCATAGGTTATGGGGAAATTATGGGATCAAGTTGAAAATGAGTTTTGATGTTGTAATTTGAGTTTCCAGGTTTAGAACCCTAGTTTATTTGGGGTTACTGTTTTTGGGTCAATCTTCACTCCTCAGTGCATCGAGTCTGAAGCTTTTGGGGGTGATGGTGGATGGTGAGGTGAAGAAGCTATCACCAAAGTTCGGTCGATGATAATGGTCGGAGTTGAGAGGTACGGGTGTTGACAGGTTTGAAGGGTAGGGTTGTGGTCTGTTTTTCAGGTCTGGGTTGATTGTTTGGGTTGCAGGGATTGTTACTCGGGTTGGTATAGGGTAAATGGAGGGGAAAACTCGAAGCAAAAGGATTTTTACTCGAAGTAAATATGGGTTTGCTCGGGTGTACTTTTTGTTTCAGGTTTTCAAATTAAACAGAACTGTTCTGTTTTTTTTTGAGATTTTTAAAGTAGAGTTTTAAATTCATACTGGAGATTTGAACTTAGGATAAATCTTGAATCTGAAGATGAATTCAAAATGTTTGAATTCTGTTGTTGAAATAATTTGAAAGCAGAAATTCAAATTGGTTTAAAATAAAAAAATAAAAAAAAAGAAACAGGGAGCCTGTTTCCAGATTTTAAAGTTTGAAAAAAAAAATGCAAACTAAAGTTTTACTTAGGATGTTAAAACTGAATCCAAATATGAATTTAAATAAGTTTAAATTCTGTTTTCTTTGAAATAGTTTGAATTCTGGAAAATTCAAAGTTTTTTTTTTATAATACAGAAAAACTGTTTTCTGTTTCATATGTAAAGTTAAAGTTTAAATTTGCAGGTGAAGATTTTAAACTGAGTTTTGGTTCGAATTTGAATATGAATTCAAATTTGATTTGTCTGGAATTTGAAATCCTTGATGGCTTTTAAATTTAAATTTAATTTTAAACTCTCAAGTGTGAATGCATTGTGTTTTGGCATTTGAATTGAAAGGTTAAGAATTTGAAACTAGGAGTTTAAAATGAATTCAATCTGAGTTTTTAAATCTGGATTTTAAATTTTTTAACTTCAGTTTTTAAATTAAAGATTTAAATTTAAATTGTTTTCAAATGGTTTGCATTTGAATTAAAGGTATAGATGATAGAAAGAATTTAAAGCTAAAATAAATTTGAAAGTTGAATTTCAAATGTTAAAGTAATTTTTAAATTGGTTTGAATTTAATTTGAATTGAAATTTAAATTCTTTTTAATCTTATTAACAAAGTATATGTTCTTGTAAACATATAAGATTAAGATTTGTATTGTTTTAGAATCTTATTTTAAATAAATTTGAATCTTTAAGTTTAAAAGAAATGTTAAATGGAATTTAATGTAAATTTAAAAACATTTTTGTGTTTAAATGCTTGATTTAATAAGAAATGTTTATCTAAAAGATAAATAAATGTTTAATGATTGGAATCATTTAATTACTAAGGTAATTTAGATAAATATTAATTATTTAATTAATTAATAATGTGGAAGTTTAATTAAAAAATTAATGATATTTAATTTGATTTGAGATTAATTAATTAAGTTTAATTAATCTATAATTAAGAACGGTTAACTAAATTTTAATTTATGATTAAGATTTATTTAATCAAGTGATTAATGATTAATTTAGATAATTAATTAAGAATAATTAATTGGGTTGAGTAATTAATGTATTTAATTACTGAATGGTTATTAATCAAGGGTGATTTATATATATGTAGGGTTTAAGTAATTAACTTGTGTAATTATCTTATAAGCTAATTACTCATTGTAATTAGAGATAGTTAATTAGGACTAATAAATGAAAGTAATCATGTAGGTAATAAATTTAAAACCACCCAGTTTATTCATCTTAATTGTAGATGCTGATTGTTATTGAATGTTGTGTGATGGATTGATATATTTGGTATGTGATGTGATGCTATGTGATACTTTGTGCTGATCTGCTATATTTGTGATGAATATGCTGTTGTATGAATATGAAACCCTTTGACCCGTAAAACGACATTTGAATTTCGATGCGACAGGGAGTCGGATTCCAGTTGGTTATCCGAAACCCACATCGAATCATATTAGTGAATTTTTGTGATTGATAATTTACTTTATCTATGAATCTGTTAATATAGATGAGCGTTATGGGTTATACCGCTTATCTTTATGATTGAATCTGTGATGATGATGTTGTGCACTATTGTGTTGAACCCCTGGACCACACTTATACACACACAAATATGGATTGCACGTGGAAATGGGTTAAGTCACAGATTTTGAAATTGTTTTAGAATTTGAATTTTTGAATCCAAAATAGTTTTGGAATTAGAATTGAGGTTTTTGAAAAAAAAATGAATTTCAAAAATAAAAGTTATGTGAATAACTTAATGGAGTTTTGAAATTTAAATAATTTGAGTTAAATTTGAATTCAATAATTGAATTGAATTCTATGATTTGGAAACTAGGGTTTTAAAAAGTTATTCAACTTATAAATGGGTTTATATGGGGTTTTTAAACCAATTTAAAAGTGATGTTTTGAAATTTAAAATTTAACCCAAGATTTTCAACTTGTATAAATCGGACTTTTCTGAAACGAAAACTGTTGTTTTCAAATAATAGAAGCTTTCATATAAGAAATGGATTTCCAATGTATGTTAAAAGGAATTCAAGTTTTGAAATGAAAATGGTATTCCAAGTTATAAATAAATCTTTGGAACGTGTTTTGAAAGCTATAAATTAAATCTTAAATTTAAAGATTTATTGAGTTAATCCAATTGAAATGGAAGTTGTTTTGAAATCTATGAATAGATCTTTGTGAAACTAGGTGAAACTTTATGAAATAAATCTTTTTGTTTAAAGATTTAAAATGGTAATTTGCTTAACCATTTGAAAGAAAAGTTTTGGATTTTATAAGTTGTGACTTAACTAAAATCCCATATCCATATGTTTTAAAATATGGCGCTCATTATTCGGTTTAGCCGGGAGAGGACCTAGTGTCATATAGCCCATTCCGAATAGTGATACGACGTTATGGATAGCAATTGAAGACCGGTGGTGAAGACCGGATATTTCCGAAAACAAAAGGGTAACTCATCGATTGTCTCTGCACTGGCTGATCCCCGGTATAGAGATCTCCATATGTGATGGGAAGTCCGGACGTGATTAGGGATTATCCGGATTTGCAAGGGCTTCTTCGGAAGTGCCTTCGGTTCTGTTCGAACCCGGGACAGACTTGTATGGTTGTATGTCCGACATTACACTTTGAGATATTAAACTGATCTCTATCAAATACATTTCTGCCTGGTGGCGGAGGATTTATTCTCTTAGCTTAACACCCTTCTCTGAGACGTACGAGCTCAGAGGTTATGTAGTTGATATTTATCAGTGATATTCCCAATTTGGTAATGTGGCATGCTGAGTGCTGCTGTGTGATGATCATTGGTTGATCATTTGTGATATGATCATTTGTTTGATCATTTATCTTTGTGATCATTGCTTTGGTCATCTGATTGACCCAAAGCATGGCTTTGTTGCACAAAGCGTAGCTTTGTGGACGAGACTGCATCAGGACCTCACTCCCCGGAAATGGTCGAAACAGGAAAGATGCGGCAAGGTTATGAGGGTCGCTCCCTTTAGGGTGTGTCATTCCCTTCTGGTAAAGGGTGGTATCAGGTATGGAGCCCTGGTATTTAACCTATGTGGTTGCTCCAATCTCATTTACTGTGTGGTTGTTGCTTTGAGGCGCCTCGGATAAAGGTCCCAAAGGACCGGGGGATGGCATATTCGTGTAGTAGTTACCTAGTTACAGAGGTAACCCGGCCTTGTGTTGGCAGAGATCTAACCGTAACGTTAGTTCTCGGGACGTCCCGCCAGAGGCGTACCCATGTGGCAATAGGAAGTTCCTTAGCCTGACCATTTGTTGGAAATCCATTCATCCAATACGTGCCTTGTACGGTTTTAGTTGTAGAACCTGCCATTTAACATGGCAGCTATAGTAGGCATAGTATCATGGTACCTATGCTGGCTAGGATTTATATTATAATTTCGAAAGATTTTCCACTATGCACTAGTAATAATATCAAAGGATTTTTCTCGTAGTAAGCATGTTTGACTATCATAAGGAGAAATCTCCCCCATGTGTGCGTTTGCATTGTGTGTGTGCCGGGAGGCCTTATGGTAGTTTCATTTTTCAAAAAGCATTGCGGATTTCAAATTTAAATCCTGTTGTTTGTTTTAAAAGACCAAATGTTTTTGTTTGCTCATACCAGTCCCATGACTGACCTGGAGTTTATTGTTCCTTTCCTAAACTCTGGGTGCCCACTATTTCCCACACGGGCAGTCTAGAGTTGGGGTTTTCAGATAATCAGTAGTAGGTGTAGATTCGATAGCTTTCAGCCTTAGGATTTGGCAATGACAATTGGATCGAGTTGCTTCTCTTCATCTTGATTTGGGAGTTCGAGCTATTTCTGGATTGGTGCTTTGAAGATGGAGATTACTAATACTGGAGTTCTTTCTTGAAGGCCATTTTGGAGATTTGTTCCGCTGCTGTGTTATCTTTTCTCTCCGCTGCTATTTCTTGTATCTCTGATGTATATTGATGTTCATTGTATCATTCTGTTGTATCAGATATTGTATCAAATGTTGTACATTGATATATATTATTCTTTTCTTCCGCTGTGTTATTTACTTAATGTGTTATAAGCTCCGGCGACTCGAATTTGAACGATCGAATCTGCGACATTCGAGTACAATGTGAAGTATGGATGTCGATTTTCGAACGCGAAAAATTCGAGCCGTCACACTATGTGTTGATAAGGGTAAAATAAATTGATTTTGAAAGCAATTGAATTAAATATGAGTTCAGTTTGCTTAAGAATAAATTAAATGTAAGCAATTGAGTTTTAAACCATTCAAATTGAATGAAAATGGTTTGTAAATTAATTGAAACAGTTGAATTAGTATGAAAATTGTATAAATTGCTTACGAAAAATGTTTGATGTGCATTTCTTTTAGGATTCATTTGTTTTAACCATTGCAATATAGTTAAACTGCATATATTTGGCACTTACATGTTTAAATTGAGTAAGTACATGTATCTAGAAGCCGTGTGACTGGATTTGGTTGTGCTATTTGCTAAAAAAAATAAGCCGCTCGCTTAAAATGCTAAATAAGGTACGCCTACGCAATAAAATTAGGAAATATGAACTGTTTTTGGTTTTTCCGACCGTGTGGGTCGATGTATATATGTTTATCTCTTTTGTCAAATTGCAAAAGCCCCTCCGTACAAAGGGGACTCTGCCAAAAAATTTCAGAAATTTTGGGAGTTAGAAATTTTTTTGAAATTTTTGGAAAATTTTGTTAAGGACAAACAAATTCAAATTGGAAACTAAAATAAGTTAGTAAATGAACCCAATTTAAAGTAATGACATGAATTAGTAATAAATGACAAATAAAATTTATATATGCAGAGTTAAAGATAAATTGAATTCATATGGAAATGAAAGAACCAATTTGAATAGTAATGGATATAAATTAAAGGAGAAAAACGAAAATAAATATAAGAAACATATTAAATGCTTATATTAACTGAAGTATGGAATGGTGCATTTCTTAATTGGAAGTTGATAATATAAATATATTCCAAGTTAATATTTGGATGAATAGATATTGGCATTTTGTGAAAAAGTCGATGATGTTTTGGGAATATTATGATTGGATATTAGTGCTAAGCAGGATATGCAGGTAATATAAAAGGAAAAGGGAATTGGATTTGATTTCAAGAAGATAAATTTGAAATGCTCGACGAAAAGGTATGTATTTAAATTTGGTATGAAATTTGATTGGGATTTGGATTGAGCCACTTGGCCTTTTGTTTTCTTTTTGGATTTGGGAGGCCGTAGAGCCATTTTGTAGTAGTACCGAGCTAGCCATGCAAAGGAGACGCTGGCGAAATTTTTCGGGAATTTAGGGAGATAGAAAAATTTTGAGAAAAATTTGATAATTCAAGATTTAGTTTTAAATTGAAACTTGAATGGTGAAACGAATAGTATAGTTTGAAGCTATGGGAGAGTTGAGAAGTTAATAAGAATGATAGCGGGTCTATAATGAAAGACATGTTATGGTAAGTTGATGAAATTGTTTTGTTTTGGAAAAAAAATAGTAACGGGTATTGGACCATTCTTCCTAATTAGTAATTTCGGGGACGAAATTCTTTTAAGGGGGGAGGAATGTGACGACCCGGAATTTTTAAGCATTTGTAATGGGAATATTTAATTGATTTTAAATATTTAAAGGTTAATTATTAACTTAAATTATGAATATCATAATTTATTTGGCAATTAAATTATTGAATTAAATAATTTGAATTTGGATAAAATATTGAATCTGGAATTCTAAGCCTATTAAAAATAATTTGAAGGTTTATAGAATTTATATTGATAACATTGAAGGTAATAGAAGTAGTAAAATTGAAATTAACAGTAGTTTGTTCAGCTTTAAAATTTATACTGTTTAAATTGAATTTAAAAATAGCCTTCCAAGGCACAGTCTCGGAATCCGACGAAACCGGTTCCATTGGATCCGTGATATTTTATTATTATCGGATTTCAAATTTCGTATTGATTGGAATTAGTGTGTGTGTGTATGAAGTATAAACGTGCTGGAAATTTAATTGATAATAATCCAAGAAAATTTAATTTAAATTGATTAAGCTTCTAGTTTACGCCAACGTTTTCCCTTATCTTCTCGTTTACGCCTTTGTCCTTCTAACAAGAATCAAACCCTTGTCCATTTGAACGAAGCCCTTCTTCTTAAAAAAAAGGGGATAAATGGCGTACGAACGAATTTAGTCCTAAATCGAAAAAAAATGTAAAACTTCTCAGCCGAAAAATAATAATAATAAGTCTCGAGACCATTTTCTTGTTCGTTCAAAATTCATGGCCGCGAGTTATCAGTCTCCTTTCTCTTCTTCATCTTTACTAATCGAATGAATTCTAACCGAAGCCGAAGTTCCATTTTCTTCAATCGAAATCAAACCACGTCCATGCTCCTGCAAATCAGTGTATTCTCATTCGAGATTATGAAGCCGAGATTCAACTCAAGCTCGAAAGTGATTTTGAGGTGTCGCAATTCTAGTAGCGGACTAGTGGGCGATTTTGGCAGCGACGTCGTGCAGTGATGATGGCGGTCGCGATGGTTGAGGGTCACGTGAATCTAGGGCTTGGTTTCGTGATTTTTGACTGCACGGTGGGGGCAAGCGTTCGTGTTTCGAGCCTTACTGTAAGGTATTATGTTTACTCCAATTTATTTAAAAATCAGAAGACAAGTAGTTTTTAAAAAAATATATATATATATAAGAATTTTTTTATTTATATAGTGGAGTCAAGCTTTTAATTACAGATGTGTGTGTATATAGATATAGAAACAGGAAAATATAGTTAGAGAAGATTTAATGTACAATACGATATAAAATAATTTATTCTTTTTCAATTCAAAGATATATATATATATATATATATATATATATGTTTACACATTTTTAATTTCCTAGGTTATTTTAATATGATGTATTAAAGCGATTAAATTATTTAATCATTTGGTAACTGAAAAATCAAATTACTAGTCAAAACCAAATGATTTATTTAAAGTTTGATGATTAGCTAATGGGATTTATTAAATTTAATTGTTTATTTACAGTTTAAGTTATAGGTTTAAATTTAATTATTTGTTTAGATTAAATCTTTTGTTAAAATGGGAACTATTAAAATGAATCACTAGTAAATTAAATTCATCAAAGAAGAATTTAATTATTCGACTGGTTCGAATATTAATGAAATCGTCTATTGTTATACAAGGTTAAATTCTGAAAGAAATCAAACCGGTGTGGATCGGATTACAAATCTTTGGTAAAAGGTGAGTAAATCTCACTCAGTTAAATTCAAATTTAAATAATTAAATTTAAATAATTATTTGAAATGGTTGAGTTGATTTATGTGCTGTAATGTGGTATATATATTTGGGATTGGCATTTTATATTGTGCTAACATCTGTGGATGCAGGGAGAACAGGTTGGAGGGATCCAACAGGACCCCTCAACTTTTATTTAAATTATTTAATATTCTCTGTTCTGAATATTTGATATCCTGAATTAATTATGTGGAAATATTGAATGCCATGGCTTGATTGTTATAATCGGGCAATAATGAATTACCAAATATATAATTTGAGTTTGAGAAGGAAAATAAAAGAAGGAAATTGTAAGTAAAATAATTATAGAAAAGTTGAATAAATTTATGAATGAACTGGAAAGAAAATAAAGTGACTGTAAAATTTTAATAAATAAATCTTGAGTATGGAAAGGGAAATTTAAATAAACAGAAAGTTAATGGAACTTAAACTTCAATGTTAATTGTTTAAAAGAACAAAACATTTATTTTAAATTTAGGATTTTAAATTTTTCAAGAAGAATAAAGAAGAATTGGGAATAACCTGCAATTTGTATATTTCAGCTAAAGGATTTAAAAATCAAACTGAAAATAACAATAACGTTCATAATTAATTAATTTTGAAATGAACTGATAAGTAAAGAAATTTATTTCAAAC
Source organism: Allium cepa (assembly GCA_030765085.1). Classification (NCBI taxonomy): domain Eukaryota; kingdom Viridiplantae; phylum Streptophyta; class Magnoliopsida; order Asparagales; family Amaryllidaceae; genus Allium; species Allium cepa. The sequence goes on along the minus strand of CM060929.1, from coordinate 700,228,594 downwards.
GGAATAAATTGGGAATCAATTTGGAGAATTGATTTAAGTGATTGAGATTGGAAATCTCTCTCTGAATAATCAAGTACGTTTTCAAAGTAAATTTTTAAGTATAAATTAAAGGTTTAAAGTTGTTTAAGAAAAATGTTTTGAAAAATTTACTATGTCTAGATATTTAAATTTTAAAGTAAATATTTCTTTTTAATCTATTATAGCAATAATTATTTAAAGAGTGATAGTATTTTATTTTTAAGAAGTGAAAAATCTAGTATTATATTTTATTTAGTAACCTTATTTTCAAATATTCATATAGTATGTGTTTTTAACAAATCTTTGAAGTAGTTTTAGAATATTTAAACTATGTCTCCAAAGTAAAGTATTTTAAATTATTTTAGAAAATCTATTTTTGTGCTTGGTGATTTCAGAAGAGATAGAAAATAATTGGGAAAGTTTATTCTGAAAGGAAAGATGGTTTTGAAACTGTTTTCAAAGGATTGAAAATAGAAATATATCTTGTGAAGATATTTTTGAGATTAATAAATAATTTGAGAGAAATTATTTATTGTTGGATGGTTGTTTGTGAATATTAATTGATAGTTAAATAGCCGACTATCAATATTGGCCAAATGCGTTAATCATTTCGAAGAGACCGGGATCGAGATTAATTTCTCGGAAACCACTTCGATCCGGTTTGTACGATTCGTGAAAATGATTTTGGATTCGAAGATGGACCAGTGAAGTGCAAGGGCTAGTCGCTACTAATCCTAAGGATATTTCCAAAATGGATGTAGTAGGAATAGTGCCTTCGGTTCCGTTCGAACCCGGGACGGACTTGTATGGATGAATTCTTGCGAAACATCGTCAGGTGGACGATGGGCATTCTAAGGGATATATTCTAAAAAGGTAACGCTTAACCTCAAGCCTCATCAAATGGGAATGACTGAAAATCAGGGGTTATGCAGCAAGGCTAGGTGGGTAGCACCCAAGCAGGGTGAGGTCATTCCAGTCTAGATGTCCCTTTTTATTTCGGCTTAGTGGGCGGTTGCTGATCCCAACCGCGGAGTGATCTCACTCGGGATTATCCAGTAAGGGATAGTCCCGGCCTTGTGTTGTAGGGGAGCGGGCGTACTCTCGGTACGGTGATCTAGGCCCCGTACTGTGACAGGTGGTACCCCAGTGCCTAGTCAATAGTTGGAAATTCATTCTCCCTACCAGTCTTGTACGAGTTTTGTTTGTATTACCCACTCTGTGGCTAGTAGCTGGAATTTAATAATGTAACAATTTCTGCTATTTTATAAGTATTTGTATATAGACCCTATTATAATATCCGAGGATTTCTACAAAAATTGTTTTAGCGATCGTAAGGTAAAAACCCGACATGTTTATGTGTGGCGTGGTCTTACGAGATGCTTTTTTGTTTTCAAAGAATTTTTGAAACTTTAATAATCAATTGGGTGTGATTTTCTCACGCTGGTATTCCAGACTGACTCGGGTGTTATTTAACTGTAATGCTCGGGTCAGACCAAGTATTATAGGATTCAGGATATATGCTATGGAGCTCAGGAGACGAGCTGGATTGACGATACGTACATTCGTACTTATTTATATACATATGTCGCGGTGTTGAGTTGTTGTGTATCCATTTGTATAATATTGATGTTGAGCTGTGATTGATGTACTATGATGATGTAATATATGTAAAAAGAGATATTTGACTTTTGAGTAAAGATCATTTATTATCTATTATATTTTATTCCGCTGCGATGGTTAGATTCTGATGTTGATTTTGTTTTCTCTTCTTCTACCTCTTCTTCTTAAACCCTAATGGTTCGTATTTCTGTACAACTTGAGTTGTTTAGGTAGAATAGTGATAACTTAAGGGGTACGGATTTGCGAGCTGTTACAATATATGTAATCTTTGTTGTCAATTGTATTTTACATTTACATATGTAAAAAGATATGAAAATAATTCACATAAAGAGACAATTGATGTAAGAGTAAGTTAGAAGATAAATAATGGAAAGTTAATTTATGTGTTGCAATTAAATCAGATCAAATCTAAGTTAAAAAGGAAATTTGTAGTGTAATGCTACTTTACCTTTTTCTGACAATCACAAATTAAACAATTAATTTAATATCATAAGGAATTTCAAATCTATATGTAGCAAACATCCAAATTACTTTAAAAAGAAGAAGTTTATGTTACATCTAAACTTGAAAAAAATATAATAAACATACAGGAAATTTGAAGTTTTATAATTAAAGTTATTGGCCCTAATGATGTAAATCTATTTGAAACATAACTTTATATTTAGTTATATACAAATATGTAATGAACTGAAACTTAATTTTGAAACATGAAATTGAATTAATTGGAAACAAATCAACCAACCGAATTTTTTTTAATATTGATTTATAATTTCAAGGAATGAAGAAGATTTGATTAATTTATATATAGACACATACATACATATGTGATATATGTACACAAAATTTTATAATTTAATATATTAAAATTTGATCCATGATAAAAAAGGAATGAGAGTGACAACAAGAGTGAGTTATTAAGACGAAGAAGATTTATAACAATACACAATATGATAACAAACAATAGGATTTATTTCAGATCTCAAATGAAATAAAACAAAAATTATTTGGGATAAATTATTAACCAAAAAAGATTCAAGAAATTAATTCCATAACAATTAGTTATTTCATATCCAATTAAATTATCAACATTCAAAACCATATAAAAGAGAACTCATATTCATTCACAGTACATAGAACAATTTTAAAATTAATTTTAATAAATGACTTCAATTTACATATATGAGAAAATCTTATTTTAAACATCATGAATGAACTATAAACTGACCTGATAAACCTTGTACTTCATCACGCCTTGATTTGTTGGCTCTCCTTAGATTTCAAATAAATCAGCGTCCTACCTTGCAAGAGAAGGATGAACCACCATTCTTTAATTTAATTTTATGTGATTCAAATTAGTTTTGATGCTTTTTGAAAGAAGTTTCAGCTATAAAAGAATGATAGAGAAAATGAAGAAAAGTTATGTTCTGTTAAAGAAATCAAATGAGGAGATTTTTTTTTAACAGAATTAAAGGAACATTTCCCATTCTCTTATCAAAACTTCATTCTTTAATTTCTTTTTAAATTTCGATCAATTCAATTAATTGATTTCCTCTTCTTACCGTTATATGGTTGATTCAACCACATTCTTAATGTCTAAATCTTCAAAAAAGGTTTATGTAATTATTTTATTATTTAATCACTGTTTAAAATTATACCGATATCATATATCGATATATACAAATATGACTTTTATATATGTATTTAAATAATTACCAACAACATTCAAAATATCAAATAAATTAACAATAATTAATATTTCATAAATATTAATTAATTTAACCAATTTATAACGTTTTACAAATTCATTGAATCATGTGGTTTTTGAAGAAATCACAGATGCGGTTACGCAACTCGATAGTGTGAATTCAGTCAATGATTAATATTGAACAACTCAAATATCATCGTTCACACATCACCTTAGCTAATGCAGTGATTGTTTGGTTGAATTCATCACTTACAAGTCTTTTTTGTAAAATCAAATTTCACAAACATTTAAGTGGTTCTTTTTAGTGACGATTATTTACACCAATTCTTTTCATCAAAACTGTATTACTTTAGACTTATGAAATTTTATAATGGACAAAATTCCAATATCATCCTTATTCAACTTTATAGTCGAAACAAAAGTCCTTAGTTTAATAAGTATTATTATTATTAACCGAACTACCATGATAAGAGAATTTGGCTATGAGTTGATTTTAGTTGAATGTGATAGTAATCCTATATAATCGAGGAGATGAATCCTTTATTGAATAGTGTTTCACTTCCAATACTTCCACTCAACCCAGCTATACTCTTTCGATGAACGTAATGCCCAATTTTAACTATAATTAAAGCAGAGCTTTCATATTAAAGATCGATAGTATTCTCAAGTCAGCAAAACTGTGTAAATTAGTCACTTCGATATTTTCTGTTTGACCTTAGTTAAATTAACTTACAGAAAACAATCGAGTAAGTCATTCTATATTTATTCAATAATTATTAGTACGAACCCATTGGCACCCCTTGTAGTCATGAGTAATACACCCTCCAACATTTGGATGGAATTACATATCGTAGTTGTTAGTACCTTCGGTATTGGTTTTGATGATAACAACTATAGACATTAGTAAAATATAAATATTAATGTTTTATCAAGTTATATATAGTATATAGTGCAAGATATTAGAAAGTGTTGACTAAAATGACTGCACAATATCAAGAGTAGACTCAAGATGTTGATATAGAGTTTCAAGAGTTGGAGAATGAAGACTCATGAGTATTGAAGAGTACAAGATTTTAAGATATTTTAGTTAAGTTATAAAGTCATAGAATTTATTTTATAACCTTGGTAGCACTTTTATAATCTTTCTCCCCTTCTGTAATTTTGTTTTAATTGTTTTTCAAATATCCTACTTTAAAATAATCTTTTCGAAATATTTCTCAAAATGATTTTCAATTTCTTATACTTATAAAGATATTATTTTAGTGCTTTTTAGTCTATATATATTGAATTTTTATTTAGATTTTAATAAGTTATAAATATATTGATTTATATATATTAAAATTTTCAAAATTATTATATAACTTTTTATTAAGTTTTATAATGATTAAAATATGTATTTTTAATGTATAAACTAAGCTTAATTGATTTTACAAAGTATTAAACTATTTTACAAAAAAAAAATTCGAAATAATGTTTTGAAGTATTTTAGAATTTTAAAAAGATTATGTCGAGGTATTATGTATGTATGACGACATAGTTGCCGATTTTTTCAAAATTTAAACTTCAAAAGAAGTGGCATTATGTTGTATCTCTTCATAAATGGATATGACTGTTGTTCCTCTATAAATACCAAACTTCCAAACGAATTTTTAATCATCATTTTCTTATTCATCTCTCCTTTTTCCACTCTTTAATTTTCTAAATCAAAATATACCCAAACTTTGCTGAAATTCATCTAAAAACAAATTCAAGCATCACTATTTTGGTTCTCTTTCATCTACTCCTTGATTTCTCTCGTCTCACTCGCTCAAACCAGGATCAAAGTGCTATTTAAGAGTTATAGGACCGATTGTAATGAAGATCGAAGATCCGAGTCTGTAAGACTCAATCAAATCATAATGCTATACTTGTGGGTTTGATTATAGTCCGTAAAATCAATTGGGTGTGCTTAGTAGCCCGTAAATCTAGTAGGTATGCTTATAGTCCGGAAATCAAGCAACTTTACCCAAAAGTTGGGATTTTGGAGGGTGTGTTTAGTAGCCTTGAAATAGAGATAGTATTTTCATTTACTAGTTGAAAAGAAATCCGTACAAGGAATTTTGCGGGATTTGGATGTAGGATAACTGCGAACCAGTACAAAATCCCGGTATGTTCTTTCCTTTTAACTTTTCCTACATTTACTTTTATCGCATGATGATTCTATGATTGTTAATTACATCATTTCAAGTGGAATCTTAAAGAATTTGAAAACTATTCATATGATCCATTAAACACTATTCACCCCTCCTCTAGTGTTAATTTAACCTTAAGATCCCTATTCTACTGACTCACATTTGGTATTAGAGCACTGGTTTTCAAAGTATTCATCATATAATTTTTGAAAAGGTTTAAATGGCTACCGATATTGGTAATAGTACCATTAGTAAGACTGTTAATGTAATGACCTGCCTTTTGGACGGTTTAAATCGATGATAAACCACACGTGTCAGACTCAAACCATACGAAGGGGCAGGTTGAGGTGGGGTAAATAAGAAAAAGCAGAGAAAGAAAGAAAACAAATACAGAATCTGCAACAGAATGACAAAATATAATAATCGAATAAACAGTTCATGAAGCTGTTTATAAATAACATTGATTAAACCTTTTATAATACAGATTAGAGTTACATACCTTAAGAATAAATAATAAATAAATGCAGTGGAACAACATGATACAGTGGAATAAATGTTGAATATGCGCTTATATGATTTTTGTTTGATGATAATAAACATATATACATTCGTTTAAATGTATTTGATAATATACTATTCTATTTTTCACAGTTTAAATAAATATTTGTTGAATAAAATAAATTACACAGAATTTGAATTCAAACAGATATTTTATTCAAATAAATATTTATTACAACTTTGAATAGTACAATTTCAAGCTCTCACTATAACTATACAACTTTGATACAAATTCAATTACATCACTATTTTACATATCATCACCTCACTACATATCACTCACACTCGTATTTATCTTCAACTTCATTCCAGTTTGAATCCAGCATCTGAGCAATCTGCAAAAATATAAACCAACGCAGTAAAATTGAAAAAGAAATATTTTTGCAAATTCAAAAATAAAAGATAATTTTTGAAAATATGATTTGCCTCAGTTATTTGGGTTGTTCGTCATAATTTAAATTTGAATTCATCATACACGAACAACTTGTGACATACACAGTATATTACTGTATATGCCACAAGGCCGTGCACGCCGATATATACACTTGATTGATTTACAGGGACAGGCGAGCACAGGCCAAACCCAAATGAAAAACCGGGTTCAACTCACGTGCAATAACATTGAAAATCACGACACGAGCACAAGGTCAAACCCGAGTTTTGAAACTGGATTCAACTCAAGTAAAATTTCAAAAATCAACAAGAAGTGGCCAAGAACTCAACAATGTCTGGACAACATAGATGAACAGTGCAAGCATGAAGTATGCACAGCAAATAACATACACCAAAGCTAACAGCAGTGCCAAGAAACTCAAGTGCTACCAGATAACAAACAAGCATGAAGCAGTCATCACAACTTCAACAGTCTCAAGGCTACAACACCAAGTATACATGGATGCAGATTACAAGACAGTCTGCAAGCAAGTTCAAGTGATGAAGCACTGCAACTCAAAGAGCTCAAATGCATACATGAACAAGCAGTGCACCAATGAACCATCAAAGAATGCAACACAGTGAAGAGACCAAGTGCACGATTAAATTGACGATGAATACAACTTGAAGCATACAAGCTCAATGAAGATTGCAGCAATATACAGATGAACTAAAGTATGGAACAAATGCAACTTGGACTGAAACAAACAAAGACTACAGCAAAAACTGAACCAATGACACGGCAATGCTCAAGACCGAAGCAAACTACTTAACAATGCACAAGTGAAGTTAAGGTCTGACCACACATCAAATTTGCTATCAAGTACGCAGTAGCAAAGAAGTACTGATCAATGAATGCAACTGAAACAAATGCACAACAATGCAGCACAATTCAGATAACATGTCAAAGACCAACTGCGTAATGCAAATAAATTCGAACCAAGTATGGCAGTGAAACTCAAGCGAGTAAGTACAAACTGATGCATGACGAATCAGACAAGCAATGAAAATATAAAAGGTATGTATCAGACTCTCCACCGAGAAAACAATGAATCAACAATGCTTGAAGACTGCAGCATCAATTAAACGGCCAATATAAATGCACATAGCAAGCTACATGAAGACAGAGCTCAAGACTACAACTCAAAGTTCAATGCAGACAGCATAATGATCCAAACAACAACAAATTCGATGCAACCATACATGAACGGGCAGTACACAGTGAAACAGGGTGACTCAGGCAAATATACAGATCAAACAACAAATGTCACTGTGATTTCGACAAACCACTAAAAGTATCAATAACTGAGCCGATAAATCAAAATATATAACCAAGTCAAAGCCGATGGTCATCACAAAATCCAAGTCAAAGTCAACCAGAGAAAACCACGAAATTAATCAACACCGTAATGTACATTGACCAAGTTAAAGCCGTGACGATCAAGTTATGATAATATACGCTTTTTTGAACAAGTCAGTTCAATCATCAATTGTTCAAGCATAATCATACGGCAGAGAAAAAATAATTGACAAATTCAAATCATCAGAACGAACGAGAATATAGGAATTCGATTCCTATTTAAACACAATCATCATCGGCAATTTAAAATCCATCGAGTTCAAGTACGAAAGATTAGAAGAAGCAAAAAGCACAAATTACATACCGAAGCAATCGAACTCGATCAAGGAGGAGAAGCCGCAAACAATTGAAGCAAATCAGAGAAACAGTGATTGCAATCAACCAACAAAGGCAGCGACTTCAAACCCTAATTTAAGAGCACGGCATCAAAGGGACGAATCCCTAAATCTGCAAGAGGAGCGGCCATTTGATTCACGAACGAAAAATAAAAGAGACGGGTCGAGTTACAAAGGGGGCCGGCTTCTAAAGAGTGTTTTATTTAATAAGGGCTTTAAATTTAAAATTAGGGTTATTTTATTTTAATTTGTTTTGTTTTGTATTTTCTTTTTAAACCGTTATTTTTCTAGTCGTGTTACTAGGGGACAAGCTACGTGGCGTATCTTGAGAATTCGCAACTCGGTAGTTGAGTTGTGGCAGGGTTTTGAGCGTAGAGTTAGATTAGTCAATAGCGGGTATAGCGAGTTTACGTGTGTAAGCGAGGGACTATCTAATTTCTAATAGAAACCTTGGGGGCAGCACGTAGGCAGGGTTTTGCCGAAGCTGGATAAATTCGGTGTTGTTCTGTTTTATTCTGTTATTTATATTCTGCGATATCTGTGCTGCTATTCTGTGATCTGAATTGAAATTAATTCATAAGCTTCTGCGATTAATTTTTATAATTTACACAATCACCCTATTCACCCCCCCTCTAGGGTGAAATCGATCCTACAAGTGGTATCAGAGCTAGGAACAAAAGCCGTTTTTGTTTTAAAAATTTGATTTTACAAAAATCAATTTTTGTTTTAAAAATTCGTGTTTCAAAAAAATTGGTTTTTGTTTTAAAAATTTGAATTTTTAAAATGGCTTCTTTTAATAATGCTTTTGCTGAAGGTCAATCCATAGTTAGACCACCAATGTTCAATGGTGAATATGCTTATTGGAAAAATAGAATGCAAATTTTTCTGAAAACCATTGACGCTTGGAATATTGTTGAGACAGGTTATAGAATACCAACTATAACTATAGATAATCAGGAAATAGAGAAACCAAAGGAACAATGGACAGAACTAGAAAATAAATTACAAAATACTAATGCCAAAGCTATGAATTCTATTATCTGTTCATTGGATCAATTTGAATTTAATCGTGTCTCACATTGTCTAACTGCGCAGGAAATATGGCACATACTAGAAGTGACTCACGAAGGAACATCTCAAGTCAAAGAATCTCGCCTTGCAATGCTAAGCAGCGAATACGAGAACTTCAAAATGGCGAAGGAAGAAAATGTCAAAGAGATGTACGGACGACTCTCCAATATCGTATACAAATCAAAAGCTCTCGGAAAAACATACACCGAATTAGAAATAGTCCGGAAAATCCTCAGAGTCCTTCCACGAAGCTTTGAAGCAAAAGTAACTGCCATACAAGAATCGAAAGATTTAAAACAACTTAAAGTTGAAGAACTCATCGGAAATCTCACCACTTATGAGCTAGAAATGAAATTCAAAGAAGAGCGTGAAGGAGGTGACACTCAAAAGAAATCAATAGCTCTCAAAGGAACGACCAAAAGTGATGATGATAACGATGAAGATGATGGAGCAGCAGAATTGGAGCTGTTAATAAGGAAATTCAAAAAATGGAATCAAAAACATGGTAATTCAGCTCGAATTCAAAAAGCAAAAAGCAGAATAGCCAAAGCACTAGACTACTCGGAAGAACAAAAGTTTATTTGTTATAATTGCAACAAACCCGGCCATATCATGCCCGATTGTCCACGAATTAAATCTAGCCATGGAAAGAAACAGAAAAAGAAAAGTTTTGCAGCCACTTGGGATGAAATAGACGAGAATGATCAAAGCACTGGCAGTGAAAGCGAAAAGGCAGAATTGTGTCTTCGAGGTGATACAACTGACAGTGACGATGACGAGCCAAGTGAGGTATCAAAACTTACCCATTCTGAGTTGCTTATATATTTTCATGAAGTAAACGGTTGTTTTGAACAACTTAGGGAAAAATACGCCAAACTTGAATCTCAAAAAGATACTTTGATAGAATGTAATAAACAACTTGATCAATTAGTTAAAACCTATCAAAGTAGGATCCCTAAGTGTGATAAGTGTCCAAGATTTGATGAAGAAATTAAAAAATCAGAAATTAAAATAAAATCGCTTGAAAATGAAATTCTGATTTTAAAGGAGAATGAAAATACTAGGAGAGAGAATTCTATTAAAAAGTGCACACAATTGTTAAACGAAAATGAATCTCTCAAATCACAAGTCCAACAATTGTCAACGACTTTAGATAAATTTTCAAAAAGTGAAAAATCATTGAATATGCTATTAGGAAAGCAAACTGTTAATACGGTTAAACAAGGACTTGGATATAATAGTTCGAAAATTGTTGAAAACAAGATTAATCAAGAAAATTCAATGTGCACGATTTGTAGAAAATATGGACACAATCGCAATAATTGTTGGTATAGACCCAAACATGTGAAAACTATACCGATTTGGGTTCCAAAAGGCACAAATATAAAATCTCTCAAAGTTAAACAAATTTGGGTGCCGAAGGGAACAATTATAAATAGTTTTGGGTCTTTACAAAATTGTTTTTCAAAATTTTCTGCCACTAACAACCATGGACCTATAAAAACAAATATGTCACATAAATCTTTCATCATGTAGGTGTGGTGGCAGGCTAAGGAACAACAATAGTGTTCTCTGGATTTTTTGGCTATTCCAGAAACACAACGGACGACGAAGCAAAGTTCCTTAGCCTAGTATAAAGGTGACAGAATCACAACGGACAACAACGAAAAATATCGTAAAGGTAAAACAGGTAATGGTATGTTTTAAACGATATATTAAATGTGATAATCTGCACCGTATTCTGAATTAAAATCAGCCGGTATTGAGATGATGAAAAGATGGTGATTTTGACTTTGACTTATTCTACGTAGTTGGCCAATTATATTCTTATGCCAAAAAACACTATAAAAATCTCTAGATTTTTTTGAATTACTTCATATATATCGGTTTGGATTAAAAATAGTGTTTTGTTGGATAATACATTTGGTTATAATACGGCTAACTCCTTATTCACGGTTTTTCTGATTATTTACACGGCTTCAATTCAATTTCAAAAGAATGTCATTTAAATTGCTGAAAAAATTAAGTTTGAAATTTTTGGTGCACACTTCATGTTTTGGTCTATAAAATTCAATTGATGATAATTTTTGAGTGAAAGAGAAATTCAGATGCAGATTACATTGGTAATCTAGTTGATAGAAAAATTACTAGTGAAACGTGATTTTTTATTGAGACATTTAGTAACTGCATCATTTTTCAAAGAAAATATCTGCATATTTTCATTTCAAATAATTTTCAAATAGCAGAAAATTCTCTTTTAAAACCCCTGGAGAAAATCATGTTTGACCATAGTTTCAGGTTAGTCATTTTTGAAAAATTAATTTCATAATTATTTTTGAATTTGATTTTAAATGACTATTTTGATTAATCTGACTCCCTAATGTTTATCGAAAAGAAAAATAGTGATTGAAAAAGTGATGAGTGTTAATGTTGATCAAATATTATGACTCGAGACGGTATAATTAATGAATTTATTTAGAAATTTAAACAAGAGTTATAAAACTGTTTGTTGGTAAAAATTCCATGACCATCTCTATATCTATCATATTTCTAACGACCATCACCCATCAAAATTCTATATAGTTTGTCGATATGTGGTACTTTAAACAGGAATCGTTCGTTTTTCATTTTCACATTTTTTTAAAATAAAAAAATTAATTAATAATAATAATAAATAAATACCAAAGTATTCACTCTCATTTAAAAGTCCTCACGGTTATGCATGGGTGAATTACTTGGAATTTGTTATGTGCTTCCATGCTCATTTAAAAGTCCTCGCGGTTATGCATGTATGGAACGCATATCAAAAGTTGATTTGTAAAATAAACAAGTTGATTCTAATCCCATTTAAAAGTCCTCACGGTTATGCGTGGTTAGAAGATACTTGAATTCATTTTTTTTTTAAATAAAATTGGAATACTACTAATCTCATTTAAAAGTCCTAACGGTTATGCATGGTTAGTAGATATTCAAATTCCTGATATAAATATACCACAAATAGACACAACTGTATGGTTTTATATGATGACATCATTTTCATCATTCTAAAAGTGGAATATGCGCCTAACAAAATATTTATGATTTTTGTTTGATTTTTTATTGAAATTTAATATTTATATTCAATTGAGTTTTATTGTTGAATTAATATCGATAACTTTATCTCTATTTTCTCTAACACTATTACTCTTTTGCTGATAACAAAAGGGGGAGAGAAAATTTAAGATTTTGTCTAATAAAATCAAGCAAAGGTCAAATAATTTTCCATTTGCATATAGGCTCATTTATATATTTTTATTTGTATGCATATATGTAGGGTGAGTTATGTGTAGAGAGGAAGCATTTAAATAGGGGGAGCAATTAGGATATATCAATGATCAAATACATTTAACATATTCAAAATCTTAAATATATGTTCGTTATCATCAAAAGGGGGAGATTGTTGAATATGTGCTTATATGATTTTTGTTTGATGATAATAAACATATATACATTCGTTTAAATGTATTTGATGATATACTATTCTATTTTTCACAGTTTAAATAAATATTTGTTGAATAAAATAAATTACACAGAATTTGAATTCAAACAGATATTTTATTCAAATAAATATTTATTACAACTTTGAATAGTACAATTTCAAGCTCTCACTATAACTATACAACTTTGATACAAATTCAATTACATCACTATTTTACATATCATCACCTCACTACATATCACTCACACTCGTATTTATCTTCAACTTCATTCCAGTTTGAATCCAGCATCTGAGCAATCTGCAAAAATATAAACCAACGCAGTAAAATTGAAAAAGAAATATTTTTGCAAATTCAAAAATAAAAGATAATTTTTGAAAATATGATTTGCCTCAGTTATTTGGGTTGTTCGTCATAATTTAAATTTGAATTCATCATACACGAACAACTTGTGACATACACAGTATATTACTGTATATGCCACAAGGCCGTGCACGCCGATATATACACTTGATTGATTTACAGGGACAGGCGAGCACAGGTCAAACCCAAATGAAAAACCGGGTTCAACTCACGTGCAATAACATTGAAAATCACGACACGAGCACAAGGTCAAACCCGAGTTTTGAAACTGGATTCAACTCAAGTAAAATTTCAAAAATCAACAAGAAGTGGCCAAGAACTCAACAATGTCTGGACAACATAGATAAACAGTGCAAGCATGAAGTATGCACAGCAAATAACATACACCAAAGCTAACAGCAGTGCCAAGAAACTCAAGTGCTACCAGATAACAAACACGCATGAAGCAGTCATCACAACTTCAACAGTCTCAAGGCTACAACACAAGTATACATGGATGCAGATTACAAGACAGTCTGCAAGCAAGTTCAAGTGATGAAGCACTGCAACTCAAAGAGCTCAAATGCATACATGAACAAGCAGTGCACCAATGAACCATCAAAGAATGCAACACAGTGAAGAGACCAAGTGCACAACTAAATTGACGATGAATACAACTTGAAGCATACAAGCTCAATGAAGATTGCAGCAATATACAGATGAACTAAAGTATGGAACAAATGCAACTTGGACTGAAACAAACAAAGACTACAGCAAAAACTGAACCAATGACACGACAATGCTCAAGACCAAAGCAAACTACTTAACAATGCACAAGTGAAGTTAAGGTCTGACCACACATCAAATTTGCTATCAAGTACGCAGTAGCAAAGAAGTACTGATCAATGAATGCAACTGAAACAAATGCACAACAATGCAGCACAATTCAGATAACATGTCAAAGACCAACTGCGTAATGCAAATAAATTCGAACCAAGTATAGCAGTGAAACTCAAGCGAGTAAGTACAAACTGATGCATGATGAATCAGACAAGCAATGAAAATATAAAAGGTATGTATCAGACTCTCCACCGAGAAAACAATGAATCAACAATGCTTGAAGACTGCAGCATCAATTAAACAGCCAATATAAATGCACATAGCAAGCTACATGAAGACAGAGCTCAAGACTACAACTCAAAGTCCAATGCAGAGAGCATAATGATCCAAACAACAACAAAGTCGATGCAAACATACATGAACAGGCAGTACACAGTGAAACAGGGTGACTCAGGCAAATATACAGATCAAACAACAAATGCTACTGTGATTTCGACAAACCACTAAAAGTATCAATAACTGAGCCGATAAATCAAAATATATAACCAATCAAAGCCGGTGGTCATCACAAAATCCAAGTCAAAGTCAACCAGAGAAAACCACGAAATTAATCAACACCGTAATGTACATTGACCAAGTTAAAGCCGTGACGATCAAGTTATGATAATATACGCTTTTTGAACAAGTCAGTTCAATCATCAATCGTTCAAGCATAATCATACGGCAGAGAAAAAATAATTGACAAATTCAAATCATCAGAACGAACGAGAATATAGGAATTCGATTCCTATTTAAACATAATCATCATCGGCAATTTAAAATCCATCGAGTTCAAGTACGAAAGATTAGAAGAAGCAAAAAGCACAAATTACATACCGAAGCAATCGAACTCAATCAAGGAGGAGAAGCCGCAAACAATTGAAGCAAATCAGAGAAATAGTGATTGCAATCAACCAACAAAGGCAGCGACTTCAAACCCTAATTTAAGAGCACGGCATCAAAGGGACGAAGCCCTAAATCTGCAAGAGGAGCGGCCATTTGATTCACGAACGAAAAAATAAAAGAGACGGGTCGAGTTACAAAGGGGGCCGGCTTCTAAAGAGTGTTTTATTTAATAAGGGCTTTAAATTTAAAATTAGGGTTATTTTATTTTAATTTGTTTTGTTTTGTATTTTCTTTTTAAACCATTATTTTTCTAGTCGTGTGACTAGGGGACAAGCTACATGGCGTAGCTTGAGAATTCGCAACTCGGTAGT
Source organism: Allium cepa (assembly GCA_030765085.1). NCBI lineage: Eukaryota > Viridiplantae > Streptophyta > Magnoliopsida > Asparagales > Amaryllidaceae > Allium > Allium cepa. The sequence goes on along the minus strand of CM060929.1, from coordinate 700,213,410 downwards.
TGAGTTGTGGCAGGGTTTTGAGCGTAGAGTTAGATTAGTCAATAGCGGGTATAGCGAGTTTACGTGTGTAAGCGAGGGACTATCTAAATTCTAGTAGAAACCTTGGGGGCAGCACGTAGGCAGGGTTTTGCCGAAGCTGGGTAAATTCTGTGTTGTTCTGTTTTATTCTGTTATTTATATTCTGCGATATCTGTGCTGCTATTCTGTGATCTGAATTGAAATTAATTCATAAGCTTCCGCGATTAATTTTTATAATTTACACAATCACCCTATTCACCCCCCCCTCTAGGGTGAAATCGATCCTACAATAAATATAATAAATAATAATGGTACAAAATCTTCGTCTTCATCAGCTAAAAAGCAATCTTCGATGAACTGAAAAGCTCAGGCTGACCCGAGCGAATTGAAAAGATAAAACGCTCGAGTCATAACTAAAAGATCTTATGTAAGTTAAATTAACAGTAAATAAATATGAGCCTAACGGTGTCACAGATGTTTTCAGGGTTTGACATCTCCTATCCAGTGTATCACATGAGTGCAATAACTTAAGAGATGTTTGGGATTTCCATCTCCTAAGGATCCGTTGAACTATCTACTATGTAGTACAATACGCTATTATAATAATGTGTACAGTAAAGTATTAAAATAGGATTAAGGCATTGCCCATATACCCCTTAACACATTTACATTTTTCCATAGTCTATACAGTACCGTAATTCGTCCATAACCTGAAGGGCTATCAAAGGGCACTCCATAGGTATGGTACAAACCAAACTCGTATAAGGCGCGCTAGTACATGTGAACACGGCACTCCAGGCAATACCACGGTAGATATACCAATTGCAATCCCGGAATGGTGGTAACGAATTGCAGCTACTACTTCCCACCTCGAACAAACTTCCATAATCAAAATCGAGGGGTGGCCACCAAATCAACCACAAAGTCAAAAGTATAGTATCGAAGAAATGTGCCCGATAGGAGGAATGACCTCACTTTGCTCGGTATAGCTCCTGTTTTAGTCACATCTAAGCTAACTCATAGGAGTCAGGGTCTCGTAAATACCTCATACAGGATCATTTTCCAAACCATCCTACTTCATTTCTGGAGTGTCTACCACGTAAATAGTTGTTAAAGTGGTTTTCGGTATTGACAGAGAGTATGAAAATAGTCGACCCGGTCTCTTTAACAACCAAATGCTTATTTCACACCGGATGGTTCTTTTACATTTCAAAAATTCAATTCATAATTGGTATCAAAATATCATATTTGATTTCAAATCATATCTCTTTCGAAATCAGATTCACTATTAGAACTATATTCACTTCCAAAGTTGTATTTACTTTATATTCACTTTTGAATTTATCGATAAGATAGATTAATTAAATCCTAGTTCCAAAATCATCATATTCACTCAAATATGTCATTTCACAAAAAGGTATCAATTCCAAATTCCAACTTAGGTTGTTTCATCATCAAGGATTTAAATATAAGTACTTCAACTTTACACAGTCTGAAATTTTAGAAAATAGTTTAGATAGTCATAAATAGTTTTAATAGTTTGAAAATAATTTAAAATAGATTAAATTAGTTTTTAAAATAGCAAAATAGTTTAAATAGATTTAAATTTGATTTAATTAGATTTTAAAATGATTTAAACAGATCTAAAGTAGACTAAAAAGATTTAAATTAACTTAACTAGATTTTATATAGATTGAACAAATTTAAAGTAGATTAAATAAATTTAAAATAGATTAAATGGATTTAATTTATATTAAATATATTTAAAATAGATTAGATAAATTTAATTAGTTTAAAATAAGTATAATAGATTAAATAGGTCATAGTAGATTAAAATAAATTAAAATAGTTTAAATTGGTTCAAATAGTTAATTTAATTAAAATTGGTTCAAATTAGTGTATAATAGATTTCAAAGTTATATCCAAACATTTGAATAATTCAATTCCGATAAATTCATTTATATTTGACACTTCAACTTTGAAATTCCAGTTTAAATCCTTTGGAGAATTCATTAATCAATTCCAATTTCAGCATTAATGCTCGGATTTTGAATATAAGGTCAAAATCCGTATAATATTCAATTCCGTATAATATTCTACCATAAGGTCAAGTGATACAGATATATATCATTTCAATTTGAAATTTAAAATTTTACGGTTATATATCATTTCAAACTGCAATCGCGAATTAAATAAAAATCCATAAAATCGCTCGATTATGTCATTTCAACCCATAATGATTTTTCCCTAATCTATAGATCATTCATGTATGTATCATTACAACCCATAGGGAACTTGCAGTGTCATAACAATATAAAATACGACATCCAGTCATCCAATATCAACAATCAAACATACATCACAATCATCACCCAAATCAACCAATAAACATCAATAGATAACTGATTACCATTAACAGGTATTAAATTGACAATTAAATTTTATATTAATTTGAACGATGATTAAATGCAATAAAAATCAAATTTAACTAGAATGGTAATTTAAACATACCAACATCAATTTATTAATTTCTAATCACATCATAAATTAAATTTAACTACCATAAGATAATATAAATTGTGAGTGGGTTGAAACACTCACTTTGATTTCAAATCGATTTGAAATCCAAATAAAGGCCCGAAGTTCAACAGTCTTGAAATTCATCCAAACCAGCGTGAAAATGTCCAGAATCTTGATATGATCCCAACGAAACAAACGGCGCCCAAATCCGAGTTCTTATGCAAAAGATATGTTGGTTAAAAGTTATACGATTTATTATATAAAATAAATAAATAAATAATAAAATAAAGCAACATGTCACCTTCCAACTCGATAGAAACCCTTAAACCCAAAAACACATTCAGCCGCCGCCACTCTTCACCACATTTTGCTGCCGCGTAACTGCCTAGCACCACGATCGGTACAAACGATAATGACGACCCGATATATCAAAATAGATGTGTTCGATAATTTTAAACTCAATGGAATGGGTTTCAAGTCCTAAATCCATCATACGAAGAAGTTAGCTTCAAAATCAGCTTATGTCAAATTGATTTCAATTGAATTTTATTAAATTGATTTCTATGCGTTTCGCGTTCATACGGTCAAACGATAAGTTTGATCGCTATGAAATTTGAAATCTTAAAATAATTCACTATTATGGATTTCATGAAACTGGTTTCTTAAAATCCAAGACAGTTGCCCAAATGGCTATTTTCACGTTAATTAAATAAATTAATATTAAATCAATTAAATCACTTTTTAATTTCCCTTTCAATAACTAACAAATTTTATCATCTTTGATTATACAATAATTTAAAACAAGTTTACATATCAATTTAGTGTTAATTGCTACACCCGTTACAGTGTGCAATTTCAACTGACATTAAATTCAATTAAATATAATTCAATTCCAATAATTTGATTAAATTTGATTTCAATCTTTTTACTCAATCAATTATTACTCTATATACATTGTAGCATTTGTTTATATTTTATTACATTAATATTCTACTATTATCAAATTTTACCGTATTAGTTGTTGTATTTCAATTATATTTAATTTTTGTCAATTTTATTATAATGTAAACTCCCAATAAATTAATTTATCTTGGTTTCACTTGTTTTATTAAATCAATTATCGCCTTGTGAATATAAATAACATTTCTATACCTTTTATTACATTAATAATTTGCAGTTATCTTCTTAACTCATAATAACGTGATATTTAATTACATTTAATTTGCAATTGATTTCAAATTAAATTTAATGAACTAAATAAATATGTAACATATAATAATTGTCACCATTAACTTTTAATCACATTTATAAGTTTATTATTTACAAACAAATGTTATAAAAACTCAAAACACTAATTTATCCAATCACAATTTACTACACATTATTTCATTAATCAATACGACATTTAAATTATCAGTTACTCTTTTAATCCAATTATCAACTAATTGGAATTACATTTAAAGTGGTTATAAATCATCTTAAATTAAAACCGTTATGTTTGATTCCAATTATATTCTTATTATTAAATCACAAATCTTCATATCTTTCAACATTAAATTACCAAACCTTATTAAATTAAAATTACGGGTCCTTACAATCTCCCCCACTCAAAACTTTTCATCCTCGAAAAGGGAAAAGATGGAATTAAGGAAATTCATATATCTTATTCAAAATATTAAATTCATAAAAAATAATTTACATAATTAACTAATTCAAATAGAATATATCAATTTATAATAATTAAATCCTTTATATTCAAGTTAATAAAAGTTTGGAAAACATTTCACAAAATTTTCTAAGTCCAAAATTCACGAAAAATTACGGCAAAGTCTCCTTTGTATGGAGAGGTCTGGGAGAAATAATAAAATCAATAATAATATATATATATATATATATATATCATATTTTTCAAAATAATATACCCCAAACCATGGGAAAATAGTATAATATTGCTAGAAAACCGTAATCCGAGAACGTACCTATTTGTCGGCCAAACAACGCTTGATTTATGAACCCAAAAGTAGTAGCTATTGCTTCCATAAACCTGTGTTTCACTTTTATAAACCAAAGAAGTTAATAATTATGTAAAAAAGAAATATTTAAGTTGTTTCAGTCAATAACAACAAATCAATCACAACATAACAATAACCATTTGCAAATCAAACAGTACAAACATCATTTTCAGCAAAGAGAGCAATTATCCATCCATAGCAACCAAAACAAATGGTTTTTTGGGCTCAGAACTTCTAATCAAATAAAACGATGAATAAACTATGAAGCAAACCATACACTCAACAGTCGTAGATAAAACTTTGTAGGTCACACATACATCCTACACAATAGATGTATCCTTTCCCAACCAATCCATAAGTCAAACAAACAATAATTTCAAATAATATTTAAGTTTGTTTCACATCATTTACTTTACATTCATTGTTTACATAAGTTATTTCCATTTCAATTATTAGATGATTAATTATGTAAATCTCTTTACAATTTAATTCACCATTAATGGATTATTTCTTTTTTTTGCATTCATTCTTCCATGTATAGTATTATTGAATGCTAAATCCATTTCTAAATCATTTCAACATTTTATGAAGTTATAATCATTCAATTAATATAGTACTCACTATAATTATAAATGGTTTCAACATTACATTAAGTTTATAATTATTCACTTACAATATTCACCTTTTATTATTCAATCTGATTATAAATAACTTAAAATGATAATTTAAGTTTATAATCATTTTCTTACAGCATTCACTTTTCTATTACTTTTGATTAGTAACATTTCAACTATTAATTCTAAGTTTATACAACTGATATCAGAATTTTTATTTATAAAAGTAATTCCATTGAACACTTTCATTTGCTAAAGTTTACTTGCACAATATTCTATTACATATCCTATTCAACACTACAACTTTTACATTTTCGGTAAGTTATATATGTGTGTGTGCGTGTGTGTGTGTGTGTGTGTGTATTTTTAGAATACAATAGAAAGTTATACAAGTTATCATATTTAATTTTTATTATTATTAACAAAATGTTCAATAGTTACATTTCCTAATTTCCATTTCTTAATTTATAATGACAACCTTCAATTTCTTTATATTTCATTAATATCTTAACATCTAATTTCTTATTTCACATCTTAGTAGCTTCCCAACATTCAAATAGCTAAGATTTCATTTTCTTACATTAAATGAAAACTCATAATTATCAAAAGGTTTAAGAACTAACTCCGAGTTATATTTCCAGTCATTTTAAAATAATATATATATATATATATGTATATGTATGTATCTATATATATATATATATATATATATATTCATCATTTATAGATCAAATGATATTTAGGAATTCAAAATTAAGATTCGTTTATCAATACAAGGTGTAGTAAAACTACTACAACCATTTATCCACTTCGAAACTTGAAAATGAACGTCGACAATGCGTGCACTCATCATCAAAATTGTTTTCCAGGGATAGAAAGGGGAGTACAAAAATTATTTCCTTTAAAAATTTATTTTTAAAACATTTCTTTCAAATCATCTTGAAATATTTGTATCAAAAATTAAATTCTAAAATTCTAATTTATTTTGTCTTTGCTTGTAAATCCTATTTTACAATCATATTTATAAAAATTCACTTCCTAACAACCAACTATATCACATCCATTTATGTCATTTACAAAGTTTATTATTTTATATACAAAATATATAATGGGAAAAGTTATTTCATTTACCTATATTTCCAAATAATATTGTGTCCGTCTGTCCCATTAAGTGTTTAGAAATTCCTATCGATGTCATAGCGTCTTATTTACCAAACGGAATTTATAAATACAAAATAAAACAAATTAACACAATACTAAACAATTTATAACACTAACAAATATGCTCTCTCATATATATACACTCAGCAACCCATTCTAGGATATTACTACCTTATTCTCTAATGAGTCAGACCCTACAAAGCTAAGGTTATCGCTAAACCAAAGCTCCAATACCAACTATAACGAACTGCCTTTTTGGACAGTTTAAATCGGCGATAAACCACACATGTTAGACTCAAACCATAAAAAGGGCAGATTGTTGTGGGGTAAATAAGAAAAAGCAGGGAAAGAAAGAAAACAAATATAGAATCTCGCAGCGGAATGAAAAAATATAATAATCAAATAAATAGTTCATGATGCTGTTTACAAATAACATTGATTATACCTTTTATAATACAGATCAGATTTACATACCTCAAGAATAAATAATAAATAAATGCAGCGAAACAACATGATCCAGTGGAATAAATATAATAAATAATAATACTACAAAATCTTCATCTTCATCTTCTAGAAAGTAGTCTTCGATAAACTGAAAAGCTAAGGCTGACCAGAGCGAATTGAAAAGACCAAACACTCAAGTTAGAACTAAAAGATCTTATGTAAGTTAAATCAACAATAAATAAATATGAGTGTAACGGTGTCAGAGATGTTTTCTGGGTTTGACATTTCCTATTTAGTGTTTCACGTGAGTGCAATAACTTAAGAAATGTTTGGGATTTTCATCTCCTAAGGATCCGTCAAACTATCTACTATATAGTACAATAAACTATTATAATATTTTCTACAATAAAGTAAAGTATTAAAATAGCGTTAAGGCGTTACCCATATCTCCCTTAACACATTTTTACATTCCCATAGTCCATATAGTACCATAATTCCTCTGTAAACTGGACGGATATTGGAAGGCACTCCAAAGGTATGGTACAAACCAAACTCGTAGAAGGCGTGCTAGGGCATGTGAACATGGCATTCGAGGCAATGCTAGGGTAGATATCCCAATTGCACTCCCAGACTGGTGGTAACGCATAGTAGCTACAACCGCCCACCTCGGACACACTCCCATAATCAAAATCGAGGGGTGGCCACCAAATCAATCACAAAATCAAAGTATAGTATCGAAGAAATGTGTCCGATAGGAGGAATGACCTCACTTGGCCCGGTATAGCTCCTGTTTTTGTCACATCTAAGTTGACTTAAGAGAGTTAGGGTCACGTAAATACCTTATACAGGATCGTTCGCCAAACCATCCAATTTCATTTTTAGAGTTTCCACCACGTACATAGTTGTTAAATTAGTTTTCGGCATTGACAAAGAGTATGACAATAGCCGATCCCAGTCCCTTTAACAACCAAACGCTTATTTCACTCCAGATGGTTCTTTTACATTTCAAAAAGTAAATTCACAATTGATATCAAAATATCACATTTAATTTTAAATCATATCTCTTTCAAAATCGTATCCACTTTCAAAACTATATTCACTTCAACAATCATATTCACTTTCAAAATCATATTCGCTTTTGAATTTATCGATAAGATAGGTTAATTAAATTCTAGTTCCAAAATCATTATATTTACTAAATTTTGTCATTTCACAAGAAGGTATCAATCCCAAATTCCAACTTAGGTTGTATCATCATCAAGGATTTAAATATAAATACTTTAATTTTACACAGTCTGAAGTTTTAGAAAATATATTAGATAGTCATAAATAGTTTTAGTAGTTTAGAAATAATTTAAAATAGATTAAAATAGCATTTAAAATAGTAAAATTGTTTAAATATATTTAAATTTGATTTAATTAAATTTTAAAATGATTTAAATAGATTTAAAATAGATTAAATAGATTTGAATTACCTTAAATAGATTTTAAATAGATTAAATAAATTTAAAATTGATTAAATAAATTTAAAATTGATTAAATAAATTTAAAATAGATTAAGTAGATTTAAATTATATAAAACAAATATAAAATAGATTAAATAAATTTAACTAGTTTAAAATAAGTAAAATAGGTTATAGTAGATAAAAATAAATTAAATAGTTTAAATTGATTAAAATAGTTAATTTAATTAAAATAGTTTAAATTAGTTTAAAATAGTTTTTAAAGTTATATCCAAACCTTTGAATAACTCAATTTCGATAAATTCATTTCTATTTGACGCTTCAACTTTCAAATTCTAATTTAAACCCTTTGAACCGTTCATTAAATCAATTCCAATTTCAGCATTAACGATCGGATTTTCAAAAATAATTCAGTTTATATAAATCAATTTCTATTTCAAAATACCAACTAACTGAATTCAAATCTTTAAAGAATTAAAATCATTTTATTCAACCAATCCGGCGTCTGTATATAATTTTCTATCTTATAGTCAAGTGATACAGATATTTATCATTTCGATCCGCAATTTAAAACTTTACGATTATGTATCATTTCAAAACACAATCCCGAATTAAATAAAAATCCATAAAATCGCTCGAGTCTATCATTTCGACCCATAACGATTTTTTTCTAATCTATAAATCATTCGGGTATGTATTATTTCAACCCATAGGGAATTTGCAGTGTCATAACAATATAAAATACGACATCCAGTCATCCCATATCAACAATCAAACATACATCACAATCATCTTCCAAATCAACCAATAAACATCAATGGATAATTGATTACCATTAACAGGTATTAAATTGACAATTAAATTTTATATTAAATTAAACGATGATTAAATGCAATAAAAGTCAAATTTAGCTAGTGACAATTTAAAAATACCAACATCAATCAATTAATTTCTAATCGCATCATAAATTAAGTTTAACTAACATAAGATAATTTGGTAAGTGTGAGTGAGTTAAAATAATCACCTTGGATTTCAAATTGATCTGAAATTCAAATAAAAGCCCAAAATTCAACAGTCTCAGAATTCGTCCAAACTAGCGTCAAAATGTTTGGAATTTCGATACAATCCCAAAGAAACAAACGGCGCCTAAATCCAAGTTCATATGCAAAATATGTATGTTAGAAGTTGTATGATTTATTATATAAATAAATTAAAAAAATAAAGCAACACATCACCTTCCAACTCGATCGATAGCCTCAAACCCAAAAACACGTTCTGCCGCCACATATCACCACATTTTGCCGCTACCTCGTTGCCTAGCACCACGACCAGACACCGGCATTAACACGTCGACCTTCAAGCGACCCCAGACATGGCATCGCGGCCACCTTCGATGGTCCCTATGGCCATCACCAAACATGACCGCAGCTCCCTTTCGATGAATTTGCCGATGAACTCGATGGCCATCTCGACAATGAACCGTGGATCCAAGACCTACTCGACTCCCTCTTCCCAAAGCCACCTCCCGATCGCTCCCAGGACGAAGATCCACCGTCTAAGCCCAAAGCCCTAATACCAACACCAGGAATGATTGACAATTTCAGGTCAAATAGTGACTTGATTCAGGAAACAAATTGAACTAGTGAATTACGCTCATTGAGAGCTTCGAAACGGTATATATCATTTGTCTGTTTTTAGAGGAGTTTGAATTTTTGAAATTGATTTGAAATTGCAAAGTTCCAATTTTTAAGAATAAAGGAGACATCCAAAGTTGCAATAACTACGGAGGAATTAAACTTATGAGTCATACAATGAAGCTTTGGGAGAGAGTCATTGAACATAGATTAAGAAGAATGACAAGTGTTTCAAAAAACCAATTTGGCTTTATGCCTGGGAGGTCAACCACAGAGGCGATTTTCTTGATAAGACAACTTATGGAGAGGTTTAGGGAGCAAAAGAAGGATCTACACATTGTATTTATCGATTTGGAGAAAGCTTATGATAAGGTACCGCGAAAGGTGATGTGGTGGGCTCTGGAAAAGAAGAGAGTCCCAACAAAGTATATTACACTTATTAAGGATATGTAAGATGATGTTGTGGTTAGTGTCAGAGCATGCAATGGTGAAACTAGCGACTTTCCCATTAACATAGGATTACATCAAGGGTCATCTTTGAGTCCCTACATTTTTGCTCTAGTGATGGATGAGGTTACGAAGGATATACAAGGCGAGATTCCTTGGTGAATGCTATTTGCTGATGATGTTGTGCTAATTGATGAAAGTAGGATTGGGGTTGATAGACAACTGGAGTTGTGGAGACAGACTTTAGAATCGAAGGGATTTAGACTTAGCAGAACTAAAATAGAGTGTATGAAGTGCGGGTTCAGCGGTGTCAGGTCGGAGGATGGAGATGTCACTCTGGCCGGACAATTAGTTCCCAAGAAGGAATCATTTCGATATCTTGGATCAATGTTGCAGTATAATGGTGAGATTAATGAAGATGTTAGTTTTAGAATTCGAGCGGGATGGGTGAAATGGCGACAAGCGTCTGGAATTCTCTGTGACAGGAAGGTCCCACAAAAGCTTAAAGGAAAGTTCTACAAAACGGCAATCAGGCCTACGATGTTGTATGGTGTAGAATGTTGGCCTACTAAAAGCCAACACGTCCAAAAGATAAACGTAGCAGAGATGCGTATGCTGCGATGGAGCTGCGGTCATACAAGAGGAGACCGAATTAGAAATGATGATATACGTGATAAACTTGGAGTAGCACCAATTGAGGAGAAGCTAATTCAACATCGCTTAAGATGGTTTAGACATCTTCAACGAAGGCCTCCCGAGGCACCTGTGAGTGTTGGAATAATAGGTCGCGTTGATTGCTCAAAGAGAGGTAGAGGTCGCCCAAGATTAACATGGGAGGAAGTAGTAAAAAGGAATTTGAAAGATTGGGGTATATCCGAAGAGCTGGTGACGGATCGGAGCAAGTGGAAGTTAGCGATTTACGTACCAGAACCATGATCATTGAGTTTTAGATTATAGAACTAGAGAACATGAGCCTAAGACGTAGGTTTAGTCTTTGACCAATATTACTGTTAGTATCATTATTGCTATTAGTATTATTATTATCATTCCTCTTATATATACATATACATTTTTATTTTATCTTATTTTACTTAGTTATTATTATTAATTTACTTTATTTTATTATTATTATTATTAATTATTATTATTATTAATTATTATTATTATTATTAATTATTATTATTATTATTTTTAAGGTTCCGTCTCTAGCCGACCCCAACTTGTTTGGGAATAATGGCTTTGTTGTTGTTGTTTATTTGAAATTGGATTTTAGGGTTTGAGTTTGAATTGGTTTCTGCCATTGACAAGAGAGAAGCTGATAGAATTGTACGTACTGAAATGAGAATATGACTGCTAGGGTTTAAGGGAAACACTATTAATATAACAAAGCCCGATAAGAAAATAAACACATATCAGATCGGTACGAACGACAATGACCATCTAAAAGCCCGTTTTTACCTTGAAATGAAAGTAGGTCATCCCATATATTAAAGTAGATATTTCGATAATTTTAAACTCAATGGAATGGGTTTCAAGTCCTAATTTCAACGTATAAAGAAGTTATCTTTAAAATCAGCATATTTAAATTGATTTCAATTGAATTTAATTAAATCGATTTCTACGCATTTCGAGTCTGTACGATCAAATGACAAGTCTGATCGCTACGAAACTTGAAACCTTACAATAATCACTATTACAGATCAGATGGAACTGGTATTATCGAAATCCGAGACATTTGCCAAAATGGTTGTTTTCACGTTAATTAAATAAATTAATATTAAATCAATCAAACCACTTTTTAATTCCTCTTTTAATAACCAACAAAATTTATTGTCTTTGATTATACAATAATTTAAAAAAGTTTACATATCAATTCAGTGTTAATCACTACACCCATTACTGTGTTCGGTTTCAACTGAAATTAAATTCAATTAAACATATTTTAATTCCAATAATTTGATTAAATTTGATTTCAATCCTTTTACTCAATTAATTATTACTCTATAAACATAATTAGCATTTGTTTGTATTTCATTACATTAATGTTCTATAATTATCATCTTTTACCATATTAGTTGCAGTATTCGATTACATTGGAGTTTTGTAAATTTTATTATAATGTAAAATTCCACTAAATTAATTTGTCTTAGTTTCATTCTTTTTATTAAATCAATTATTGCCCTGTGAATATAATTAACAGTTTTATACCTTTTATTACATTCATAATTTTCATTTATTGTCTTAACTCGTATTAACGTGATATTTAATTACATTTAATTTGCAATTGATTTCAAGTTAAATTTAACGGACTAAATAAATATGTAACTTATAATAATTGTTACCATTAAATTTTAATCACATTTATAAGTTTATTGTTTACAAACAAATGTTATATGAACTCAAAAACACTAATTTATCCAATTATAATTTATTACATATTATTTCTTAAATAAATTTGACATTTAAATTATCAAGTACTCTTTTAATCCAATTATCAATTAATTGGATTTACTTTTAAAGCAGTTATAAATCACCTAAAACTAATACTGTTACATTTCATTTCAATTATACTCTTATTATTAAATCATATATTTTCATTTCTTTCAATATTAAATCACCAAACCTTATTAAATTAACTAATTTTAGTTATCGAAAATTTACGGGTCGTTATAGTTAATACACCTGTTAGTAACTCATTTGTCCAAGGGTAATGTAACGATCCTGTTTTTGAGCCAGTTTTAAATTGATAATTAAAATAAATTTTTGGGGATAATGGTGAATTAATTTGAAAATAAATATATTTAAAAGTAGATCTTAAAATCAAGTTGATTTGGAAATTTAATAATAAATATTTTGTTAAATGAATTGGATTTAAAAATTGTATAAGTATAAATAATGTATGTATAATGTATATATGATATCGAAAACAAGAATTAATAAAAAGGTTTTAAAATATACATATCTTTTGGAAATAAAAAATGATTTATATAAAGATGTTTTAAATTAAGTTTAACATTCAAATGATATAAATAAAAACTTGTTTCATAAATTTAAATAAAGTAAGGTTTAAAACATGCTCTATAAATAAATTAACAAAAAGGACTTAAACACAGTTTAATCATAAGCGACATTTATTAGTTAATAATATCCTTCATATTACAAGTGTTAATATAAAGTTACAAGTGTATGGTTTAATTTAAAAAAGTGTCAAAAAAAATTTCCTTTTTAATTTGAATTTTATATAGAAGTATATTTGAGAAGAAACCAGGCTTCTCAAAACTTTAGCATTCATTTTCAAAGAAACAAAATGCATGAGATCAAATCAAAACCTGAGAAAATCAAACAGTAATCAGTTAATTGAAGCAACTCAAAGATCAAGCAAGATTCTAGCTTCAGATCAAAAACATTTCAAAAATCTGAAACAAAACTTCAACCTATTTTCAAGTGCAATCTGTAAGCAAAGCATGGATTCAACAAAGATCACTTTTAGTTTTTAAAACCTGGTAGCCGAAAACAATTTTTTAATCTAAAGCCTGAAGCGACTAATTCTACTCAATATAGAGATTCAGCTTAAACATAAGAAAAGCAAATCCAGTTTCAAGTTAAAGGAAGTTCAGATCAAAAACAAATGCTAACATTCAAATTCAAAATTGCATTTCCAGGTCTCTGTCTTCAAAGCTAGGTGAGCAAACCTTATTTTTAAACCTGATCTTCTTAATGTTTATGCCTGTGTTGATGATGATGTGTTTGTTCAAAAGAAAATGTGATGTACATCTATTTATGTATATAGATATAAGCATGCATGTCTGTTTACAGAGTCATATCTCTATTTTACTAACATGTTAAAAAAAATTCTTGAATAAAAAATCAAGTTTTCTACATACATTCTCTTATAGGTTGTGAATTTCAAACAAAATATGTTTGTTTAAACTCAAGCTAAGATTTAAAAATATACTTGCGTACAATAAGTTTGTAAATTATCTGGAAATTAGGAAGGCAGTGGGCAACTTATAAACATGAAAATTTCCAGTATCACAATTGTTTGATTTACATATATAATCTAAATCACAATAAAAAATCATGAATTTTAGCGGTTAGATCCCAATTTATAGATTGGGATCGTGAGAGATATTTGAAGTTGACTAGAAAATGTATTTTGAGGGATTTCTGGTAATTTGCGAACTTAGGGTGGTCGGGGTTCTTATAGAAGGTGGCTTGGGTGTTGTAGATTGGGGGAAAAATAGTTAGGGATTTTATAGATGATCAGCGCGGCGGTGGTTCGACGTTTTAAGGTTTGAACTATGTTTTTGTCGAACTGGTTGTCGGGGGAATTTGCGACGTCGTCAAGTCTTTTGGGTCAATCGCACGTGGAGGAGATGGAACGGGGGACTCAGGCGGATGTTCCGGTGGAGTAGCATGGTCTCTGGCGCGGGATGGCGTCATAGCGAGACGAATTGGGTGATTGATGGTGTTCCAGGTTGAAGTTAGTAACTCGAATTTGTTTTCAGGCAAGTTCGAAGGTGATTGGGTGGTCGTGTCGACTTAGGGGAGGATCGGTGACCTACCGGTGATCGGAGCATCGATCGGAGACGATCAGATCGATCGTACATGTGCACGAGTATCTTGTATGTATGGTATTGTTGAAAATTTAGGAAAGACGATGTTTTCTCGGGGACGATCTCGAGTGATTTTGTGTGATCCACTCGAAGAAATATGGGGAGACAAGTTTCTCGAGGAATGCTCGGGTAAAGTACGAAAACGACTCGGGGTTTTCCTTGGCTCGGGTTTCCTTAAATTGGATGATTTAAATGTTAAAGTTTTAAAGATTTATTTTTAAGGGATAAATTAAAGTGTTTAGAAATTAAATGATTATATATATATTAGTTAATTAATTACATTAACAAGTGTTTTTTCAAAAATGTGATGAAGTAATTTTAAGCATTTATTAAATTTCTTAAACAAGTTTTGAATAAGTTTTCAAAGATGTTAATGTTAAAATTAAATGTTAAAATTGTTTTATTTTAAAATAAATTATATATTTTTAATTATATAATTGATTTTTAAATGTTTCAAGTATGATTTCATGATAGGTTAGGAAGTGATTAAAGTTCAGCCAACCTAAAAGATTTCAAATGATTTTTGTATATTAATAACAAGTCAATTTCAAGTATTTAATTTAAGGATCGTTATTAACTTATTAATGACAATTGCTTAATGTAACTAATTAAAGATTGATTATTAACGTAAGTAATTAAAGAATGATTACTTAATGAAATTAATGTAATTAATAAAAGATTATTACTTAACGTGATTAAGGTATAATTACTTTATGTAATTATAATAAAGGATAATTAATTAATTAAGATTAATTAATGAAAGTAACTAAGGGTAATTAATTACTTAAAGATAATTACTTAATGAAAATTAATTAAGGATAAATTAATTCATGCTTAAGGGTTGACTAATCAAGTGATTAAAGAGTAATTGATTAAAGAATAATTAATTTATGTTGTTATTTAATTAAGGTAATTAATTTGAGGATAATTAAAGGATAATTAATTAATGAAATTGATTAGGGATAATCACTTATTGTAATTAATTAAGTATAATCAATTTAATAGTAATTAATTATGGGTTAATTAATTTATTAAGAGTAATTAATTAAAGGATAATTAAATTATTAAAGGTTAATTAATTAAGTTGGTTTGTAATTAATTAATATTAATTAACCGGGATTAGAAATTTATTCATAAGCATTAATCTGATTTAAATCAGACGATTTACTGATCTTACTTATGGATGTTTAGATTGTATTAAATGTTGAATTGTTTTATATCCCTGATGTGTGATGCTTTGTGATATGAATTGTTTTGATTTGAGATATTATGAATGTAATTTATTTATCTGTGATAAATTTATATTATTTATCTATGAATCTGTGAATGGAGATAAGCGTTGTAGGATTATACCGCTTATCCATATTGCCGTGCTTGAATCTGTAATGATTGATGATGTTGCACTATTTTGTAAAACCCCTGGACTACACTATACACACACAAATATAGATTTCACGAGGAAATCGGTTAAGTCACATATATTTTAAAATTTAAAAGTTGAATTTTGAATCCAAATGGTTTTGGAAATGGAATTGAGCTAAATATGAAAAGCTTTTGAAAAGGGGTTTTTGAAAATAAAGATTGTTTTGAATAACTTGTTAAAGTTTTCAAATTTAAATAGTTTGATTTAAATTTAAATTCAAGATTTGAAATTAAGTTCTATGAATATATAAAAATTATTGTTTAAAAAGGTTATACAAGTTATAAATGTAATTATATGGGTTTTAAACCATTTTTAAAAGTATTATTTAGGGAAATTGAATTTAACTTAAGTTTTATACTTCAAAGGCTATAACATGTGCATATTTAATTGAATTTTTCCGAAACGAAATGTATTTATTTTCAAATAATAATAGCTTTCATATAAAGAAAGGATTTCCAATTTATGTTAAAAAGATTTTAAGTTTGAAATGGAATTGTTTTGAAAGCTATGAATGAATCTTTCTTAAAGATTGTGAATTTTATTTTCAAATTTAAGAGGATCTTAAAGGTGTATCTTCTGTATAAAAATTTAAAATGGAATTGTTTTGAAAGGTATGAATTAATCTTTGTGAAAGATTGGTGAACTTTGTGAATTAAAGATTTGAAAAGGGTAATTTGTTTAAACCATTTGAAGAAAGGTTTTTGTGCTTTAAGTTGTGACTTAACTAAGATCCTAATATCCATATGTTTTTAAAATTGAGCGCTCATTATTCGGCTTAGCCGGGAGAGGACTTTGTGTCATAAAACCCATTCCGAATGGTGATACGACGTTATGGATAGCATTTGAAGACCGATTGTGAATACCGGATATTTTCGAAAGTGAAAGGATAATTCGTCGAATGTCTCTGCACCGGCTGATCTCCGGTATAGAGATTTGATCATCCTTTATGATGGGGAGTCCGGACGTGATTAGGGACTATCCGGATTTGCAAGGGTTTCTTTGTGAAGTGCCTTCAATTCTGTTCGAACCTAGAACAGACTTGTATGGATGTATATATGACATTACACTTTGAGATGTAAAGCTGGTTTCTATCAAATACATTCCTGTTTGGTGGCGGAGAATTTATTCTTTTAGCTTAACACCCTTCTCTGAGACGTACGAGCTCAGAGGTTATGTAATTGATGGTTATTAGTGATACATTCCCAATTTGGTAATGTGGCATACGAAGTGCTGCTGATCATGTGTTGATCAAAGCATGGCTTTTGTGAAAAGCGTAGCTTTGTGGCTGTGACCTCGTCCGACCTCACAACCCAGAAATGGTCGAAACAGGAAAGATGCGGCAAGGTTATTAGGGGCCGCGCCCCTAGGGTATGTCCATTTCTTCTAGAAAAAGGTGGTATCATGGTATAGAGCCTTGATATTTAACCTATGTGTTTGCTGCGAATTTATTACTTTTTGGTTTTTGCTTTGTGGTTGAGGATCCTCGGATAAAGGTCCGTAACGATCGGGGATGGCATATTTGTAGGTGTTACTTCCGGGCAGGGCTAACCCGGCCTTATGTTGGCAGAGAGCTGGTTAAGTTCTCGGAGAGTCCCTCCAGAGGCGTACCCATGTCGCAATAGGAAGTTCCTTAGCCTGACCATTTGTTGGAAATCCAAAGAAAGAATATGCGCCATGTACAATTTAGTTGTTTAACCTACTATGGAATGTGCCGGTAACCTGCTTAGGCATACAATAATGGTTGTATGCTGGCTAAGATTAATGTTATACTTTCGAAATATTTTCTACACTGCACTATTAATAATATCAAAAGGTTTTGGCGTATCAAGCATGTTTGACTATCATAAGGAGAAATCTCCTCCAATTATGCGTTTGCATTGTGTGTGCAGCGTGAGGCCTTATGGTAGTTTCATTTTTCAAAAAGCATTGCAGATTTCCTTTAAATTCTTTTATTTTGCTTTTGTTAAAGATAAACTATTTTCGTTTGCTCACACCAGTCTCATGACTGACCTAGAGTTTATTGTTTCCTTTCTAAACTCTGGGTGCCCACAAAATTTCCACACGAGCAGTCTAGAGCTAGATTTTTTAAATAGTCAGATAACAGATGTAGATTCGATATCTTTCGAAGTCTCTAGTTTGGTAGCACATGGAAATTTTGTTCGGTCTTTGGATTTGGCTATCGCTTTGTGCTTCTCTTCAACATTCGAGATTTGACCTATCTTAATGCAACACGATGGAGGTTTCTCGCTTCGCGTTTGGAAAGCATGTTGGTGGTTCTAGCTTCTGGAGTCTTTGGAGCTTTGGCATTGGAGTTATTGTTTTTCCGCTGCTGCTGCTGCGTCTTCCGCTATTTTCTATCTCTGATATTTGTATTGATATCTCAATTGTATCATCGTTGTATTAAATGTTATATATCAATGATATTGTTTTCATCCGCTTTGTTGTTGTACTTAATGTGTTATAAGCTCCGGCACGAATCGGATCTCAACGGTTGAATATGCGGCATTCGAATATAAGTGAAGTACGGGTGTTGATTTTCGAATGCAAAAATTTAGGTCTTGACAGATAATCTATTGCTAGACCTCCACTTTCTAATGGAAGTAGTTGCACATGTTAGTCATGTAGAATGAAAATTATTCACAACAATTGGTTTAGATACTTTGAATATCATACAAACTGAGTACGCTGAACCCAAAACTAATTTTGCACAGTGGTCTGCGGACCAGAAAGCCGTTGCACAAAGTAACTCTAAGGCTATGAATATATTATTTTGTTCGCTAGATAGAAATGAATTTAATATAGATATATATATATATATATATATATATATATATGTAAGTCTGCATTTGAAATTTGGAGAACTTTGCAAGTTACACAAGAAGGCACAAGTAAGGTTAAATAGACCAAAATTTCCAGGCTAAGAAAATAGTTTCAATTATTCAAAATGAGTTCAAATGAGTCCATATTTGATATGTATAGTAGATTCCAAGACATAGTACATGCACTTAATGCACCGTGTAAGAGTTTTTCTAAGGAGGATCAAGTTAGAAAAATCATCAATTCTCTTACTTCTGAATGGGATCCAAAGACTCTTGTAATCAAAGAGGTTAACGACATTAGAACTCTAAAAATTGAAGAGTAAATTGGAAATTTTATGTCTTTAGAAGCACAAATGTAGATTAGGAGAGAAACCAAAGCAATAGGGAAGAAATCTATAGTTTTTAATGCAATGATGGATAATCTGGATTAAGACAATGATGATGATGAAGAAATTGCTTTCATGATAAGGAATTTCAGAAAATTTCTAAAATATAGGAAGATGAATAATTTCAAAAGAAATGACAATAAAAATCCAGGAAGCGAAAGCGGAAATGTCCTAGATGTTATTACTGCAATGAACTTAGCCATTTAAAATGAGACTATCCACATCCCGACAAACTGAAAACTACACCAAATACCGATTCATCTAGAAAATAGAGAAGGGCTTATGTTGAACACTGGACGATTCAGATACGTCCTTAAGTGACAGCGAATCAGATACAAAGAGTGCTAATGTATGCTTCACAATGACATTTAATGAGAAGTTTGGAGAAATTAAACTAAAATAGGTACACGTTTAAATTAAAATTTTGATTTTTTCGTTGTTGATTGGTTTTTGATTGCTAGAAATAACCTATAGATTAATAATAATATTGGTTGAATAATGTGTGCATATATTTAAATAATATATAGAGAGTTTAATAAAATATTAAATAAAAATAATATAAAATAGATTTTAAATTATTTAGTGTATACATTAAATAATAATATAATATAATTATAAGTAAAGATAAATAGGAATTATTTGTTGAATTTTCCTTTTTTTTGAAAATTTCGACCTATATTTTGATATACCCATAAGCATATGCCGACATATGTAGGCAGATTTTGAATTCAAATTCAAAATTTGAATTCCTTCCACCTTCTCACCAATTCCTATATTCTGAAAAGATGTCTCATGATCAGAGAACATATCCTTCGACTATCTATTTATTTACTCAATCTTCGTCCATTCGTTTTTCTTTTCCATTTTCAAATTCAAAAATCATAAACTCTCTTATCTCGTCAAGCTACTCTTCAATGGTATCCTCAAGCAATACTATGGCAATCATGAGGCTTTCTAAGAAAATAAAAGATATCTTTCTAATGATCAAGAAGCCATGCAAGCCTATATTGAGTATATATCGTTCAGAAAAGTCTTTCCCGAAAGATTTTCTATTTTTGAAGATTTTCCTACTTATGATCTTTTTAATCTTCGTTTGCAAAGTGAAATTCTTGGCTTAATCAGTGCTTCTCAAAATAATTTCGTTTGTTATCCAAAACTGGTAAAGATGTTTTATGCAAATTTAAAAAGAAAGTTTTATGATGGCGAAGAGAAGGAGAGGTTTGGAGTAGTGTTAAGGGGGCACAAATTGTTTAAAATTGTGAACTTTGGGTCTCATTCTTAGATGCAAATCCAGTGGAATGGACTTTTCAACTTTTCAAATTGATTTTCAAAATCATGAAGTAATCCATGAAATTTTCAAAATTGATGATGCTTTTGAATTTAAAAACAAAAACTTGCGTCCAAAATAAGAATTGTCTTTTGCGACAAAGTATCACTCCTAGAACGGGTAATTATAATAACCGACCTAAAAAGTTTTCAAAGCTATTTTCGCCATTTATGGTCAATACGACATAAATCTGTCCCAAGTTATTTTGGACGAAATTTTCCTAAATATCTTTCAAAACATGAAAACACATTATTTCATGGTGAATATCTTACTCGTGTTTTCAATTATTTTGGTGTTGACCATAAAAGAGAGGAAACAATTCCTCAAGAAAAATATTTGACAAGGCCTACATTTCATTCATGCATATTTCACCTTTTTTGAGCCTTGTGAAAGGCTTGTGGAAAAGGAACAAAGTTTGGCCTGGAAAGAGGAGAAAGAAACAAGAGAAGAGGAGGAAGAGGAAGGGGAAGGAGAGCAAATGGAAGTCGAGGAGAAAGAACAAGAATAGAAGGAGGATACTTCCTTGGAAAGTATCAATATGCCACTTAATCCATCCAACAAAGATCTTCTCAAAAATCAGGAAAAGATAACTCACAACCAAAGAAAGCTTAAGAAATAATTCTCAAAGAGATTTACCTCAATTTCCAACAAAATGGATAATTTTTTTTTAAAGATCATCCATAAGCTTGGTTGTTCTTCTTCAAATTCATCCAATTTTTCTAGTCGTTTGTTTAAGTTATCTTTGTATTCAGATTTAGTTTTAAGTTTATGTTGAATCTCATGTATCCTCTTTTATTCCTTGTTCTCATCCTTATTATCAACGAACATTTTATTTCTCACTGTTATACGTTGTCAATTATTCTGGAAAGTCATACAAATATAATAGTATAGGCCAAAACAATAGTATTATAAAATAAAATAGTTTTGAAAAATATATTGCATATGTCGACATATAACAGCCAGTTTTCAAAAAAAATTAAAAAAGAACTACCAAACACCAATTCATTTCAAACGACTTCTTACGCATATATATACATATTTACTCCAGAAAATCGTTATTTCATTCTCTATCTTCATTATTTTTTATATATAAACTTATCTCTTCAATATTGGCTTCCCCACATCAAAAACTATTTAAAAACCTTGAACAAACTCTTGAATCAATTAAGAACATTCTTTCTTTTATCCTAAGAAACCAGAGACACTTAGAATTGAGTTAAAAGCTGATGATCAAGGAGCAAGAAAGGCACATCAACGTGATTGGTTGGCTGCCTTGAACAAAGAAGAACTAACCCCCCAATCCAGAGTGTACCATTAACAAAAATGATGAAGATTGGGATGTTATCAAAGCGGATCCAATCGTTAGTTCTGATGGATGGGTTGAAGTTCCTCGAAATGTCTAGTTTAAATAGGTTTTATTGTATATAAATAATAATGCCTGATTTGGTTTGGATTTGATTGGTTTGATTTGTTCAAATTTGTTTGAATGATGTATGGAATTAACTTTGTTGGATTGGATGAATATACAGATTGATTATGATTATTTCGTGATTATCTAATTTTACATATCACTTATTATGTAACGACCACCTTTAAATTAACAATATTCTCCATCAGTTCAACTCAAATTGGATGGAAGTATGAACCATTATGAAAAAAGAAGAAAAAGGGTAGAAGAAGATAAAAACAACATCAGAGTCTCGCAATCGCAGCGGATTAAAGTATAATATATAACAAATGATCTTCATACAAAAGAACTATTACTATTTTATACATTACATCATCAAAGTGCAGACAATCAATAACACAATATTGGACAGTTATAATAACTTGCCCTCACATAGCTGAATATGCAGCATAGCGTACACAATGGAATATAAGTCAGATACGTGACGTATGTTTCTGTCATCTAGCTTGTCTCCTGAGCTTCATAGCATCCAATCATGTATATGTAATACTCGGTCTGATCCGAGCATTGTAATAAAATAACACCAGAGTCAGTCTGGAAAACCAGCATTAGAAAACACACTAAATTGAATTATTAATGTTTTTAAAATCCTTTAAATTCAGAGGTATCTCATAAGACCATGCCACAAATAAATATGCTGGGTTTTTACCTTACGATAACCAAAACATTTTATCAAATCCGTCTGATATTATGATAGTGTCTATAGAAAGTAAAACAGAATATAGCTGAAATTCTTGCATCTCATGTTCCAGCATAGTTGGACACAATCAAAATCGTGCGGATGATTATTGGAGAATGGGTTCCATATAATGGCAGGGCTACTGGAGTACCGCCCATCACAGTACCTGGTCTTGATCATCGTACCGAGGACCACTCACGATCCCCTACAACACAAGACCAGAGCTACCCCTTACTATATAGTCCGAATAAGATCACCCGCGGTTGGGATCAGCAACCGCCTACACATCTGAGATCAAAGTGACTCTAGACAGGGATAACCTTACCTTAATTAGGTGCTACCCACTAAGCCTTGCTGCACTTCCCCTGTTTTAGCCATTCCTGATTGACGAGGCTTGAGGCTAAGCGTTACCTTTTAAGACTGAATTTCACTTAGAATGCTCATCGTCCACCAATGACGATGTTCTAATAGCTTTCGTCCATACAAGTTGCCATGGGTCTGGACAAACCGAATCACCATCTTCATCATCTTCACGGTATTTATTCGCTACGTTCAAACTGAATCGAAGTGGTTTTCGGATAATTAAATCCGATCTCGACATATTTGAAACGATCAACGCATTAGTCAGTATTGATAGTTGTTTATTTAACTATCAAATTTAAACAATCATTCAACCAATTATTTTATTTCCACTGAAAAAACCAAATTAAATTTAGCCTTTAAATAAATTAAATCACTTTATCCAAAAATATACACTTTAAACATTTTAAATAAAACTACTTAAATTACTTTATTCAAAATAATAGTTACGAAATTCTATAATAATTTCCCAGGTAAAACTTTATCCAAAAACAACTTTAAAAACTGTTATATAATGTATAAATATTTGATAGTTATCATTTAAATCATAATACTAATTTAACCTTTTTAAAAAAATAACTAACTACTGTAATTAACTTAATTAATATTTGTATTAATATTTTTAAAAATAATAATTTAAATAATAAATTTCTCTAAACACATTCTTTTAAAACATCTTTAAAACTTCTAGTTTATACTTAAAAATCTTCTTTGAAACTACACTTAGCTTTTCAGGAAAATACACTTTCTACTTTAATAAAACCTGTCTAACCATTAAAAATCCTTCTTGATTTATCTCCAATTTAATTTACATCCCAATTCCGTAAATTTTCTTTCCTATACTTTTAAAAATAAAACTCTCTTTTATTTTTTAAACGATTTACTCACCGCTTTATAAATTTCCACCATGAATTTATACTTTCAAATTATCCACAGATAATTACTTCACTTTATAAAACTTCGTTTATAAATTCCATAGTCTTATTTTCCTTTTAATCATTATTTCAAAGCACTTAATCAATTCTCAAATCGATTTCCTGAATTAATTCCATTTTGAAATTTATTTCTTGAATTATCCAAATTAATTCCAAAACTCCCTAATTTCGGATACTTTCCTTTTCTGATATAAAATCTCATTCAAATCTGAAACATCTATTTCATACTTTATTTCAAATTCTCCCTTTTATCCCAACTCATTTAAATATTATATTTAAAACTATATTCCTTTGTACTTAAAAACAATATTGCTTGAGTCCTCATCTTAAAAAACCCTTTAATTCACATTTATTCAAAATCTCTATTTTTCCATACTCAGAATTTATTAAATAGGATATTAAAATCAAACTTTTTATCCCTTTCCAAATTAATTCTTTTAATTTATCCAAATTTACTATAATTATTTTACTTAAAATTCTCCTTTTATTTTCCTTTAAAAATCCAATCTTTATATTTTTGAGATCTTAAAATACCAAAATATATTCAGTAAGACCATAACATTCAATACTTTCAATTTTCAAAATAATCTATCGCAGTTATCAAATAAATCATATCACTGACTATGACAATAAATTTCAACATTTTTTAAGAATTTAGTTGGATCCCTCCAACCTGTTTTCGTACATCCAGAGATGTTAGCACAATATAAAAATACCAATCCCACTTCGAGGGGCATATCGCGGTATATAGGATTATCCGCTATTATGCGGGGTGCATAGGGTCTCATCCGCTATATAATGCAGGAATATCAATCGCTCTAATATATATACATATATATAATATCACATCCAGACCGATGATAAATTATTAATTTAAGCAACCAACCAATAATTTAAATTTAACTATTTAAATTAACCAGAAATCCAATTTGAGTGAGATTAACTCACCTTTGTATTTGTTTTCCATCCACTCCAAACTGGCTCGTCTCCTCACGATTTTAGACCTTGTATAAACATTACGGTTTATTAACGTTTTAAATAATCGAGCAATCAATTATCCCTTTTTAAATATATTTAGTTTAACTAATTTTCCTTTAATAATTTATCTTTATTAACTAAAATAATTGAGCAGGTTAATTAAACAGTTAATCCCATAATCCAATATTTAAAAATAATCTGGTAAGTGAAAATATGTATACATATATTTACTGTTTCCTATATATATTTAATTAAAATAGAATGTGTTTTTTATATCTTACTGTAACGTATACATATTCTTTTTCCTCTGCACATATTTTAAATCTTAAATAGTAAGTTGGAGTATAATTTATTCCAGTAGTTAACACAAATAGAAATTAACTTCACTATAAGATTTTTCTGATAAATGGAATAGTAAATCAACAAATTAAATTACCAGTTTTTAACTTAATAACTTTAAAAAAAAAAATAGAAGTCAAATTACCTACTAGTACGCGAGAACAACAACATCAAGCAGTCTACCCGTACGTGCACCTCAGTCGATCGCGCTTCCCCTCCACGAAGTCGACCCACTCTCGAAAATCGAGTCGCTCCCCTAAATCATGACCTGACACCATCACAGCTGCCTTTGCTCGTAACTCCCACTATGACACTACGCGACCTCCAATATGGTCGGAGATACTTCCTTCCCAAGCGAATCCAAAAACCATCCCAGATTCTCGAATCAATCGCCCATCCCGCCAAAATTCAAACCCTGGATCTCGAATACTCCCTGACACGCGGCCTCTCCAACACTGCCGCACTCTACAAATTCGAAAGTGAACTCGATCCTCGAATCGAGCAATGCGATTTTCGCATTTAGATAAAAGGCAAGAGGGGGAAATCCACGACCATCTTCGAACACTTTTGTTTGAAATGAAAAGAATGAGGGGAAAGAGAACGCGATTGGATTTTAGCTCTTAGTTCAGTAGTCTGTTTATTTTTTTTTTAAAGAAGCCAGGCATTGTGAGACCAAGTAGAAGAGAGGGGATGGAATATGCTTATACTTGAGGAATGGAACAACACGTCTATTTATTTTAAAGAGATAATGTACACATATACAAAGGATATGGATTTCTTTTATTTATTTTTAATATCATATCTTTCTGCCTTTCGCTGTTCAATTAGAGGATGGAGATAGGGTGGCTTGCATAGGTATAAGGTAGGATGTTTGAGATGAAAGAATGGTGGCTGATGGAAAGGAATGTGACAGCCTAGTCTAGTAAAATGCATACATATATATCATTTAAATTCAAAATATCTACCAAAAATGTTGGATCCGAAACGAGGCATGCCGCCAGGCGTTCGTAATGTTATACCCCTATTCCAAACGCAATGGAAAAGGTTTCGAGTCCTAACTCGATCGTATGGAGAAGATAGCTTTTTGAATCCAGTTATTATATTGAATTTTTGATATATAAATTTTAGCGCGTTTATAACCCATATGACCAAACACAACTCCAAACGCTACGAAATTTGAAATCTGATAATAATATACTATTACGGATTCAATGGAACTAGTTTCGTCGAATTTCAAGGCAATGCCACGGAAAGCTATTTTTAAATGTCAATTTAACAATATATTTTTAAAACTGAACAAATCACTTCCAAATTCAATTTTAAAACTTTTATTATCTTCAGTATTATCAACATAAATTTTATAAGCTTTCGAAATATTTTTTACAAGCTTAAAACTCAAGGTTCCATATTTTTCCCAATTCCAATCATTTAATTTAATAATTAAATCACCCAATAAATAGTGATATTTGAAATTCAAGTTAGACATTAACTTTTAAATATTTAAAATCAATTAAATATTCCGATTTCAAATATTCAAAATTTCGGGTCATTGCATATTGTTTTTATATAATCATTTTCATCATCATTATATATAATTCTTATATATACAAATTAGTATTTTATTTAAGGGGAGCTAGAGTTAGAACTAAAGTAAGAGTTAACGTTAGAATTATAGTTTTAGGTGGTTATTTTTGCTGATGACAAAAGGGGATAAATATATAAAATTTAGGCGTAGATTAAGGGGGAGTTTTGTAATCAAAGGGGAGTTATATTATATTCTATATACAGATTTGTCATCATCAAAAAATGGGAGATTGTGTCTACCTTAGGTATGGATTTTGATGATAACAACTATAAACATTATATAAAGTATAAATACTAATGTTTTATCAAGTTATATATAGTATATAATGCAAGATATAAGATATGTTGGTCCAGAAGACTGTAAAATATCAAGAGTAGGCTCAAGATGCTAATATAGAGTTTCAAGAGTGTAACAACCCGATATGTTCAACCATTCACATCCACATATGTCGGACTTGAATTGCTCAAAATTTCATATTGTTAATTTAAATTTGGCAAAACTCGGCATATACAGTAAATAAATAAATCATAGAATCACAGACACGGAGTAATATAAAAATAAGGAGTGGAAACAAATGAATAGTAGTTCATGAAGCTACTATATATATAATAGAGTTAAAACAAGATACAAAAGAAATCTCAAATACATAGAAGTCTCAATACAATAGTCAAATAACAAAAGTCTGAATACATCATTGGATTCAACTGAATAGATGAAAGCTGAATAGATAGATGGATCTCCAAACGAAGCTCCAAACTCAAAAGATGAGTCTCAAATGCTGTGACACTCAGCCTGACCCGAGCGTAAAGCAAAAAAACAAAATACTCGAGTCAGGATTAACATTCTTATATCAATATAAATCCAACTCAAGTTAAATATCAACTGAAATACAAGTAACTCAAAGGATGTTTGGGATAACAATCCATTAAGGATCTGTGGAACTATCTACTATGTAGTAATATATGCTATTATAATAACGTATATAGTAAAGTAAATTATTAAAATAGCTTAAGGCGTTACCCATTTCCCCCTTAACACATTTTATAGTGCCAATAGTCTACACGGTACCATAATACCTCCTGATCGGGAGGCTACCAAAGGATACTCCATAGGTACGGCACAAATCAAACTCGTAGTGGTCTCGATAGGGTAGGTGGCACGACACAACTAGGCAATGCCAGGGTAGATATACCAATTACACTTTTGGGTTGGTGGTAACGCATAGCAGCTACTATTGCCTACCTCGAAACACACTTCCAAATCAAAATTAAGGGTGGCCACCAAATCAATCATAAAGTCAGAGTATAGTATCGAAGGAATGTGCCCGGTCGGAGGAATGACCTCACTTGGCCCGTCAATTGCTCCTGTTTCAGCCACCTTATGCTAACTCACGGGATTTAGGTCCACATCTATACCTCATATAGGATCATTGTAATGACCCACTATTTTAGACCATTCAAATCGACAATAAAACCACACATGTCGGACTTGAATAATTCAAAACAGTAGATTGTAATATAATTAGGAGCAAATAAAACCAATCATAGAATCACAGACACAGAAATATCAGAATAACTCACAGCGGAAATAAAAATAACCATAGTAGTTCATGAAGCTACTACAAACATAGTCTCAAAACTAGTACAAAATACCAGAGTCTGAAAGTAAATACAATAGAAATCCTAATACATATATCCACTAATACATAAGCTGAATAGAAATAACAGAATAGAAATAGATAGACAACTAGATAGATAATCCCTAGGAAATCCTCTAGCTCCAGAAGATGAAATCCAAAACTGATACTCAGGCTGACCCGAGCGCAAATAAAAACACAAAACACTCGAGTCAGGACATGCATACTTATACAATATAAACCAACGCAAGTGAACTGTAATTGAAATGCACAAGTAACTTAAAGGATGCTTGGAACCGCCCATCCTTTAAGGATCCGTTAAACTATCTACTATGTAATAATATACGCTATTATAATAATGTCTAAAGGTAAAGTATAATATATTTTAAAAATAGCATTAAGGCGTTACCCATATCCCCCTTAACACATTTTACAATGCCAATAGTCTATACAGTACCGTAGTCCCACCTAATCGGGACGCCACCAGAGGATATTCCATAGGTACGACGCAAATCAAACTCATGGTAAAGCATGCTAGGGTAGGTGACACGGCACAACTAGACAATGCCAGGATAGATATACCAATTGCACTTCTGTACTGGTGGAACGCATAACCACAGCTACCGCCCACCTCGAGCCAAAAATCAAAGGTGTGCAGCGCATCAATCACAAAGTAATAGAATGGCATACGAAGGAGTGTGTTCGATCAGAGGAGCTACCTCATTAGCCCGTCGATTTCTCTTGTTTTAGCCACCTTATGCCAACTCACAAGAGTCGGGTCCACGTATATACCTCATATAGGATCGTCGCCACCATCCTACTTCATTCTCGAATATCCACCGCGTACACAATTGTTAAAGTGGTTTTCGAAGTTGGCAGAGGCTATGACAACTTTTGATCCTGGTCTCTTTAACAACCAATCGTTATTATAACCCATGGTTATTTATTTCAAATGGTTTATACTTTCAAATCAAACATGTACATTTTAAAACCATTTAAATTCAATGCTATTATACCATCAAAATGATATCCATTTCCAAAGTCTTAACACTTTCAAAACCATACCCTTATTATAGCACTTTCAAAATGTAATAAGTTTGAAATCATAACACTTGTAAAATGTTACCCTTATATAATAGCACTTTAGAAAATAATACAATTTAGAAATAGTAGAACCTTTAATACTTAACCTAAGGAAACATAGCATTTTAAAAACATAACTAAAATAACATAGCATTTTAGGAATGCTACAAATACTACTATAACATGTTTAAACATACTATTTCAATTTTATCATAGTTTAAAATTTATTTAATTATACAAAACATATCCTTTTCATAAATAAAATGTATACCCGGTTAAAATTTAAATTCCATATTAATTTAAATTTAAATTATTAAGTCATATATCATAGATAAAATCTTTAAATTCTGGGTTAAACCATTTATTTACTTATAGAATTTTAACTTATTGGAAAACTAATATATATTATTAAAAATAATTTAAATCAAAAATTAAGTTAAAATTTCATATATTTATAAGTTAAAATACTTAATAATTTTTGGAAAACTATTAATAAAATTAACCACGGGTCTGTATAATATTTTCTAACCTAGGTCAAGTGATACAGATATATATCATTTCAATCTGTAATTTATAAAATTCCAGGTTTTATCATTTCAAACCCGCAATCCCAAGTCAAATAAAATAAAAATCGGTTAAGCCTATCATTTCAGCTCATAACAATTTTTCCCTACTTTAAAGTCCGTTCGGGTATGTATTATTTCAACCCATAGTGATTCTATACTAACAGGGAACTTGCAGTGTGAGAAGCAGAAAATAAAATGAACATCATAGCATAGCATATCATATCAGGTGATGTAACAGGTATATAGTCAGGTTATAACATCATATAAAGTCATATGACAAGCGTATATATGAACTTATATCATCATAGCATATATGAACTTATATCATCATAGCATATCACTACTGCACATTCACATGTCATTGTTTCATAATTATATAAGTACAAATGTCGAGAGTGATAAACTCACATCCTAAAGCTAGAGATGACAATTCAAGACACACAACCAAACTTCGAAAAGCACGACAAAGCACGAACTAGATTTGAGTGGATGAAGAGCCAAGATTCAAATCTTGTAGACAAACAAATACAACATATATAAATATAAAAACAACACATAAAAAATATGAAATAAAATAAAGTAAATAGGCTAATATAACCTAGTGGGTTCGGCTACTTAGAAATATGCTCGGCCACATCACCTTGTGCTCGACCAACATTAAACAAAGCTCGTCCATGACAAGAAAAGAGGCACGGTTATGGGTATGTGAAGAGATGGCAAGGCAAAAAGGCACTAGGAAGTCAAAGAGTTAAGGGCATGATGGGTTTGGGTTCGGCCCTGAGGCTAATGTGCTCGACCTGGTTCATGGTGTTGGATTAGGTCAGATCACCATCATCTGGCCATGGCTAGGCAGGTTAGGCAAAGGAGAAGGTCATGGCAGGGCATTAGAGACGGAGGAAATAGTGGTAGCCGAGGCAAGCAAATCAGATGGGGATGATATGGTAGGCTCAGCTAGGGTTTCTACAAGCTTTGGTGATGGAGTTTGGATCTGTGGAAGTCACGACATGTTTAGGTATGATGGTGATGAGGTGATGGCCGGTTATAGGTGATGATGGTGGAGGAGATGAGGTCGACAAAAGGAGGAGCATGGTGATGGCCGAATATATGCTTGAAGACAAAACAAAAATAGAAAAGTGGAAGAAAGGAGAATAACTTAATACAAAAATTTTTCTTCTCAGGAAACGCAAATGAGAAAGAAAGATGGAGAGGGGATGTTTTAAACGGCTTATACAAGTGGATGGGCACCTTTTCATTTTGAAAAGGCAAACAAGTGGCTATTAGGATTTACAATCCAATAGCAAAGCTCACTTCAAAACAAGCTCAAAACCCAAATAAAAATCAAGCCCAAACATAAATAGAAAATAAAAATAAAATAGAAAATAGTTAATAGAAAAATAAAAAATAAAGTACTGAAAATAATTGTGTGCAAAACGCTGAAATTTATTAGATTTTAAAAGTATGAAATAGAATTTGACAAACGGAAAGTAGAACTAATATCAGAATCAAATTCAGTTTCAAAGCAAAAAGATTGAAAATTTAAAATTCAAATTTACAAATTTCAACCGAAAGTCAAAGTTTGACCAAAGTTGACCAAATATTAAATTTTCAGAAAATCTTTATGTTATTATATTTGGAAAAATAATTATAAACAAAATCCAAAAATGCATTGTAAAATTCCAAAATTCCAATTTTTAAATGATCTAAAACGAAAGTTTCAAATAAATTGAATTAAAAGTATTTACAAAAATTTATGCGTTGTTACACTCTCCCCCACTCAAAACTTTTAGTCTCGAAAAGGAATGAAATATGGAAAAGACAAAGATAAATAAGATAGAATAGCGAATAGTACCTGAAACAAACAATTCCGGATTCGAAGCACGCATGCTCCCCTCCATCTCCCAGGTACAATCCCGATCATCAGTACTCCACTGCACTTTGACCAGGATGACAGATTTCCTTCTCAGCTGCTACGTACCTCTATCGATAATACAAAGTGGCTTCCTCTCGATAGTGAGATTAGGCTTAATATCCAAACTCTCGAGAGCAGAAGGCTGGATAATCAAAGATGGATCATGTAGATACCGACGAAGATGTGAAACATGGAATACATTATGACTCCAGAAAACTTCTCAGGAAAATCCAGATGATAAGCTAAAGAACCAATCCTCTCTGAGATATGAAAGGATCAACAAACCTAGGAGCAAGCTTCCCATCTCCGACCAAACCAATCACATTCCTTAAGGGAGAGACCTTAAGGAAAACCTGATCACCAACAGAAAACTCTAAACTTCTCCTACGCCAATCAACATACTTCTTCTGCCTATCCTGAGCACTTGTAACGGCCCGTAAAATTTTAATTGTTTAATAATATATTTAATTGGAATTTTGTGAAATTTTAAATAATAAAATTTTGAAATATAAATTTGATATTTGAAATACGTCTATTTAAACATAGCAACTGGTAAATTTTCATCAAATAATATGGAAGTTTATTTTTATCGTGTAATTTCATTTAAGTTTATATCAGTTAATATTTGAATACAATAAAATGTTTTCCAAACCTAAATATTTTTCTATAGAAAAATTATAAATCATCTTTTCAGCAAGACGTCATACTTCGTTTCTCCAAATTTTGACTGTTATTGCTCCGTCGATCTTATTTTCAGCGAAACAACAGTTGAATTTAAAAGTGTTTCGAAACCTAAATATGTCAACATGAAAATGTTATTTAGAACACTCTAAATAAGACTGCGTAATTCATTTCATAAATTTCGTACGTTTCTAGCTTCGTTTGGATTTTTCCATACGAAATAACAATGTATATTAGTGTTCGATAATCGACTTTTGATAGGATGATCATACCATTGATATATGTATACCGTTTTGATCGTCTCGTCGTGCTGATCTCTACGATATATTCAATGCTGTATTTTGAAGACCAGTATGCAACGAAATCTATAAAAACTGATAACCGTATCGGTACGTTTCTAAAGCCGTTTGGTTTCCAATCGGCTCTTCTTTTTCTCACTGTTGAAATCAATAGCCACTATTGTTTTTTTCAGAAATTGAGGTGACTTTTCCTTTTCATACAAGTTCCAATATCTATTTGCTGACCCTTAGTTTCCTTTGCACCGTTACATTTGAAATTTTTATTTGTTTATATTGCTTTGAACTGTTTATCTTTCATCTGCACTTTTTCTTTATTTTATTTTTCCTCCTCTATTCTTTTCGTTCGGCTACCCCACCCTACACATGAATCCCTCCACTCCTCCTTGCGCCTATCTACTTCCACCCATGATCACTACCCAGAGCATGCAACGCCATCCGCGCTCCATCGTAACCCGCACTCGCCCATTGCCCTACTGGTCGGCCAAGACCCATCAACTTTTCGGCTTCATACCTGTATAGTTTATATCCAGGTATATATATATATATGTGTGTGTGTGTGTGTGTGTGTGTGTGTTAAATATGTATTAGTATATACATATTTTTTGTTGATTTTTATAATTTGAATGAGTTTTGTTTTAAACTATATATACTTAAAAAAAATTGTAAAACAATATATGTGTAAGTTTATTACAGTGCAAGTTGTATTTTGAAAGAATAGTGTGTGTATATTATTGAAGTTATTTTGGTTGTTCACATGCTGCTGCATCCATAGGTAGCTTTTATAAGATTTTATATGCAAGCAAGCTTTATATATTGTTTTCAAAGATGATGCTATTTATGTATAAATCCATGCTGCTGATATATATGTATATAATTTATAGTGTTTCTAAGTTATCTTTTTAGATGAAGTTTGTATAATAATTTATTTATTTATATATATATATATATATATATATATATATCAATCAGTTGCAATTGTATGCATGTTTAGTTATATGAGTTCATATATTAAGGGTACAGCAATATATAGGTTGTATTATATTTATATTGTAGCATGTATATAGATCCGATTATAACTATTTTGGGTGACATGAATATATGAGTGTTGATTTGCGTATAAGCTATATTAGTGTCTGTTACATATAAAATATTTTATACTTGTATTATAAAGTTGAGTCTACACAATCTAGTTCTGCCTGATACTGAATATTACTTTATGGGGCTATACATATATATACTGTAATTTGTTTCTTTTGCTGTGTTTAAAAATTGGAATATATATATATATATATCTTTGGTTGGCATATCTTTTGTCCAATGTATAGGTTATATATATATATATATATATATATATATGATGTAAGTACTTTGCATTTATATGGATTTATTTCAAAATATAATTTATATATATTTGATTTTACATATATTAGTTATACAGTTCTTATATATGTCAAGTTGTGATTTAAGTTTATACAGTTATAAGTTTATAAAGTTATAAAAGTTTATAACAGTATTTGTTTAATATATATTATAAGTTATTTGATTATATCATTCTGTTTATACATATAGTTAATAAAGTTTGTTAACATTTACTTTTATGTTATCCATTGCTTTTAAATATTGTATGTTAGTATATAGTATAACTTAGTATAGAATTGTATAGATTTCTATGTTGGTCTGCATAAAATCCTTGGAGCATACACATATTGTAAGTTGTCTGCAAGTGAAGGTAATTTACATATTTTTTTATAGTAATTATATAAATATTCAAATTTGTTGTAAATGTAGTATGCATATCTTTTAGTCTGCATTTATACACTTTTAAGGTACATGGTCTGTGTTTATATATTGAGTAGCATATATATATATATATATATATATATAGGTATATAGTGTATAGGATTTGGGTAACTAGTATAACGTATAAATTTAATATTGATTTAAAATATTTATGTGTTTTAATTTAAGTATTGATTTTTCAATACTATATGATGATTTTTTATTTTAATATGTGTTTTAAATTTAATATCAGTTTCAAACTATATGAATATTTTATTTAAAAATCTGTCCTAAATTAAAATATTGAAATTTAAACAACGAGCATAATATATTTTTTGTTCACATATCTAGCTGATTCTGATTCATTTCATCATTTTCCCATTTATCAGCTTTGTCCGTCGTGCCTCTTTTCTTCGTCAAATTTTATCCATCTAGCTTTGCTCTGGAAGCCATGCTTGCATTTCGTAACTCGATTACTTTGACTATACTATCTAACCTCGAAAGGTGAGAAATCACTCACGATTAGTGTTATGATGTTTATTAAATCTCATTTCAATTGAAACTACAGTTGAAATATGTTGCTGTTAGTTATTTATATTGCTTTATATATGTTATTATCTATCTGTTCACCTGTGACATCTGACGCCACTATTTGTTATTTATACTGATGATATGCATGTTATATTATTATCATATCTGTTATCACTCTGAAAGTTCCCTGTTAGTATAGAATTCACTATGGGTTGAAATGGTACATACCTAAATGGATTTTAGAATAGGAGAAAATCATTATGGGTTGAAATGATAGATCCAAGCGATTTTCATTGAATTGAATTAGGGATTGCGGGTTGAAATGATATGTACCCGTACATATATATAAATTGCAGATTGAAATGATAAATATCTGTATCACTTGACCATAGGATAAAAAATTATATACAGACATCGCCGGTCTACATATATAAATATTTTAAAATTTGGTTTCTATGGTTTTGGAAAAATATGGTTTTTATATAAATACTGATCTTAGATATTATATAAATGTTATTATATATATATAGTTAAATTCTTGATTTAAGCTATGTATAAATTTGTTTGATATAAAATAAGTTTAATATAAAAGTTGGTTTTATTAAAATATAATATGGATAAGCATTTATTTAAATTATGTTTTAATATAGAGTTTATAATGATTTTTATAAATTAAGGTGGGGAAGATATTTTTGAAATTGATTTGAAATTTTATTTAATTCAGAATTTTATTTAATAAGAATCCATTTGGGATTTATTGAAATTGAGATTCAAAAGAACATGGTTTTATAACTTAATTCAGGTTTAAGGTGATTTAAGTGAATATATCATGTTTAAATAAATTGAAGGAATGTTCAGTTATTGAAATTTGAAGTTTTATTTAAAGGATATTGGATTCATTAAGTAAATATTTCAAAACTAAATAATAGTAAAGTGAATTTGGTGTGTGTGTGTGTGTATATATATATATATATGAATTATCAAATGTAGTTTTGAAATCATGGAATATTTAAAGCTTTGAAATATATTGGAATTGAAATGGTTATTTTGTGGTTCAAATCTGTATTTCGAATTTGGTATAAATTGAAATGGATTATTGAAACTGAATTGAATTAAATTTATGAACTAAGATTTGATTTAAATTGAACTTTTGATTCAAGTTGATTTGAATAAATTTGTGAGGTTGAGGAAATTATTTTATTTTATAAAGTAATTTTAAATTTAAAACTATTTTATTATATATACTAATTGAATATCTAAACTATTTAAGGGGTGGAAATTATGTTTTCGAAGCTATGAATTTCCAAGTACTATGTTTTGAAAATGTCATATTTCCAGGTATTTGGTTTCGAAGTGTTATAATTTTGAAGTATTGGGGTTTTGGAAGTGAATATTAGAAGTAAAAATGATATCGTATTGACTTGGGTTTTGAAATGGAAATATTATTTTGGTTTTGAAATATAAACTATTTTGAAATAACCGCGGTGTAATAATAACTCTGGTTGTTAAGAGACCGGGATGGGAAGTTGTCATACTCTCTGCCAACTCCGAAAACCACTTTAACAACCATATAAATGGTGGAGTTTCCAGAATGAAGTAGGATGGTGGAGACATTCTATTGAGGTATATACGTGGACCCGACTCCCGTGAGTTGGCATAAGGTGGCCAAAACAGGAGCAATCGATGGGCTAATGAGGTCGCTCCTCTTATCAAACACACTCCTTCGATATTATATTCTGACTTTGAGATTGATTTGGTGGCCACTTTTGATTTTTGATTTGGGGGTGTGGCTCGAAGTGGGTGGCAGTAGCTGCTACGCGTTACCACTGGCCCGGAAGTGTAATTGGTATATCTACCCTAGCATTGCCTCGTTGTGCCGTGTCACCTACCCTATCGCGCCTTGTACGAGTTTGTTTTTCTCCCGTACCCCATGGAGTATCCTCTGGTGGCTTCCCGATCAGGAGAGACTATATTATTGGGTGAACTACTGGAACTATTATGTGTTAAGGGCTATATGGGCAACCCCTTAACGCTATTTAAAAGTAAGTTTATTTTACTGTAGACATTATTATAGTAGCGAAATATTACTACATAGTAGATAGTTTAACTGATCCTTAGAGGATGGTTATCCCAAACATCCTTTGAATTACTTGTACTCCAGTTGTTATTTCAATTGAGCTAGATTTATTGATATAAGAATGTTAATCCTAACTCGAGTGTTTTTTGTTTTGTTATACGCTGGGGTTAGACCGAGTGATACAACATCTGAGGCTCACCTTCAAAGTTGGAGCTTTGCTTGAAGGTCCAGCTATCAATTTCATTTCAGTTATCTAGTCGATTCCAATTATCCAATTGATTCCAGTGATGTATTTTGATTGTACTTGATTATCATATTTAGACTTCTGTTGTATCTTGTTTAACTCTGATGTATATTTATATAGTAGCTTCATGAACTACCATCTCTTTGCTTCCGCCGCATGTTATTACTCTATGTCTGTGATCTGTGATTTATTTATTTACCGTATATTTTGAGTTTTGCCAAATTAAAATTAAAATTCTGGTACTTTGAATTATTCAAGTCTGACATGTGTGGTTTTATTGCCGATTTGAATGGTCCAAAATAGTGGGTTATTACATTTGGTATCAGAGTTTTGGCTCTAGGCAAACTTAGCATATATGGTAAATTTGATTATAGAATCACTTTCTTTCGAGCTTGAATTCCTTCTTCATCGGTTCGTTTTCCTTTGAATTTTTGAAATGTTTCCTTCGATTCCAAAATCCATCCTTATCTCTCCCAATTCGTGCTCCTTGATTTTGGAGCATCCCATAACTCCACTTTGAATTATCTCTATGATAGCTCGGCGGTCTCGTCAACCTTCGATATGATTTTTGTAAAGGGGTGAAACTCCTTTACAATAGCATCGATTCACCAGAGATTTCTATATCCATGGTATACGATGCTATCTATCTCCTGCTATGCCTGAATTTTATCTTACGCGATCGAATGTCGATTTGCCCCGGAATTCTACATCGATCTCGTTCTTAAAATCACGGTCGACCCGGTTAAGGTTGCCCGTTATTTATATAAACTTACCCATCTTCCTATTTTGTTATTTAATCATCTTATCGTTGTTTTGAACCTATCTTCGAATCAATATTCTCTTTGATTTGAGTCCGTCAAATTTGAATCTCTATCCTTGCTTTGAAATCCATTCTTGTATCGTCGAGCGAGGAAATGTATTTGTAAATTAATATTAAAATGTTATATATATATTGTGTTGTTTGAGTTGTTGACGTTGATTTGGGTTTTTGATCGATTCGTCTGATCAGCGCTATCGATAGGATTTCCAAAACACTTGAACAGAGCAAACTGACATAATACTGTTCAAAGTTGGTAAATGAAATAAATTTTGTATAATTATATTATATATATAAGTATAATTTTTTGAATTTTGATAGTTAATTGAATTAGTTGTAGAAATGATAATATTTGATTATCATTTACAATTTTGTAAACCCATTAACTATTGCAACCTATAATTAAATGAATTATAAACATGGTTTATATTTGATTTGGAATTTAAATGAATTTAAAATTAAGAATTTGATAATCTAATTTTTGATGATTTCAAACTTTGGTTTTAAAGTTTTAAAATTGTATATTATTCAAAGTATTTTCGAATAGAAGTTGTTTCCAAAAAAATTTAAACTGTTTAAATCAGTGCTCTCCTATCTTGTCGCAGGAAAATAATTTCGATGATGGTGGCCGCATCATCGACATTCATTTTTGAGTTTCAGAGTGGAGTGACCATTATGTAGCTTTGCTACAGTTTGTTTTGAAAATCAAATTGATCTAAATTTTCAAAGTATGGCTTGATTTATAATATATATAGGTATATGATTCTGGATTTGATTTGATATCTATAATATATATATAATTATCTCAAAGTTGTTTGAAGTTAATCGGAAATTAATTCTTAAATTTTTTGATTTTCGATGATTTTCAATGAAGCCAAACTTTTTTGAATAAATACTTAACTTGAAATACGTGAATTGTAAAATTTTATTTGGATAATATTCAATTGCATTATATATAACTTACCTAAATTTTCAAAAGTTAACTATGTAATTGAATATTATACAATATAAAATGATATCAGAGGAATTTGTAAATAATTTGAGTGGTTATAATAGGTAAATGAACTTAATATATGTGATAAGATATATTAAGTGGAACAAATTTAATAATAATTTGGAATAAGGGAATTAATTTTTTGAGTAAAATATGATGATAATAAATGACTATTCAAATTTCTATTTTAGAAATTATTGATTGGGGATAACTGGATAATAAGATAATGGGTTTAGAAATAGTTAAGATTGAATTAACTTAAGTGAAATTAAAAGAGTTAAACCAAATTGTTAAATATTAGTTCCATTTAAATTG
Organism: Allium cepa; assembly: GCA_030765085.1. Lineage (NCBI taxonomy): Eukaryota > Viridiplantae > Streptophyta > Magnoliopsida > Asparagales > Amaryllidaceae > Allium > Allium cepa. The sequence goes on along the minus strand of CM060929.1, from coordinate 700,173,251 downwards.
AAATTTTTTTGGTTAGGACAAATTGTTTTACTTTGTTTTCAATCTATTTTATTTCTAGTTGTTTCTATTCTCCTACCTCCTTCCTTTTCGGGGATGAAAAGTTTTGAGTGGGGGAGAATGTAACGGCTCGTAAAATTTTAACTGTTTTAATAGTATATTTAATTGGAATTTTGTGAAATTTTTTAAATAATAAAATTTTGAAGTATACATTTGATATTTGAAATACGTCTATTTAAACATAGAAACTGGTAAATTTTCATCAGATGATATGGAAGTTTATTTTTATCATGTAATTTTATTTAAATTTATATCAACTAATATTTGAGAATAATTAAATGTTTTCCAAACTTGAATATTTTTCTGTAGAAAAATTGTGAATCATCTTTTGAGCAATACGTCATACTTCGTTTCTTCAAATTTTGACTGTTATTGCTCCATCGATCTTATTTTCGGCGAAATGACAGTTGAATTTAAATGTGTTTCAAAATCTAAATATGTCAACATAAGAAAATTTATTTAGAACCCTCTGAGTAAAACTGCGTAATTCGTTTCGTAAATTTCGAATGTTTCTAGCTCCGTTTGGATTTTTTGTACAAAATAGCAATGTATATCAGTGTTTGATAATCAACTTTTGATAGGATGATCGTACCACTGATATATGTATACCGTTTTGATCGTCTCGTCGTGCTGATCTCGGCAGTATATTCAATTCTTTGTTTTTAAGACCAGTATGCAGCGGAATCCGTAAAACGAAAAACCGTATCGTTATGTTTCTAAGCCGTTTGGTTTCCCTTCGGCTCTTCTTTTTCTCACTGCTGAAATCAATAGCCGCTATGTTTTTTTTTCTTCAGAAATTGTGGCGACTGTTCCTTTTCATACAGGTTCCAATATCTATTTGCTAACCCTTAGTCCCCTTTGCATTGTTACATTTGAAAATTTTATTTGTTTATATTGCTTTGAACTGTTTATCTTCCATCTGCACTTTTTCTTTATTTTATTTTTCCTTCTCCATTCTTTTCATACGACGGCTCCATCCTACACGCGAATCCCTCCACTCCTCCTTGCGCCTACCTACTTCCACCCATGATTACCACCTAGAGCACGCAACGCGATCCGACCTCCATCGTAACCCGCACCCGCCCGTTGCCTCACTGCTCAGCTAAGACCTATCAACTTTTCGGCTTCATACCTGTGAGTACATATATAGTTTATACCCAGGTGTATATATATGTGTGTGTGTGTGTGTGTGTGTGTGTGTGTTACATATATATTAGTATATACACGTTTTCTGTTGTGTTTTATAATTTGAATGGGTTTTGTTTTAAACTATATATACTTAGAAAATTTTTGTAAAACAATATATGTGCAAGTTTACTACAGTACAAGTTATATTTTGAAAGTATAGTGTGTGTGTATTATTGAAGTTGTTTTGGTTATTTACATGCTGCTGCATCCATAGGTAGCTTTTATAAGACTTATATGCATGCATGATTTATATATTGTGTTCAAAGATGATGCTATTTATGTATAAATCCATGCTGCTGATATGTATGTGTATATAATTTATAGTGTTTCTAAGTTATATTTTTAGATGTAGATTGTATAATAATTTATATAATAGTGTGTGTATATATATATATATATATATATATATATATATATATCAATTAGTTGCAGTTGTATGCCTGTTTAGTTATATGAGTTTATATATTAAAGATACGGTAATATATAGGTTGTATTATATTTATACTGTAGTATGTATATAGATCTGATTATAACTATATTGGGTGACGTGAATATAAGAGTGTTGATTTGTGTATAAGCTATATTAATGTCTGTTACATATAAAATATTTTATACATGTATTATAAAGTCGAGTCTGCACAATCTAATTTTGGCTGATACTGAATATTACTTTGTGGGGCTATACATATATATACTATAATTTGTTTCTTTTGCTGTGTTTAAAATGTAATTACTTTGCATTTATAAGGATTTATTTCAAAATATAATGTGTGTGTGTGTGTGTGTGTATATATATATATATTTGATTTTACATATATTAGTTATACAATTCATATATTTGTCAAGCTGTGATTTTAGTTTATACAGTTATAAGTTTATAAAGTTATAAAAGTTTAGAAAAGTATTTGTTTAATATGTATTATAAGTTATTTGATTATAGCATGCTGTTTATACATATAGTTAATAAAGTTTGTTAACATTTACTTTTCTGTTATCCATTGCTTTTAAATATTGTATGTTAGTATATGGTATAACTTAGTATAGAATTGTACAGAGTTCTATATTGGTCGGTATAAAATCCTTGGGGCATACACATATTGTAAGTTGTTTGCAAGTGGAGGTAATTAACATATTTGTGTATAGTTTAATTATATAAATATTCACATTTGTTGTAAATGTAGTATGCATGTCTTTTAGTCTGCATTTATATACTTTTAAGGTACATGGTCTATGTTTATATATTGAGTAGCATATATATATATATATATATATATATATATATATATATATATATATGGGTATACAGTGTATAGGATTTGGGTAACTAGTATAATGTATAAATTTAATATTGATTTAAAATATTTATGTGTTTGAATTTAATTATTGATTTTTAGTACTATATGATGATGTTTTATTTTAATATGTGTTTTAAATTTAATATCAGTTTCAAACTATATGACTATTTCATTTAATAATCTGTCCTAAATTAAAATATTGATTGTAATAAAATTTAAATAAGAGTATAATATATTTTCTGTTCATATATCTAGCCGATTCTAATTCATTTCATTATTTTCCCATTTATCGCTTTTTCCGTCGTGCCTCTTTTCTTCATCGAATTGTATCCATCTAGCTTTGCTTTGGAAGCCGTGCTTGCATTTCGTAACTCAATTACTTTGACTATACTCTTTAACCTCGAAAGGTGAGCAATCACCCACGATTAATGTTCTTATATTTATTAAATCTGATTTCAATTGAAACTACAATTTAAATATGCTGCTATTAGTTATTTATATGTTCACCTATGACATCTGATACCATTATCTATTATTTATACAGATGATATGCATGTTATATTATTATCATATCTGTTATCACTCTGCAAGTTCCCTGTTAGTATAGAATTCGCTATGGGTTGAAATGATACATATCCTAACGGACTTTAGAATAGGAGAAAATCGTTATGGGTTGAAATGATAGACCCAAGCGATTTTCATTGGATTAAATTTGGGATTGTGGGTTGAAATGATATATACCCATACATATATATAAATTGCGGATTAAAATGATAAATATCCATATCACTTGACCATAGGATAGAAAATATACAGACATCGTCCGTCTATATATATAAATATTTTAAATTTTGATTTCTATGGTATTGGAAAAATATGTTTTTCATACAAATACTGATTTAGATATTATATAAATGCTATTTTATATATATGTAGTTAAATTCTTAATTTAAGCTATGTATAAATTTGTTTGATATAAAATAAGTTTAATATAAAGTTGATTTTATTAAAATATAATATGGAGAAGTATTTATTTAAATTATGTTTTAATATAGAGCTTATAATGATTTTCATAAATTAAGGTTGAGAAGATATTTTTGAAATTGATTTGAAATTTTATTTAATTCAGAATTATATTTAATAAGAATCATTTGGGACTTATTGAAATTGAGATTTATAAGAATATGGTTTTATAACTTAATTCGGGTTTAAGGTGATTTAAGTGAATATATCAAGTTTAAATAAATTGAAGGAATATTCAGTTATTGAAATTTGAAGTTTTATTTAAAGGATATTGGATTTATTAAGTAAATATTTCAAAATTAAATAATAGTAAAGTGAATTTGGTATATATATGAATTATCAAATGTGGTTATGAAATCATGGAATATTTAAAGCTTTAAAATATATTGGAATTGAAATGGTTATTTTGTGGTTCAAATCTGTATTTGGAATTTGATATAAATTGAAATGGACTATTGAAACTGAATTGAGTTAAATTTATGAACTGAGATTTGATTTAAATTGAATTTTGGATTCAAGTAGATTTGAATAAATTTGTGAGGTTGAGGAAATTATTTTATTTTATAAAGTAATTTTAAATTTAAAACTATTTTATTATATACACTAATTGAATATCTAAACTATTTAAGGGGTGGAAATTATGTTTTCAAAGCTATGAATTTCAAAGTATCATATCTTGAAAATGTCATATTTCCAAGTATTTGGTTTCGAAGTGTTATAATTTTGAAGTATTGGGATTTTGGAAGTGAATATTTGAAGTAAAAATAATATCATATTGACTTGGGTTTTGAAATGGAAATGATATTTTGGTTTTGAATTATAGACTATTTTGAAATGACCGCGGTGTAGTAATAACGTTTGGTTGTTAAAGAGACCAGGATAGGAAGTTGTCATACTCTTTGCCAACTCCAAAAACCACTTTAACAACCATGTACGCATTGGAGATTCCAGAATGAAGTAGGATGGTGGCGCCTTGTATGAGTTTGGTTTTTACCCGTAGCCTGTGGTGTATCCTTTGGTGGCTTCCCGATCGGGAGGGACTATGATACTGGATGGACTATTGGGATTATTGCATGTTAAGGACTATATGAGTAACCCCATAACATTGTTTAAAAGTAAGTTTATTTTACTATAGACATTATTATAGTAGCGAAATATTACTACATAGTAGATAGTTTAACGGATCCTTAGAGCATGGTTATCTCAAACATCCTTTGAGTTACTTGTACTTCAGTTGTTATTTCAATTGAGTTGGATTTATTGATATAAGAATGTTAATCTTGACTCAAGTGTTTTGTGTTTTTTTACTCTCGGGTTAGACCGAGTGATACAGCATCTGAGGCTCACCTTCAGAGTTGGAGCTTTGCTTGGAGATCCAGCTATCTATTTCATTTCAGTTATCCAGTCGATACTAGTTATCCAGTTGATTATAGTGATGTAATCTGATTGTACTTGATTATCATATTTAGACTTCTGTTATATCTTGTTTAGCTTTGATGCATATTTATATAGTAGCTTCATAAACTACTATCTCTTTACTTCTGCTGCATTTTATTACTCTGTGTCTGTGATCTACGATTTATTTGTTTACCGTATATTCTGAGTTTTGCCAAATTTAAATTAACAATCTGCTATTTTGAATTATTCAAGTCCGACATGTGTGGTTTTAATGTCGATTTGAATGGTCCAAAATAGTGGGATGTTATAGCACTCCTCATCTTTCTCTTAATCTCCTCAACCTTCTCTGAAGCCTCCAAAATCATATCAGGACCAAGAACCAAACAATTACTGGATTCAATCCAGCAAGATGGAGATCTGCAAGGTCGTCCGTAAAGAGTAGCAAACAGAGACATTGCAATACTAGCCTGAATTCAAAGACAAAATGAGATAGATAAAAAATTAAGATAAGATTAAATAAAAGATTTGAGATTATACCTGATAACTGTTGTTATAGGAGAATTCAACAAGATGGAGATGATCTTCCCAAGATCCTCCATAATCAGGAACATAAGCACGAAGAAGATACTCGAGAATCTGATTCGCTCTTTCCGTTTGACCGTCGGTCTGCGGATGGTAAGCAGCGCTCAAATTCAGGTGAGTACCCAAAGATTCCTGAAAATCTTTCCAAAACTGACTGGTAAAGATATGATCTCTATCACAAACAATACTGATAGGAACACCATGAAGATGAACAATCTCCTTCATTGGATCTCAGACAAACTAGAAGCAGAACGGGTAGACTTGACCGGAATGAAATGAGCTGACTTGGTCAATCTATCCACAATAACCCAAATACTCTCATTACCCCTCCTAGTCCTCAGTAATCCATCAATAAAATCCATAGAAACCTATTCTCATTTCTAACTGGTAACCTCAAGGGGCTGCAATAAACCAGGGGTCTTTTGATGATCGGCCTTGACTTGTTGACAAGTCGCACACCTACTAACAATGATAGAGATATCTCGCCTCATAACTCTCCACCAGTAAAGCTTATTCATATCCTGGTACATATTCATCACACCATGATGGATAGAAAGTCTGGATCGATGATTTTCCCGAAGTAACTGTTGCCTCAATCCGTCAACATTCGAGACACAAATCCGATTATTAATCCTCAAAATCCCTCTATCATCGATCTGATCTCCACTACCATCAAGACTACTACCATCAACCCTGCTATGAACACTCTCCTCATAAGCCTAAGCATCTCATCCTCATCCTGCTTAGTAATGATACGATGCAAAAAAGGAGAAGAAGAAACAACAAGCTGACACAACATCGCCTTCTTGCAACTCAAAGCATCGGCCACAACATTAGCCTTCCCAGGGATATAGCTAATGTCGTGATCAAAAGAAGCAAGGAACTCAAGCCACCTAACCTACCGTTGATTCAAATCCTTTTGGGTGAAGATATACCTCAAAGATTGATGATCAGTAAAGAGCTCAAACTTAGCACCCAAAAGATGATGCCTCCAAAGCTTCAAAGCAAAAACCACAGCAAGCAATTCTAAATCATGAGCTGCATAATTAGCTTCATGGGTCTTCAACTGGAAACTGGCACAAGCAAAATGACCTTTTCATCTTGCATCAGAACAGCTCCCAAACCCTCATGACTAGCATCAGTGTATACCGTTAATCCCTCATTTCCATTTGGAATGGTAAGCACTGGTGCGGAAGTAAGCTTATGCTTCAACTCATTGAATGCAGCTTCACACTTATCATTCCATATAAACTTGGCATTCTTATGAGTCAAAGCAGTGAGAGGTGCAGCAATCCGAGCAAAATTCTCAATGAATCTCCGATAATAAACGGCAAGGTCCAGAAAACTGCGAATATCAGATGGAGTCCTAGAAGTTTTCCAATCCTGTAATAGAATAGGGAGAAATAAGGACGACAGAAAAGCTAGAATGATCAAATTTCAAAAAGAGAAGGAAAGAAAGGCTTACATTGATTGCAGTGATCTTGACTGGATCAACCGAAACTCCATTACTAGAAACAATATGCCCGAGAAATCGGACTTCATCCTTTCAGAAATGGCATTTTGAGAATTTAGCCTTCAACTGATGATACCTAAGAGTTTTCGAAACATATCTCAAATGCGACTCATGCTCATCCCTTGAATTGGAGAATACAAGGATATAATCAACAAAGACTAGAACAAACTTGTTAAGAACATCACAAAAACATGATTCATCAAATCAACAAAAAAAGCTGGGGCATTAGTCAAACCGAAAGTCATGACTAACCATTCATAGAAGCCATTCTTAGTATGAAAAGTAGTCTTGGGAATACTTTTCTTAGCAACTCTGAGCTCGTGAAACCTGTGGCAAGATCAAACTGAGAGAAAACAGTAGCTTCATGGGGCTGATTGAACATATTATTGATACGAGGCATAGGATATCTATTTCTCATACTAAGCTTGTTTAACTCCCTATAATCAACACACATTCTCAGAGAACCACCGGACCTAGTGACGAAAACCACTGCTGCTCCCTATTCGGAATGGCTAGGTCTGGTCGGACCCTTGGAGGACAAGTCCTCAATTTGCTTTCCCAACTCAACCTTCTCACGAGGTGCCATTCTTATGGGAGGAAGAACTACAGGTCGAGCTCCAGGAATAAGATTAATGCGGAAGTCGGTTTCCCTCTTAGGAGGTAAAGAAGTGACTTCACCAAATACGTCAGAGTAGAGTTTAACCACAAGAGTCAAATGATTATCACTAGGAGAATTATCAAGAGAATAAATAAAACTGCCAACAAAATCCTGAGGTAAGCGGCACTGAATCACCAAAGAATCACCCTTGTCACCAACAAGAGAAATAGTTCTGGTTTTACAAGAGATAACAGCTTCATGCTTCTTCAGCCAATCACCTCCAAGCAATGGATCAAAAGCATCAAAACCCAGAACATAGAAATCACTAGAAAAACGATAGCTAGAATAGAAGAGCTTCACCCTTCTACAAATCCTACTAAGGTTCGCAGGACCACCAATAGGTTTTTTAACACACAAAGGTTTAGGAGCATACTCGGGAGAAAGGAGATGCTCGAACTTGACACAAAGATCCACATGAATAAAGCTATAGGAAGCTCCAGTATCAAATAGAACACAAATAAGAAAATTAAACAGAGAAAAAGTTCCTTGAAGAGTACCTTGGGTATCACTAGAAGCAGAGGTAACAAAAAAGATACCAGAGGGCTTGCCCTTCTGCTGAGTAGGACAATTATACTTGAAATGGCCAGGCTGCAAACAGATATGGCAGAGATCATGCCTAGTCAACTGAGCTGGAGGAATAGTAGCATTAACGGAAGTAGGGCAACTGTTAGCATAGTGTCCCTTTTGTTCACACTTGAAGCAAGTAATGGAAGATAGGTCGATAGGCTGCCTTTGAGAAGAAGAAGATCCAAAACCTAGTCTTTTGCCAATTCTTCTTCTGCTGATGAAAGTTAGGCTTTCTCTTCTTAGGATTACTAGAGAAAGGTTGGGATGAAGTGGCACGAGCTACAGGAGGATCCTTAGAAGTAGGATTCTATTATCTAATGGTCATATCCATCAGACCAGTGAAAGGGCTATGCACATGAGAGATGAGATGATCATAATACTCTGGATGAGCATCAGCTATGAACTTCTCATTCTTCTTAAGAGGGGTGTCAATTAGGTTAGGACCAAATTTAGAAAGTTCATTAAACTTCCTCTCATACTCAGCAAATGACATGTCAACCTGCTTAAGATCCATAAAATCATGATATAGCTAAGACTTCCCTGCTTCAGGCATCTACTTTACTACAAAATCATACCTAAAGCCCGATAAAAAACCATAAGAAAGATTTCAAAAAAGAAAGCTAAACCAAATTCAAAACTAACATAAAATGATACCTAAACTGCTCCTAAGAAATATCAGCCTCAATAGTTTGAGTTGTAACAGACTCCCACCAATCCAAGGCTGCTCCCTTCAACTGCCAAGCTGCCAACTGATGAGCATCAGTGATCTCAAGATCGGAGAAAATCCTCTCCAATTCCTTCACCACTGCTGATCCTCGATAATGCTCTCTGATCCGGTAAACTTGGTACCACCAAGCTCAGTGTATTCCTTACAAAGAGTAGTGAACCTAATGGGTGCAACAGGCTCGGAAACTGGGGCAACACCACGACCCCTACCTACGGCATTCCTATGATTCATCCTGGAAAAATCAAGAATGAATTTTAGGATAAAGGTAGTTAAGAAAAAAAGACAATATAAGATAAGATTCGACTAGAATGAATATCCTAAACAAAGAAGTTACTAACAAGGTGGACAAAAGAAGGAAAGAAGTTAAGAAATTTTTTATTTCAAAACAAGAAAAGATAATATCAAAATAATTTTTGAAATATCCTTTTAAAAATAATTTGAAAATCATTTTATACTTTAAAATATATTCTTTCACAAAGAAATGATTCTAAGATTGATTTCACTCATTCTAGTGTATTTCTACCCTATCTCTAATGAGTTTTTGCTCCGTAGGCTAAGGTTTGCCTAAAACCAAAGCTCTGGTACCAAATATAACGAACCACTATTTTGGACCATTCAAATTGAAAATAAAACCACACATGTCAGACTTGAATAATTCAAAACAGTAGATTGTAATGTAATTTGGAGCAAATAAAACCAATCATAGAATCACAGACATAGAAATATCAGAATAACTCGCAGCGTAAATAAAAATAACCATAATAGTTCATGAAGCTACTACAAACATAGTCTCAAAACAAGTACAAAATACTAGAGTTTGAAAGTAAATACAATAGAAATCCCAATATATATATCCACTAATACATAAGCTGAATAGAAATAACAGAATAGAAATAGATGGACAACTAGATAGATAGATAGTCTCCAGGAAATCCTCTAGCTCTAGAAGATGAAATCCAAAGCTGATACTCAGGATGACCCGAGCACAAAAAAAAACATAAAACACTCGAGTCAGGATATACATACTTATACAATGTAAACCAACTCAAGGGAACTGTAATAGAAATGCACAAGTAACTTAAAGGATGCTTGGGACTGTCCATCCTTTAAGGATCCGTTAAACTATCTACTGTGTAGTAATATACGCTATTATAATAATGTCTAAAGGTAAAGAATAATATATTTTAAAAATAGCGTTAAGGCGTTACCTATATCCCCCTTAACACATTTTATAGTGCCAATAGTCTATACAGTACCGTAGTCCCTCTTGATTGGGAGGCCATCAGAGGATACTCCACAGTTACAACACAAATCAAACTCGTAGTAAAGCACGCTAGGGTAGGTGACACGGCACAACTAGGCAATGCTAGGGTAGATATGCCAATTGCACTTCCGAACCGGTGGTAACGCATAACCGCAACTACCGCCCACCTCAGCCATACTCTTAAAAATCAAAGGTGCGCACCAAATCAATCATAAAGTAATTGAATGGCGTACGAAGGAGTGTGTCCGATTAGAGGAGCTCCCTCATTAGCCCGTCGATTGCTCCTGTTTTAGCCACCTTATGCCAACTCATGGGAGTCGGGTCCACTTATATACCTCATATAGGATCGTCGTCACCATCCTACTTCATTCTGGAATCTCCACCGCATAAATAGTTGTTAAAGTGGTTTTCGGAGTTGGCAAAGAGTATGAAAACTCCCGGTCACTTTAACAACCAATCGTTATTATAACCCATGGTTATTTATTTCAAATGGTTTATACATTCAAATCAAACACATACATTTTAAAACCATTTACGTTCGATGCTATTATACCATCAAAATGATATCCATTTCCAAAGTCTTAACACTTTCAAAACCATATCCTTATTATAGCACTTTGAAAATGTAATAAGTTAGAAACCATAACACTTTTAAAATGTTACCCTTATATATTAGCACTTTGGAAAATAATACAATTTAGAAATAGTAGCACCTTTAAAACATAACCTAAAGTAACATTGCATTTTAAAAACTTAACTAAAATAACATAGCATTTTAGGAATGCTACAAATACTACTACAACATGTTTTAACATACTATTCAATTTAATCATAGTTTAAAATTTATTTAATAATACAAAACATATCCTTTTCATAAATAAAATGTACCATTAGGTTAAAATTTAAATTTTATATTTATTTGAATTTAAATTATTAAGTTATATACCATAGATAAAATCTTTAAATTCTAGGTTAAACCTTACTTATAGAATTTTAACTTATTAGAAAACCAATATATATTATTAAAAATCATTTAAATCAAAATTTAAGTTAAAATTTCATATATTTATAAGTTAAAATACTTAATAATTTTTGGAAAACCATTAATAAAATTAACCGTGGGTCTGTGTAATATTTTATAACCTAGGTCAAGTGATACGTATATGTATCATTTCAATCCGTAATTTATAGAATTCCAGGTTTTATTATTTCAAACCCGCAATCCCAAGTCAAATAAAATAAAAATCGGTTAAGCCTATCATTTCAGCTCATAACGATTTTTCCCTATTCTAAAGTCCGTTTGGGTATGTATCATTTCAACGAATAGTGATTCAATAATAATAGAGAACTTGCAGTGTGAGAAGTAGAAAATAAAATGAACATTATAACATAACATATCATACCAGGTGATGTAACAGGTATATAGTCAGGTTATAATATCATATAAAGACATGTGACAAGCATATATATGAACTTATATCATCATAGATATATGAACTTATATCATCATAGCATATATGAACTTATATCATCATAGCATATCACTACTACACATTCACGTGTCATTGTTTCACAATTATATAAGTACGAATGTCGAGAGTGATAAACTCACTTCTAAAGCTAGAGATGACAATTCAAGACACACAACCAAACTCCAAAAAGCACGACAAAGCACGAACTAGAATTGATTGGATGAAGATCCAAGATTAAAATCTTTTAAACAAAAATATACAACATATATAAATATAAAAACAACACATAAAAAAATGTGAAATAAAATAAAGTAAATAGGCTAATATGACTTAGTGGGTTCGGCTACTTAGAAATATGCTCGGCCACACCACCTTGTGCTCGACCATCATCAAACAAAGCTCGACCATGACAAGAAAAGAGGCACGGCTATGGGTATCTGAAGAGATGGCAAGGAAAAAAGGCACTAGGAAGTCAAAGAGTCGAGGGCATGATGGGTTTGGGCTCGGCCATAAGGCTAATGTGCTCGGCCTGGTTCATGGTGTTGGATTAGGTCAGATCACCATCATCTGGTCATGGCTAGGCAGCTAGGCAAAGGAGAAGGTCACGACAAGTCATTGGAGATGGAGGAATTAGTGGTAGCCGAGGCAAGCAAAGAGGAAGGGGATGATATAGTGGCCTCCGCTAGGGTTTCTACAAGCTTTGGTGATGGAGTTTGGATCTATGGAAGTCATGACATGTTTAGGTATGATGGTGATGAGGTGATGGCCGGTCATAAGTGATGGTGGTGGAGGAGATGAGGTCGGCAAAAGGAGAAGCATAGTGATGGTCGAACATATGATTGAAGACATAGGAAAAAGAAATATAGAAAAGAGGAAGAAAGGAGAATAACTTACTGTAAAACTTTTTTTTCTCAAGAAATGCAAATGAGAAAGAAAGATGGAGAGGGGAAGTTTTGAACGGCTTGTACAAGTGGATGGGCACCTTTTCATTTTGAAAAGGCAAACAAGTGGCTACTAGGAATTACAAAGCCCAATAGCCCACTTCAAAACAAGCTCAAAAAACCCAAATAAAAATCAAGCCCAAACAAAAATAGAAAATAGAAAAAAAATAGAAAATAGGTAATAGAAAAATAAAAAATAAAGTACTGAAAATAATTACACGTAAAACACTGAAATTTATCAGATTTAAAATGGATGAAACAGAATTTGACGAAATGAAAAATAGAACGAATATCAAAATCAAAATCAAATTCAGTTTCAAAGAAAAAGATAGGAAATTTAAAAATCAAATTTAAAAATTTCAACAGAAAATAAAGTTTGACCAAAGTTGACCAAAATATAAAATTTTCAAAAAATCTTTACGTTATTATATTTGGAAAAATAATTATAAACAAAATCCAAAAATGCATTGTAAAATTCCAAAATTCCAATTTTTAAATGATTTAAAACCAAAGTTTCAAATAAATTAAATTAAAAATATTTACAAAAATTTATTGGTTGATACAATCGTCGCAACCATCCTACTTCATTCTGGAATCTCCATCCAAACACAGTTGTTAAAGTGGTTTTCGGTATAAGCAGAGAGTATGACAATATCCGATCTCCGTCTCTTTAACAACCATATGCTATTATAACACCGCGGTCATTTCAAAATAGTTTATACTTCAAAACCAAATATCATTTCCATTTCAAAACTGTATCAATACGATATCATTTTTCATTTTCAAAAACCATATCAATACTATATCATTTTTCAATTCCTATATACCCATTCCAAAATCATAGCACTTTCAAAGTTATAACACTTCGAAATCATAATACTTGAGATCATAATACTTTGAAATCATAACACATTGAAATCATAAAACTTTGGAAATCATAACACTTTGGAAATCATAAGACTTTGAAAATCGTAACACTTTGGAAATCATAACACTTTGAAAATTATAACACTTTGAAAATCATAACACTTTCCTTCAAACAGTTTAGATGTAGTATATATAATAAAATAGCTTCTAAAATAAATAGTGTATATAAAATAGTTATTAGTTAAAATAGCTTATATTTAAAATAATTAGTATACTAAAATAGTTTATATAAAAAAATGATTTATATTCAAAATACTTTTATTAAAATAATTTATAAAGTAAAATAAAAAATTAAATATAATTAAAAGGTTTTTAGGCTTAAAGGAAAAAGTTGAAAAAAAAATTAGTTTTAGTGACAGAGAGTTTGTTTTTTAGGCTGAAAGATACTTTTTAGTGTAAATCACAGAATGATAGTTGCAACTATCATTTTTTGTTCACACTAAAAGGTGTCCGTTGGACTAAAAAACAAACTTATTGTCCTTGAAATGAAATTTTTTTGCAACTTCTTCCTTGTGCCTATTTTTCTATAATTAAAAAATACTTTATATAATAAAATAGTTTTCTCAAATTTCAAAAATCGATTCAAATCAACTCAATTCCAAAATTCAAATTTAATTCAATCTCAATTCATTTGTTTCAATTCAGTTTCTTAATTAAACATTTCAAATTAAGTCGATTTTAAATATAGATCGAACCACAAAATAACCATTTCAATTTCAATATATTTTAAAGCTTTAAATATTCAACCTTTTCAAAACTAAATTTGACAATTTCATATATATAAAAAATTCACTTTACTATTATTTAGTTTGAAATATTTACTTAATCATTCCAATAACATTTAAATAAAACTTCAAATTTCAAATTTAAATAAAACTAAATATACCATTTCAATTTATGTAAATTTGAAATATTCATTTAAACCACATTTGATCAAAATCAAGTTACAAAATCATATCCTTTATACATCTCAAATTCAATAAGTTGCAAATCAATTTAATAAATAAAATTTCAAATAAATTCAAATTATCATTTCAATCTTAACTTATAAAATCATTAAAAATCTATTTTAAAATATAGTTTTAAATAAATTCTTAAACATCTTATTAAATTTATTTATATATTAAATCTATTTTTACATTGTAAAATTAGTAAAATTGTAAATAAATTCTAAAATTTATAATTTCATAGTTAACTTATAACTATACAATTTTCAAAATCATATAAATTTAAAAAATCAAAATTTTAAAGCTTTATAAAATACATTTATATACCATATCTTAAAATTAAAATTTATTAACCATAAATTTCTTTCCCAAACCATAGAAATCATTTTCAAAATATTTATATGTAGACCAACGGTGTCTATATATAATTTTCTATCCTATGGTCAGGCGATACATATATTTATCATTTCAATCCGTAATTTAAATATATATGGGTATATATCATTTCAACCCACAATCCCAAATTCCATTCAAATGAAAATCGCTTGGGTTTATCATTTCAATCCATAAAGATTTTCTCATATTCTACAGATCGTTCGGGTATGTATCATTTCAACCCTTAGGGAATTCTATACTAACAGGGAACTTGTAAAGTGGTAACGAGTATGATAATAATATAATAGGCATATATCATCGATATAAATAATAGATAGTAGTGTCATATGTCACAGGTAAACAAATACAGATATTAGCATATATATAGCAATGTAAATAACAAACGACATCATATTTCAATTGTCATTTCAATCGAAATCAAATTTTATAAATATAAGAATGTTAATCGTGAGTGATTTCTCACCTTTCGAGGCTAGATAGATTTGACAAAGAAATTGAGTTACGAAAACCAGGCATGAATCTCAAAACAAGGCAAGATTGAACTCGAATCGATGAATGAGCTGATAAATAGGAATTGGTGAAATCAAATTAGACTAGATCGATGAAGATCAATGGTATAAGTGGACACATATATATAATTATGTACATAAAATTTTATTTTATATTCAAAAACATTTTTAAAATTTAAATATATATATGTATTTCAAAATCATTGTTTTAAATTAAACACATATAAAAAAAATCAAACATATATATACATAATATATTTTGAAATAATACTTATATATATACTCATCCATATCATAATATATATATATAACTATATATATATAAATAGATATATATAACTCACATACGTCCTATATTTAAAAATCAAAAATTATAAAAGAAATTAATATGTATAACTATTCAACAAATCAATATAACTTATAGATCATATATAAACTGACAATATGATTAGTTTTGCTGCCATAATATGTGACGACCCGAACTCGATGTCCGACAAACAACATCAAATTCGTATCGTCGGAGCTTATAACACCATTAGATGATAAATAACACTGCGGAAATAATAGGTGATATCACTGATACAACATGAATTCCAATACATCAGTTTGATGCAATGATAATCCTCAATATCAGAGAATATACAACACAAAATAGAGCGGAACACGATACAATATGAGATGAGTCTTTGACAAACTCCAATACTGCAACTCCAAAGCTAGAACTCCAAACTTCAAGCTCGATCCACCATCACGTGCCACCTAGATAAGCAAGTCTCGTCTATACACTCCAAAGACTCCAAAATATATCAAATAGAAAGCTGAAGCTACCAAATGATCTCTACTACCTGACTATCTGAAAACCAAACTCTAGACTGCCCGTGTGGAAAATTGTGGGCACCCAGAGTTTAGAAAAGGAACAATAAACTCCGGGTCTGTCATGGGACTGGTATGAGCAAAAAAAACGGTTTGTCTTTAAAATCAAACACAAGGATTTATATTTGAAATCTGCAATGCTTTTTGGAAAATGAAACTACCATAAGGCCTCCCGCCACACACACCATGCAAACGCAGAATTTGAAGGAGATTTCTCCTTATGATAGTCAAACATGCTTGATACGCGAAAACCATTTGGTATTATTATTAGTGCATAGTTCTGAAAACATTTCGAAAATATAATATTAATCTTAGCCAGCATACCACATTTCGTCGTATGCCTACTATAGCTCTCGTGTTCAATAGCAGGTTACCGCCACATTCCATGGCAGGTTATACAACTAAAACCGTACAGGGCCCGTATTGTTTCTTTGGATTTCCAACAAATGGTCAGGTAAAGGAACTTCCCACATCGAAATGGAATGGCTCTAGAAGGACGTCAACGAGAACCTAACCGGATCTCTGCCAACCAAGGTCGACGCTACCTCACGCTTTAACTAAGCTGTAACTAGGTAACTAACACACGAGCTATGCCATCCCCGGTCATTATCGACCTTTATCCGAGCGCTCGACACTAACAATCACAAAGTAATAAGTTTGTAGCAACCACATAGGTTAAATATCTGGGTTCCATACCATGATATCACCTTTTATCCAGAAGAAAATGGACATACCCTAGGGGGCGTGACCCCTAAAAACCTTGCCGCAACATTCCTGTTTCGACCATTTCTGGGTTGTGAGGCTCGACGAAGTTTCATCCACAAAGCTACGCTTTTTCACAAAGCCATGCTTCGATCAACAAATGATCAACCAATGATCCACATACAGCAGCACTTAGCATGCCACACTACCAAATTGGGAGTATATCGCCGATAACCTTCAGCTACATAACCTTTGAGCTCGTACGTCTCAGTGAAGGGTGTTAAGTTAAGAGAATAAACTCTCCGCCACCAACAGATATGTATTTGAAAGAAATTTACTTTATATCTCAAAGTGTAATGTCAGACATACAACCATACAAGTATGTTCCAGGTTCGAACAGAACCGAAGGCACTTCCGAAGAAGCCCTTGCAATCTGGGTATTCACAATCCCGATCGGACTTTCCATTACTTAGGGAATCTCTATACCGTAGCTACTTAGTGCAGAGACAATCGATAGGTCATCCTATCATTCTCGCAAATACCCGGTCTTCACCATTTTTCTTCAAATGTTATCCATATCGTCGTATCACTATTTGGAATGGGTTATATGACACAAAGTCCTCTTCCGGCTAAACCGAATAATGAGCGCCATATTTAAAAACATATGGATATTGGGATCTCAGTTAAATCATAACTTAAAGCCCAAAACTTTTTATTCAAATGGTTAAACAAATTACCATTTCCAATCTTTTAAACAAAAAGATTCACTTAACAAAATCCACCCAGTTTCAAAAAGATCCATTCACAGATTTCAAAACAATTTCCATTTCAATTGGATTAACTCATTCAATCTTTAAATCAAAGACTTAACTTATAGCTTTCAAAACTCATTTCCAAAGATTCATTCATAATTTGGAAAACCATTTCCAATTCAAACTTGAAATCCCTTTTAATACAAATTGGAAATTCGTTTCTTATACGAAAGCATTTATCATTTGAAAACAAACAGTTTTATTTCGAGAAAATCCGATTTCATTTATGCAAGTTAAAATCTTTGGGTTAATTCAAATTCCCAAAAATAACACTTTTAAAAAGGGTTTAAAATCCGTATAAACTTGTATCATTCTTTTTAAATCATAAATACCAAATACAGGATTTAATTTCAGATATTGAATTCCAATTTAAATAAAATTATTCAAATTTCAAATCTTTATTAAGTTATTCAAAATAACTTACATTTTTAAAACACCTTTTCAAAATCTTTTCACTTCAAGCCCAATCCATTTCCAACCCATTTGAATTTAAAATTCAAATTTAAAACTATTTTAAAAATCTATGACTTAACCGATTTCCACATGCAATCCATATTTTTGTGTGTATAAGTGTGGTCCAGGGATTTTACACAATAGTGCACAACATCAATCATCACAGATATACCAATATCGATAAGCGATATAATCCATAACGCTTATCTTCATTCACAGTTTCACAGATAAAATAAATTTATCAATCACAAAGATTCATCATTACAATTTGATGTGGGTTTCGGATAACCGACTGGAATCGGACTCCCTGTCGCATCGAAATTCAAATGCCATTTACGGGACAAAAGGTTTTTCACATACAGAAACGAATCACAAATCACAGTTCAGCATAAAGTACTTCACATCACACGATATCACAATCACAAACAGAAATATCAATCCAGTATACAATATTTGATGATAGTTAATCATCTTTAGTTTAAGGCGAAGGTGATTAATAGAATTAACCATATAACTATTTTTATTAATTTATTTAAATCAATAATTAACTATCGTCAATGATAAATTAATTAAATTTTGCTTGATTGTTCTTTAACCAATTATCGTGATTGACTACTAATTAATTAACTTTAATCATCTAGTTTACAATTCTTAATTACAATATAAATTAAATACTTACTTGTTAATTCACCAAATCTCAAATTTCAAATTGACTAATATCTAGTCACTTAATGAATGCATGTTAATTCTAACCTGAGCCTTCAAAACCCAGACACGACGTGCACACTTGCACGTTCACCAACGTCGCCGACCCTTGATGATCATCGCGGCAATACTCACCAACCCCCCCGACCACACACGAAAACATTTCTACACCCAGATCGAATGCATCCACATCGAAACGAAATCGAGTAAAAAATTCGACCAACAGGAAACATTACACGATGGAAACCTGTCGTCCTCGTCTCCTCCGACCCTCAACACCGCCGCCGACTCACCCAATGGTTCGTCAGAGACCCACGCTTGCATAGCCCAGGGTGCGATCGCCAGAATCGCGATATCGATAATGAAATTGCCTCGCGACTACCACTTACGGAATGCATGGTTTAAACCCTAATTTGATCCAAATCTCCATCCATAATGATTTTAAAATTTTGCTTGCATTTTTTCGATGATCTTTGATCATTCCAGAAACTTCATGCCGAATTTCAAACATCAAAAATGAACCGATCATCAGAAAATGATCAAAACCCATTTTTCAGACAATCCCCAAATACTCTTCCATTTCGACACTAAAAGTTATGATGTTTGTTTTAAAAATCATAACTTTCAACATATATTCAAGTTATAATCTTAAAACAGTGAATTAGGATGATTGGTCTTTTACATATTTTAAATATCTCTACTGTATCTCTGGATTCCAGGAAATCATTTCAAGTAAACTTAAAAAAAATTATTTTTCCTTAATTCTTTGTTTAAACAAACATAAATTGTTTGAGAATTACAACCTAATAGAGATTTCAATAAGAAAATAGGAATTTTGATCAAAGATTTTAGTTCTATAGCCTCAAAACAGAGATGAACAGAGATAAATACATGCACAATCATTCATATTCATATACACATTCATATATTCATAAAGGCATACTTATATCCATACATATGCAATAGATGATTAGCAACTTAAGTAAAAAAAAATGTTTAATCACCTTGAAAGGTTTTGAAACAGGGAGTGATTCTTTTTTTTTAAGGCCTGCAGTTTTGATTTTCTTTTAATTATGCCTTGCTTTTGTTGAATGATGTATTGATTTGAAGATCATGATGTTTATTTATTTTTTCTGGAATACTAAGCTATGAATGAACTGGAGTTGATATAGATATGTATATATGTAGAAAAAATGTTTGTACAGAGGAAATAGGTGTTATCTAGTATAGGCTTACTTCTTTTATTTGAACAGATTTTCTTGTTTTTCTTTGACTAAAGATATTTTTAAAAATTGAAATTTTGGCTGAGATGATTTGCTTTGTGCTTGGAATAGATGGTATTAAATGATTATTCCCCCTTTCTTAGTTACAAACTTATGTTATTTAATTATGTATGTATAGTTTGTTTGTAGATATATATATATTGTTTCTTTATCTTCTTTTGCAAGCTTTTGGGTTGTAAATATTCTTTTTGTTTGTTTGTTTTATTTGCTTTGTACATAGATTTTTTTTCTCTTATCTTCTTGCTTGCCTTTTGTTTTATTTTCTTGTTTACATAATTCACATGCAAATTTGTATGTACTTCATTTGTTATTATTATTTTTTAATTTGATTTCATGTTGCCATATGACCATATACTTTTATTATTAACATATATGCTTGAATTTTATTTCTATTTATAGTTTGGTCAAACATTACATTTATAACATATATTTTATTTTATACTTTACATTAAATATTGATAAGATAAATATTATTTTATACTTCTTATAACTTCATAAAGAAAATGGATTAAAACACAGTTTATAATTTAACAAATAATCATACATGTTATTCTTTCCAATGTAAAATTTTTAAATCCAATTTATTTTTGAATACATTTTGAATTTCCAAATCAAAATTTTTATTCATAATCCAATTCAATTTATTTTGAGTTTCAAATCCAAATTCAAAAACAAATAAGTATATATACCTCTTATTAAATTTGAAAATTTCAAAAAATCCACAATTTAACCCAAAAATTTAATTCGAGTACAAATTTAAATCCGTCTTTAAACTAGGATCGTTACACAATATATACTCCATATATATTATGTACTATAGTTCATGTACTGTTTATATATATAAAAGGTTTCACAAATTCTATATTATGTAAAATAAAACATTTCACTATTTATATGAAATCAGCCTATATATAAATATAATATCAATAAACTTCGACTTTATCTTCAAAAATCAACTCATATGTAAATACAACCTATATATAACACTTACGTATATAAACTAAAACAATACAAAATAACCCTTTAAAACGATGTTTATATACACACACAAATGAAAGTGTGAAAATGTTCTTTAAAAAAAATCAATAATTTAAGACAGTCAATGTATAAATGAAAAAAATAGTACAGTCTTTAACTTATAAAACCCATACATACTTATACACTGAAACAGTTAGTATATACGAAAGCTTAGAACTGTATAAACGTATATTTTTATATAGCTATTAAAACTTATACGGTTTAATATGGTGTATATATAACTGGACTTCATAATATAACCTATATACTAAAACTATAACAGACTATTATATACAATGTATACTAATATATATGCTTTACTGCAAACTTCCAAAAATTAGAAAAATATAGGAAACTCACGTTAGGTTAGGTGTGGGGAAACTAGTGAAATGGAAGATTGCCGTGGAGAGATTGGGTGGAGCACGGTTAGGTGTGGGGAAACTCGCGTAACGCCATGGAAAAAAAAGACAGGAGAAGGCGAATTGCCAGGAGATAATGCCAACTTTAATATTACAAAAATATTTTCAATGAAAAAATAACGTAGGGGAGTATTGAATTCTGAAATTAATAAAGTCTTGCGTCTATTAGTTTCCTACCGGTTGAATAACAAAAAGGACAAAGGAGTCCAAAGGGTTACAAATGGTATCGATGTGGTTAACCGTTTCCGCGAATTCTATTTCGTACCGGACTTCGAAACACAGAATTGAATATACTGTAGGGATCAGCACGTCGAGACGTTCAAAATGGTACACAGATATCAGTGGTAGGATCATCCGATCAAAAGTCGATAATATGTACCAAAAATGCTGCTAGCTTGCCAGAAATAAGATAAACGGGGCAATAGCAGTCCAAATTTGAAGAAACAAAATATGACTCTCACTCAGAAGATAATAAACAAACTTATTGCATAAATATATTCAGGTTTGGAAATTTTTTTATTATCATCAATTATTAACTCATTTGAATTGAAATAAAATTATACAAGAAAATAAACTTCAATATTATCAGTTGAAAATTTACCATTTTCCATGTTTAAATATATGTATTCCAAATATTAAATTTTCAATTCAAAATTTCAAAATTTAAAATTTCATAAAATTAAATTAAATAAATAAATAAAACCACTAAAATTTACAGGTCGTTATAAATAGTTTGAGAATGAATACTCATGAGTAATGAAGGATTCAAGATTTTAAGATATTCACGATAAGTCATAGAGCTGTAGAATTTATGTTAAAACCTTGATAGCACTTTCCTGATCTCTCTCTCCTTCTCTAGTTTTGTTTTAAATTGTTTTTTAAATATCTTGGTTTTAAAATAATATTATTAAAATATTCTTCAAATGATTTTCAATCTTTTATACTTATAAAGATATTACTATAGTGTTTTTAAGTTTATATATATTTATATATTGAATTTTTGTTTATACTTTAATAATTTATAATTATATTGATTAAATATATATATATATATTATTTACATTGTATTAAAATTTTCAAAATTATTATATAATTCTGTATTAAGTTTTATTATGATTAAAATATGTATAAACTATGCTCAAATGATTTTATAAAGTACCAAACTATTTTAGAAAACAATGAGTTTTCAAAAATAATGTTTTAAAGTATTTTCAAATTTTCTAAAAAGGGTATGTTGACATACTCTATGTATATATGTTGACACGGTAGCCGATTTTTTCAAAATTGAAATTTCATAATAAGTGCTTTTCGTTGTATTTCTTTTTGAATGGATAGACTGTTGTTTCTATATAAATACTAAACTTCCAAACGAATTGTAAATCATCATTGTCTTATTCATCTCCTCCTTCCACTCTTTCATTTTCTAAATCAAAATATACCCACACTCTGCCAAAATTCAAGAAGAATCAAATTCGACCATTACTAGTATGATTCTCCTTCATCTACTCTCCGATTTCTCTCATCTCTTTCACTCAAACCAAGATCAAAGTGCTATTCTAGAGTTATAGGATCAATTATAATCAAGATAGAAGTTGTGAGTCTGTAAAACTTTATCAAATCATATCACTATACTTGTGGGAGTGACTGTAGCCCGTAAAATCAACTGCGCACACATAGTAGCCTGTACATCTAGTGAATGTGCTTATAGCTGGAAAATCAAGTAACTCTACTCAAAGGTCAGGATTCTGGAGGGTGTTTCTTTTAGCTTTGAAATCAAAACTGTATTTGCATTTACTAGTTGAAAAGAAATCCATACAAGGAATTATGCGGAACTGGATGTATGGCATCTCTAACCCAATATAAAATCCTGATATTTTCTTTCCTTTTTACTTTTACCGCATTTACTTTTTTCTACACTTTGATTCTGTGTTGTTAATTACATCATTCCAAGTAGAATCTTAAAGGATTTGAAAAATATTCATGTAATCCATTAGCCACTATTCACCACCCCACTATTGTCAATTTAGCCTTAAGATACGCATTCCGCTGATTCATAATAATCTCAATAGAACCATCGATGTCTAGTCTCGATGCATCTTTCCTAGGAATAATTAAAATAGGATGTTTATTTTATTGTGAAAAATCACTCATGGTTATTATACATTATAACTGCTATCACAGAACATACCATTTATGGATTTTCTATTAAATATACTTTTAATTGAATTAATTAATTAATATCACACATTATATCAAGTATATAATAGAAAGAAAACATCTTTTATTTTAAACAAGATTGGTTATCGAGTAGGAGGTATGTAACAAATTACATAATTACCCCTAGGGCATATACCTAACTCTATCAATCTGTCACTTGGACTTGGGTCAATTATGGAATCTTATTCTAACTTCTCCAATTGATTTTTTTCAAAACAAATGGGGTCAGTCCCTTAGTTTCTGGCTATGCTATTATTTTAAATTATCTTATGTCGGTCAGTTCTCTAAAATGTTGAAAAACTACATTTAGCATGTGGAACAATTAAGTGTATTTCTCTCGACCTCTAGTGAGCTATAAGTTCATTTACGAACTATATCACAACATTCTTATTATATGAAAATATACGAGATTCTTAATATTTAGAATCACCTTTGACTCGGTTTTAAATTTTTACATTTATTATGTATATACATTACTTTTATTGTGGCATTATTCAGGGCGATGTAATTGGCCTTTTATTGAATCTTCCACAATCTCTCATTTGGAACATTTCCAACTTAAAGCTTCTTAACCAAGCTTTGAATATGATATTATAATGACATACCATACTCAATATCATATATGATGTCTGAGTCTAAATACTCCTTCATAAGGAGTTCGTTATTTCTAAAAAAATTCTTCTGTATTTCGTAAATACACGAGAACACTTTAAACTACCATTTAGTGACCTTAATTTGGATTTGATATTTTCGTCATGTATCAAATATATAAGCAAATAAAAATATTGTAGACAACATAACATGTATGATAATTCCTATTGCCTAGGAATAAGGAATCAATCTATCATGTTTCTTATTAAACATTTTAATAAGGTATTTCTACATTTATCTATGACATTTCCAATGTCCTTTATACTCACTATAAAAGACACCATTTGCAAATCCAACATCGAGTACTAAAATGACAAAAAGTTGATTTTAATGCAAGTACGTCATTGATAATCAATAGTGTGTTGTTTTCTTAAGTTTAGAAATATCAGTGTAATTTCAACTTTCTTTCTTATGAACACACGCTTCCTCTGCATTTTAATTGAAACGAACTGTTCGATATTTCTACCAAAATACTTGTTTAATTTTGATGCTCATCGGATGGCACTTTTGTATCAATTCTTAGATCATGTCAAAACTCATAAACTCAATATTGCTCCTACTGACTTCAAGACAATTATTGTTATGTACAAATAATCTAGTCTAAATCTTTATTTATAATTTTCTATTTCCTTACATATGTACCAAAACACAAAGTCGTACTAGGTGATACTATTGTGAGAATCCAAATAAACTTGTGTACATCAAATGGCGAATCCGTCATGCTAATTTCAGCGATTGAAATTCACGTTGTTATTCTTATCAATGCGGCTCACTTTATTCCAACTACATTAGTCTTTCTCTTAAATAAAAATTTATGAGTGAAGGATCATTTCTCTTCGGGTACAATTGTCGAAATCATATTTTGATAATTTACTTGGAATTTGTTTCAAATTTATGCATTATACCATATCATAGAGTCGATACTCTTAATGGTTTAATTAAATAACCGATGATAACTTACTCTTGACTTTGACATTGAACTCATAGTTTCTCTTTTATGTGAAATATGTCGAGTTCATTTTGTTTTGGTTAATTTCATTTCATACCTTGCAATCAACTTTAAACTTGGATCATATCCATATCCATTTTACTGCCAATAATTTCTCGAAGAAATTCCTTTGCTGCGAAGTTGCTATTTCTTAAAACAACAATAGTTTCTTATTGCAATGGAATAGGCTTTCGTAAATATTTTATGAATTTTCATACATAAAAATAATTTGGTATTAGTTCAAAATATTTATGTTCGTAACATAAATCGGTCATCCAATGACTATTACCCTAAACTTCTTTTGATAAGATTCACACAAGATCCCACACAAACAATTATTACATGTAGGATTTCAACAAGCATTACCTGCCAACTCCTTAGCCTAGGATATGTTGGGGTTTCTTATAAACACTTATCTTGTATGATTTTGTAAACCATTTTTTAGACAAAATTAATTTAGACTATGTGTACTACTCTTCATTGCACGACCATGTAGAAAGAAGCTAACTCAACTTCATTTGTAATGCACTATAGAAAGGCGTGACTACTGAGATTGTATCTTTATTCAGTTTAGGTACATTCAGAACTCTTTTCAATACTCATATATTCGATCAAATCGAATCATTTTATTTCCTTATATACATTACTTAATTTACTTCCAAATTGTATTCTATGAGCTTATCACAGACATGCTACATATGTATTAATACACATGTTCATGTTTGTGATAACCCATCAGCGAATACAATGAAATACGTAGAACTATTTTGGAATTAATAAACTTTCAATTGCATACATATATATGTATCAATCCATAGAGTTCATCAAATTTTATGATCACTCCCATCGAATGGGTGCATTGCCTTTTATTGTTTGAGATATAATTTACTAGTCTTATATGATTTGCAGTCATATAATCACATAATTATTTCCAAACAGACATAGGCGTAGTGCATAATTACAGAAAATTGCAAATAATTAAGATACTTCTATATTTTCCAGTGCATAACAAATATCATTATTATAGTTTTATTATAATGGATATTCATAATATTTATACTGAAATGAAACTATGTCTATTTTTCAGTCTATACTGAAAAATAATTATTGTTTCATAAATAATGTTTGGTATGTTTTACAAAAATAATCTTCGTTACTAGATGCAACTAATAAGTGTGATATGACGTGCTTCCACTATTTTTCCACTACTATAATTGCGTGTAAAATATGAAGCTCCATTCAACCACTTAATATAGGCTATTTATTTCATTTACTGTAACTGGTTTATAGTCGAAGATTTTCAGATCAAACATCTTAAATTCAAAGAAACAAATATCACAGAAATTTTTTTGAAAGTAATTTTAGAAGAATAGAAATAATATTTTTTATTCTAATGTTAAATATCATAATTATTTTACAATTCTCGTTTTCAAATTTCTTTATGAAGCAGAAGTGATCATTCGGTCTCTTCATCCCAACTATGCCTTATATTACATCCACTCTTATACTTTCAATTTCCTTTCTAATGGTCAAACCATAATAGGAAATCCTTACTAAAATACATGACGAACTCTTTACAAAAGTGCATTTGGTCATCCTTAACTTTTAAGGATATCAAATAAATTGCACTTTACGTAAACAAGTCAAACTGATATTTCAGTTATCAAATTCTTAGATCTGTCTTATAGCCTTTGGTCTAATGTAATGTAACAATCTAATATTTTCAACCACTCGCATCCACACATGTCGGAGTTGAATTGCTTAAAATATCATATTGTTAATTTTTATTTGGCAAAACTCAGTATATATAGTAAATGAATAAATCACAGAATCACAGACAAGGAGTATTACAAAAGTAAGCAGCGGAATAGATAAATAATAGTCCATGAAGCTACTATATAAACAACAGAGTTTAAAATAAAATACAACAGAATATCTCAATTACAATGCAGTCTCGAATAAAAATGGATGATAAGTCTAAACGAAAGCACCGGATAGCTAAAAGCTGAATAGATACAGGGGGATCTCCAAGTGAAGCTCAACTTCAAAGGTGAGTCTCAAATGCTGTGACCTCAGTCTGACCCGAGCGTAAAGCAAAATACAAAACACTCGAGTCAGGATTAATATTCTTATATTAATAAATTCAACTCAAGTGAAATGTCAATTGAAATACAAGTAACTCAAAGGATGTTTGGGATTTCCATCCTCTAAGGATCCATGGAACTATTTACTATGTAGTAATATACGCTATTATAATATGTCAATAGTAGAGTAAAAGTATTAAAATAGCGTTAAGACGTTATCCATATCCCTTTTAACACATTTTATATATTCCCGTAGTCTATACAACGTCGTACGCTCATAAACTAGAGATTTACCCAGAGGACATCACATAGGTACAGTACAAAACAAACTTGTTGAAGGTGCGATAGGGCATGCGACAAGGCACTCGAGGCAATGCTAGGGTAGATATACCATTGCACTCCCAGACTGATGGTAACACATAGCAGCTACTGCCACCCATCTCGTGACACGCTCCCAAATCAAAAGTGCACTCAATCAAATCACAAAAGCAATAGAATGGTATCTATGAAACGTGTCTGATAGGAGGAATGACCTCACTTAGCCTAGTATAGCTCTTGTTTTAGCCAAATCAAGTTGACTCACGGGAGTCAGGGCTACGTAAATACCATATAGAATCATCGCCAAACCATCCTACTTCGTTTTGGAATCTCTACCACGTACATAGTTGTTAAAGTGGTTTTCGGTATTGGCAATAAGTATGACAATAACCGATTCCGGTCTCTTTAACAACCAATCGTTATTATAACAACGCAGTCATTTCAAAATAATTTATACTTCAAAACAAAATATCATATCCATTTCAAAATGATATCAATACAATATCATTTCACACTTAAAATAATATTCATTTCCAAAATCATAACACTTCCTAAATTTATAACTTTTTCGAAATTATAACACTTTGAAGTTATACACTTTGAAACATAACTTTGAAATCATAACACTTTGAAATCCATAACACTTTATTAAAAATAATATATATATTAAAATAGTTAATATAATAAAATAATTTGTATATAAAATAGTTATAAATTAAATAGTTTATATTAAAGTAATTAATGTATTAAAAATAGTTTTATTTAAAATAATTTATATTAAAAATAGTTTATATTGAAATAATTATATATTATAATAGTTTATAAAGTAATATATATATATATAATACTTTACATAATAAAAATAGTTTCCTCAAAGTTCACAAAACGATTCAAATCACTTCAAATTCCAAAATTCATTTTAATTAATTCTCAATTCATAAATTTCAACACAATTTAGTTTCTCAGTAAACCATGTCAAATTATATCGATTTCAAATATAAATTTTAACCATAAAATAAACCATTTCAATTTCAATACATTTCAAAGCTTTAAAATATTCCACATTTCAAAACTAAACATGATAATTTCATATATATTTTTAACTTCATTATTATTTAGTTTTGAAATATTCACTTAATAAATCCAATATCATTTATATAAAACCCCAAATTACAAAGAAACTAAATATTTCCTTTAGTATATTTAGACTTGAATATTCATTCATCACCTTAAACCAAACTCAAGTTATAAATCATATCCTTAAAATTTCAAATTCAATAAGTTTCAAATCGATTTAATTTAAATATACTTCTTTAAGCAAATACAATTTTAAATCAATTTCAAATTTATCCATCCAACCTAAATTTATTAAATTTTTCATAAAAATCTATTTTTAAAATATAATTTTAAATAAATACTCAAACATATTGCATATTAATTAAATCAAACTTTATTAAATTAAATCTCATTATTAAACTTATTTTATAATAAAACTTAATTCATATATATTAAAAATAGAAAAATTATAAGTAAATTCTTTAAAATTAATAATTTCAAAACTAACTTATAAATTTAAATTTCCGAACATATACTTTTAAAATCTAAAATTAAACCTTTATAAAATAACATATATATATGAATATTATCTTAAATCAATATTTATCAAACAACATATATATTTTCAAACCTTGGAAATCATTTTCAAAATATATATACACCAACGATGTCTGTATATAATTTTCTATCTTATGGTCAAGTGATACATATATTTATCATTTCAATCCGAATTTTAAATACATACAGGTATATATCCTTTCAACCCGCAATCCCAAATTCAATTCAAATGAAAATCGCTTGAGTTTATCATTTGAACCCATAACGATTTTATCCTATTCTACAGATCATTCAGGTATGTATCATTTCAACCATAGTGAATTCTATACTAACAGGGAACTTGCAGAGTGAGAACAGATATGATAATAATATAATATGCATATATCATCAATATAAATAATAGATAATGGTGTCAAATGTCATAGATAATAACATATATATATAGCAATATAAATAACTAACAATAGCATATTTCAATTGTCGTTTCAATTGAAATCAAATCTAATAAATATAAGAACGTTAATAGTGAGTGATTGCTCACCTTTTGAGGCTAGAGAGATATGAAGATGACATGGACACAGGTATGCATACGGAACAGCGACAAGTTAGGAATGACAACGACATATTCGATATTGAAATGATAAGTCAAGGTAGGCACGAGATTTGATGAAATAAGATATATTACATATATATATATATATATATAAATTTCAAAAAAATCAATAAAAAACATATCTTACAAATCAATATTAAATACCAACATATAACGTATCTACATATATTTGAAAAACCAAATTCACATAAAACCTACATATGAACTAATGCATATAAACGTATATACAAACTTTCATACATGATATAATTTAAAATAAATAATGTTTAGCATACTTTTAAAGCAATACTACTATAATATTTATACATTACAGACCTAAATATAAACAACCAAAATGATATAGAACTCATATAAATTCATATATATATAAAAACAAACAGATCTTTAACAAACTTGTAGAAACATAAATATAGTCAAATCAATATATATAACAAATACAAATATATATATATATATATATATATATATATGTAGATTTTGAACAAATGTGCAAACCCATATACACATGCAAGCCTGAAACCGAGCAAAAGAAAATATGTATGCAGCAAAAAATATATATTTATTAATAAATCAAATATATACCTTAACATTCAATATTATATACTTTAAAAAATAGTAGTGCAGTTGCTATGTAACTAATATAGAATACTTATATTATTTACTTATTATATTATATATTTGAATATCGAACAACATGATACACTTGCTGCTATACACATAGATTTAAAACATACAATATACAGGCTCGCATACAATAAAATATTATACTTTAAACTTATCCCACTTTAGATATGTGAGCCAATCCATATATACTTTTGTAAACCAATATAACATATGTCAGAATCAAGCCTATATACATATTATATAATTATACGATCATAAACTTTTTGACATAAACAATATATGCTAATTACATAATACACGAAAATAGCTTGCAAAGTGTGTGTGTGTATATATATATATATATATATATATATATATATAACATACGATGTGAAAATATATACTATATATATATTGTTATTAAAAACTGTTTCAAAAATATAACATAACTTATGTACAACAGCTAATCTATATTGTCCCATAGCTTTATATGAATATATATACTAATATATAACAAATATACCTTTGATTGTATCAATATATAAAACTACGACTGCTATATAAAACCAGCAAACAAAACATATATAGAAAAAATAAATAATATATATATATAAGTATAGACCTTGTCGAGGCCTATGAGAAGAGGAAGAAGGAGGGCAGATCTGACGTGGCGCTCGGCCGAGGAAGTTTCTACACAGAAGTTGCACGGCAAGAGAAGGAAGCAGGTGAAGGGGGTATAACATCAAGTTCGGTAAGTTGGTCTCGGTGGCGAAGGCAGAGGTGAGAGGTCGAGTGGTTTTTGGCGTTGAGTATAAAGGGAAGCTCGGCGTTTTGGTGGGGCTGGAGTGGATCTCGGCGGCTGCTAACGCAGTGAAAGGCGGAAGAAGTTTCCGTGTTCAAACAATGGAAGGAGTGGAGATTCGCATGCTAGGCTATGGTGGGTAGGTGAAAGTGAGGGAGGGGAAAGGAATAAGAGAGTGAAGTAGTGAGGGGGGATCATGGTTTGCCATGCCTGGAGGAGATGTGAGTTTCGGTTGTGCTTTACATATTATAGGAAATAGAATCTAGAAAGACAGAGGCAAAAAAAAGAAAGAGAACGAACAGTTAACAAATTATATGTTTCAAATAAATGTTATTTCTCAAGTGAAACCATGGAAAATGCAAAAGTCACACCTGTTCAATATAAGAATAATAAAAGTTATGCAGCCTCTCATGTAAGACGATTGGATAGGCACGGGAACACAAAAGGACTTGAACGACTGCCGATACGGTTACTATTTACATGGATTCCGCTGCATACCGGATTTCAAAACATAGAATTGATTATATAGTAGAGATCAGCACAACGAGACGATCAAAACGGATACAGATATCAACAGTATGATCATCCTACCAAAAGTTAATAATCGGTACCGAAAAATGCTGCTAATTTGCCAGAAATAAGATAAACGGAGCAATAACAGTTCAAATTTGGAGAAACGAATTATGAAGTCTCACTCAGAAGATGATTTACATGTATTGTATAAAATATTCAGGTTTAGAAAATATTTTATTATCACCAAATATTAACTGATTTGAATTGAAACAAAATTACACAATAAAATGAACTTTCATATTATCAGATGAAAATTTACCATTTGTCAGGTTTAAGAAGACGTATTCCAAATATCCAATTTTTATTTCCAAATTCAAATATTTAAAATTTAACAAAAATTTAGTTAATTACGTTAACAAAACCATTAAAAATTTATGGGTCATTACATGTTACATTTAACACAATAAGATTATTACTGTAATCATCATATTGAATACATGATCTCACATTGCAATTTACTTGCTTATTCAGTAAACTGATTTCATCGAGATTTCGTATGTTATGAAATGTGACCGTTTACCACCATATAACATTTATATGTGATCACATATAGATAAAAAATCCATACTTTTGTATTGCATTTAGCACTTGAAACTTATTGAAGACAATACACAGTTTCGGGTAAGTAAACTCATAAATGACCAAGTTACGAATTTATTTAGTGGTTGTACAGTTAGACGCTTGCATGGGTCAACATGCAAAAATTTATTGATAAGTTTATATTATATTTTTATCAATATTTAATTTTTTTTGAAAAGCAAGAGTAAAACTCATTTTATTGACTTATGTAGAATTACAAGATCAGTTACAGATCCAAAAAATATCACTCAAATACAACCACACCAGACACTAGCCCTCTGAATGACAAAATCCTATAGTAAACACATTACAGAATAATAAAACAAACAAATACAAAAAGAAAATTATTACACAGAACAAAACTCTGAGAATATCAATCCAGAAAAATAGCCCTCTGCTTGAAGTAGATTTACCATGAACTTCAAAAATGATTAGCTTTCAAGTCTCTGAGAATTTTGCCATGAATCTGGTTATAAAGCTGTGCCACATTCTTACATCCCATACCAAAAACTCTATCATTCCTTTCAGACCATATTGCATGTATCAATTTCTTTAGCAGTTTAAGCAACAACCTTGTCTTATGAGTTTTCCACCTTGTAGCTTTGAATACATTAAACCATTCCACCGAGCTAACAGGTGATGGTTTATAAAAACCACCATTAGAAAGTAATCTGTACCATATCTGATACACAAAGGTACAATCAAAAAACAAGTGAGTATTATTTTCAGTTTCTGATTTGCATAGAACACATAAGTCATCTGAGATAATACCCATTTTACATAGTTTATCCTTGGTATTTAATGCATTTGCCATCACCTTCCATAACAGTAAATTTTCCTTAGCACTACCCCCAATATTCCATATTCTTGAATGCCAAGGAAATTGATAACCATTTTGACAGAGAGCATTATACACAAGTTTAATGGAATGATGTTTACCCTTGTCAGACCAAATTAAAACATTGTCATTATTGACAATAGGTTTGCCAGTGATAGCATTACATAAGTTCCTAAGTTGGTAGGAACTAGAATATGGTAAAACTATACCATCATCATGCATAAACTCTTCAACCTTTGCTTGTTCAGGAATACCAGAGCTTCTTCTCAAGTTATAATCCACTACAGAACTTAAAATCATCCCTTGTTTAGCCCATGGTGAGTGCCAGAATGATAAATCCTTAATCAAAACATAGTTACACTGAATAAGAGGAATGAAAGTCTCCCTAAGCTTGAGAATACATCTCCAACTCCAACTGCAGCTTTGTGGAATAGGCATAATCCAAATTTTTTTTTTACCAATAAGATTATTATTGACCCATTGAGACCATAAATTTCTTTCAGATTCAAAGATTTTATTGAAGTATACTGATATAGCTGCCTTATTCCAAAGAAAAATATTAGTAATTCCAAGACCACCTTTCTTTTTGGATTCAAATAGTTTGTAAAAAAGAAATAGGAATCATCTTTCTGGAAAAAGGGTCACCATGCCAGAGAAATTTATTAAATGCACTAGAGATCATATTAATAAGCTTAACAGGAAGTATGTAATGTCTAGTCCAATATGTTGTGATAGCCACTGCAATTGATTGAATGATAGTTAATCTACCAGCTTGTGACAGTTTATCCATTGGCCATAATTGAAGCCTTTCAATAATCCTCTTAAAAAGTGGTAAGTAATTTTGTTCAGTAACTCTAGAGAAAAATATAGGCAAACCCAGGTAGAAGGTATTTTTGGATAACTCTTGTAGACTAGAGCACCTAATAATATCATCTTTCTGACTTGAATCTAAACCAGCAACTAAAATATTGGACTTGTGAAGATTAATCTGGAGGCCAGTAATAGAATAGAAAATCTCTAGAGATGAAATAATACACTGAATATTGTGATAAGAAGGTTTAGAAAAAATGATAAGATCATCAGCAAATAGAAGGTGGGTAATAACAAGTCTTTTACATTTGGGATGAAGCTGAAAATCTCCTTTCTCAACAAGACTCGTCAAAATGGGATTAAGAAGTTCCATAACAATTATGAACAAGTATGGAGAAATTGGATCACCTTGCCTAACACCTTGATTACTTTTAAAATAACCATATAGCCCACCCACTCTTGAAATTGAAAACATGGGTGAAGATATACAAGTGTAAATCCATGCTAAAAAAGGCTTTGGGAAATTCATTCTGGACATGATTGCTAAAATTGAATTCCAAGCAATAGAATCAAATGCCTTTTTAATGTCAAGTTTTAACATGCACCTTGGAGAAATATTTTTCCTTTCATAACCATACAATAATTCTTGGGTTAAGAGAATATTATCACTTATTGATCTACCCTTAATATATGCAGCCTGGTTGTTTGAGATAATAAATGGCAAGACTAATTGTAATCTATTAGCTAAAACTTTTGAAATTATCTTATAAATGATATTACAACATGAAATTGGTCTAAAATCAACAACATAAGATGGATTAACTGTCTTGGGTATGAGTGCAATAGCAGTGGCAGCAAGTCCAACAGGTAATTTATTATTAAGAAAAAAACATTGAATAGCCTTAATAATATCAGACCCAATTATCTTCCAACTTTGTTGAATAAAATGAGCATTATAACCATCTGGCCCTCCACAACTATCACTGTCCAAACTAAAAACTGCAGCTTCGATTTCATTATTAGAAATAGCACTAATCAGAGAATTGGATTGAAAGGTATCTAAGGTTGGAAGAGTGATATCATAAAGAGGTTTAATGTCAGGAATGAATTGATTATTTGGAGCTAGAATGTATGTAAAATACCTCACAAAGGCTTCATTAATACCATCAAAAGTTTCCACCAAATTTCCACACATGTCCTTTATCTGAAAAATACTTTCACGATTCCTTTTAACTTTTAAGTAATTATGAAAATATTTAGTATTCCTATCAGCCTCCTTATCCATTCTCAAGTGAATTTTCTGCTTGAGTGATGACACTTCTTTTAGAATAATTTGCTCAAGGGCATTCTTTAATTGCAGTTCAGAAAGAAGTAAAGTATTATCAAATGGTCTAGCACTCAGTTGCTCTTGAATCCTAATCAGCTGATTCCTAATTTGAGAGGATAGTTTAGAATCCTTACCAAAACTTGCTGAAGACCAACTTTTAAGTTGAAATTTCAAAGCTTTCATCTTGAGTATAATTTTTGTGGAAGGATCCTTGCCAAATTGCATTCTCCAGACCTGCTTTAAAATATCATAATATTCCACTTGCTTAGTCCAAAAATTTAAAAATTTAAAAGAGTGTTTCCCTCCACAAAAATCATCAACTCCCCAAAGAAAAATTAATGGGAAATGATCAGATAAAGAAGGCTGACAAATGTTATAGAAAGATTTTGGCAAAAGATGTAGAAAAGACAGATTTAGAAAAATATGATCAATCTTGCATAATGTTGGATTACCACTCCTATTACAATTAGACCAAGAAAAATCAGGACCAAAGTGTTTAGCAGGAAAAAGGTTGGATTGAATTAAAGCACTGTTTAGAGGAGTAATATCCTTAAGAGATAATGGGCAGCCACCATACTTTTGATTACTTGCATACATACAATTAAAATCCCCACCAATAATCCATGGAATTGAAGATGAATTTAAGGATGGAAGAAAATCCAAGAATACCTGTCTCAGACCTGGAGAATTATGAGCATACACAGAAGTAAGATGAAAATTTGTATTGGAAGGTAAATGGATACAGTTATAATGAATGTATTGATCAGAGGCACTAATTCTGGAAAGTTTAAAGAAAAGTGGATTCCAAAGAGTGAGCAATCTGCCATAATTGGACTCAATAAAGTTATTATCATGCAACCAAGTTGGGGCAATCAAACGAATAGCCTTAACTGCTGAATTAATGTCAAGCTTAGTTTCTGAAACACACATCAGATGAATGTTTTTTATCTCAATAAGATTCTTAATCTCTAATTGTTTAGAGGGTAAATTAGCCCCCCTAATATTCCAAAAAGCAATGTTATTCATTTATTAGGAAGGGGAGGAAACAATGAGGAAGGATTCTTCCTAGTGTGCCTTGGATGTGAACTATTTTTGGATGAAGACAAAGGTTGCACATCAGAAGGTTTAAATTCCTTTCCTTTATTAAGATCAACAGAATCCAAATTACTTATACTACTAGATTTCTTCAATGCATTCTCACTTGACCTAGAAGGAGGTGGAAGTAAAACATTGTTAGGAGGTGACAAATGCAAATATGGGGAAGGATTAGTAACATTCATGGATGGAGATTTAGAACTAAATTGAGAACAACATGAAGTTGAAACAGAATTTGAAACAACAGCTGAAGCAACCTTAGAGACAGAATCAGAAAAAGCTTTAGAAGGATTTTCAATTAACAAAGATGAAGTAGAAAGATTTGCATCACAAAGTGATTCAGATACAACCCTAACCAAATCACTAGAGTTTGAAACAACAATTGAACCAACCTTTGGAACAGAATCAGATAAAGCATTAAAAGGATTTTCAATTGACAATGATGAAGTAGAAAGATTTACATCACATAGTGATTCAGATACACCAACCTTGACCATATCAGGATTGGATAAAGCTGAAAAAGGGTTAGCATTGACAGCAGGGCAAGAATTATTAACAATGTGAGTTTCATTGTCTTTTGGAACTTCCTTACTTCTCATATCATCAACATTTAACTGAGTATTTTCCTTAGCCATAGAGACTTTCCTTTTCCATATCCCTTTTTTTTTTGTTAACAACCTTCCAATTTTGATCAATAGGATTAGCAGTATATATCCTAACTTCATTTTCCTCCAAATCATGCATATTATTATCCTTAGCATCATTGACAGAATTAACAAATTCACATGTTGCAGTATCATGTCCAAAAATTCTACAGTGAGTGCAAATTTTAGGCTTCCAATCATAAGATAATTGAACATCAGGACAATTTTTTCCTAGTTGAGGAACATGGATAGAGTCGGGTAATTCATAATCAGGTGAAATCTCCACCAAAGCTTTTGCATACTTAAACCTTTGTAACTTTTCAGTGCTACTGTCAAAGCATATTAATCTACCAATGTGACATGCCAACCAATTGATACCAACTAACGTCCACAAGATGATTGGAATCCTATGAAAATGTATCCATACCGGTACTTTCTTTACTTGAGCCTGAGATAACCCAACAGAAGGACCCATTTTGTAATAATGAACATCCTACCTCTAATAAAGATAGGATCCGAGTTAAGGATATTGTCCTTATCTTCTTGATTGGAAAAGTTGAAGTAAAAGTTATACCCATCCGATTTAAATTCAACATCACCCTTAAGTTTCCAATATCTTTTAAGAAAATTCACAACAGACAGAAAAGAAAGCGTACCATCAAGAAAGAAACTGACTAAATGATCGTTCCAGTATTTCAAACCTTCTTCTTTAACGAGATCTGGCAAATCAATAGAAGGTTTATCTCTCAAAATATCAAAATGAATAGGCTTATACGACCCAGCATTACGAGGTAAAGATTTGAAAATATTCGACCAGTTTGATTTCGGGGAACAAGAAACAAAGTTATTGGAAGATACCACTGAAATAGGGTGATTAGCAGTAGATGCATAAAGAGAAGCAGAAGAAAGAACTGATGAAGAGGAAGAAGAAAGAGGAGGAAAGGAAGCGGAGTCAAAGGAGAACGAAGAAGAAAAAGAAGATGAAGACGCCATTAAAATTTCAAAAGAAAGAAAAAGACCATCGCGGAGGGAAAAAAATCTCCGTATGGGTTGTGCCTTTTTCAATTTCATGAAACTTTTAGGATGATGAAAGAGAAAGAAATGAAAATAAATCATCAATATTTAATTTGTTCCTTTGTATATTTTAATTGATAAAAAATTTATCAATTATATTTAATGCACAAATTTATCGAAGTGGATTATTTTACTTATATATAGCAGATGTTCTTATAATATTAGAAAGGTTAAATGTTACCATTTCATTTTTCTAATAAGGCTCCCACTTGTCTTTTATGCTTTTCCAAACCCTAAGACATAACATAAAAATCTTTCGACTTCATTAGCGGGTGTTAGGACTCGTCCATCTTGGCATTCTAACTTGGAATTTGCTTAACAAGTCATATCCCCACAAACGATGGATAACTTCTTATCGATTGTATCATATATAACTCCTAACCCATGGTTCTTTAACCTAATATCATTTCGACCTTGAGTTTTCTCAACAAATCGAAAGAGATTATTCACTCACACCTCCATTTTGCGATGGCCTAAGTATAATATATATACTTTGTGCTTGCTCAATAAATACATATATTTTTCTTACCTCGTCTAGTCAATATATTATCAATACTACACATGACATTTCTAGCTTGAGATTGCTCAACAACCGAAAAGTATGCAAGTAATTTATTAACACATAAATGGTATACGACAACTTTATATTTAAGATTCGTAATCTTCATTATATTATATCAAGTGGTATCAACTTATGGAATAATGTATTTCTTATAAAATACCCTCTTAATTTAAGTGTTAGACACAACAGAAATCATGGTATACATAGTATACATATGTATTTATTCCTTAAGTCTAGATGGGTTTCTTTCTAATGTTCACCTTTAATTTATACACTCATATTATATAAGTTTTGATTACTATATGACTCTTATATTTTGATTAACTTATATAATAATCTAATGTATAACATTACATTAGTTAAATCTTATTAAATTAATTTTAACTAATTTTATATTATTCCAGTATAACATTTATATTGAATAATACACACACACACACACTATATCTTATATGTGCATATTTTTATTTAATTAATTAGCTTTTAATTAATTTTTTCGGTTATTTAACCTTTAAGTAATTTATTTATTTAATTAACCTTTAATTAAATAAATTTAATTATATTATATTAGTTTTTAAAATTTATTTTATATACTTATATGTATGCTTATGTTATCTTAAACACTTCCACAATAACATAACATATATCAATATATAATACATGCATATAAGTATTAATTAATTAACTTTTTAATTAATTCTTTTTATTAATATTATTAATAAAATTTTCATTTTGAAAATAATATTTAAATATTTTCAAACATTTGAAAATATCATTATTTTTTCAAACATTTTGAAAACTTATATTATATTATAACTTTTATAATAAACATATTTTATTTTATGTTTACTTTTTAAATTTAAAAATAATTTATTTTGATTTTCAAACAATTTTAAAAATTAGCGTAAGACCCAATTCAAATTGGGCCTTTGTAATTTGGGCCAACCTTTAAGCTCAATTCACCTTTCAGGCCAGGCCGATAACCAAGCAGGATAAGGCACTTGATTACCTAATTCCAATCGTAGATATTACCTTTCTAGATACCGTACTAAGTGAAAAAACTTAACTAGATAGCCCTAGCATAGCTAATTTAGATCACATAGGCTATTGGGCTCAAATACCATTATTGCATCTGGGCATGCCCACAGCTGAGTTAAAGCGGATTTAAAATAATTGCTATTCTATGTAACAGCCCGTATCTGGAGGCCAAAAGCTAAGCACTACAGATGCTATAGTCATCTATAGTATTATCTGCCGGTGACAAAATTCTTTAATGCTAATGGTATTCATAATATCAGTAGTACTTGAATATGAACAAAATTATAGATTCCAAAAACAAATTTTCACCGATTACATTTCCAAACAAATTCATATACAAGTTACATAATCCCATAAAGTTTCCCAGGTAATGATCAATAATAATCATTATAGAAATACACCAAGAGCGACATATGCCCCTTTGGTTGATCAAAGCAATATAGTCATATCTGGCATCATATACACAGCGGAAGTAAGTAGAATAAACTACACCTCCTAATTAGCTATCATACGGCCACCTGCTCGTCTTAAGAAGCTTTATTCGCCAAAACTACTAAAACATGAAAACGTTAACCCTCTTCCTGCTCAAATCAACTTTGAGCACCCGAGAATATAAGGGGAAACAAAGACTTCAAGTCAGACATAAAGATTGATGTGAACAATACTATACATCTCTTTTTTTGATATTTAGTGAGACTACGACACTTAGCGGAACAGTCCTTCACTTATATCCTTTTAAACATATCATTTACAAACCTTTTCCTTCAACCCAAAATTTGAAAAATTGGTAAAGCATCATTAAGTAAACATACATATCAGGTAATAAATGGACTATTTATTCAAACACTATAGTTTTGTTTGGCTAACTATTAACCTTTGGCTGGCTCGAGGCTACCAGACAATATATAAAGTTTATCTAGCATCTGTTAGACACTCTTCTTCTGGACGGTCTGTCCTTAACTATATGTTAAATACTTCTCTTCTGGACAATCTATCCCTAACTTAACATCTTCCAAGGTCACCTAATCCTAATGGTTTTGCGGGCTCATCAATAACCTATATATACAAACATACATTCCTTCTGTGTAATCATAATTTTAGTCTTGCCTGTGACAAAGCACTACACACTAAAATATTGGACTAAATTACCTTGGGCTGACAGCTATTGTATAGGGCGCGACCCTATAGCAGTCACATCTGGTATTCTAATATCTGAGTCATTTTACTTAAGGATACTTTCCTAAAAGTTTCATTGAAAACCTTTTCAAACTGATTTAAAACCTTTCAATCTAACTTAAACAAGAAAAATACATATACTCCATGCTTTACTCAAAATCTCCTTGCCATGTTGTATATGCTTTACCCAAATCATAATTGATGAAAATTCGTAAACCTTTGAAAGTATCCCTTTTGAAACCAAGCAAAACCCTTTGTTTAATATAGGCCGAAAGGCTAAAACCTTCCTTTCGAAACCATTCTCAAAACCCTTTTGAAACCATTGAAAAGCCTTCCCTCCAAAATCTTTAACATTAGACATCCTTCTTTAAAACCTTTAAACTATGCTTTTGAAAACATTGGAAAAACCTTTCCTTTCAACTCTTTCGAAACAGTTAGAAAACCTTCCCTTTCGACTACTTTGAAACCATTAGGGAACACCCCTTCAAAATCTTTCTTTAAGACCTTTTGAAAGCATCAAACCTTTATAAACACAAACCTTTCGAAATCTTTTGGGTTTAAATTTTAAAACATGTGGAAACCTTTCGAAACCATCCCTTCAAAAGCATTAGAGAAACGGTCAAGCTTAAAAAGCAAAACAAAGCAAAGCAACCCTTTCGAAACCAATCTGGGTCGAAAGGTAGAAAGAGGTAGTTAGGGTTTTCGACTCGATTGAAAGTATTTATTTAAAAACAAAGGGCAACCCAATCGAAACCATTTCTTTAAAACCGTTTGACATTGTTGAAAGCCAACCAAGTTGAAAGTTATTCAGTCAAAAGCAAGCGGGCGCATTTTCATTTAAAAGTAAAGTATTGCTTCAACCGCTTTAGAACCCATGGTTTCGACCCTATACCTTCCACCTACATCTAATTCGCTACGTACTAGTTACCTAGTACCATGTGCATTGGTTTCGATAGAGCCGGAGGCGAAGGTATGGAGGCGAAAGCCTGGTGCCGAAAGCATCGAAGTAGTGAAAAACATGTATATTTGTCCATTTAAACTATTTCTTTACACCTAACCTGCCTTGTTTGTCAAATTGTGATTGGTTGCAGGTTTCTCTTTTCTAAAAGCACTGCCAACTTTCCCGAAATAACAAATTTAATTTATTTACAAAAAGGCCCTTCTCCTTTTATAAATATATAAAACATTTAATTCTGATACCTTAAATAATTTTATATATACACTAAAAAATTTAGGAGAATTCTACAAAAATTTTAGAAAGTCACATTTAATATGTTTTCGAACATATATTAATTTCAAACCCAAACCATTTATTATTTAACCGTAAATAAAAAAAATTAACCCAAAATAGCATTTTCTTCACTGGAAAATCATATAAAATCCACATAAATTCAGACAATTTAGAAAATTGAAACCCATCTCTAAAATATTATTT
Source organism: Allium cepa (assembly GCA_030765085.1). Classification (NCBI taxonomy): domain Eukaryota; kingdom Viridiplantae; phylum Streptophyta; class Magnoliopsida; order Asparagales; family Amaryllidaceae; genus Allium; species Allium cepa. The sequence continues at coordinate 700,130,482 of CM060929.1, read as the reverse complement.
GTAGTCTATATAAAAATTTATAAGGAAGTCGGATGTCATTTAATAGAGTTTTCACATTAAAACATATCAGAAAATCAATATGAACGTGCATAAATCATCAACAAGTATATATAATCATTCCATCATTCAAAAACATGGCAGAACATTACAAATAAATTTGGATTAACGTTAAAACCAAAAAAATAAGAAATATGAGATGTAAACATTATTCGCCTTAGATTTAGAGATTAAGGAGCATGAGATTTGAATGGATTTGATTTAGCTTCTTCCTTAGCTTTTCTTAATCTTCTTCCTCATTCTCTTGTTATTGGTGGCCGACCTCAAGTTTAAAAATTTTAATAAATAAAAATGAACATGTGGGATACATAATCATGGGTTTAGGGGTATAAGAATGGCCATCTTCCCATTTTACCCCTCCTCTATTTCATTTTAACTCTTATTTTAGTTCATTGGTTAAATGACACAGCTACCCCTTAATAAAAATCAAATCTTAATCCCCTAGTCAATATATTATTTTATTTTATTTAACTAAATATCCTAAATAATGCTACCAAAATATTGGGTGTTGCAAACTCCCTTCCTTAAAGAATTTCATCCTCGAAATTATGATAAGGTACACAACAAATCAATCAAAGAGGTAAAACTATCATCAAAAAAGTTAGGATAAGCATCTCTAATTCTGCTCTCATTCTTCCAAGTACAGTCTCTCTCATCATCACTCTAATGGACTTTCACTAATCTAATTATCTTGTTCCTGAGCTCCTTCTCATCTCTTGCAACAATACGAATCGACTTTCTTACTATAGTTAAGTACGGTTCTAACACTAAGTCATCTAGCACAGTCGGTGCGATATAGTCTCTGGGTCTCTAACACAATTTTTGAGATGAGAAACATAGAAAATATCGTGGACTCCTGCTAAACTGCTGGGTAACTCGACTCTATATGTGAATTTCCCGATCCTCTCAGCAATACGGAATGGTCCAACGAATCTCGATGCCAACTTACCTAATCTTTCGAATATGATCACACCTTCATCGGTGACACCTTAACGAAACCTAATCTCCAACTGAGAATTCTAAATCTCAAGTCTTTTATTTGCATAACTCTTCCACCTAGACTAAGTCTCCTTTATCCTTGCTCGAATGACCTCAATCTTTTCTGCAGCTTCCATAACCAAATCTGGACCAAGAACCAACTAAACCCCGTTCTCTAACCAACAAACGGGAGATTTGCATGGCGTTCCATACAAAGCTTCAAATGGTGCTATCCTAATACTAGTTTGATAACTGTTGTTACATGAAAAATAGACTCAATGATGATGGTCTTTCCATGATCCCTTCAAATCTAATACACAGATCTTAACAAGTCTTCCAAAACTTTGCTAACTCTTTCCATTTGCATACCTGTCTACGAATAGTAAGCGACACTCACTTGAGCTTGGTTCTCAAAACTTCCTATAGACTCTTCTAGAAATCGCTAGTAAATAAGGAATCTCTATCACTAACTATACTATTAGGAATTTCGTGCAGTCTAATTACATTCTTCATAACTTTGCCAAAACAGGTGTCGTCGTAGTTGACTTAACTAGAATGAAATGGGCACTCTTGGTCAGTCTATCCACTATGACTCATAAGATGTCATTTCCTTTAGTAGATCTTAGCAACCCGTTAATAAAATCAATAGAAATAGAATCCCATTTCCATACTGGAATATCTAATGGTTGAAGCAATCCACTTGGCTTCTGGTGTTCAACCTTTGCCTGTTCGAAATTCATTCACGCTTTACCCATAAGCAAATATCTCACTTCATACCTTCCCAGAAGATACTTCTTTTCAAATTTTGATACATCTTAGTTCGTCCCGGATGAACAGTGAACTTTAAGTGATGGAATTCCTCCAAAACATCATTCCTTATGTTTCCTACACATAATGTTCCTTTCTTTCTTAACCGTCCATTCCGGTCAAGACTATAATGGTTATACATATGTTTGAGTACACTATAATATATGTATATAATTTGTGTATAATACCATATATAGTCTAGACATATAATATATATATATACACACACACACTATGCGTATATGTAACCTTTGTTGCCACTTATATTTTACATTTACGTATATAAAAATGCATGAAAATAATTCATATGAAGAAATAATTAATGTAAGAGTAAATTAGAAGACTGAAGATGGAAAGGTAATTTATGTTGCAATAAAATCTAATCAAATCTAAGTTAAAAGGAAAATAATCATGTAGTAAAATTTTATTTTATCCTTTTTCTATAATCACCGATTAAATAATTAATTTAAAACATATGGAATTTCAAACCTAATTATAGAAAATAACCAAACCATTTAAAAACAAATGAAGTTTTGTTAGATCTAAATTTGAAAAAAATATACAATCAACATAAAGAAAATTAGGAGTTTTACAATTTAATTTATTGACCACATGATGTAACTGTATCTGAAACATACCATTACATTTAGGTATATATATATATATATATATATATATATATGTAATGAACTAAAATCTAATTTTGAAACATGAAACTGAATTAATTGAAAACAAATCAACCAAGAGAAATTAGTTTAATACTGGTTTATAATTTCAAGGCAGAAAGAAAACTCTATTAATACACACATATGTGATATATACGTATAATTTTATAATTCAATCTATTAAAATTTGATCTATGATTAAAAAGGAATGAGAGTGACAACAAGAGTAATTTATTAAAATGAAGAAGATTTACAACAACATATAATAGGATCATAAACTAATGGATTTGTTTTAGATCTCAAATGAAATAAAACAAAATTGTTTGGTTAGACAAATTAATAACCAATTATAAAAAAGATTCAACAAATCAATTCCATAACAATTAATTATTTCAGAACCAACATTTAAAACCATATAAAAATAAAACTCACAGTCAGTCATAATATATAGAATAAAATTAAATTAATTTTACTAAGTGGCTACAATTTACATATATGTGAAAACTTTATTTTAAACATCAATTCACTCGATAAATCTTACCCTTCATCACACCTTGATTTGTTGCTTCCTTTTAGATTTCAAATAATTTAGCATCTCACTTTGTAAGAGAAAGATGAACCATCTTTCTTTAATTTAATTTGATGTTGATTCAAATTTGTTTTGATAACTTTATTGGAAGATGTTTCAGCCATGAATGAATAATAGAGAAGCAAAAGAAAAGTTATGCCATGTTAACGAAATCAAATGGGGAGATTTTTTTTTAACAAAGTCAAAGAGACCTTTCCCATTCCATTATCAAAACTTTTTTCTTTAATTCCCTTTTAAATTTGAATCAATTTAGTTAATTGATTTCCTCCTCTCGCTATTAATTAATTTCAATCAATTTACTTAATTCCTTTTTAAACAAAAGTGAAAACATTGAACAGATTCGATACGACATAACTTACCATCAAAAGAGGGCGATAAATGGATAGGCACTGGCGGATTTCAACTCCAAATTTACCACATGAGATGTTGAAGAGGAAGATGGTTTGTCACATATTCTCAATGGAAACTATTTGTAGATGGAGCTTTTAATGAGCGTAGTTCCAAGTTAGGAGTGGTACTTGTGAATATAGAAGGACAGTCAATTTCCTATGCATTGAAGCTAGAAATCCCAGTAATAAACAACGAGGTTGAGTATGAGGCGTTGATAATGGAACTCGAGATAGAAAATAAACAAGAGGTAAGGATGTTGCATTTATTATTGACTCTCGGTTGGTGATTTCCAATTGAACAAGGAATTCTGGGCTAAGGGTGTGAGGCTTTCCCCTTACGTGATAAAGACATTAAAAGTACTGAATGATATAGAACATCAAACAGTTACACATATTCTCGAAAAGGAGAATGTGAAGGCTAATTCGTTGGATACGTTAGCTAGCTTTGTAGATGCGTAGCTCTTGGGACAAGTTCTAGTGTAGTTTTTATCGGCTCCAAGTATCAACCAGAAGAACATTGACTGGATTTTGGAGTCCAAAGAATAGAAGGAGTTATGGATGACTACAATTAATGACCATTTGCTTAAGGGAACTCTCCCTAGAGGAAACAATGAACGTGGAAACTACTTCGTAAAGTACCACAGTTCGTAGTTCAAGAAGAAGTTCTATGTAGAAGAGGTTTGTTGGCTCTCATACTTTAGTGTGTAAACAAGGATAAGGCTAGGAAAATCCACATGGATGTCCATGATGTTAGCCAGGGAGATCACACGGGGAAAGCCATTAGCTAAGAAGATACCTCGCTATGTATACTTCTAGCCAACAATAAATCATGATGCTGCTGATTACACCAAATAGTGTAACAAATGCCGGAGGTTTGTCAAAATTCTAAGTGCCACATTTATAGAGCTTATAAAAATGGTTAGCCCGTAACCATTTTTGGTCTAGGAATTGATATAATTTGCATGTTATTGATGTCGAAAGGAGGAACTAAATATGCTATGTTCCGATGCATAACTTCACAAAGTGGGCTAAGGGGAAACTGCTTTCCATGACCGCTATGAAGAAAGAAATTAACTTTGTGACAATATTATATATAGATTCATAGTGCCTTAAAAAATACAAGGAATAACAAAACTTAGTTTGAAAGTGCCAAGTTCAAGGATTTCTACAACCCATGTAGGACCGAGAAGCTTTTTGATGGTAGAACACCCACGGAAGAATGGACATGTGGAGGCCGTGAATAAAATCATAATGTCCATCTTGAAGAAATGGTTAGCAAAAGCTAATGGGAATTGGATTGATGAGCTTCCACTGGGGTTGTGGGCTCATAGGATGACCCACAAGTCTACAACTGTGCATACACCACTTGCGTTGGCCTACGGATCAAAGGCCATGATTCTGATTAAACTAGAAGTCCCTTCTCACCTGAAAGGGCTTTACGACCCCAAAGTCAATGAGGAACTCTTGCCTGAATCTCTCAATTTAATTGACGAAAAATGGGAAGAGGGATTATTAAAGGTGGTTGCTCATCAGAAAAGAGTAGCATTATATTTCAATATTAAGGTTCGGAACCGTACCTTCGAAGTAAGAGATCTCATTTTGACACAAGTTCTCCAGAGTATGGGGTCGCTTAATATGAATTAGGAAGGTCTTTATATGATCGAACTAAATCTTGAAGATGGAACTTTTTAGCTACCCACTATTGATGGAGTGTCATTTCCATGGGCATGTAATAATGACTTTTTACGATGCTATTTCACTTAGTTTTGATTACTTTATTTTCTATAAATAACCCACCCAATGATTTTGGTGGCAATGTAATAAGGAAGGACTTTCCATATTTTCGTTTATAAATAAATTTAGCCTCTTGAACTAATGAACCGTGTTTTTGTGAGCAAAACCCCACACTGCATGATTAGCAGTGCAATCAGATACCCTAGCATAGGTATTGACTCCTTTAGTCCAAGATTAGGACAAAGCAATATAATCATAAGGGTTGATCGAATAATTCGACCTTATCCCCAGTATTGACTATTGCTAGGAAATAAGCAAGGTTAGTAAGGGATATCCGGAGTTAGGTAGCTAAAAGTGCCGGTATCCAAAGATAGAAATTGGTACATGGTTGGAAATTCAATGAGCACACTTGTGGCCTAGTAGGACATGCTAGGCCAAGGATAAGCGAGGTTGGTCAACGAATATCCTTGATTAGCACCTAGAGATAGGTGAGACTAGAGAAGATGCCCAGAGATTAGCACCCAGAGCACCGGTTCTCAAAGATAGGAACTGGTGCACAACTAGGATTTCTACAACCATGCTTTCGGCCTACTAGGGCATGCTCGGCTGAGGGTGAGCGGGGATGCTCATTGATTGCTTTTGACCAAGACCTAGAAACATATGAGTTTGAAAGTTGAAATCCAGAAATAGGACTGTTGGACTTCTCCGATCCAGGATCAAGATCGGGAGAGTATAATTGGACTAAGGGCAATCGAATAATCTTCCCCATGTAGTTACCTTCGACAAATAATCAAAGGTAGGCTAAGTCAAAGAATAATGCTTGGATTTTCGCATCTGGAGCACCAAGTCCGGGGACAGGACTTTGTATGTGGTAGAATTATAGAAATTATGATCTCGCTCATGGCCTAGCAGTATTTTCTTGGCTGAGGTTGAGTGGTGGAAATATATAGATAATGTCGATCATGCTTGGTTAACGACGAGATCAAAGATGTCAAGGTATAAACATTTAAACCACTGTTCCTCAAAGATAGGAAATGACATGGAACTCGGTCTATTTTTGACTTTTTAATGGTTGAGGGAAACTCAACCCGAAATAAATAGAAATAACCATAAAATTGGTTAAAAATAATTTCGTTAGCCAAACAGAAGCATTTTGGAAATGGTAAAATAGAACTAAATAATGGAATCTAGTTAAAAAAATTATAGGAATATTAATTATATGTGGAGTCATGGTAAGTAAAAGTATCGCACATACACATGCATCTATAATATGGATAAATTGTAGTGCAAGAAGTTATATTATATATGTAGGCAATTATATATAGGCGGGAATAAAAATATAAAGTGTAGAAATGTAAATGGAACAGATTGAAATAGAAAAAAATCTTTCATTGCATTAAATCTTTATTATAAAATAGATGCAGGGGTCGGTCCAGCACAAGCATGGCCCATGTATAACTAGAAAAAATGTACAATCCAAAAGGAAATAAAAGGAAACTATCTCATCATCACCAAAGGCAAATTGGAGAGATTACTTCTTATATGCCTTCTTCATTTTCTTCTAGCCCTTGCCACCTTAGCTGCTCGAACAATCACAAGGTCTTTTCTGGTTTCTCTCACCATTGGTTGTGCTACCTTTAGTGGGAGTGGTGTCTCGTTCAGTAATAATGATGGCAGGATCTTCAAAATGATCAACGGAGGGCTTGGATATCTTTGTAGTGGCGCTGTTATTACTTCCCTTCGAAGGCCTAATGGTGATGGGAAGGATTATTGGAAAAGGCTTTGGTTCTTGGGTACCGTATACTTTTCAAGTCTAGGCTCGATCTTGATATTAACTTTGGAAATGTCGATCTTCAACCTCTTCGCTATAGAGATAGAACCAGTTGGGCCTAAAGCGCTAGTAATAGTGATGTCTCCCCCATGGACTAAGAAGTGTCATCTATAGCTATGATTTTCTTCGAATTTGGACCATGAATGGAGCTGGAGGGAAGGCTTGGAGAAACTGGCCAGTGTTATGGGTGTTGACTTGGTAGTAATTGCAACAAAGTCTAAGCCTTGTGTGTTTGCTGGTCGAAGAGAAGGAAGTGACAGATGACCTACAAATTTGCAAATAGAATGATAAAGGTTAGTAACGGACTCAGGCAAGAATTGGAGTTTCTCGAATACCGAAGAGACATGAGATATACCTTTACTCGAACTTAGTTGTTGACCAGAACACTTATAATTTCCCCTTCTTCAAGTCCAAACTACTTCGATTGGTCGACGAACGGGGGAATGTAAAGATCAATATGACCTAGGGAAACACAATACTAACTTTGACTAAAGCTAGAGTTACCCTAAGAGGACTTTTCATCTTTACAGTAGCAAAGGCAAGGGCGTGCTTCGATTACAAATTGATATTTCCATTCAACCACCAGCTGTTAGTTGATCGGTGATGACTCAATAATCATCACCGTGGGATTTGAATCTAGCAACCCACCAGATTTGGTTCTAAAGTCAAAAGAGTTTGGGGTCCATTTCTTTTCAGAATACAGCGGTGACCTGGTTAGGCAATAGCTGACGATGACACAAGGAGATGGTGATGGTGGATCAACTTTGACGGCGGTGAGTGTTTTGGGCTTGGAATATTAATTCGCTTCAATTCAGCACTAGAAAGAAAACAAGAATTAAAGCGTAAATGGAGAATGGCTAAGGGTTCAGTACTTAGGGCATTTCTTTAATTTAGGTGACTCAAAAAAGTGTTTGGTATCGATCTAATCAGGTTGGTGCTGAAATGAAATTTCTATTCAAAGCTATTAGTAAAAATAAGGAAAGGGAAAAGGAAGATAGTGCATACCTGGTTGAGACATGGAATGATCTCCGAAGTGTAGATCTTGACCTTAACACGAGGAATGGAACTACCACTATTTAATGCAGTAGAATGGATGCTCATAAAATAGAGGCAATGCTTTAGAGTAACTTTTGGATAACCAATAGACTTGTATGGACGATGGTATACGCGTATCTTATTCTTGAGAAAGCTTTGTTTCTAACATAAGCGTACTTCAGGAGACAAGTGTTATCTAGGTTTTATACCAAGAGTCTTACAAATGAATCTGGATGTTTGGATGAAGGCGGAACGGTTCAAGGACATCGAGGTATGCTTGGAAGGACAATGGAATGACTTCAAGAGCTGAGAGCGAAATAGGAATAATGGAAACACCTTAATACCGAACGTTTCTTACGCCGGTACCGTTCACTTTTTATGCACCTTATGAGACTCTAGGGCTTTAGACTATGCATTTTTGGTTAAAGTGATTGTTCTGGGGCCCATTTCTAAAGTAGTAGATGGACAACTCCACGAAAGCTCTGAAGAAGAGGGCAAGTACCGAAGTTTTCTGAACCTCTCAGCAACGGCTGCATTTCTAAGGAGAGAGTGCTCGGAACTTGATGGATCGAAGATAGAAGATTAAGTGGAGGAAGATGGAATAACTTGCCATCATAAAATTAGGTCTGCACCAATCACTTCTGATCGGTACCAAGATTATTTTAATGGCTAGGGGACCTCGTCTCCCCTTCTACATTCTTGGATCTTAATTTAGGCTTGGTATTTCAAGGTCCAGTGATTCTGTTGAACATTTTCTCTCTAAATAGCAAGCATATGGCAACTCAGAAAGGACTTTTCGCACTTTATCTTCTTCATTCTCTTTCTTTACATGACCTCGACATAAAGGAAGCTACCTTTTGTTGTTCTACGCTGTTGGAACAGTAAAAACCTCGTACTTGTGTACGCAATCTCGAAGAAAAATGATTAAAGTGGACGTAGGCCTCATATTTGTCGAAACACTATAAAATTTCACGTGTTTCCTACTTTATTTTGGTAGCTCTCTCTATTTTATCTCATTTTGGGGTGTTACTGCATTTTTTGGCTCAACAATATTTATATGTAATCGACAACAAATAATTAAACGAATTCATGATATAGTACTAACATATGCATATGTAACAACGTGAATGAATACATATATAGATTGGTATAAATTGAAAATTACATTAACCATAGCCTTGATGCAACATTTTGAATGTTGAATCGAAAGAACTCCATGAATCTGATCAGTCCTTTCTAGAAATCATAATAATGAAAGAGATCACCACACCTTTAATTTCACTTGATTTATATTGATTTTGATTGAAAATGGAGAGGAGAGAAAAGATATAGCTTGTGGCCTGGTTAGGGATGGAGGCTAAAGAAAATGTTAACTATAAAATGAAGGTCATGTTGGGTTTTTATAAGGGAAGCGAATGAGAGAAAAGAGGAGATCTAGATCTCACTTTTACCTCTTCTTTTCAAACCAATTCAAACCCATATTTTCAAATAAAATATCACACATCCTTCAGCTCCTACCATTGCTAGCCAAATAAATAGGCTAGTGGGACTACACACATTTCCAAACCGAATCAGCATTTGCATATTTTAGGTCCAATTTAGTACATAGATATTATATATCGATACATACATATATAATTTTTAATAATATTACTAAATGCTGATTCAATAAATGAAATAAAATTTTGTAACTAATATTTCATGAATATTATTAATTTTGATTGATTTATAATAATTATAATTTAATTAAATCAAGTGATATTCAAGTATTCAACATTACGGTCATGTGATTCATAGGCCTAAGTTCAGATAGCGATTAATATTGAAAAATCGGAATATTAACATCCATAAGTCACCTTAGCTAGTGGTGAGATAGTTTGGCTAAATTTATCGCTTACACAATTTTGGTAATATCCAATTTTACTATATAAGCGGTCCCTAATAATGATGCTTATTTACACCAGTTCTATTCGTTAAAACTATAACACATTAGGAATTGTGAAATCTGGTTTCGGTCAAAACTCCAATATCATCAACATTCAACTTGCCTAATCCAGACTCTAAGTCCTTATTATTAACCGAATTACTTTGGTCAGAGACTTTGACTTTGAGTAGACTATAGTTGACCATGTTACTTGCCTCGTATAAATAAGAAGAAGAATGCTCTGAATAATGTTTCATTTTCAATGCCTGAACTCATACCCAACTGTAGTCTTTTGATGGATGTCGTGCCACGATTTAACTATAACCAAAGTGGAGTGCCCATATTTAAGTTCGATATAATACTCAAGTCGGGAGGACTGTAGTATTGTCACTTCGATATTCGTTGTTTGACCTTAGTTATGTTAACCAATAGAAAACTATCGAGCGAGTTATTCTATAGTTATCCAATAACTATCAGTATGTAATCTCATGATTCCCTTAATATGCATGAGTAATACAGTACTCAACATTGGAGAGTGTTGCGTACTCCAGTCTCAACAAATGTATTGATATCCAGTCTTGATACCTCTTAACATGGGGTATTTAAAATGACATGTTTGTTAAATTACAATAAATTTCTCATAACTACAACCCATTATAATTACTATCAAAAAATATACTATTTACGCATTTTCTATTAAATATACTTAAACTAAATAAATAAATAAATAATACAACATATTATAACAAGTATATAATATAAAGAAAAACACCTTTTTTCGAACAAGATATTATTATAGAGTTAATAATTTATAGTAAATTAAAGAATTTCTCCTTGAGCATACCCTTAACTCTATCACTTTTAGATTATTAAGAAACTCCGCCTCAATGATTTCTTTACTAAATGGTCATTCTGCCTCTGCTACCTTGCCAGAGTTTGTCTTTTTTGGCAAGCTTTCTCTAACTTCTTAATTTTTTCTTTAAACATTTTCTACATTTCTAGCAGCGACCGTCCTTCTTAGGCTAGTTGTAGTAATTTTCCTTTGTATCAATAGATCGTATACATTTCCTATCCCCTTATGACCTAGTTGAGATTTACCTATCCAACCTAAGATTTCCTTGCACATGTTACATCATTCCAATGATTAGGAGTGTCGTTATCCTCAGCAGTTGCCTGCTTGACCACCTTTAATAAGAATATTTGTTGATGAGCAGTTGAATCATTAGTAAATAATCTAGTTTGGTAAGCAATCTTTTTATTTCTTATATCCTTTAATAGAACTCATCAACCATCAAATGAATGAGGTCAATAAGTGGTACTCTAATTCCTTGGTTATTCTTGTTTCCTATCCATGTTGGGTTTTCGAGTGGTGTCTGGAGATTTTGTCGACCATAATTTTTTTCTTAGCTTCTTTTTAATCTTTTTGATAATGGGACAATGGCGGAGGTGATTACGGATTAAGCAAAAGAATTTTTGGACATTACTGTAGCAATCCTACCTCTATACCCATATTAGTAAAGAACATTACAAGTAATGCTAATAACACAGAGAATACGGTTGGTTAAGGATAATCTAATGTGAATATATCTTTGTACTAACACTAACACGTCTTTATTACCTTTTGAGGATCTGAAAGCAAATAGCATATGTAATCCATATGTATAGACATGAAAGGACTTATTCGACTTGTAGCATAGCCTTGGAACAAAGTACATAGGTTTTCGTTGAACTTTGTTAGGATGGACTTCGATCTGAAAGTGCTCTTATAGCGATTGCCACTATAGATGCATTTAGGAATTGCCTTGTGTTCGAGAATTTCTATGGAACTTTATAGAGAGATCCTTAGGGGTCTATCACTATGTTTGTGATTTCTTATATGTGAACTTGGTGCCATGAAAAGTTTGAATGTTAAATAGTTGAGTAGCATGTCGAAAAGTGTTCAAAATTATACTTATGCGAAATTACCCAGCCATTATTTTGAACTTTAAAGGTATGAAAAGATATTTAGATTTAAGTATTTTGTTTCATTATTTCAATTGTGTTTTCTAACTCTTATTAGAGTATATTAAAAGTGGTTTGATATTTTTATGGATTTTTAGGAATTAGTTATGAATTTTTAAAGAAGAGGTTTATTTTTAAAATATAAGGAAAACACGGTTTTCCAAGTTTCAAAGTATTTTATAAAATGTTAATTTTGAAGTAATATTTTTGATAAATGTTTTAAAACCTACTATAAGTATTTTAAAATCTTTTTTAAGTATATACAATTATTACAAAAGTAGTTAAATATTTTATTAATATCTTATGAAAATATCTTATATTTTACATTATTTCATTAAATGTCTAGTTTTATAAATAAATTACTATATATATCATTTCCAAAAGGGTTTGAGATGTGTAAACAAATGATTTCAAAAGGGGTAAGGTATCGCTTAGTGGCTAAATCTTTTTTTGTTTGATTACTTGTTCAAAAGTAATTAAGTATGCTTAACACTAAAAGTGGACAAGGTAGACATCTCTATCTGTGAGAGTAAGACTGATGTTTGAGAAGGGATAAAGGCAATAGTGCTCTTACCTTTGGGATTCCCTCTTGACTGAGGAATAATTAAGTTTCAATGTCGGGAACATGTTAATCTTTTTGATTACTAACTCGTTTATGGAAGTCATTAATATTATACTTAACACTAAAAGCCGACGCGGTAGACTTATCTATCTATGAGAGTCAAGAATTAAGTGTACAGGCAAAACTTTGATATTTAATCATTGCTCTAACTTACTTAGCTTCACTCTTGACTGAGGGATAGTATAAGTTAGAATATCAGAAATGTGTTAAGCATAAGAATCTTGATTTGTATAAGTAATTGTTTTTGATAGGATAGTCGATTAGTCGGCCGACGAACTTGACTAAATATAATTTAAGAACTATCTAAAAGCTTCACGACTTCGTACCTTTTGTGAGCCCCAGGGGAGGAGCATTGGTATGAAACATCTCTAGCTTTAAGAACTTATACATACGAGAGCCTTTGGGGAGGACTCCTCTTTATATAGTTCGCTAACTTCTAAAAGAACAGGAATCGAGTTTACCAGAAATTCATCGAATTAATTTTAAAGAGTCCGAGATTGTTAAGTGTTTTATTTACCAAATACCACTTCAATACAACTATACGAGTTCCATGTTTTGGAAGAAGTTGTGTAAAGGAATGCAATAGAGATGAATTGTCAATCTTAAGGTTAGATCCAAGGGAGAGGTCAATGTTAGCATTCATCGGACGATTATAAGGGAATCTATAGAGTGATCCGTGCTCTGTTTGAGCGGTGAACACTCGTATGAGAGATGATAAACGAATCCTTGACATCAAAAATGACAAAAAATAGAGTAGGAGCATAGCTTGGCATTTTGCTAACCGATAACATGGTGTTATCAACTCCACATCTAGAGTGCCTATCGATATATTTGTACGAGAGTTGATGATATTCGAGGTCACTTGTTTAGACATGGACCAAGTATGTTTACCTTAGTGGTATATTAGATCTAGATATATACGATGCTTGGAAGGTAGGTTCTGATCCGTGGGCAGAAGATTGGATTTCGGCTTAACCGAAGGGATCTCCAAGGAAAATCCATCATGCGAACGTACCTTGATTTTGATTATATCCTCAATATGTTGTGGTGTGATCAATGTAAGCATCACAGCTATTTGATATGATTTATATTCTACACCATAGACAATATCTATTGTATCACTATATTAACGTAATGAATGGTTCGTTTTTCTCTTGAGAGGAAAACCATTATGGGAATTTATACGGCCTTAACAATTATTGTTGAATGTACCATGAGTTTTCTCGTGCCAGACTTATGTGTGATAAGTGGTTTTTTCCCCTAAATTCCGCATGTACTCTTTTAAATTGGCTGATTAATCAGGTTTTACTTTAGATGCTTCAAAATTCAAGAGATGAGTTGGAGGCTTCCGCTATCCATCTATTTTTATTTTTCTTGCATTGTAATATGTACATATATATATATATCAACTTTGTGATGCAGTTATAAATGTCTAGGCGATGATGGTACTTAGGTTTTGTAACTCTGAAATTTCTATATTTGGAGTAACACTTTGTATTGTTCTTTTGATATTACATATTATCATTCCACTATGAAATTCTGATGTTGCGTTCATTCTTTCTTATTATATTATCTTTTTCTATTTTTCCTAACTATTGGTCTTTTGGCTCTTGGGTACTCGGCACACAAATACAATGGATTTATTTAGTGTCAACATTCGAGGGTTGAAAAGTTGGATCGTTACATTTGGTATCAGATTTCGAGGATATGGAGCTGGAAGACACAATGAAGCATAGAAAGGCATCGCGACATCAGATAGACGCGGCCATGGATTAGTGGAGTTCTATTAGGCCCAATTTAAGGACGTTTTTGTGATGAAGTTTATCTCAGAAGTCTGGAAGATTTTTTTTGTTTGGGTGCTTCTTAAATATGGAGCAGGGGGCCATGTCAGTGGTAGAGTATGACACCTGATTCGCTGCTTTGTCTCGGTTTGGGTTGGGGTTAGTTGACATGCCTTTGAAGAAGAATGAAATGTTTGTGGCAAGTATGCATCTCGAGTTCCAATGGGATATGACTAGTCATCTCATGTGGTCGTTTAGGTATTTGGTGAACTTAGGGTTGAGGTTTGAAAGCTTTGCTCTGAAGCCATCTATTTCTGCACTAGCTGGGGACAATAAGCGGAAGTTTCAGCCACCAAGAGATGTTTTCGGTTTAGCTTGTTACAGATGTGGGAAGAATGGGGCATCTTGTTCGTAATTTTACGTTGTTGGGGGAGGACAGATGGCAAAAGTGCCATTAGTTAGGGCACCTATTGCTAAGATGTTGAAGCTAGAGCCACAGACGACCAAGCCATAGTTTGAATCGAGGAGCTACTAAAATTGCCATATACTCGGTCATATAGTCGAGGACTATCCGATGCTCCAAAAGGGGAAGAAACCTAGAGAATTTGCACTTGCTTCAACACCTTTCACTTTGGCTGCGGCAAAGAGGAAGTAGGTTGTCGAAGGTATTCCATCTATTTTGGTATTCCAGTTCTTGTCTTATTTGATGCGGGTACTTCTCTTACTTTATATCGAATGGTAATGTTGATAGATTGAACCTTGAAATAGTTATAGTTTTAGATTCTATTTGTAGGTCGAAACCCATCGGAGGCTCGACCAATCTTAATATGATCTGTTTAGGAGTCCTGGTTACTTGTTCTGATCGACTCTTTCTTTGTGATTTATATGTTCATAGTTTTTTGGGATTTGATGTTTTTCTTGGGATGGATTGGCTGTCTCAGAATCATGCAATCCTTGATTGTGTAAAAAGGACTATGTCATTTAATACAAAGGAAGGGAAGATCCTAGTAGTATCTTGTGAAGAACCTAGCTCGCTTATTACTAGATTTCTCTATTCCCTTAATGTAGCAGAGGAAGAGTTGGGTTCTGTCTCTGTTGTTCGGGAACTTGCAGATGTCTTCAAAGAGGTGTTGGGTTTATCACCTCATGCGGAAATAGAATTTCGCATTGATTTGGTTAAGGATGCAAAACCTATCATGTTGCCTGCTCATAGACTTGCACCAAAGAAGAAGTTAGAACAATCTATACAGGTTTGTGATTTGTTGTAGAATGGATTGATCCAATCAAGTCATTCGAGCTGGGGAGTGCCCATTGTCTTTGCTATGAAGGTGGACGGTTCCTTAAGACTATATGCATATTATTGTGAGATAAACAAGCCGACTGTGAGGAACAAGTATAATTTACATAGGATAGATGAATTTTTTATCAGCTTTATAGAGCTCGAGTGTTTTCTCAGCTTGATTTTGCTACGGGGTTCCATCAGTTGAGGGTGGCAGAGGGAAGTGTACCCTTGATAGCTTTTAGATCTGATAGTTTCATGAGTGGTAGTTATGCCATTCGGCCTAACTAATGCTCCAACAAATTTTCTGGACCTAATGAATCAGGTTTTCCGAGACATGCTGGAATAACTTTGTACTTGTACTTATCGTCAATATTATAATTTATTCCAAGATTGAGGAGGAATATACACGCCATTAGAGGGTTGTACTAGAAACACTAAGAGAGTATGCATTGAATGTCAATTTGTTGAAGTGTTACTTTTGGCATTCAAAAGTTAGGTTCTTATGTCATGTTGTGTCGACGAAGGGTATTTTTGTTGATCCTGCTAAGGGTATGGGCGTTTAGGACTGGAAGAGGCTAGAAAGCGTAACTAATAATAGGAGATTTTTGGGTCTAGTAGGTTAATATAGGAGATTCATATAGGATTTCTCAAAGACTGCCTCTTGCTTAATTAATTTAACGAAGAAAGACATCCAATTTATTTGGATGGATAAAGGCGAAGAAGCATTCTTGAGCTAAAGGCAAAGTTAACTAGTGTTCTTGTTCTTACCATTCCAAATGGAGGTAAGGATTTGACTATTACACTAATGCTTGTGGAAAGGGTTTAGATGCTATGTTGCTGCAGCATAGAAGGGTAATCGCTTATGTGAGTCGGTAGCTCAAACCGCATGAAGTAAGGTGTGTAGCTCATTATTTGGAGTTGTTAGCGGTGGTATTTATGTTGATGATATGAAGGCATCATTTGCTAGGTGAGAGGTTCGAGTTGTATACGGACCATAAATCTTTGAAATATCTTTTTACGAAGAAAGACCTTAACATGAGGCAGCTGAGGTTGTTGGAGTTCCTTGGTGCCTACAATCTAGACATATTATATAAGCTGGGGAAAGCAAAGTCATGGCTAATGCACTCAGTAGAAGAATGCAGTTTTGGAAAACGTTGAGATTAGTTTGAATCTTCTTAGTTGCATTAAGAGTAACCAGCAGAGGGATGTTCATCTCAGTTGAATAGCTAAAGCCAGTAGTGAGAATGTTGCTTTCGAGAAGTGGCCTGGATTTAGGGTTAATGACCGTGGCATTTTGAGGGTGAATGGTAGATCGTATGTTCCGAATGTTGATGGCATTAGGGAGGCGGTTCTGACTAAGAGTCGCCATTATAGATTGATGATAAATCCACGGGTCACTAAGATGTATCAGTACATGAGACATACATTCTGGTAGAAAGGTATGAAAAGAAATGTTTTTATGATTGTGAACAGGTGTGCTAACCGTCAATGGGTAAAGGGTAGTCGCCAGAAGAAAGTAGAACTGCTTCAGCCACTTGAGGTTTTGAACGGGAAGTGCAAGCATATTTCTATGGATTTCATTGATGGTTTTCCTAGGTTGAGGAGAGCTAATGAAAGTGTGTGGGTTATTGTAGATCAATTAACCAAGAGCGTACACTTCTTATTAGTTAAGGCAATGAAGACTGCTTCTAGTTTGGCCATTTATATGTTTGAAAGATTGTTAGACTTCATGAAATTTCATGTGATATTATGAGTGATCGAGATTCCATCTTCACAAGTCAGTTATGAAAGGGTTTGCATGATACTCCTGGGGCGGAGCTTAGTTTGAGTATTGCTTACCATCCATAGATTGATAGGAAAACGGAGAGGGTGAACTGCATTTTAGAGGACTTGCTTTGAGCTTCCATATTAGATTTCAGATATTCATAGGAAGAGCACTTACCACTTGTTGAGTTTTCATATAAGAACATTTATCAGGCTAGTATCAGAATGACACCATTTGAAGTGTTGTATGGAAGGCCTTTTAAATATTTATCGTGTTGGATGGAACCAAGAGATCATCTAGTGCTTAGGCCGGATATGATTTAGGAGGCCTTGGTAATGTAACAGATGCTTGAAAGTGAATCAATGAAGTGCGGAATCGACAGAAGAGCTATGCAGATGAGAGGCGTAAAGACCTAGAGTTCTTAGTTGGATACTTTGTGTTTATGAAGGTTTCTCCGATGAGAAGTGTAGTTCGATTTGGAAGGGCTGAGCAGTAGGCTCCTCGTTATATAGGACCAATCTCGATTTTGGAGAGGATTGGTACACTTGTGCATAAAGTTAAGTTAGAAATTAGGCTATTGGGTATGCACAATGTATTTCATGTATCACATTTGCATAAGTTTATGCATGATCCTTCAATGATAGTGGAAGCGTCACAATAGGAGGACTTGGAGATTGGGTCAAACTTGACTATATTGAGATCGCCTGTTCATATTGTTGATATAGATATGAAGCCAATAAGGACTAAAATTGTTAAGTTAGTCAAGGTATAGTGAAGCAAGGATGCTTGGGATTTTACATGTGAGACAGAGGATAGTTTGAGGGTGTCCTATCCAAATTTGTTCTCGGACTAGTGGTTTCTTATCTTAATATTGTATAACTTTTGTAGTGTTTTGACCCTTTGAGATGGAGTCACTTAGTATGCATTTTGGTTTGCAGTTAGTTGAATATAGTTTAACAATACTTTATATGTATCTTGGTCTTCTATCTTCTTTGGTTACCATTCTTGTTTGCATTTTGAGGACGAAATGTTCTAAATAGCGGAGAATGTAGCGATCTTGAAATTTGAGCACTTCGTCTTCGAATATCGTAACGTTTTGAAATATAGTTAAGTGTTACAAATATGATTTTTTAATCTTGTTAAACTTCTTTCAATTAATGAATAACGGTAAGAGACTAGTTTTTAAATTTTTTTGACAAAAATACATTTTCGAAGAAATATCGATAATGTGACCAAAAATCGGTTTATCGGTAAACAGTTTTTCGATCGAAATAAGTTGTTCAAAATTTTTTCTACTAAGCTAAGGAAATTATGAAAAAAATTAGGAACTAATTAACACACTTTTCTTTATGAAGTAAGTTTAACATTCCAGAAGCTTCTAGTGGAATACAGATATTTGTAACGAAAATATAGTCTTTTGCTAATGGTAAGAGGTGCAAAGGAGAAGTGATGTGCATGTGCAAGTATGAGCCTCCCATGGCATGATGGGGTTGAGAGAAAGGTTAAAAAACACCTTGTGAAGTCTATAAAAGTAGGGGCATACCCCTTGAATCCATTTCATAATTTTTGTACAAAAAGTTATCACTCTTTCTCTTCATAAATTTCTTAAGAAAATAAAGTTCAAAACAACTCCAATTCAACCTGAATTTGGACTAGAGCTTAGGACAATATCACAAAACCTTCTACCGGGTTGCATCCCGAAGAACTAAATATAATCTTCCCCATCATTGGAAGGCCATGAGAAATAGAAGTTATAAATAGCCCAGAAACAAGTGCAAAGGGTAGTGAAAAAAAGATAGGAAGTTAGCATTTGCAAGGAAGCAATGGGAAGTGGTTGCTTAGACTTGCTTGTTCACTAGCTTAAAGTTGACCTAACTCACAATCTTGAATGAAAGAATATTTTTTGTATGTGCTTGTGATTGGTTTTTGCTTTGTGATTAAATGGATGGGTATGTGTTGTAATATTAATAAATGTTTGTAATATTCTTTCGCTTCTTGTTTTGAATGCAAATGGATGTGTAACCCATACGTATGGACTTATAGGACGTATATCATAGTCTTGGAACAAAGCACATAGATTGTAGTTGAAATTTGGCTAGGTTGGACTTGGATTTGAAAGTGCTCTTATAGTGATAGTTGTTATACATACACTTAGAAATTACCTTATGTGCGACAATTTCTATGGAACTTTATAGAAAGATCCTTAAAGGTTTATCACCATATTTTTGATGCTTTATATGTACGTTTTCTGCCATGAAAATTTTGAATATCAAAAAGTTGAGTAGCAATTCGAAAAGTTTCCAAAATTACAGTTGTACAAAATTGCCCTGTTTGAGCCTTTGTTCTAAATTTGAAAGATTTGAAAAGATATATAAATTTGAATATTTTTTTCATTCTTTTTTCTAGTGTTTTCTATCTCTTGTTAGAGTGCTTTAAAACTGGTTTGAGATTTTTATGAACTTTTACAATTAGTTATGAATTTTTAAAGAGGAGGTTCACTTTTAAAATATGTAGAAAACATGGTTTCTCAAGTTTCAAAGTAACTTATAAACTTGTTATTTTGAAGTAAATATTTTGGATAAATGATTTAAAACCAATTAACAGTATTTTAAATTATTTAAAAAGCATTTTTAAGTACATATAATTTTAGAAAAGTTTTACAAATAAATTACTATATATATACAAAGTTTTAAAAGGTTTTTAAAATCGTAAACAATTGATTTAAAAGGGGTTAGGAATTGCTTAGTGGCTAAATCATTGTGTGCTCGATTACTTGTTTGAAAAGTCATTAACTATGCTTAACACTAAAAGCCAATGAGGTAGACCTCTCCATTTGTGAGAGTAAAGATTGATGTTCAAGAAGGGATAAAAACAATAGTTCTTTAACCTACCAACTTCCCTCTTTAATAAGGAGTAGTTAAGTTGGAATGTTGAAAACGTATTAACCTTGTTCATTACTTACTCATTTACGGAAGTCATTAATACTATAATTAACACTAAAAGCCGACGACTTAGACTTTTCTATCTGTAAGAGTCAAGAATGAAGTGTCTAGGATATGCTTTGTTATGCAACCGTTGCTCTAACCTACATGGCTTCACTCTTGATCGAGGAATAGTATATATTGGCATGTCAGAAATGTGTTAAGTATATGAATCTTGATTTGTATAAGGGATTGTTTATTACTGGATAGTCGATTAGTCGATTATCGAGCTTAACCAAATATAACTTAAGAAGTATCTAAAAGCTTAGAGGTTTCATATCTTTTATAGCCCTAGTGGAGGAGCATTGGTTGAAATGTCTCTAGCTTTAAGTACTTATATATACAAGGTCTACCTAGGCGAACTCCTCTTTATATAATTTGCTTACTTCTAAAAGAAAAGAAATTGAGTTTACCGAAAATTCATTGAATTAGTTTTGATGTGTTCGGCATTGGCAAGTATTTCATTTATCAAATACCACTTAAAAGACTAGTATGAGTTCTATGTTTTGTAAGAGGCTATGAAAAGGAATGTTATAGAGTTAAACTGTCTATCCGAAGGTTAAGTCCAAGGGATAGTTCAGCGTTAGCATTCGTTGGACGACTTATGCAGGAATCCATGGTGTGATTCAAGTCCTGTTCAAGTGATGCAGACTCATGTGTGAGATGCCGAACGCAGTATCGATATTGGAAATGACATAAAATAGAGTAGAAGCATAACTAGGAATTTTGCTAACCCACGATAGGGTATTATCAACTCCATATCTAGAGTATGCTTACCGATATGTTGGCACTAGGAGTTAATGATATTCAGGTTCACTTGTTTTGACGTGGACCGGCTATGTTTATCTTAATGGTATATTTTATCTAGATATATACGATGCTTGGAAGTTAGGTTCTGATCCTTGGATATGAGACTGGATTTTGGCTTGACTAAAGAGATCTCCATGGAGAATCCATTATGCGAACATACCTTAGTGGTTTTGATTGTACCCTCAATATGTTGTTGTGTGATTAATGTAAGCATCACAACTATTTGATATGATTTATATTTTTCACCCTAGACATTATATATAACGGCACTATATTAATTACTGAATGATTGGTTTCTTTTAAGGGAAAAACCGTTATGAGAATTCATACGGTCTCAATAGTTACTATTGCATGTTGCAAGTATCTTGAGTTTTCTCATCCCAAACTTATGTCTGACACATGGCTTTCTGTTTACCCTAAATTCCTCGTGTACGCTTTTTAGTAGGTTAAGTAAAACAGGTTTTACTTCTTGAGAGTTTAGGAGATGAGTTGGAGGATTTCATTATTTATCTATATCTATTTATATTGCACTGTATTATGTACGTATACATCAGCATTATGAGGAAAGAAAGTTATAACTGTCCAGGCTAATGATAGTACTTAGGTTTTGTAACTCTGAAATTTCTATACTTGAAGTAACCCTTTATACTATTCTTTTGATGTTATACATTATCGTTCTGTTATGAGATTCTAATATTGTATTGTTTCTTTCTCATTATATTCTTTTTTTAATTTTACCATAACTATCTGCCATCATAGCACTGGGTGCTTGGCACATGAATATTGTTCATGTATTTAATATCAACATTTAAGGGTCTAAAAGTCAGGTCGTTACAGTGAGGTACAATTTTTGGCCAACAAAAGAGATCAAGAGGAGGCTAAAAATTAAAAAAGAAAGTGAGGGTTTAGGGATGTTTAAATTGAGGAGATATCATCGAAAAAAATAAGGATCCGGATCCTTATTTCTCTCTTACCTTTTCTCCTCCTTTTAAGTCAATCTAACCCTTCCATAACCATCATTAGGCAGGCTTTCCCTTACACATTCCAACCGAAAATTCAAGCTGCCATATGGGCCACTAAATCATTTCAAGCCGAATAATATTCGTTGCATTTAAATCCAATTTAAATACGTACCGATATCGTACATCACCAGTATATTTATAATTATTATAGATATACTGTTTAATATTATTCAATACATCAAATGAAATTTCGTAATTTGTAATTTAATCAACTTATAATAATTAAAAATTTATTAAATTAGGTGGTAAAAGGAATACTCAACGTTTCTGTTGTGTGACATTTAAGTGTAAATTTGATCAACGATTAATATTAAAAAAATTGAATAATACTATTCAAATGTGACTTATAGGTGGTATGACATTGTGGCCAAATTTATCACTTACTTAGTTTGGAAAAATCCAATTTTATTTTATTAAGCGTTGTCCAACATTGACAATTATTTACACTAATTCTCTTCGTCAAAACTATATTAGTTTGGACTTATGGAATTTGGTAATGGTCAAAATTCTAATATCATCCATATTCAACACTATAGTCTAACCGAGAAGTCCTTAGTTTGATGAGAACAGTTATTATTGACCAAACTGCTCTGGTTAGAGACTTTGATTTTGAGTTGACTTTAGTTGACCGTAATACTAACCTCATATGACCAAGGAGAAGAATCCCCCCTTGAACAGTATTTCACTTCCAATGCTTCCACCCAACCTAACTATAGTTGTTCGACGGACATCGTACCACGATTTAACAATAATCAAACTAGAGCTTCCATGTTGAGGATGAATAATATTCTTAATTTGAGAGAACTATTTAGTTTTGTCACACTGATATTTTCTGTTTGACCTTAGTTATATTAACTAATAGAAACTATCAAGTGAGTCATTCCGTACTTATCCAAAAACTATCAATACATAACCTTGTTATGCACCATGCATCCATAAGTGATATATTTCCCAACATTTGGTTAGCATTATGTACTCTGTCTCAACGGATGCATCGATATCCAGTCCTGATGCATCTTTATAAGGAGTACTTAAAACGATATGTTTATTTTTTATGATGAATTATTCTTGATTATAACGCATTGTAACTACTATCACTAAACATGCCATTTATGGATTTTATTTTAATATATTTTTAACTAAATTAATAAATATATATTACATTATATCAAGTATATAATAGAAAGAAAACACCATTATTTTGAACAAGATTGGTTATCGAGCTAGATATATGTAACAATTATATAACTGCCCCTAGGGCATACCCCGAACATGATTGGTTATTGAGCTAGATAAATGTAAACCGATCAAGTTAAGCCCTTCGTGAATGAAACTACTATGTTGTTTAATTATCTACTTGGTCAGTCAACTCTCTCTGATGCTGATAAGCTACCTTTATCATATGGAACTATTTGGAGTCTGCTTCTTAGCCTCTAGTGGGCGCTAGGTTCTTTTACGAACTGTATTACAGCAATGGCATTGTATAACGAAGCCATAAGATTCTAAATATTTGGAATCACCCTTAGCTTAGTTATAAATTTGTGAATTTATTTTATATACATTGATTTTATTTGTGACACTATTCAAGGCAATGTACTTAGCCTTTTCGTTTAATTAAACATAATGTTTTATTTGGAATATTTCCAATTTAAAGCTTCTTAATTATGGTTTGAACATGAATTTAATATTGACATATTATGCTCAATAGCACTCATGAAATTTGATTTTGTGCACCCCTTCATAAGGAGTTCGTTATTTCTATCAACAATTATCTAGTATTTGTTAAATACTCCAGAGTACTCTAAACTACCATTTAGTGATGTTAATTTGGGTTTCTTATTTTCTTTATGTATCAAATAGATAAAAAAGATTATGATATTGTAGGCAATACGATATGTATGATAATTCTTAAGCTAAAGCATAAGGAATCCATCTTACATGTTCCTTATTAAACATTTTATCAGATGTCTTTGAATATCATCGGGCACATTCCCAATATTCTTTGTACTTGCTACAAATGATATAATTTACATATCCAATATCGAGTGTTAAACAACTAAAGTACGGAAAAATATATGTACATCGTTAATAATCAATAGTATGTTGTTTACTTATAGTCTAGAAATATCTTACACCATTTAGTGTTTCTTTCTTATGGACATACGCTTCCTCTGCATTCTGATTGAAAATCAAACTTTTCATATTTCTGTCAAAATATTTATTCAATTTTGATTCTTACAGAATGATATTTTCCTATCATTTCTTGAATCATATCATAAATTCACAAATTCAATATTGCACCCACTGACTTCGAGATAGTTTGGTTATTATATGTAAACAATTTTAAATCATTACCTAGAACTTTTTGTTTCAACAGATATGTACCAAAACACAAATTCGTATCCAGAGATAATTTTGTTAGTAAATATGAATTAACTTAAGAAAGTTAAATAATGAATCTATTATGTTGATTTCAATAATTGGAATTTGTGATATTATTATTATCAATGTTGCTTAATAAATTCCAACCGCATTAGTCAAGCTCTTGAAGGCACAATCACAGTCGATGGATCATATCCCTTCGGTTACAACTGCCAAAATCATATTATGATAATGTACTAGAATCCACTTTGGGTTTTCATATCATAATATATCGTGGAGTCAATACTCTTAACGATTTAATTGATTTTTGAGGATTATCTTACTCGATTTTAAAAGAAATCATATTTTGTCTTCGATATGTGAGAATATTCATTAGACATTCTAATGCGTTGCGTTCATTTATGTTTAGTTAATTTCAATTCATCACTCTTAGTCATTTTATCCTTGGATTATATCCAAATCCATTTTATTACCCCAATAATTTCTAGAAGAAATTCCTTCACTACGAAGTTGATATTTCTAGAAAACAACATTTTTTTCACAATGCAATAAGTTAAGTATTCATAATTTATAAATTGCCTTACATAAAATTGATTTGATTTTAGTTTACAAATCATATGTTCAAAACATAAAAAGGTAATCCAATGACAATTGTTCGCAAAATTATTTCAAGGCGATGCATTCAAGATCCCTGATGAACAATTATTACTTGTAGCCTTTTGACTCGTACAACCTGCCAACTCCTTAACCTAGGATATATTGAGGTTTCTTACAAACCCTTATCTTATATGATTATGTAACTATTTTTTATATGAAATTAATTTTAACCATGTGTACTACTCTTAAGTACACAACCTTATAGAAAGAAGTCAACTCAACTTCACTCTCCATCAATTATACTTTGTTTAATAAAGATTATTCCTTATCGATACATCATTATGTATCATAGGGAGGAGGGACCTTCGAAATTGAATCCTTATTCATTTTTAGATATGTTTGGAACTATTCCCAGCATACTCACATATTCGGAAATCAATTATATTTTCAATTGCACGTTATTTTATATACTTCCATTTTATATTCTATGAGCTTATCATAGACATAATATATGTGTGTTAAACATACATGCTCATGTTTATAATTCATCGATTAATATGAAAATCTATGTGGAACCGTATTAGGATTAATGAACTTTATATTGCATGGGTTCTTTTTCTTTGATTATTTGAGATATAATAAACTAGTACCATATTATTCATAACCATATGATCAAAAGTTATTTCTTAAAACTATGGCTTAGTCCATAATTCAAAAATAATTGCAAAATAAATTAGATGCTTTTGCATTTTCCAATGCATCACAAATAACATTTTTATTGTTTATTTAATAAATAATATTTATAATATTCATACTAAAAAAAACTATGTTCATTTTTCAGTCAACAATGAAAGACAACTATAGTTTCATAAATAATGTCTGGTATATTTACGAAAAAACAATTTTCATAAATTGGTGCATCTATAGGTTTTATATGGCATGCTTCTCTATTTCTGTAACGACCTAGAATTTTGAACAATTTAATTTGGAAATATTTAATTAATTTTAAATATTTGAATGATGGTTTGAATTGAATTTCAAATTATCAGAATGAATTTAGCGATTAAATTATAAAATTTAATCCATTCGAAGTTGAATAAAAATTTGATTCTTCAATTTTAAGCTGAATAAAAATATTTTAAAGGCTTGTAAAATTCATATTGATAATACTGAAGATAATCGAAGCTTCAGAATTGAAATTTAAATTGAATTGTTCAGTTTTGAAATTTATATCGTTGAATCGATATTTAAAAATAGCCGTCCGAGGCACAGTCTCAGAATTCGACGAAACTAGTTCCATTGGGTCCGTAATATTGAATTATTACCGGATTTCGAATTTCGTAGCATTTGGAGTTGTTATGTGAGCATACGATATATAAACACGTTGAAATGAAATCAAACTCAAATTAAATTTGAAATTTAATTAGTTAACAAACACGTTATCTCCCTAACATCATGCCTAGCATTAAGCCTAAAATCACACAGATGATCACGGAGGCAAACACGTTCTCTCTGTAAATCGTGCAACCCATATTCTTTATATTTTAAATTACCATCTCCCCTCGTCCAGAAAACAAAATCACGAAGAAGAAAATAAATGGCCGATGCTTCTTGATAATGGCGACATCTCCTTTCCCTTTCTCTCGTTCTCCCTCTTCGATTAAATTACCAACCGCTCTCCTTCAATTCCTCAATTCGAAAAAAGAAAGGAACGAACGAAAAAATGGCAGAGCGACTCGAGAAAAAAAAATTAAAATCGAACGCGATCCGTTCGAAGCAACAGTGAGGGGAGATTGGGGATTTGTGGAGCACACGACAGTGGGTCGTGATCGAAGCTCACGTTCATGAAGGCTTCGCGACTTGAAGCATGGGGTCGCAAATCGTGGAGGAGCAAGCGACGGCTACTGGAGGTGACCGCGTGGTGGCGCACGCTCGAGGCAGGGCACGCGCGCTAGGGAGGCGGCGGCTTGGCCATGGATTGGGGCTTCGAGCAATGGCGTGCTGGGTTGGTGCTCGATCGAGGCTCGAGGAGGTGTTTTTCGTTCTGATGGGTCGCGTGAAGCTAGGGCAAAGTCGAACTACAATAAGGTAATTTTAAGATTTTTATTTTTCAAATTTTAATTTAAATAACAGTAAGATATTCAGTTTGCTTAATTTAAATTTAATTCAAATATATATATGCATACATGTATAGATTAGTAAACAAATAGCAGGTATACACATCTAGGTCAGTAAAAGCAGAAAAAAGGAAAGAAAATTAACATAGATATATTTACATTTAAAAAAAAAAAACTTACTAGTTATTTTAAAATAAATAGAATTGGTTATTAAAGGAAATTTGATTTTAAATTAAATAAAAAAAAGAAAAAAAATTAATTAAGTCATCGGTTTGATCTTAATCTATTTGATTATCTTAAGATATTAATAGAAAGAAAAATAATGATAATAATAAACTGAACTGTTTCAAAATTTGAAAGTATGTCTATATCAGACAAGAAAAGAATATAGGAATTTTAAATGATAATATAAACTGTTATTATTATTTTTAGTATAGGTATTTGTAGTCTAAATAAAATTTATTTTTAAAAGGAAAAGTTTTGGTTTTAATTAAATAATTAGATTACATAAAATTATTTAAAGGAAATGTAGTTTTGGAATTTATAATTTGTTAAGTAAATTTATCAAAGGAAATCTGTTTAATTAAAATTATTAATCCAAATTTACTTACTTAATTTGTTCAGTTACTAAAAGATTATTAAA
This sequence comes from Allium cepa, assembly GCA_030765085.1. Taxonomy (NCBI): domain Eukaryota; kingdom Viridiplantae; phylum Streptophyta; class Magnoliopsida; order Asparagales; family Amaryllidaceae; genus Allium; species Allium cepa. The sequence continues at coordinate 700,102,470 of CM060929.1, read as the reverse complement.
AGGGAATTTAGATTAAAACTTAATTTTTTATAATTATTTAAAAGAAATTGATTTAAAAAGAAAATCACTGACGAATCAAAATTATCAAATGAAAATTTATTATTCGATCTGTTCGAATATTAATAAATTGTGTAAATATTTATACAAGGTATAAATCAAGAAAATCGAGTCAAGATGGAAAATGGATTGCTAATAAAAGCAAAGGTGAGAACTTCTCACTCAAAAATTTATAAGTTGGATTTGCAGTTATTGATTGATTGCCATTTGGTTGTGATATTAGATATAGTAGGATATATCTATATATATTAGCAATATATATATATATATATATATAGGCAAATGTATATATTGGAGTTGTTGATTTCCCGCATTGTATAGCGGATGAGACCCTATTGCGCCGCCTATTAAGCAGATAATATTTTATAAATCCCATATACCGCGATATTCCGTCTTGAAGCGGAATTGGTATTGTGCTAATGTCTGTGGATGCAGGGAAACAGGTTGGAGGGATCCAACTGGACCACTCACCAATATTTATTTGATTCAGATATTGTTATAATTGATTGTTTATCATATATCGATATATGATGTTTGGAAGTCGTGATTGACTATTTGATGTGTTGCATCATCGGATCCAATTTTGAAGTTTAAAAATATCGATTTTGATTTAAGGGATTTCTAAAGTGATTTTTGAAAGTATACGTTTATAAAATATTTTTGGAATTGATTCATCTTAAATAAATAAACGTTATAATTTTAATGTATAAAAATTATGATTTTTGAAAAATACAGTTAAAAGTTGATTTTTGAAAATATGTGATTAATGATTTTATAAAATAGTTTAAAAGTAGGATTTCTTAATTTATTATAAAAAGTTTAAATATAGGATTTATGAAATTTGATTATTTTGTAAATCTAAGAGAATGGTGAAATTATAAAGGAGTTTAAAGACGTTTTTAAAAGAATAATATAAATTGATCCATATAAAAGATTTATAAAATGGATATTTATAAATTAGAATATTTTGAATTGTAAAACGAGCTTTTATAAGTGTTAGAATGAATTGTGAATGAATTTCATAAATGAATGAAATCTATAGGATTATAAACGGTAAAGTTATAAATGGAATTTTATAAGCAGTGGGTTTATAAAATTTGTAAAGTTATTTAAAAGAATAGATTTTGGATAAATAAATGAATCTTATAAGTTATAAGATTTATAAAATTTAGGAAGTTTAAAAGAACGATTTTTGTAAACAAATAAATTATAAGCATTTAACTTATAATATGAACTTTTAGTATATCATTGAGATATGAAATTGAATAGATTGATAAAGGAAATTATAAAAGGAAGTTGTTATAAAATAAATAGAAATAGAATTTATAAACATTGTTTTATAAATCCGCAAACTACTTATTTTGATAAGTAAATTGTTGTAACTTGTTAATGGAGTTATATTCGCGTTTTAGACAGTGAATAAGCATTTAAAATAAAATGAATAGAAATGATGAAATTGGTTAACGTAGTATATCATGTTTTTGAATAGTGAATAATATGTTAAAGAAAATGTTTGGATGTGATGTTTTAAATAGAATTAAAACGATCTAACGATGTTTTCAAAATGTGTTAAGATTCGAAACCATAGATTTCAACATTCATTGTTGAAATAGACGTTTTCGAGAAATAGAAGGAAATGGTAGACTATAACACTGTTGTTATAGTAAATGATTTCCGAAAGGAAATGTTTTGTATAGTATTGGGATTTATATATCTATTTTAATTTCGAATCCCTATACTAGTGATTTTGGGTTGTCGTAACGATGTTTTACGCAACATTCGTTTTGGCCCAAATAAATATGTTTAAGAGAATGATTTCCTTAAAGAATGAAATATATACTTAATTTCGATTAGAGTATATTGAATATTTTCCAAGTGTAGAAAATAAAAAGACTTGTGAATTACTTATAAATAGATAAGTTTGGAAATGTTTTTCCAATATTAAGTGAATACTTTGAATTTATCTTTTTGAAGATAAATTGAAAATGAATATTAGAAATCGAATGGAAATCATATATTCATAAATATTTTGGAATGTAAATTCACTATGGAATTTATAAATGAAAGGGGGAAATTGTTTAAAAATAAATATTGATTTATTTTTGAAGTATTGAAAATATATATATATCTTGTAAAGATATTTTTGGGAAATAAATAATTTGGAAAATTATTTGGAATCTGGTGATGTTGTGCATATCCATTGATAGTTCAATAACCGACTATCAATATTTACCTTCAAATGGGTATTTGTTGTGATTTGCTTGAATTTGAATGCCACACTTATTTTTTTTTAAATAAGCGCTCACTATTCGGGTTAACCGGGAAAGGACCTTGGGGTCGTATAACCCATTCCGAATATGTGATACGTCGTTATGAATTGCATTTGAAGACCGGTGTTGAAGACCAGATTTTTTCGAAAACGAAAGGGTTTCTTGTCGATTGTCTCTGCACTGGCTGATCCCTGGTATAGAGATCTCCATATGTGATGGGAAATCCGGACGTGATTTGAGATTATCCAGATTGCAAGGACTTCTTTGTAAGTGCCTTCGGTTCTGTTCGAGCCCGGAACAGACTTGTATGGATTGTATGTCTGACATTACAAATTGAGATATAAAGTTGATTTCTTTCAAATATATTTCTGTTGGTGGCGAAGAATTTATTCTCTTAGCTTAACACCCTTCTCTGAGACGTACGAGCTTAGAGTTTATATAGTTGAAGGTTATTAGCAATATATTCCCAATTTGGTAATGTGACATGCTGAGTGTTGCTGTGAAATGATCATTGTTTGATCATTTGTGATATGATCATTTGTTTGATCATTTATCTTTATGATCATTTCTATGATCATTTGTTGACCCAAAGCACAGCTTTTGAAGCGTGGCTTTGTGGACGAGACTTCGTCGAGCCTCACACCCCGGAATGGTCAAAATAGGAAAGATGCAGCAAGGTTATGAGGGGTAGCTCCCTTTAGGGTATGTGCATTTCCTTCTGGAAAAGGGTGGTATCATGGTATGGAGCCCAGATACTTACTCATGTTGAAACACTTTATTATTATGGTGTGATGTTGATTACGAGCGCTCGGTTAAAGGTCCCAAAGGACCGGGGGATGGCATACTCGTGTCAGTTGTTACCTAGTTTGAAAGGTAACCCGGCCTTGTGTTGGCAAAGATCCGGTTAGGTTCTCGGGGACGTCCTTCCAGAGGCGTTCTCATGTGGCAATGGGAAGTTCCTTGGCCTGACCATTTGTTGGAAATCCAAAGAAACAATACGAGACTTGTACGGTTTTAGTTGTAGAACCTGCCATCTAATATGGTAGCTATAGTAGGCATAATATAATGGTACCTATGCTGGCTAAGATTTATATTCTACTTTCGAAATGATTTTTTCTACACTATGCACTAATAATAATATCAAAAAATTGATTTGATTTTTGCGTATCAAGCATCTTTGACTAACATAAGAAGAAATCTCCTCCAAGTCCGTGTTTGCATTGTGTGTATCGTGGGAGGTCTTATAGTAGTTACATTTTCAAAAACATTGCGAATTGACTTTAAAAATATTCCTCTATTTTGATTTTAAAGAGAAATAAACTGTATTAGTTCTCACACCAGTCACATGACTGACTCGAAGTTTATTGTTTTCCTTTCTAAACTCTGGGTGCCCACTAATTTCCACACGGACAGTCAAGAGTAAAGGTTTATCAGGATATTCTGGAATTCAGGAGTTGCTGGAGGCAAGCTGGATGGCATAACGTATTACTAGTATATAGTATTTCTTTTCCGCTGTTTGTTGTTATTAGTTGTTGTACACTCTGATGATGTAATGTAATGTAATAAATAATATAGTTCTTTGTTTAAAGATTATTCATTTATTTATTATATGTTGTTCCGCTGCGAATTGTGAGATTCTGATGTTGTTCTGTTTTTTATTTCTGTCCCGTTCTATTTTCTATCTTTTCTCTCTTCTTCTACCTCTTTCTTCTTTCTTAAACCCTCAGCGTTCGGTTTTCGGGCATCCGACTGATCGACATTCGATACAGTGGACGTATTGATGTCAATATTTGGGGGTCGAAGACTCGAGTCCTGACAATTTCGAACATTACTATATAGCATATGAAAAAACAAACTCCATTCAAAAATATGCCATTTATTTTATTTACTATAACCGGTTTACATTCGAGAACTTTCAGATCAAATATCTTAAACTAAATGAAATAAATCTCATAGAAAAAAATTTCTATATGAGAATACTTTTGGAATAGAAATCATATTTCTCATTATAATGTTAAGTATCTAAATTTATTTTACAATTCTCATATTATAGTTTCTTTATAAAATAGAAGTAACCATTCACTCTCTTCATCCAGTCGTGCCTTAAATTAAATCCACTCTTATACGTTCGATTTTGTTTCATAATGGTCGAACCATTCAAAGAAAATCATTTCGATAATATCATAATGAATTCTTTACAGAAGTGCATTTGGTCATCCATATCTTTTATGGATACCAAATAAATTGCACTTAATGTAAAATGATTAAATTGCATTTCAATGATCGAAACCTTAGATCAGTTTTGTAGCCTTTAGTCCTTTGTGTAACATCCCTCACTTTGAGGCTCAAGACTAACCGCTGCAGATGTTGCGGTCATCTGTAGTATTAATTTTTGGTGACAATATGCGGTAATGTTAATGGTATCCATAATATTAGAAGTACAATAATATGAAATATTTTAAATGCAATTTCAAAACAACTTTTCTCGTTACATTTGAAATCAGCAATTCATATTCAGTACATAATCCCATAAGATCACTTAAGTTCAGATAAATATAATTATTACAAAATACGCTAAGAGCGACATATGATAATGCCCCCTCAGATGATTCTAGTTACTAAATAGACTGTTATAGCATCTATCATTACATACAAGATTCAATCACAACAGAATAAATAAATAAATAAATAAATAAATAATCTCCTACATAGATAGATCTGCCTCCTACACGTCTTCGGATGCTTTATTCTCCAAAACCTACTAAACCTGAAAACCTTAACTCTCAGCCTACTCAAATTAAATTTTGATCACCAGAGAGTTTGAGGGAAAAACATAAACTTCAAGTCAGACATAAAATCTGGTTTGAATAACAATATGACATTAAAATTTACCGACATTAAGTGAGACCATGCCGGCTGGTGAAATGGTTTTCCCTTCATTACTACATTTAAAAGCATGTCTTTTGCAATCAAAATCCTACAACCAAACTGGTTAAAATAAATAATATATGGTGACTTGTTTGCATACAAAATAGGTAATTAATGGAATGTCTATCCTAACATCATAATTTTATCGGGCTGACTATAAACCTATGGCTGACTCAAGCCTACTAGACATAATAAATATTCTAACTTGCTGTTAGAGAAAAAATGGATGGTCTATACATAACTTACTACTTCTAGGGTCAACTGATCCTAATGGTTTTGCGAGCTCACCAATAACCTATCTTGGCTCCATGTATTCATTTTTGTATGTAACCTACTTTTAGTCTTACCCATGACAAAGCCATACACATTGGAATATCGACTTATATTTGCAAGGGGCTACTAGCTAAAGTATAGGGCGTGACCCTACACCAGTCCCGTCTGGTTTTCTAATCTCGGAGTCATTCTTTTACTAAAATTCTGGGAAACTACCTTATCCATAATTCCTGGAAAAAAAAAATCTTTGTAAATGATTCAACATTTGAAATCATACTTAAAACGAGGAAAACATAGGTCTTTACTTTACTCAAAATACTTATGCCATGACATATGCTTCACAAAACATTGCTGATGAAACTCAAAATCATTAGTGTCTTCGACCCTCTCAAACTTAGGCTATAAGGCCAAAACTATGTGATACCTTTACAATTATAAAACTCGACAAGGTCATCACTGTTTAAGATCTTTGCCTACTCAAAAGCACGTCGAAGTCTTTTATTTGAAAATATATAGGGATAATATCAAAGTTACTACTTCATAAGTCATGGTGTTATTAAAAATTGAACTTCGATAACATATAAAACACTTTACATCGATGCCTCATCGAGGGTATAAAATTTCGTAGATGCAACGTTGATATTTATGACATCGGCATGGTTAAAAAAATTATAGGTTAAACTCAATGACTAGTTTAAAATGGCAGGGGCAAAGCTCGATGACAACTTAAAACGCAGCATAGGTTACACTCGATGACAAGTTAAAATGGCAGGGGTAAGCTCGACAATAATTAGGTCGGCAAGGCAAAAACTCGGAGTCGTTAACAAAATAAATCGATATCAAGGTTATAAAAGTTGGCAATCCTATAGAACGTGAGCCGCTATATGCCTCTTTGTATAAAATGCGCCATGTATAAGCATCGACAACCCTGTGTCTAAGTCCTATCTCTTTATCTTTTTACCTTGGCCTCGACAAGGTCCAAGTCCAATCCACTTCATACCAAGCTCGTTGCCATCATGCGGCTTCGTTTTGTGCCACATCGATGACATTGGGATGTGGTGAGATATGGCTCGACATAGCCAACATCGACATGGTAAAGTTGTAATTAACATAAAAACTATCCAAATACTATAAAAAGATACCAAATCACTATAATTTGTCAAGATCTCATTGGCTAGCAAAACTTTAACAGTTTCCTTTTGAAAATCTACTGCCTAACATAATTATCAATACCAAATGTTTTTATAAATTACCCCTTATTATAAAATTTTAATTTAACAGATAAGCCCTTTTTGGCTCAAATAATTTATTTATCATTCCTAAACTCTTAGGAAAAACCCTTAAAATTCATAATAATTCAATTTATCTGTACTCTTCGACATAAAATTTTTAGGGCTAAAACCTTATTTTAATTATTTATAATAATTAAAAGCTAAAATTCACCGATTTCTTCACTTAGAAAAATCATATAAAATCCATATGCTCTTGGAAAATTATGAAACTAAAAATCCACGTCTAAAATGATATTTCAAACATGATATCAAAATCTTTAGTCATTAGGGTATTATATGATAGGTTTTCCTACTCAAACATATCACTAAATTCCATGTTTAATTTGTAGAAAATCACCAACAAGCATATAATAATTCAAACTACTAAAACATGGCATAATACTTGCAAAAGAATGGGTTTACACATAAAACTGAAACAAATAAAAAAACATGAGAAGTATATTCATTATTCACCTTGATTTGGATAAGAAAGAAGATATTTGGTGTAGACTTGGTTCCTTTTAGCTTTGATTCCTTAATCTTTTAATTTCCTTCTGGTTTTCCCTTTTCCATGGTTTGCCTCTGTCTATGTTGAGTATGTATGTAAAATGAATGAAGGAAATGAAGATATAAAGGTTTAAAGGGTAGGAATGAAGGTTGTTCCCATTTTTCTCTTATCATTTTCCTCTTTCTTATCCTAATCTTTTATTTCTTTAATTGGTTTATTAACTAAGGCATGGCCTAAGCTTAATTACAAAATCTCAATTTCCTTATCCCTTTACATTATCATATTTAATTAAATTTTTAAATAATGTTAGTCAAAATTAAGGTCATTACACTTTGTTACATTTAACACAGCAAGGTCATTATTGTAATAAATCGTATTGAATATATGGTCTCACGCTATAGTTTACTTGCTTATTTCAACAAAATAATTTCATCAAGCATTCATACATTATGAATTATGACCATCCACCATATAACATTTATCTATGATCGTATATGGAACAAATGTCCATATTCTTGTATAACACTTAGAATTTGGAACTCGCTAAAGAGAACATACAGTCTTAGGTGAGTAAACTCGTAAGTGACCAAATTACAAATGTATTTAGTGGTTTTATAATTAGACGCTTGCATGGGTCAACATGCAAAAATTTATTGGTAAGTATATTTCATATTTCTTTTGTTGACATTAATTCAGTTCATTTGTATATATTAATCGATAAACACTTTATCAATTATATTATTTGCACAAAGTAATCGATGTAGATTATTATAATGTCATATAGCAGATGTTATTATAATATTAGAAAGGTTAAATGTAACCATTTCATTTTTCTAGTAAGGCCCCCGCTAGTCTTTTATATTTGTCCAAACCCTAAGATGAAACATAGAAGTCTTACAATTCACTATTGGGTGCTAGAGTCGTCTATCAAGGAATTCTGACCTTGAGTTTGCTTAGCAAGTCATAGTCCAAAAAAAGATGGATAACTTTTGTCGGTTGTACCATATACAACTTCTAATCTATAGTTCCTTATGCTAATCTCATTTCAACATTGGGTTTGCTCAACAAATCAAAAGAGATTATTCACTCACACCTACCATTTCATGACAGTCTCAATATAGTATATGTACCTTAAGTTTTCTCAATAAATACATATTGTTATCTTATCTCATCTAGTCAATATATTAATGATACTATACATAACACTTTAGTTGAGTTGTCTCAAAAACCAGAGAGTATGTACGTAATTTAACAATATATAAACCGTAACAACCGTGGTCGAGGTTACCTTGATTTATAATCTAAAATATAGATGAATTAAGTTTTAGTTAGTTAATTGAATAAATTGGGAAAATTATAATTTATTGTATCTCCAAATTTAAATGGATTTAGAATATAATAAAATTGGAAATTTAACAAATTGTCTTTCATGTTATTTAACTCTTATATTTAGTTATATACAAGCTATTTTAAAGGAAATGAATAAATAGATTTTAATGGAGATAATTTCATTAATTGGAATGTGATTTCTCAATTTAATGATTCATCTTATTAAAACAATAGAGAAAAACATTCATTTTAAAATATGATATTTTGACACAAACGGTGTATTTCATAACGTTAATATCAACGACAAAATTTAATTGTGAAATCCTATTTAATTAGATTTAAAAAGATTTTAATTTACAAAATAGACATTTTATAATTAGATATTATCCTAAATAAATTGGTTAAATTTATAAAGGGGATTTTAGACTTAAGGAAAAATTTGTAGAAAAATTTATTTCTAGGGACGAGAAGTTTGATTTTTAGGCTGAAGGATATTTTTTAGTGTAAATCACAGAATAATAGTTGTAACTATCATTTTTTATTTACACTGGCAAATGTCCTTCAGACTAAAAAGTAAATTTGCTATCCTTAAGACTAAATTTTTTCGCAACTTCTTCCCTACGCCTATTTCCCTGATTTATAAAATGAACAAGTTTGTTTCAATATAAAAATAAAGTGATTTATAATTGAAAGTTGTAATTAGCAACACATTGTAATAAGGAGATTTTAACAACACTTCTTATTAGGTATCTAACAAATACCCTAATGCCCATTAACACTTAAACAAATGAGGATATGTTCATCTCATTTCCTTCTCTCTAAAACTAGCAAACACAAATCATTCCCATCCTCTTCCCAAACAAATCAAAGTGCAAGCTCTATTTTTCTCTAAAATTTCACAAAACCCTAGGTTGTTCTAAAAATAAAAAAATCAAATAAATTCGCAAAAATTTATAAATTCAGATACGTTGTCGCTGATATGTTCAAGCACCTTTGCTCCAAATTTCGTGGCATTTGGTTTAGTTTTACAGGGTCGAAGGTCTTCTTTTCTCTAGTGTTCGGGTTAGATCTGGGCTGAAAACGAAGGTAAGTAGAAAATTCATAACTAATTATAGCAAAATCATAAAAATATGAGGTTTGGATATGTTCTTCTTAACTCATGTATACTCCTTCAATAAAAAATCCGTAGGAAAATACTTAACTTTGATATGCCAAACCCTTGCTGCACTGAGCACGAAAATGCAGATTTTTCAGTGATTTGTTCATGTGTTGATGCATGCAATTCTGAGATGTTAAGGAGAGTTCTCACTCATACAAACTAGCCCTAATACCTACTTGCATGCTTGTGATTTTATAAAGGGTAATTGAGAATTGAATTGATCTAATTATGTTTCTGGAGTGGTTAATCATTCACTATTAAAATCTATTTATAGTAAATCACTTTTCTCTTTTGAATGTTTTGATTCTTATATGAGCTTTTGTTGATTGCATGTTGGAATTTTGAGTCATTTATGCAAGTATAAGATGTCGGAATGCATATGAAACATGCCAGAGTTTATATACATCGGTAGTGAGCGGAAAACATCACTCCAGCATCTCATGGTCGATCGGTGGCATCTAAGGTCGACCGGGGCGGTGGACAGGTGGGAGACCATGGTCGATCGTTTTCTTTCTTTAAGGCTTATTCCCTAGTGAGTTTCAGCATGTTTCCCTCTTTTCCATGTTTTCTTCAGTTTCTTCTTATTTGTGAATTTCAGCAATTTCTATGAATTTTGCAACGCTTCTTTCTTTAAATAAGTGAGCCGACATTTGATGAAAATTTTGTTGTGGATTTGCAATTTTATATGAGTTTTGATGTATGCAAATTTTTATTAAATTTTCCTTTGAATTGACGTTACTGTGCATGAGTTTTATAAACTTGTTTTAAAGGAAAACTTTGATTAAAAGTAGGTTTTAGAAATAAATATTTACTAAATTGATTTTATAAGAACAAATCATTTCCGAATTTACTTTCAAATAATTAAACATATAATTATCTTTAAGGGATTTAAGAAAAAGAAATAATTTCTAAGTGCTTTAAAAATAAACCTTTTTCTTCAAGAGAAATATTTTTCCATAAATAACACGATTTTGCACTCTTCGAGTGAACGAGAAACAGACTTAAACGATTTAATAAAACATGTGGTATGAGACACATCGGTTAATTCCTGACTCGTTCGATTGAGGACATACACGAGAGTGAAATCAACTACCTTATAGTAAACGGTTAAGTGAGAACGTGTGGTTTCGGACCCACTATTGTCAATGATTGTAATTACTATTAAGACGTTTGTGACACTTTATGTTGGACCTTCGAGTATGTTGATTGCCAGTACTAGACCTTTGGATCATTTGTTGGGCTTTCGCGCCATTTGTTGGATCTTCTGCCCATTTGTTGGGTTTTCGGCCCATTTGTTGGACGCCAAATTTGTTGTTGATAGTACTTGGCAGGCTTCAGCCATATGTTGTTGATGCATGTGCGACGTAGCTTAGACTCGTCGTTTGTTGGGATCCACCTTTTGTGGTTGTTTTCTAGATTTCTTTACTGTTGATTTCTAGAATTTGTTGATTTCCAAATGTTTTCACCATTTTGTCGGGTGTTGGATTTATATATATCTTTTGTGCTATTTGATGATGATGACATGGTAATTACATTTTTGTTGTTTTGAACTCCTAGAGAGTTCGATATGTTGAGATTTATGTTGTTTTGGTGACATGGCTTATACGCCTTATGTTGTTTGGTGATTTGGCTTTTACGCCTTATGTTGTTTGGTGATTTGGCTGTTACGCCTTATGTTGTATGTTGATTTGGCTCATATGCCATATGTTGTATGTTGATTTGGATCATATGCCTTATGTCATTACATGATTTGGCCTATGTGCCAAATGTTGATTTAAGCACATGGAGTTTATCTCCATTGCGAGTTATTATCATCCTATGTATCTTATCTTCGCCTATCATGTACTAATCCTTAGGCTAGACTGACCCTGTGTTTATATTTTTATATGATGCTCAGGTCAAACCGAGTCTTTACAGGTTAGTAGATTGCAGTTTGACCTCCATCTTGCTTTGCTCCGCTGTAATCTTTCCTCTTTATTGCTTAGTATATGTTTCGATGTAGCCCTTTTTGTTGTAGTACTCTGATGTACATTATTTCGTGACTCTTGTTATATATATGATCATAAGAACCAAATTCATGTAGCATGTTAAGTTTTACTTCTGCTGAATCTGTATATGTATATATATGTGTATGTTCATGTTCTATGATATGAAGTTTTTTGATGTTATTATATTTGTTTTGAATACAATCCTTAGCCACCGTAGTTTTGTGTTAAATATGAATCGAATATGTCGATCCATATAAGAAAAGAAAGAAAAAATGGATCACCCAATCAACATATTTGATACTCGTTTAAGACAAAGCTCATGGACGGTCGCTCCTTGCTAGACCTATTCTTTGCACTAGCAGACAGTATTACGTAGTAATGCTCTATGTTACTGTGGGTCTTGAGGTGGGGTGTCACAGCTTTGCATCAGAGCTAAGTTCAGAGCAAGTATGATAACTATAGAACAGAACCAGAATAGAACATATGTTACAACGCCTCAGAAGGACAATAGTCGTGGCATCCCAATCTTCCATTGTCCTTCAATCAATTGATTGGTTGAAGGTAGATAATAAATTCGGGAATACGTCTACAAATGCATTTTTAATTCCGTAGTATTCCATTTATTGAATTCTATTAACAATTTATACCAATGTGAATATTCTTTATCTTCTGTTCAGAACAATATAGAAGTATAAATGGTTATTGGGAACAATCATTGGGACGTATATTTTAAATTATTTTATATGATGATTTTGAAAGTTAAAGGTTATCCATTAGTGTGTGATCCATTAGTGATCAGAGTTGCGAAGCAGATAAACTATTTCCGCTAAGCACCATATTTTGTTGTTTATTTAATTATAATTAAATATTGAATGCATGAATAAATGTTTGCATCTTTAAATTTTTATTGATGGATTTTGTTTGAGGATTTTAAGATTTATGAATTTTGAAATTTGCTTTGTATTAAATTGTTTGTGGAGTGTGTTATGAATTCTGGTCGAGATGTGAGATGCCACGATATTCAATAGGGGTTCCTACAAATTTGATCGAGACAATGAGACACCGAAATTTATGTTTAAATGTTTTAAAAATCTTAAATATTGTAAAAGGATTTTATTTTATATTTGGATATGGGAAAAAATTTAGAAGTTAAAATATTATTTGAAATTTAATGATCTTTAGAGAAAAACATATATATACAATTGTAATGTTTTGAAAGAAAATTTAATTGAAAAATAATTGCTATAAGTAAACAAATCTCATACGAAGCTTTATTTAAGGGATTCGTCTTGAGTGTGGCTTTCATCAGAAACTATCACTCGAATTTGTATCCCATATGAGTTTTGGTAATTTAAAAACATTTGTGCTTTAGTTTTGAAGTTATCGCACAAAATAATTTGAAAAATTTTCATATAGAATGAACAAGTTGAGTTAAGTAAATTTTGATAAATGAAACTTTAATTTTATAAAACTTAGTGTACAAAGAAGATAAAAATGTGAAAAATGTTATTACAATAATAACTTTATAAATATATGAGAATTTGTAAGTTATAATAGTTAACTTGAGAAAGAAAATATACAATAATTTTATATTGACACTTCATTGAAAAGATCAAGTTATAATTGAAACGAAGTTTGACATGGTAAAATAAAAATGGAACTGGATATGGTAAATTGTGTATTTAAGTGATTAGTCTAGTGAATTTATGAACATTCTTCATAAAAATGCACATATTGATTAAAGAACATTTTAGAAATAAGAGTGTAGACATATATCTACTTAGAAACAATAAGAATTGTGATTGAAAAGGTCTACGGATTCTATGGTTGTTTTGGAAATGAATCAAATATAAGAAAAAAGATATTTTAATACAAATAAATTTATAACTTATGTTGGAATAAATCGAATTTATTGATTATTTTTCCATTAAATTGAATAATAATATAAATAACGAATTGTTGTTTATCATTTATAAAATTTTTGAAGTTCGAGAAGATATAGTCAAAAACTATAAGGACAGTGTTCGGTGTCCCAAAATGTAAAAATTGATCTTAATTCATGTGTTGATAAATTTTGAACAGGTTAACTCATTTTAATAACTTTGCTCATTCCGGAAAGCTAATGACAAAAGCTACAATTTTATTTCATATGTTATCAAGATAATAAAGTTAAAATGAATGAAATACCATGTTTATAAAATGAATATGAAGTAGTATCTTCAAGCAAATCATTGATGAATTCTTCTATTTTAAAGTGCTAAAGTAAAAGTGCCATATCTTTTGATTGGTAAATCCAATTTTGTTGATTCCTTTTGGGGTAGAAATTTAATTCCTTAAGGAATAACTTTCACTTTGATCATATTTCCAGATTTTTTATAATTCTTGGTCCAATTCATATTTTTGATGGAACTTTCACCTCTGCCCTGTCGAAAAATTTTTGGGCTATTTTCAGTTGATAATTTGAGCATATCTCTCCCACTTTTTATCAGAATTCAAAAAAAATTTGATGCTCTGGAAATTCAAGATTATACCTTATAAGTTTCATGTTTTGAGTTTTGTAAAATTCTGAGGTTAACAAGTCAAAATTGCACATCTTTCTTGTTGTCCTGAATTGATAGACAGTGATATTGAAGTTTGAACTTGCACTTATTTTAATCATAACTTTTAAATGGTGAATCCGATTTTGATGATCTTTACATTTCCTAAAAAATTAGACTGAATAGAATAACTTCATTTTAAGAAATTTGTCAAATTTTGAGTATTTTTGAGTGAAAATTTAGGTTTTATGCAGCAACCCAGAATTAGAAAAGTAATTTTTTTTAAATAGACTTAGAGTATGAACAATTCTAGTTTTAAATTTTGGGTATTTAAATAAACTTGGAGTATGAACAATCCTAGTTTTAAATTTTAGGTATAAATTATGTGTTAACTTATATGAGATATAAGAATAGGTACCACTGGAGTGTGTTAGGGATTATTATTGAATTTGGTTCGCCTTTGCTCGCAATAAGCTAAATAGCTTGCGTAAAATGTGAAAACAAGGTACGCCTTTGGTTTAAAATATTGAAATGCTAAAATTTTGCGAATTGTTTTCAACAATTTTGTGGTCGACGTATATCTAAATTATTATATTGAAATTTTTCAAAGGTTCTCTGTACAAAGAAGACTCTGCCAAAATTTCTCAAAATTTCGACACTTAGAATCTTCTATAAAATGTCATACGCTTAAAAAGAAACTTTAAAACCATTTTTGAATTGCCTATCTAATTAAGAGAATCTGATTGCATATGCATTGAAATTATAGAAGTTAGAACCTTGAACTAAAAAGAAAAGGTATAATTAGTTTAAATCTTTTATTGGTAAATAAAAGTGAAATTGGAATTTGTTGACTCCTTTTAGAAATGAATAGCTCATGTTTTGAATTCATTGAGATATTTAAACTAAGTTGATTATCTTTTAATACCTTTAATGTTTAAGTATTTTAAACTGTAACAAGATGTTAACAATCTCTAAGAATGTGTAAAATTTGTGCGAACTTATTTTCGATCCAGAAAATAAGTATAAATGATTAGTTGATTTGTGTAAACTAATATTTTGAAACTAATTAATATTCTATATTAATGAAGCAAGTTAAAAATGTATAATTTGGGAAGTTACATTAATAGAAGCTTTGGAAAAAGGGAATTAAATTTGGTGATCGTAAATTGCAAAGTTTAAAGACAATTTAAAATAATTATAAATTATGGAAATTTTGAGTAGGAAAATGAGTTTCCATTTATGTTTTATTTTGGGAAGTGTTACGCGCTTCAATTACCAAACGCGTTATCCCAGTTCCTTATCGAATTTTTTTCATACCTATTATCCGGTAATTTCTGTCGTCTTATACTTTATCTAAATTTCGAAAATGACTTAGAATTTATGGGTTGTGTTCTTGAGCCTAGAGTTTTTTGAGATTTTAAGATCTCATTCGGTTTGACTTGGGAGTATGATCCTATTCGTGTTGTTGATTCGAAGGTTGAACGCCTTCAATTTAAAAGGTGTTCCGCTTGTTAAAGTCCAATGATCAGCTAAACCATAGAATTTACCGAGCAATCGCATTTTGAAGTATCAGCTTGTGCTCATTAATGATGATTCTTTCATTTAAGGATCCTTTGACAATTGCTTATTCATCTTTTGAAAGATGTATCATTTATAAATTGTTATTGACTTTTCTAAGCAACAAACAACATTAAGTTTTAAAATCTAAGCAACAAACAACATTAAGTTTTGAAATCAAAAACAAGAAGTTGGGGGCAATTCAGTTTAAAGTTTTCTAAGGGAAAGGACATTTCCAGCAGCTTCAAATTTGAAGCTCTGTTCTTCATCATCTTTTAAGGTGAGTAACCCTTTTCAAAACTGTTTGATTTGGATTTAATTTTATGGCATGTGAAAGTATTGGCTTATATGGAAGTGTTTCATCTTGATAATTTCCTTGGAATTTAGATGTATGTATGTGAGCATGACTGTTTATATATATATTCAAGATCCTAATCTTTTATTTTGCACAATCTTTGATTTGCCTTCTAAAATTCAAATCTCTCTAACGAGACAATATGAGACATTGATATTTGAATGGAAGATATTTGTTAATGTACGATGGTGGTTTTAAAAATAGTTTCGAGGTTTAAAATTCAACAAATACTTTTTTTAATGGAATAACAAAGGAAATGAATATATAGTATAATAATCAACCAATTCAATCTCTGTTTTGAATTGCTTGAATGAATTAGTGATGGGAAGACTTGATTTTTAATATACATTTCCTGATTTTTAGATTGTTAATTTAAGAGAATTTTCGACATGATCATTCCGGTCATTTTTGACGATTGTTAATGATCGACATGGTGGAATTGGTCGGGTTTTGGGTTGGAGGAGGTTGGTGTGCTGTCGACCTCAGGAAAAATAACAGGATATTTTTCTGATGATTGTAGCGACTAGGAAGGACCGAAGTAGGGTTTAGCGCACTTTTTCTTGACGTTGCCTTTCGGTGGGTTTTTCGTCATCGTGGCTTGATCGTAGTCGACCGCATGGCTTGTAGGAGGAGCTGGGGGTTGAGATGTAGGTGCGGTGAGAATGGCAGAGGCGGTTGAGGTCGGAGTCGCTAGAGCAAGGGAATTTTCTGATTGGTATAAGTCCATCAAATTGCTCGATTTCGAGTTGTAAGGGGATATTTGATTCTGGGTTCTCGAGAATGCTTGTTGAGGTAATTGTGATCATCGAGAATCGTCGCCATGACCTTCAGGGGTCGGAGACGGTGGTTGACGTGCACCACGTGCACGTTGTTCTGGGCCGCTTGAAGCTTGAGGAAATGGCGATTTGTTTTTGTGTCGTGCTCGAATTTTTCTAATATCGTCTCGAAGTAGGGATTGAACGCGAGTGCACCGTGTTTTGTTCGAAAAGAATACGAGTTTGACTCGAGAAGCTGGGGTGTTGCTAGCTGTTCAGGTTCTCAAGTATTTAAGTATGAACAGTTGAAGTTTCTGAGTTAAGATATTTTATTTCAAGGCTATGTTTTTAAGTTTTAAAAGCAAAATAAATAAAAAAATCAGGTTGTAAATATAACTAAAGTGGATCAGTTTTAGGATGTGATAATCAAATTTTGAGATAACTATATGATAAATGAATTTAAACGATCTGTGGATGATTTCAAGGATTTTAAAGGTTAAAATTTCGATGCTTGAATTTCTTTGTTGTTTATAAGTGTTATTTGTAAATATGGTTTAATGATAATTAAGCAAGCAATTATGATAAGGGATTTGACTTTAAGTTATTAAGATTTTGATCTATAGAATTCAATAAGGTTAATTAATTTACTTAAAAATAATTACTTTATGTAAATGATTTGTTATTAAGTAAAAGAGTAATTAGGATAAAGTATTTTCTTAATAAATTAAGGGGTTTTCAAGGATTTAGAGGATAAATTAAATGTTTGAATTGTTTTGTTTAAAGTAGAATCATATTTCAAATATGATTGCTAAAACTAGTTTTAATAAAGTAGATGATCTGAGGAAGTATTTAATGTAAATACAAGTTGTTCTTAATTAAGTAAGTTGATATAATTAAGAATAATTAATTAACGAAATAAATTAAAACTTAATTAATTTGTAATTAACAATAATTACCTAAAGAAGTAATTAAGGAAATGAATGTAATTAAGAGATAAATAATTAGGGATTAAGTGATTTATTAATTGAATAATTAATGCAATTTAGTTTAGGTTAATTAATTAATGATAATCACTTATTAGTTAATTGGATAGTTACTGGGTGAAGTAATTAATGTGCAATTACTGAATGTAATTAAGGATGGATAATTACATATGGGAGTAATTAGTGGATAATTACTTATGGGAATAAATAAATGGAAGTGATTTAGGGTAAATCATTTGATGTTACTAACTAAAGGATTGATTAATAAAATTGATTTGAAGGTTAATTAATTAAAGAGTTAATTAATTTATTGAAGGATTAAGGTTCATTAATTAAAAGAAAGTAATTAATTATAAAAGTAATTATGGATTATTTAATTTGTATTAATAGATATTGATTAATAATTAAGGTTATTAATCGACAGTTGATGAATAACTAATCAGTTAATTAAAGGTTAATTAAGTGATTATGAAGTAATTAAGGATTAATTACTTTGTATTAAAGGAGATTAAATAATAATTAAGGATTATTAATTGATAAATAAAGGATAACTAATCTGGGATTAGGGATTGATAAATTGATTGATTGAGTTAATCAAGGATGTGATTAGCTAAATAAGGTTAGTAATTAATTAATGATTGTATAAGCAAGATTAAGTGATTAATTCTGAAGGAGTTAATTTAATTCAAATAATTAAATTAATTATGATATGAATTGATAATGCTTGCTTATGGATGATTGGTTGTTGAATGTCTACATTGGATTATATCTATTGAATTGATATCTATCGATGAATAATCAAGATTGATTAATGAATATAATTAAGTTAAAGGTTAATTATTATATGAAATTAAAGAATAATTTACTAAATAAAGTGATTAGAGGATTATTGAATTAATGTAATTAATGGAAGTGATCAATCTTGCTTATTAATGATTGAATTATGATGAGTATTTAGAATTGGTTGATATCTCCGTTATGAATTGATTTGTGATATGATATGTTGGATGAACGATGATAATGTGATTATCAATCAATTAGGAATTGCTCTGTATAATGTTATCCGATAATCAAAGTTGAGTTGTATTCAATTGGATAACTTGGTTTTAGATGACATTGGATTCGAAGAGACCGGAGTCGGGTATAGTAAATACCCGAAAGCACTTTGATTCTTTATAAACTGATATGTGAAATCAACAGGCTAGTATGGAATGATTTAAGTGAATTCGACCATTTTGATCTAAGTTTGGTACTTAGAAATTGGGATGTGAATTAAGTGATGTCTATAGCAACTTGTGGAATTGTAAATTTATATAAGTTACCCCGGGTTTATGTAAGTTGTATGCTTTTGTATTCCATGTTAGATGAGTTTTCTCACGCTGGTTTCCAGCCTGACCCGGGTGTTACTTTGATGTAATGCTCGGGTCAGACCGAGTACTACAGATTTTCAGGTAAGGTCGTTCTGGAGCTCAGGAGGCGAGCTGGATGGCTGGAACGTATGGAGTATTTACCACTGTGATGTATTATTGTATTATTAAGACATGTTGTTTAAAACTGTCCAGTGAATAGTAATGGTTGTAACTCTGATGTATAAATATAAGTGTATTGATACAGTTCTTCTTTTGTAAACTGTTATTATGTGATATTATATTTTGATCCGCTGCGAATGTGAGGTTTCTGTGACTTGTTTCTGTTTCTTCTTCTTTCTCTTTCTTATTTTCCTAACTATCTGGAATTTTCGGGATCGAAATTTCCGGTCGTTTCATTTGGTATCAAAGCAGAAGGTTAAGCGAGAACCTTGGCCCTGGTGGGATTACTCATTAAGGATAGGGTAAGTGGTACCCTAGGATGAGTTGAGTGTGTGTGTGTGTGTGTGTATATATATATATATATATATATATATATATATGAGAGCGTATTTGTTATTTTCTTATATAAAGATTTTAAATGGTTTTATAGAAGAACATATTTTGATATATAAAGCAATATTTCTTTCTAACAAATATTAAGGTAATTGGTTGTTAAATTATTGAAACTAAATTAAATGGTAATAGAAATACAACCGAATTGAAATTAAATAAAGATAAGTTTGAAATGGATTCAAACTGAAATCAAAATATTGAATTAGGGAAGGAGTTTTAAAATAAGATAATTATGAATTGGTTTTCAGATATGATAAGCTTGGTTATTATCATAAATGGTTGTTGTATTTAATAATGAAATGTTTTAAGGAAGTAAAGCATTTAGATAAGTATGATTTATAAATTGGAGTTAAAGATGATCTAAGTTGTGAAATTTTAAAAATGGGTCCAGAATTTGGAAATTGTTTCAAAATAATAAAGAAATATTAAATAATATTATTTAATGCATTTGAATGAATAGGTCCTATTTCAAACAAAGGTTGTTTGAAATTTTAAAGGAATTTGTTTGAATTTAAAACCAAGGACGGTTTAACTTTTAAAATTCGACTGGGTGGGCCAAGAAGAAAATATGTGAGAAATATACATAATATCAAAGATGGTTTGAAAATAAACCCTAAATGTTGAGTTTGAAATCTGGAATGAGATATGATACCCAAAGTGATAAGCTTTTGAACTTAATAAGTGAGGAGTTCAAAATTTGAAATGGAAGTTCAAACTGGGTAAGGTTGACTGGATTAAGTGAATTGAGTTTAACTGAGGAAATAGTTAAATAAGTTGGAATGATCAACCTGATTTGGAAATTTGAAGATGAAATTAAGTTTTAACTTGGGAAGTTAAATGATTGATTATATTTGAGAGTTTGAGTGATCTCAAATTGGGTTTGAGATCCGAAAATTGGAAATGGATGGATGTTTTGAAATAACTGGATGATATTTGTGATGCCCCACCTCTATACCCACGTAGCCAAGAACATTACGGTGAATGCTGTCAACTAGCACGGAGAATAAGGCTGTTGAGGAGCGACCATCCGTGTAATTGCTTTGTGCGAGCATCGATATGTCAGATAGTATAGCATGCAATTCTTTTTAAGTGAAAATCCGACATGCCGACACAAACTCAAAGCTACCACACGGTGGCTGTAATATCTTCGGAAATAAATATAGAAATAAACAAAACACAAATCAGTCACAGACAATTCATATCACAAAGGCGGAAATAGATATGAATATAACACATGAAAGTGTTCATCAGAGTAGTGGTCTAAAGAGATCCACAATATCACAAAAGAATAGTTACATGAACTACACAAAAGAATAAGTATACATTAAGGAGTCTATATCTCAAATGTATACAACAAAATAACTACTAATCTAAGTAGTTAACCCAAAAGTCAAGGAGTTAATCCCGGATGAGAAGTCAAGCAGAAGCACCTGTAACATCTCGGTCTGACCCGAGTATTATTTAATAAGAAAATAATAAACGGATCAGTCTAACTATAAATATCAAATAACATGATATAGAATAGGAGATATGACTAAACACATAATAATCACAATGCCAAGCTGTGATATATATAAGTAATTGATAATCAACAAGAGATTAATCAATATCACGATAATCTACTCAAGATAAAAAGGAATGTCATACTCCTAATCTCATTCACCAAGCCACAATAAATGACATATAAGATATGGCATAGACGTATAATATCCATAACGGCATACTACTATAAGTATGTAAATGATAATCAACAACGATTAACCAATATCAAAGAATCTTCTCAAAGATCCAAAAAGGGTATCATGCCCAAAACTTGTATTCACAACAAGTTAATGACACACGAATTCACCTATGCACAAGAATTGATAAATCATATCAATAGAAATCACAAAAATAGGTGAAACATAAATTCCAGAAATCAACACAAGAAATCCAGTCAATGACACACGAATTCACCCATGCACAAGAATTGATAAATCATATCAATAGAAATCACAAAAATAGGTGAAGAAGAAAATTCCAGAATTCGACACACGAAATCCAGAAATCACACAAAATAAGGGGGGGAGGCCTATCACATGAACGGGAGCATGAAAACTCACCAACAGCTGTAACACATGAACGAGAAGCTATCTCATGGTAGCTAGCCATTAATTTGACACACGAATGGTCCGAAGACCTGATACACGAATGGTCCGAAGACCGTGGGTTGCTACCCCACCAAATTTGAGTCGAAACTCCACAAAGCAGACAAAGAGACATCGCACAACTGCTAGTCTAAATCACAAAAATGATCGTCATGATCATCGAGAAATGTCGATTACAGTAAGCTAGTAAATATATGAGCTTAGCATCATGTCCCATAACCACTAGCTTAACTTAAATATTTACGAACAAATTGTAGATCTCCACTAGAAAATTGTCACAAGAGTTTCAATAGAACAAGTCCAAGAATTAACCAACAAAGTGAACGCAAGCGTTTCATACCACTTGTTTTACTAAGTCGTTTAATTAGATTTCTCATACGAGTGAGGTAAAGGTTTGTATATACTAATAGATTGGAAAGCGGTTTTATAAACAAATTTGGTATTAAAATAGTATTGAGATCGTTTGAGGAAAGAGTTTTGATATTTACTACTAGTATAGAAAACCTTTATATTTTTAAAGTGACAAAACACTAAGAAGATTGTAGAAACAATAAATCACTAAAATTCACATACGAAGATGTGAATAAAAATCCAACGAAACCGATAAAGAATCCATCAAAATGGGTACTCAAGAAAATCCCTAAAAAGGAGTCATCAAAGTCATAATAATTGATAACAATAAATAGGAAACAACACGAATCGATTTAAGTTGGAAATTTAAGCAACAAGGCAAAGCAGGCAAAAACCATCAGGTCGGTCGGCTGGACTCCCTGAGTCGGTCTACCGAACCTAAAACAGAAAGTGCGTATGCACTTGGAAGCAGGTCGGTCGACCGGACCAGAGGGGTCGGTCGGCCGAACCAGAAACAAAAGTGCAAATGCACATTTGGAAGCAGGTCGGTCGACCGAACCAGGGGGGTCGGTCTGCCGGACCTGTTTCCAGCCTCTTCTCTGCCTATTACAAATGAGGTTCAATCTTGACCAAATTGCATTTTTCACGAGCAACGGCGCTAAGGGATTATGCCAATCGACTACCCGGTCCTATATGCTCCTCGATGCATCACTAAAAAACATGTTCAAACATCAAAGTTAGGATTTTTAACGAATTGAACTCAAAATACTAAAAATTGGAATATACACCAATTCAATCCAATCCAAAAGCAAATGCACACGAATAAGTGTTAGGAATTCATAACTAACATTCGAAGATAATTCATAGACTTAGATGTGAGATTAAAAATCTCATCTTTTTACAAAATCGAACAAGAAGAAGCTTGGAAGCAAATGGAGAATCAACCTCTCTTCAACACCACCCAAATGAGCTTGAATCTATGCTCAAAACAAGAACATTCCCAAAATTAGGTTTATGAATTTCTGAAATTGGTAAGAGAATAAGTTGGAGAAGAAGAAGAGAAGCTTACCAATGGGTTCTTCTTGAGTTTGGAGCCTGGAATTTGATTTGCAAGAGAAACTAGGGTTTTGGAGTTTTTAATTTCAAATCTCTCCCACCATTAATGCCAAGAAAACTGAAAAGAGAAAGAAGTGAGGGAGAATGAGGAGAGTGGTTCAGTTTTGGAGTATAAGTTAACATAGGGCTGAGCCCAAAAACCAAACCCAAAGTAAAAAGTAGCAAAAATCAACTTTCTCCAAACATATCGAAGCTTATACTCAAAAAGTTCGCAAACGACATTTTAAACTCAATGGGAGTGGTCCCGAGTCCTAATTCGACCGTATGCAAAAAGTAGCTTTTCGGACTAAAATCCGACTAATGATAAAATATTTAAATATAAAATCGATAAATATGCGGGTTATTACAGACTCCCCTCCTTAAAGAAATTGCGTCCTCGCAATATTTAAGAAGAAGATATATATATAGTAACAACCATAAAAGCATATTCAACACAAAAGAAGTTTGAAATAAGAAGTTCACCTCAAAGAGCACGAGAAAGTAAGTCCGGATGTGTACGCTCGATGTACTCTCTAGATTCCCAAGAACAATCCTTAGGATTTGAAGACCATTGAACTTTAACAAGCGGAACATCTTTATTTCGAAGTTGTTTGACTTCCGAAGCAATGATACGAATAGGATGTTGCTCATAAGTTAAATTAGGCGAAACTTCAATCTCTTCCACAACACCGGGCTCAAGAACAGAATTGGAATCTCGAAGACATTTCCAAAGTTGGGAAACGTGAAACACGTCATGGATAGCAGAAAATTGAGCCGGTAATAAAAGGCGATAAGCCATGGAACCAATACGTTCAGTGATAGGAAATGGCCCGATATATCGAGGCGCTAACTTTCTCGAGCGACTGAAACGCACAACACCTTTCATAGGTGACACACGAATGAACACAAGATCTCCGACAGAAAATTCTAACTTCCTTCTTCGGTTATCGGCATAGGATTTTTTCTACTCTGGGCTTCTTTCATCCTATGTCGAATAAATTTAATTTTCTCTGTGGAATCACGAATAAAATCTGGACCTAAAACCAGCTTCTCACCGGCCCCAAGCCAACAAGAAGGAGATCGGCATGGCCTACCATAGAGTGCCTCAAAAGGTGCCATACTAATACTAGATTGGAAGCTATTATTATAGGAAAATTCGACAAGAGAAATATGATCTTCCCAACTTCCACCAAAATCAAGAACACATGCACGAAGAAGATCTTCAAGAGTTTGATTCACACGCTCCGTTTGTCCATCGGACTGGGGGTGATAAGCGGTGCTAAAATTAAGCTTCGTTCCCAAAGCTTTTTGAAGACTCTTCCAAAATCCACTAGTAAACAATGGATCACGATCACTAACTATAGAAGTAGGAACTCCATGCAATTTAACAATCTCTTTGACAAAGAGTTTGGCCAAAAGAGGAACGGTTCGGTTAAACCGAACGGGAATAAAATGGGTGGATTTAGTAAGTCTATCAACGATCACACATAAACTATCATGACCCGAACGAGAACGGGGAAGGCCATCTATAAAATCCATGGAAATTTGGTCCCACTTCCAAATTGGAATTTCTAAAGGTTGCAATAACCCACCGGGCCTTTGATGTTCGGCCTTAACGAGTTGGCAAGTCATGCAACACATAATAAAGTTAGCAATATCGAGTTTCATTCCCTCCCAATAATAAAGTCGCTTCATATCCGCGTACATTTTACTACTACCGGGATGAATGGTAAATTTAGAATGACGAGAATCTTCTAAAATATCTTTACGAAGATCACCAATATTTGGCACGACAATTCTACCAAATTTTCGAATGCCGCCACGAGGATCGATATCAAAGTCTTTCAATCCTTCAATATCAATTTTATCCCTAATATTTTGGCCAAGAAGAGCCAATTCAGGATCTAACCCTTGAGCTTCAAGAATGCGGTCTAAAAGAGAAGGATGAGCCTCAAGGCTACATAAAACAAATGATGAGCATAAATCGAAAACACGGTCTCGAATTTCGCAACTGGATAAGATCTCGATATCGTTCCATTCGGATATCATCGTAGAAACAACAGCTTGTTGTTTACGGCTAAAAGCATCGGCGACACGATTACCCTTACCGGGAGTATAAAGAATATCAAGATCATAAGGAGCAAGAAATTCGAGCCAACGCTGTTGACGCAAATTAAGTTCCTTTTGAGAGAATATGTACTTCAAGGACTTATGATCGGTATATAGAACAAATTTCTCTCCTAAAAGATAATGATGCCAAATCCGAAGAGCAAAAACAATAGCCGCGAGCTCTAAATCATGAGTGGCATATCTAGTCTCGGCAGGCTTTAATTGCCTAGAAGCATAAGCAATAACACGTTCTTTTTGCATAAGAACGGCACCCAAACCAATGCGACTAGCATCGGTATAAACAACGAAATCTTGATTCCCATCGGGAATAACAAGAATAGGAGCATCAGAAAGAAGTTCTTTTAATTTCTGAAAAGAAGCTTCACATTTGTCCGACCAAATGTATTTAACACCTTTCTTCGTCAAGCTAGTGAGAGGCACGACAATCTTAGAAAAGTCTTTGATAAAACGACGGTAATAGCCCGCCAAGCCGAGAAAACTACGAATCTCTGTCACACTCTTCGGTCTCTTCCAATCTTGAATCGCTTCAATCTTTGAAGGATCTACGGAAATTCCAGATTCGGAAATAATATGACCGAGAAACTTCACATGAGATTGCCAAAAGTGGCACTTAGAAAATTTTGCCTTTAATTGATTACTCCTAAGAGTTTCCAACACAATCCAAAGATGTTTTTCATGCTCCTCCTCGGTTTTAGAATACACAAGAATATCATCAATAAAGATGAGAACAAACCGGTCGAGAAAGTCTTTGAAAACTCTATTCATAAGGTCAACAAAATAAGCCGGAGCATTCGTTAGACCAAATGGCATAACAAGCCATTCATAAGATCCATAACGAGTACAGAACGATGTCAAAGGAATGCTATCCTCTGCGATACGAAGCTGATGAAAACCGGTAGCCAAGTCCAATTGTGAAAAGACTGTAGCACCACTAAGTTGGTCAAATAAATCATCAATCCGAGGTAAAGGATATTTATTTTTGATAGTAAGATCATTAAGCTTGCGGTAGTCAACGCAAAGCCTAAGTGTACCATCGGATTTCTTCACAAAAATAGCTGAAGCTCCCCAAGGCGAGGAACTAGAGCGAATAAATTGCTTCGTTTCCAATTCGGATAATTGTTTACGCATCTCCTCGTTTTCTTTATTGGACATACGATAAGGAGGATGGGTAATAGGTTGAGCTCCAGGAATAAGATTGATTTTGAACTCAATTGCTCGCTTAGGTGGTAATCCTAAAACGGGCTCGAATATGTCGGAAAATTCACGAACGACATTAATAAGAGAAATAATGTCACCCTCATCATCATCATCATCATCACGAGGATTTAAAGAATATAAAGATGCGACCAAGCTGGAAACTGAATCTTGAAGATTAATAGAAATCTGCTTAACAGATTGAGGATGTCGAAGATGAATAGTCCGCTCAGGACATAGGATATGGGCTTCATAACGGTTAAGCCAATCCATTCCCAAAATCATTCCAAAGCCTAAATAACGCATGACATGCAAATCGGCTAGGAAAGGAAAATCACACAAAATAATCTCGACATCTTTACACAATAAACTGATTGTTGCGGATCCACCAACCGGATTCGCAATTCTCAAAGAAGTCATTAAACACAAAACATCCAAAGAGAAAGTATCAACAAGTTCTTTTGATATAAAAGAATGGGACGCACCCGTATCAAAAAGAACTCGAATAGGATGATCACGAAATAAAATAATTCCATCAAGGATAGAATGAGGCATACCTTGACCACGAGATGTGTTGCCAGGGGCTTGAGCAACATTAAGCTTTCCCTCCCTCCTATTTTGAAGTTTGGGACACACATGCATAAAATGGTCCGGGCTCTTGCAATAGCGACAAGTACGAGGCTTTGAACACTTGTTCGCAAAATGGTCTTTCGAACCACAATTATAGCATTTCCCTTGAGTAGAGGAAAAGGTCTTTTCAATAGGAGTTGCTTGCCTCCCTTTCTTATTGGGATAAGGGCCTTTTAATTTGCTTGGCCTCTTCTTGTTGTTGAAGTTTGGTTTGGAACCCACCACTTCAACATCATTCTCCCTATCCGCCTCTTCAAGACGAAGAGCGATATCAACGAGTTGGTCGAAAGAAACTTCTAATTTTAGAAGTAATGGCTTCTTGAGACTTTTGTTTAAGCCATAGACGAATCTCTGATTCTTCTTCAGAGGGGTGTTGATGTATTCAACCCCATATTTGGAAAGTGATTCAAAAGAAGCAACGTAGTCCGTCACGGAAGATTCACCTTGAACAAGGTCAATGAAACGACGAGCCAATGTCACTTTCTCAGCTTCTGATACAAATTTCAACTCGAAGCATTCTCGGAATTTCTCCCAGGTGAGATCCGCTTCATTAATCTCAGAAATAAGAAGCTCGTACCAGTCCAATGCTCTTTCTCGGAGCACACTAGAGGCCACCTGAACTCGGTGAAGGTCAATAAGATTCATGCGAGAAAAGATTCGATCGCATGACCTTAGCCAGGCCTGTACTTCAATAACAGTTTCGGAACCTCTGAATGGATCCCCACCTAAATTAGTGTAATCGCTACACAAGCGTGCAAATCCCGACTTTGGGTGAGTAGGTTCCGGGTTAGCTCCAGCTGCTTGAGCATTCGTCACTAAATCAAGAAGCTGTTGAGCAGTCATAAAAACTCCATCCTGGGGCGGAGTGCTAGATGGCACGGCTCTAGGGCGGCCTGGTCTAGACATTTTTCTCCCTTTAGAAAGAAAGAAGAAGAAGAAACAGGTTATTCACCAAATTGAATATCTAGCAATCTTGATAGATAAACAAGGAATCATAAGGAAAATAGGATGAATCGGTACGAAGACTCGAATTAAATCCTAAAGCACGACTCCTAAGATGGACTTAGGACGATGATCCTTGTTATAATATTCCATATTGTTCCGAAGTTTGGCTCTGATACCAAGTTGTGATGCCCACCTCTATACCCACGCTAGCCAAGAACATTACGGTGAATGCTGTCAACTAGCACGGAGAATAAGGCTGTTGAGGAGCGACCATCCGTGTAATTTCTTTGCGCGAGCATCGATATGTCAGATAGTATAGCATGCAATTCATTTTAAGTGGAAATCCGATATGCCGACACAAACTCAAAGCTACCACACGGTGGCTGTAATATCTTCGGAAACAAATATAGAAATAAACATAACACAAATCAGTCATAGACAATTCATATCACAAAGGCGGAAATAGATATGAATATAACACATGAAAGTGTTCATCAGAGTAGTGGTCTAAAGAGATCCACAATATCACAAAAGAATAGTTACATGAACTACACAACAGAATAAGTATACATTAAGGAGTCTATATCTCAAATGTATACAACAAAATAACTACTAATCTAAGTAGTTAACCCAAAAGTCAAGGAGTTAATCCCGGATGAGAAGTCAAGTAGAAGCACCTGTAACATCTCGGTCTGACCCGAGTATTATTTAATAAGAAAATAATAAACGGATCAGTCTAACTATAAATATCAGATAACATGATATAGAATAAAAGATATGACTAAACACATAATAATCACAATGCCAAGCTGTGATATATATATAAGTAATTGATAATCAATAAGAGATTAATCAATATCACGATAATCTACTCAAGATAAAAAGGAATGTCATACTCCTAATTGCATTCACCAAGGCACAATAAATGACATATAAGATATGGCATAGACGTATAATATCCATAACGGCATACTACTATAAGTATGTAAATGATAATCAAGAACGATTAATCAATATCAAAGAATCTTCTCAAAGATCCAAAAAGGGTATCATACCCAAAACTTGTATTCACAACAAGTTAATGACACACGAATTCACCTATGCACAAGAATTGATAAATCATATCGATAGAAATCACAAAAATAGGTGAAACATAATTCCAGAAATCAACACAAGAAATCCAGTCAATGACACACGAATTCACCCATGCACAAGAATTGATAAATCATATCAATAGAAATCACAAAAATAGGTGAAGAAGAAAATTCGAGAATTCGACACACGAAATCCAGAAATCACACAAAATAAGGGGGGGAGGCCTATCACATGAACGGGAGCATGAAAACTCACCAACAGCTGTAACACATGAACGAGAAGCTATCTCATGGTAGCTAGCCATTAATTTGACACACGAATGGTCCGAAGACCTGACACACGAATGGTCCGAAGACCGTGGGTTGCTACCCCACCAAATTTGAGTCGAAACTCCACAAAGCAGACAAAGAGACATCGCACAACTGCTAGTCTAAATCACAAAAACGATCGTCATGATCATCAAGAAGTGTCGATTACAGTAAGCTAGTAAATATATGAGCTTAGCATCATGTCCCATAACCACTAGCTTAACTTAAATATTTACGAACAAATTGTAGATCTCCACTAGAAAATTGTCACAAGAGTTTCAATCGAACAAGTCCAAGAATTAACCAACAAAGTGAACGCAAGCGTTTCATACCACTTGTTTTACTAAGTCGTTTAATTAGATTTCTCATACGAGTGAGGTAAAGGTTTGTATATACTAATAGATTGGAAAATGGTTTTATAAACAAATTTGGTATTAAAATAGTATTGAGATCGTTTGAGGAAAGAGTTTTAATATTTACTACTAGTATAGAAAACCTTTATATTTTTAAAGTGACAAAACACTAAGAAGATTGTAGAAACAATCAATCGCTAAAATTCACATACGAAGATGTGAATAAAAATCCAACGAAACCGATAAAGAATCCATCAAAATGGATACTCAAGAAAATCCCTAAAAAGGAGTCATCAAAGTCATAATAATTGATAACAATAAATAGGAAACAACACGAATCGATTTAAGTTAGAAATTTAAGCAACAAGGCAAAGCAGGCAAAAATCATCAGGTCGGTCGGCCGGACTCCCTGAGTCGGTCGACCGAACCTAAAACAGATAGTGCTTATGCACTTGGAAGCAGGTCGGTCGACCGGACCAAGGGGTCGGTCGGCCGAACCAGAAACAAAAGTGCAAATGCACATTTGGAAGAAGGTCGGTCGACCGAACCAGGGGGGTCGGTCGGCCGGACCTGTTTCCAGCCTCTTCCCTGCCTATTACAAATGAGGTTCAATCTTGACCAAATTGCATTTTTCACGAGCAACGGCGCTAAGGGATTACGCCAATCGACTACCCGGTCCTATATGCTCCTCGATGCATCACCAAAAAACATGTTCAAACATCAAAGTTAGGATTTTTAACGAATTGAACTCAAAACACTAAAAATTGGAATATACACCAATTCAATCCAATCCAAAAGCAAATGCACACGAATAAGTGTTAGGAATTCATACCTAACATTCGAAGATAATTCATAGACTTAGATGTGAGATTAAAAATCTCACCTTTTTACAAAATCGAACAAGAAGAAGCTTGGAAGCAAATGGAGAATCAACCTCTCTTCAACACAACCCAAATGAGCTTGAATCTATGCTCAAAACAAGAACATTCCCAAAATTAGGTTTAGGAATTTCTGAAATTGGTAAGAGAATAAGTTGGAGAAGAAGAAGAGAAGCTTACCAATGGGTTCTTCTTGAGTTTGGAGCCTGGAATTTGATTTGCAAGAGAAACTAGGGTTTTGGAGTTTTTAATTTCAAATCTCTCCAACCATTAATGCTAAAAAAACTGAAAAGAGAAAGAAGTGAGGGAGAATGGGGAGAGTGGTTCAGTTTTGGAGTATAAGTTAACATAGGGCTGAGCCCAAAAACCAAACCCAAAGTAAAAAGTAGCAAAAATCAACTTTCTCCAAACATATCGAAGCTTATACTCAAAAAGGTCGCAAACGGCATTTTAAACTCAATGGGAGTGGTCCCGAGTCCAAATTCGACCGTATGCAAAAAGTAGCTTTTCGGACTAAAATCCGACTAACGATAAAATATTTAAATAAAATATTTAAATATAAAATCGATAAATATGCGGGTTGTTACAATATTATCCTATTGTTATTAAAAATCTTTAAATTGCAAATTGATTTGTTTTAATAAATAAGAAATAAAGTGTGGTAATATATCCATTATTAGGATAAAAGGAAAATCAAGGATATGGAATTCCTTTGAACTTAAGATTTGAATGTTAAGAAATGAAATTGTAAATTAAAATTGTTTGAAACTCTTACGTGAACCTTGTAATGAGTTAAGTAAAGATAATTTAGAATGGAAGTTTGAGAATTTGACTCAAAATTAAATTGTTGAAAGGTTAATTTGATTTGTGGTATAATATGTTAGGTCTGAACTGTGAATTAAAGTGTTTAAAATTTTTAAAGGTAGATTGATTTAAAGGAATTAAATCAACATTTGAAAATTTAACTCGAATTTATATAATTCGAGATGGTTTAAATTTGGAATTTGAATTGAAATTAGTTCAAATTGAATTTGATTTGAATTAATTGAAATTGTGATTGAAGACGTATAAATGTAAATTCAAATGGAAATTGAAGTTATTTAAATTGGAACTGGGTCAATTTAAATGGAAGTGGAAATTTAAATTGAATTGATGAGAAGGGAGATTGGGAAGTGAGCAGTTTTGACTCTGGACTATTTTTAATATAAATTGTCTTAATATAAACCTTTTTTCCAAGCTATTCATTATATATACAACCTTTCTTTTAAAAGCCAAACTATCTTATACTTGTTTTACAATTATTTTTGAAACAATTTAACAATTTTCCAACTGTTTTATAAACTAATTGCTATTTTACAAAACTAATTACTATCTTACTATTATTTTGCAATTATCTAAAATTTCTATAATTATTTTAACTATTTTACACCTATTTTACAAACTAGTAATTATTCTCCAAGTACTTATCCATTTTTCAATTTTTCAAGCTATTTTCTAAATAAACTGATCGGAGTTCAAACTGTTATTGGTTAAACACCCAATCTAAATAAGAATAGAGGCGATAATTCAAATGGATTGAAGCAATTGTGAGTAAGTGAATGAAAATCAAAGTGAATGTGAATAGAAATGGAATTGATTTGGCTAATAACCAATAAAGATAAATACGTAGAGTGTACGTATGTTATTCTATTCGCATAGCGATTTGATTCAGATTCGAGCACAGAATTTCGAGATAGTATGTCTATCCGAGTGGGATTTTTCACTTGATTTTCGACGGCGAACCTGGATATGGATTGTTGATTGGTTCTAGGTATTCTCTATCATATTTATGGCTATGCAAGGAGAATGATGGTTTCTGATCGAGAAACCGGATCTGTGTCCGCACTAGGAAGTCGGGTGGACGATACTAGTTCGGAAGTGAAATTGTGTGATCGAGTGAGTGATCAAATTGGTATGGCGTACGAATGATATGTGTACACCGTACGGATTTGAATGAAAATGATATTAAAAAGAGTAATTAAATTTGAATATTTGATTTTGAGTAAACAAAGTTAAATATCTTTTTTTTATAAAATGAAACTCCCCTTGTTGAATCTTTTGCCAAAAGAAAAGGGTTTTTGAAAATGTTTGAACTATAAAAGGAGTTTTATACAGGTTTGAAATGATCCAAAGTTTTAAAAATTATATATATCTGTATATATATATATAAAGGATCTTATGAGGATTTTAGAAAAGGTTTTGGGAACCTTTGGATTTGGAAAGGCTTTTGATTTTTGGGTAAAATCAATATTGAATTTGGAAAGGCTTTTGATTTTTGGGTAAAATCAATATTGAATTTGGAAAGCCTGGTTTGTGAATTATCAATTTTGGGATAATCGATTTTGTGTAAAGGAGCTTTGTATGAGATCATAGTATATGATTTGAAGATACCATATGTGTATAGTGTAAAATGTTTTGATGATAGCTCTGGGGAAAAAGGCGCTCCCTTAAAATGAACTTCTCAGGAGTGCCACCGGGTGGTGTTGCCTTAAGCCCCAAGGGGGGGTTCTAAAGTTGATCCTATGAGGAGTCCGGACAAAACTAGTTCCTGGGGATTATGAGTAGTGTAATATAGCGAAAGTCGGATGTGCCGCTGAGAGCCAACAGTCTGCGTTTGATTTTATATCGCCAGACTGCGACCTATGTAGGAGTGGAGAAGTTTCATTTCGACAGCGAAAATCAGAGGCCGCTGAGAGCCTGTAGTTACATGGACTTTTGCTGCGATGACAACGTAACCCTAGAATGTAACTGCGATCTGTTGTGGGATCCATGGCGTATTCGAGAGGCCGCTGAGAGACTGCAGTTACATGGACTTTTGCTGCGATAGGAACGTAACCCTGGAATGTAACTGCGACCATGGATGGGGATGATGATTTCCAGAGCATCCTCACCAAAGACATTTCCTCGATTTCAAAATGCTTTCAATATTTTCAATAAAATTATTTTTCAAGTATTTTCACTGGGTGTTGAAAACGGGTATGCCAAGCACTTGTAGATTTTCAGTCTTAGGCCTGATCAACGTATGACCGAATTTCTATGAGAACGAGGACGGACTCATTGAAACATCAAGTTATAAAAAAAAATTATAAAACTATTTTATAATATTATGTGGATTTTGAAAGTATTTTAAAAATGATCAAAGAATATTTTAACTAGTTTTAAAATAATTAATAAATTCTGGCTTCGTTCCTTTTCGAGGACGAAAAGATTCAAAGGGGGAAGGGATGTGATATCACAAAATTCTAGACATCTATAATTGATAATTTAACTGGATTTAATTGGTTGAAATACTGATTTATAAGTTAAATAAACAATTCTGATAATATAATATATATATATATCTGAATAAGTATTGGTTTTTTAATCCTCCTAGTATATTTATTTAAATTTGCAAAATTGATATTTTCACACAATAATAATAATGTGTTAGTTTGAACTAATATATACATGTGTTTAAGTTAATTTTAAAATTGTATTTTTAAAATTTGAATTTGAATCTAATATTTGAATTTAAAATTTGAATCTTTAAAGTTAATTGTTCTAAATTTAGTTGGGTATAAATATATATATAAATATGAACAAATTTTTATTTAAAATAAAATTTGTTTTCCTTAAAAAGAATTTATTTTTATTTTTATTTTTTAAATTAAGACAGTGTTTATTGAATTATTAAATAAATATAATAGGGTTTATATTAACATTTTAAAATGGATTAAATATATTTTATTTATTTTATTCAAATTATAATTGGTTTATACTTTATTTTCTTTAAAAGATTTTATGTATATATATATATTTAGAAAGCATTCATTAATTTATAAATGTATTTATAAAATGGGAAAAATTAATTTAAAAGGCTTTTAATGTCTTTTAAAAATAATACAAAATGAACAATTACAAGTGTTGATTAATGAAGTTTTTAAGTATACATGTAAGTTAAGTAGTTATGAATAATGACAAGTGTGAGATAATAATAATGGAGATAAAGAAGTGGCAAGATGATTGCATTTAAAGAAATTTAAAAAAAAAAAAATAGGCTGCTCATTTTTTTTTCTCTACACACTTTTGTTCAAAAGAAAATTTTCTTCATCCAAAAATCCTGGAAAAAAAATTTCAAAACAGAAAAACAAAGCCTCTAAAGCATTTTTACAATCTGCATCCAAGTCAATCATCAACAATATTTCATTCTCAATCAAACCTGTAGCTGTAACCGGTAAAAAAAAATTCAACCTGAGTTTTAAAGAAAGTGGAATTTGAAGCAAGATCAGGCCTGCATGCAAAATCTAAGCAACAAACAACATTAAGTTTTAAAATCAAAAACAAGAAGCTAGGGGCAATTCAGTTTAAAGTTTTCTAAGGGAAAGGACATTTCCAGCAGCTTCAAATTTGAAGCTCTGTTCTTCATCATCTTTTAAGGTGAGTAACCCTTTTCAAAGCTGTTTGATTTGGATTTAATTTTATGGCATGTGAAAGTATTGGCTTATATGGAAGTGTTTCATCCTGAAAATTTCCTGGGAATTTAGATGTAGGTGCGATGAGAATGGCAGAGGTGGTTGAGGTCGGAGTCGCCAGAGCAAGGGAATTTTCCGATTGGTATAAGTCCATCAAATTGCTCGATTTTGATTTGTAAGGGGATATTTGATTCTAGGTCCTCGAGAATGCTTGTTGAGGTAATTGTGATCATCAAGAATCACCGCCATGACCTTCAGGGGTCGGAGACGGTGGTTGACGTGCACCACGTGC
Organism: Allium cepa; assembly: GCA_030765085.1. Taxonomy (NCBI): domain Eukaryota; kingdom Viridiplantae; phylum Streptophyta; class Magnoliopsida; order Asparagales; family Amaryllidaceae; genus Allium; species Allium cepa. The sequence continues at coordinate 700,066,670 of CM060929.1, read as the reverse complement.
ATGTTGTTCTGGGCCGCTTAAAGCTTGAGGAAATGGCGATTTGTTTTCGTGTCGTGCTCGAATTTTTCTGATATCGTCTCGAAGAAGGAATTGAACGTGAGTGCACTGTGTTTTGTTCGGAAAGAATACGAGTTTGACTCGAGAAGCTAGGGTGTTGCTAGCTGTTCAGGTTCTCAAGTATTTGAGTATGAACACTTGAAGTTTCTGAGTTAAGATATTTTGTTTCAAGGCAATGTTTTTAAGTTTTAAAAGAAAAATAAAAAAAAATCAGGTTATAAATATAATTAAAGTAGATCATTTTTAGGATGTGATAATCAAATTTTGAAATAACTATATGATAAATGAATTTAAACGATCTGTGGAAGATTTCAAGGATTTTAAAGGTTAAAATTTCGATGCTAGAATTTCTTTGTTGTTTATAAGTGTTATTTGTAAATATGGTTTAATGATAATTAAGCAAGCAATTATGATAAGGGATTTGACTTTAAGTTCTTAAGATTTTGATCTATAGAATTAAGTAAGTTTAATGAATTTACTTAAGAATAGTTACTTTATGTAAATGGTTTGTTATTAAGTAAAAGAGTAATCAGGATAAAGGATTTTCTTAATAAATTAAGGGGTTTTCAAGGATTTCGATATGATGTCCCGGAAAATTTAAGCAATATTTATTTTATAATTTCCATTAATAATTACTTTAAAATGTGTAATATCGATTTAATAATCTAATTTAAGAGGATTTATCCGTAATAATTGTTGAATTTGATAAATGTTATCTTTTCAAAATCTATAATGATAATAATTTAATTCGGAAATTTTATTTTTTTTAAAGTTAAAAATATTTAAATAATAAAATTTATCTTTCTAAGCTGATTAAGAAGATTTTCTATTTATAACGTATATATATGTGTATACATTGTAAATAGGGAGTTTAATTTTAATTTAAATTAAAATCAAATGTTTTCAAATTTATATTTATGTATGTAAATATATGTATATTGTGAAATTGGAAAACTTGATTGGATTTAATATAGAAACTTTTCAATAGCTTATTTTAAAATATATCAATGAACTAAGCATAATTTGTCTTTACTACTAATAATAAGAATTCTCTCAACATGATTCAACCGTGTCTTTTTGAAATACCAAAAATGCCCTTTACTTTACAATTTTGCTTGCGTCTTCTTTCTCATCATGTCCACTTCTACTCGCGTACGTTTCATTCCACTTCCTTGCTGACCCTAATTGCGAAGGTGATTCAATGCTCATCCTGCTCAGAAATTATCTACACCTCTTATTACTAAATCGATCGACGTTGTTGCTATTACCAATCACTTCCCTAATCCTTAATCCCTAATCCCTAATTCCCTACTCTGAATAATGCTGCGTATGGATATTTTTTCATCAATCGACAGCCATTGTCATCAGCGAATGTTGTTGTCGTCAATTTATCCTACATCGCTTTTCGGTTTTAGGTATGGTAGACTTAACCCTAATTTCATCGATACATATATTTATGAATTTAAGCGCAATTACCAATCGATGTTCACTTCTACAACTTAATGCATATATGTTTATTATGTGCCTTACTCTAGAATTATGTAGTTAATGTTTATAAGTTATGCAGATTTGGAAAGCGGACATGTTGTGTTTACGAATACAATGACATCAGTCTAATTTACACAAATTTGACTGTATCACGACCTCAAATCATGTTCGATCAGCAATTGTGGTATCCAAAAATTTGATTTTTTTTCAAAGATTATAACCATTAAACTCCTAGAGCAATTTCAGCCTTCAATGACAGCGTAAGTTAATTTACTACTAATAATCCCTAATCCCTAGGGATTTTCTTCTCAAGCTGGCCATATATTTATGTTGAAGAGATTATATTTTATCCTAAATATTTTTGTTGAATTTTTTTTTAAAATAGTTTCAACTGTTAAGTGGCCAACTAAGATTAGCATTATAGTTTTTTATGAGTTATGTTCAGTAAGACATGAAAAAAAGGTTCGTCTACATAACTGCAAGTACATATACATATATATGACTACAAATCCCTATATTGTATATAATTTACTTTTAAATATAATATAATAATTAAATTATTGTTTTAATATTATGTGTGAGTGTTTACACATGAATGTCTTTTCAAATCCAAATTAAGTTTCATCGTTGATTATTTTATTCTCTTCAGGTTCCTTTTTTATTTACTATTCATATGTATAAATATAAGAAAAAAATAACTTGCTTTTAACTAAAAATATGAATCCAAAATTTATTTTACATCTAATATTTTCGTCCAAATCATCAATAAAATTCAAATGAAAAAGATCATATTTTAGTCAAATTCTTTTAATGCAATGACAATGATTTACTACAATGAAAAAATATACCATAATGGTGAAATTGATAGTCAACGAAACTTTTGATAGGATATATAAAAATGATTATTTACCTTTGTTAATTTTATACTAACATGAAAATTAGTTAGCGTGGGAAACATCAGAATGTTGTTCACATTATCTTTCACTCTATCACTAAGCAAAAATTAATATTGTGATTTTTGTACAAGAACAGTAAACAGCTAAATTTTCTATAGCAACTCTGAAAAAGGCAGCTGAAGCGATATGGTAAGTAATTTATTATAATCCGAATCCATGCCTATTTAAAGTTAATATGGATGTGTTACAGGATATAAATAGAATTGTCATTTGTTACCTTTGACTCAGCATGCCCTATAAGGTATTTATCAATTATCCATATTGGAGAATTTCTTTCCAGATCTTTTAAAATTATGGTAAGATTAATCTATCTATTAGAAAATTAATTGTTATAGTAATAAATATCCAATGTTGATTGCTTCAGTAAAAAATTTATATGGCATGTTTAAGTGATTTAAATTATGCAACTGCATACAATGATAGAAAAATTAGGAAATCATAATAGAATTTTCTTTTTCTTTTTTGAAAAAAAATACCTTAGTGATTGAATTGAAACTTTTGGTTGGTTATATCAAAATAATTATTTGCCTTTGCTAATTTCTCGTATATCACTATCATACTATGTATGCTAAAAAATATAAAGCAACCAAAAATTATGATATTATTATTGTTATATTTTAATTACCTATGATTATATGTGATGTTGACATTTTAATTGTACTCTAATTAAAGTTTTGCATATAGTTTTTTGTTTAATGATCTAGATTTGTATTAAAGGACTATAAAATTTTGCAAACTTTAGTGCAACTGATATATGGTGTATGAAATTACTATGACGATGAATTGCTAATATTTGTTTCTATTACATTTATTGGTCTAATGATCAATCGGCAATAAATAAACAGTATTGGGTAGTCCCTTGCTTAATATATGGTTTCTCCTACATAACGAGGTTGCAATATCATTAATTTACGTGTATTACATTATTATATGACTCTAATAGGCATGAAAATTATTCATTATTCATTACATATATTACTTTGTTGTTTGTGGGAGTGGAATGTAAGTATCGATTGCTATGATATTATACTTGACTAAGTGATAAAGTAGGCTAAGGTATCACTTACAAACCTATTGTTTGACTTAGAATATACCTTTTTCTCTGTTCATACATTGATTATACTAATGACAACAAACCTTCACTACCTAACCGATATTCACTTTCAATTTTTAATAGTTATATTTTATATTCAACTTCATATTTAATTATAATTTTAGATAAATGATTTGTTTGTTCAAAGGTATCGGTTGTTTTGTGCAAGTACCTATCTCAATTGTCCTTTCAATTGGCATTTTTCGATTAACGACTGCACTTCTTTATATTTTTCTACCTCTCCTTAATCTTTTGACTTAGTTTGGTCATAAAAAAACCTTATACAACCACAAGAATTACCAAGTTTTACAGTCCTGTAATTGTTGATTCGATTTTATTCATAATGCATTCAAATATGTATTGCTAAGTAACCTTCTTAGAAAACTACTTGATTTATTTTTACAACCTGCTATTTATTACTTACTATTTTTATATGTTATTATACAAGTACTAAACATATACATATACATATATATATATATATATATATATATATATATATATATATAGATATATAATTCTCTATCAACTTAGTGGTGGAAGAAGTTGAGCAAATGGGTGTTGGATATTGACTTTAAGGTCCTAATTTTAGTTGGTTTTTTCCGCTAAATATTCAGTGTGAGTAATTCTGATGATTTTTGAACTATTAGTATTTCCTATTTTTTTTTAAATATATCTGTAATAATGCTTATAGCCTTCTAGAGGTTACGTAACAAAGTAGAGCCTCTGTAAATTTGAAACATAACTAATAAGACCAATTAGCATGCTAATTAATTGCTGCAATTAATGGTAAAAGTAATCAATTAAGGAACGTAGTAATTATATAAAATATTGTAGATTTGCAAAATTGATGCAATAATTAAGCACTTATCTTCGCCATTACTGTAAAATATATTGTTTTCATGCAGTTCATAAAAGATTATGACAACAACCTCTTTTGCATGATCCTTATTTATTTATCATTTTATAAGTATGGCTTGATGCAAATACGAAGATAATGTTCATTTTTTTTTTACCTCATTTTTTGCAGTTCAGTTCAATTAGCACATAACAGCAGAGTCTGGTATCGTTTTCTTTTCACTTAAGGTTAAGTGATAGTACGAATTTTCACAAGCCCATAGTTCACTATTTTGGTCAACTTCTTCGCACTTAGATTAAAATTCTAGATTAGGACATGGGCAATCCTTTGTTCTTTCTCTTTTTAAAATAATCCAATTCAGTGGATAATATTTGCATTGTTGATGATTTGATATGCAATTGAGTTGTAGTAAAAAAAATTTCTAAATCTAATGGTATAAATACGTAGTCATGCTAATATCGTGCATGCCTGCTGATTTGATTTTAATGTATAAATGCCAATCGTTTAATAGTGTGCTAAGGGATAGTTATATGTTTCATAACCAACAAAGTTTGTAACTATATTCTAATTACCAGGTTATCTTCTTGAAAAATTCTATCATGAGCAGCTGTATAAAGCCATTGCCAAGCAAGAAACAAGGATCAGAATTTATTGTTCTCCTTCACAGTTTTGAAAAGGGAAGCCATGTTTATTGCTATAATTAATGTAAACATATGAACATAATTATGCTTGGACAACAATGACACGAACTTTTCTTGGTCTAAATTGTAACTAGCTATCATATATGTGATGCCTAATTACAGAAGCAGCCATGGTGCCTAATAATATAGAAGCAGCCGTGATGCCTAATAATATAGCTGTCTATTAAGAGAGATGCCAAAAGTTTCGAGGGGTTGAAGTTTTCTATGCCTTTGCATAGTTTCTTCTTCATCATCACCAAGTTTTATCAAAAAATAAATAGGGTTTCAGTTTGTACTCAGCTTGATGGTATTCATTTTAGTTATATTTGCAAACTAACAGTTACTTGATCCTTTTGTTATGCGTTAATCTAATAAAAATTATTTTCTTGAGTTCCATTTTTTATCTATTTCCCAGTTTTGTCACTTATATGTTATTAAATTTTACTGCTGAAATCCATAAAGCATTACATAGTTCTCATATCCTCACTTATATGTTATTAAATTTTACTGCTGAAATCCATAAAGCATTACATAGTTCTCATATCTCTATGTGCATCCAAACCTACAAAAAATGAAAAAAAAAAGAAATGCAGAAATTTGCATAACTTGCCTAGCCAGCTTCATATAACTGCACGTCTGCACCAGATATGGTCCTTTGGATGAAGATCTAATGTCTTCAACCTTCCGCTGGGCTACGAGTAATGAAAAATATTCATTTTCTTCGTACTATATTTAATATACATGACCTACAATTTTCAAAACTAAGTTATTAGGGTGTGTTTTCTGGTTATTGAAACGTGTTAGTCAGGGGTAAGGGTTGAGTCTGGGTGACTAAATTATTCTACACCGAAAGTTTACTCAAGCACAAAAGGAAGTGGGTCGGCCGTACCATTTTTTGGACAAATAATGCATAAAATGGATGACTTGGTCAAAACTGCAAATGTAGTTGTTTGTTAATATATCAAAATATTATTAAAGCAAGTCGTGTTTTGTCCAGTATATCATGTTGAATTTAGCTTATAAATGTATATGAATACATTTTTGTTTTATGCATCAGATATATATCTTCTTTAGTTTGCATCTAGAATTTGCTACATAGTCAGTGGTCAAGTAAGTTAGACTGATTACATAGGTTTGAGTTACAGTGTCACTGATTGCAGGTTCCCTTAGGCAAGTTTTATACCTCATATTTTGAGGAAAGAGAAGTGTTTGAGAAGTAAAGTTTAGAGTGTCAGTTAATTAGATATTAATTAACTGTCAGTTAATAAACTAATTGTTTTCAAATCACTTGGACCTTCAAATAAAACTTCTATTTAAGGTTGCTTACTAATGAAAACAGTGAAATGAGTGTTCAGTTGGAAGTTCATTTTTTCATTCTTTTGTTTTGGATTTAAATTGTTTTATGTAGTTTCAGTAGATTTTATATTCTTTCACTGTCTCATTTTGCAATGTGTTGCATATCTGATAATTGATATTAATAATTTCGTTTTTGCATTCAAATAAACATTGTGTGAATTATGAGCATAAGGTGGTCTACAGGTAGGAAACAACATCATAATATTATGAAAAATAATAGGCCATCATCAAACAAATAAAACCTTCTACAAACATTTCTTAGGGAATGATAGTACGCATAAAGCATTATATATGAGTGCGTTTGTGTGTGCGTGTGTTCGTTAATGAGCATTTTCAAGTTCACATACACATGTTTGGTATTCTGTAGATGGAATGTTGGATTATTTGATTTTATACACACATTTGGTATTTTGTAGGTCAATTATTTACGAAGACATTTTATTTTCATTTACAAAATTTGATCAATTATTTATAAAAGATTGATTAATTCTATCATGGACGTGTGCTAAAAACAAGCAGCTATTGTATCGTATACCTAATTTATGAATTTTTCAAGCAATTCAATTTTTAACAATGCATTTGTTGTCTGTTTTCAATGTTATGTGTATAACATCTTAACGAATTTAATGAAACATGAAGGTTAAAAATGAGCCTAATGGTTGCCTTAACTTTAGCAAGAAGCTTTATGCACTAGGCTGTGACAAGTAAAAAATCAACCATATTAATAGGAATGGAGATAAGGATAGCAGTTTTTGTTTATTTTACTCTTGGTGTAATGAGTGTTTTTACAACTTTGACCTAAAGTTTTATTCATATTTACATACATGTTTGAAGCACAGAGGAAATTATGATAATTAAATTGCATACTACATCTTGCATGCATGTAATCTTTGGCTGTTATATTTAGGCTTACCATAAAATGTTTGGTCATAATTTTAGCTTTCTTAATAGATATATTTGGCATAATTTTAGCTTTGTTGATAAATCTCTTGCAATAATTTTTGCATTGTCAATAGATGCTATAAAAATTTGAATATCCCAACAATTTTGACTTAAATTTAAACTTGCATAAAGTTTTCAAACAGCGTGTTTCTTCACCACAAATCAAATTTTATATACCATATATCGTTATATGCTAATATGGAATTTCTGATTGAGTTCAAACAAACAAACAATTGGACATAGTGACACTAAATCTATACTCATTAATAATGTATGTTATAATTAATTTATATCCATAAAAATATTAAATTCAATATTTTTTTCAGTTTAATGAAATACCATTGTACTTTTTTGTTGAGCCAAACATTTTAGAAATCTTTGAAGAATCAGTACCTAAGCTCACTTTCCAATTGTTTACACACATATATTTATTTTTTCTTTCTTAATTTATCGAATTCATGCTCTTCTTTTTATGGATCGGTTGGACTTGAGTAAATTTTGTAGTAATAATTTATACTACAGAGTGCCAACTGTCAAAATACATTGTGGCACATTTTATGTTCATATATGTGAATATGATGACTTTTATGGATGGTTCTCTCTGTGGTAGTATGTTTATTTCAATGTGATTTTGAGATAGGTGATTTTCTTTTTGTTTATGGGTTTCTTATACTCAATGGGAGTACATAGGCTATTGGATTTGGTCTTATTCTTAGAGGTGCACTGTTAGCTCTTACTGTTGCAAGCTTAAGAAAATGGGAAGCAAGAATCTTTTGTAAGCTATTTATAATATGTTGATTCGGTCATGTTAATGATTTCATCCTTTAATTAACTATACATCTTTTATCTTATAATAAATTCTGGAAATTTAGGATTGATGGGTATTGCATGATTCAATTTGAGAATTCATGGATGGAAGAAGATGCTTATAGAGTCTTTGCGAAGGGCTCTCTTGATAGGAAGATCTATTTTGAGCTTTGCAGGTGGAAATGGAAGATACTGACAAAGTGGCTATGGTTTTTTCAATATTTATTTTAGTTTCATTATGTTCAAGTTCATCATTTTCAAACGCTATCTTATTTTCATTAATGTTACTGTTCAACAAGTTTTGGTTGCTGTTAGATTTTTCACTAAATTTGATAGTTCTGTATAGAACTTTAGTTTAATTTATATGACTTTGTAGACATCTATATCTCTTGGTTTCCTATTTCCACTTAATTTAATAACATGTACATACCATTAAAGTCTTCCTTTTTGGATGATTACCTCAAGTTCTATTAGACTGATTTCGTACAAAACTATAAAATATGGGGATTTTATATTTAAGGACGTATTCCAAATGGCCTGAATCTATTCTAACATTTGTATTCCGAATTTAAGGACGTATTCCGATTTCTTTTATAGGATTTTGAAGGTATTTTTTATTTTTAAGCATTTCTTTTATATATCACGGTTATTAAGGTAATCAGAGATCATAGAGATGACTTAAAAGGATGATATAAATGCAATCTATAGTAGGAAAATCATATTCTTTTTAGGTATCAAATCAACCTTTGTTTTTGCTACTGAATGGCTTGAACCTATCCTAACATTTGTATTACTGTGCAGGGCATGCTTTGCCTTTGTGATGAACTCCTACTTGGAATATGATATGCACTTATGATATCAACTAATGAACCCTATTATTTTATTCCTCATTTTAAAGTCATATAAAGGTTGGGCTGTTCATTATCTAATGTCTGTGTTATTTAATGACCAAATTTTCTCAATATTCAACTGTAATGAAGAAACTACTGTTTTGTTCGAGTTTTTTTACAAGCGTTCAGCTCTTGATTGCTTTGCGAAATCGGTTGCATCATCTACAGATACTGTTTATGTCTGGATTCATTCATCCATGAATCGATTGCCAGTGGAAATAACAGCTTGGCTGATAGACTTTCATTAAAAGTAATAGTGAAATAGCATTCCAAATATAACCTCTTACATTTCATATAGAAACAACATTCAAATAGGGGGATATCACATGTTATTTTCTAAGTACAACTGTTAGTCACCATGGAGAACTATAGTGTGCATGCATAAGATGAAGTATCCGAGTGTACCATATTGCCCGTAATTTAGGTGGAAGTTCATTGGTCGAAGTTGTCTAATTCTGAGTTGGTATGAAGAAGTTATTGTAGTCTGAGCAAACAAATAGTGGCTTCTGCCCTAGGCGGGGTTCAAATATGAGGATGTGATAGCCTGTTATTTTCTAAGTACAACTGTCAGTCCCCATGGAGAACAACAATGTGCGTTCAAAAGGTCAAGTATTCGAGTGTTTTATATTATCTATAATTTAGATGAGAGTTAATCGGTCGAAGCCTCGTCGGATTCCGAATTGGCATGAAGAAGTTATAGCGGTCTGAACAAAAAAATTACGGCTTCTGCACTAGACGGAGTTTAAATATGGGGATGTGGTAGCATGTTATTTTCTAAGTAAACTGTCAGTCCCATTGGTGAACTATAGTGTGCGTTCAGAAGATAAAGTATCCGAGTGTACCATATTGTCCGTAATTTAGGTGGGAGTTCATCGGCCAAAGTTTCGTTCGATTCCAAGTTAGTATGAATAAGTTATTGCAGTATGAACAAAAAATAGCTGCTTCTACCCTAGACGGAGTTCAAATACAAGGATGTAATAGGTTATTTTTTAAGTACAACTATTAGTCACCATGGAGAACTACGATATACGTTTACTAGATGAAGCATTAGAGTGTTGCTTATTGTCTATAATTTAGATATTGGTCGAAGCTTCGCCTGATTTCGGTTAGTATAAAGAAGTTATTGCAGTCTGAACAAAAAAAATAGCTGCTTCTACCTAGACGGGGTCAAATATGGGGATGCTACTATCAATTCTACTTCCACATACAACTAAAAATGCATATACGTTGTGATTAAATGCAGGCCCACCTGGGCGTGCATATATACTCGTAATTAATAAAAATAAATTGTATATGGAAAACATTAAAGGCTATTTGAAATAAACATGAGAACATGTTAAAATAGATAAGGAGTTAATTTAATAATTCAACACTTGTAAAATATAATTAAAATTTTATAAGGAGATAAACACAAAATATCTTGTTTCTTACATTTGTTAAGCATTTAAGCCATGCAAATTACACTTGGAATCATTCTAATAACTTAAAGTAACAAGTGGCATTTATTTGGTTATTTTTTTGAAAACATTTCAAAATAAATGTAATAAGTGAAAAATTGGCAAAATTATTTTGTGTTCAAATTTTTATTCTTCCATCTCTTCTAAAAAAACAAAACCGAAAATCAGATTTTTCTAAGAAAATTTAAACCAGATTTTAAAAAGAGAGATTCAAAGCCAAGTTCAAAATCAAAATCTGCGAAACAAATTCTATTGCAAATCTGGATTCAAAAATCTATAACGCAAGGTCTATAAGCAACATCTCTGCAAGGTCTCTGGATCTACAACAAGTAATTTCAACTAATAAGACAACAAATTCAACTTCAGGATTAAACTCCAACAACAGTAAATTCAACAGAGAATCCAATTCAAAAACTGAAGATCAGATTTAGTTGTTCCAGGATGAACAATCCTCTCTGCTTCAATATTGGTGAGTAAACAAAAACCTTTAGAATTTTAAATAAGGTTGTAAGTTTAGATGCATAATTATAGCAGTGAGGTTTACATAAGTACTGGAATATGAATGTATGAATATGTTATCCCATTTTTGGTCAAAACTGGAATATCAATGTTGTGTGCATTTCCACCACGACCGCACCAAGAAGAAGCAGCCAGCAAGCGTATATAAGTCTGGGATTCCACTCATGATTCAAGCATAAAAGTCCATTCGGTATCAAAGGTTTAAAGTTTCATTCGGCAATGTAGAGAGAAGTATCATTCGGCATTCAAGATGTCTTGGTTCATCCGGCATTCCCAATACAAGAGCACATTCGGCACTCCCAAATATAGAAGCTCATTCGGCATTCCCAACTCCACTTCCCTTCCTAGCCGAACCAACCACACTTCCATGTACTACCGAACGAGCTCCACCGAATCACCTCCACCGGACCAAGCTCCACCGGTCCAAAACCACACCGAACCAACCCACACCGAACCAGACTCCACTCAACCTACCACCGGACCAACACTCCACTCAACCTACCACCGGACCAACACTCCACTCAACCTACCACCGGACCAACCTACCACCGGTCCAACCATCCCAGCTACGACCGAACCAAGCTCCGCCGAACCAGATGTGCCAGGCTAGATTGCTTCGGCCCAGGTCCACCAGCAGCTATATACAACCAAGACCTCTACCCCCAGCCTCACTCTATAAATAGAGGGGCAGGGGTACAACAATGGCAGACAAGTTTGAGAGCTCAAGCACGGAAGGAACTTTCAAACAACTTTCATATACTTGGATACAAAGCTTTGTACTTGTAATCTGAAGAGAAAAGGATAATAACATATAAAGTGGACGTAGGCACGTTCTGGCCGAACCACTATAAATTTGTGTGTCTTTTGCAGTTTAGTCCCTGCTTTTTACATATTTTCATAAATCACCCAAATCGCTAAGAACAACATATAATCAATTAAATCATACGACTTTGGGGTGTTTGCCCATTTTTTGCGCAAACATTTTGGTGCTTTCACTGAGAACTGAACTCAGGGACCTACCGCTTGGAAGTTGAATTTGAGAGTTTAGAGATTCAGATTGGAAGAGTCATGGCGAGACAATCAAGCAGAAGGCCAAGGCCAGAGCAGAGTCAACAGGAAGGGAGTCAAGAGGCTGCCTCAGGAGCAAACCAAGCTTTAGCCTTCATCACCAGGGATGAGATGGAGGCTATGATGAGAAGACAAGAAGAGATGATCCAGAACTTGCTTCAGCAAATTGGGCAACTTGGAGCACAAAACCAAGGAGCAACTGGAGTTCAGAACGGAGCATGACCATCTGGCGTAGCACCAGAGCTAGGGGGCACTCACGCAGAGCATGTTGATCCGACCCAGGAAGAGAGATGGGGGCATCCGAGCAACCTGGTGGCAATAGAGGAGTGAACGCTCAGTCAAGGGGGCAGATCCCAGAGTTCTCTCGTGAACTCGGGGGGCAGGTTGAAAGTGATGAACGAAGATTGCATCTCGGAGACGATGACAGATTGGCGGAGATGGTTAGAAGAGCTATGAGAGGCGGTTTGGTAAACAAAGACTTGGAAGATGTAAACAGGAGTCCTTTTTCTTCTTCAATTAGGATGGCTAGGAACCCACCAGAATTCAAGCTACCATCAATAGAGATGTACGATGGGAGGACAGACCTTGCGGTCCATCTTACTAAGTATATGAGGCACATGGAAGTGCTGGGGGCATCACAGGAGATCATGGCCCGGTGCTTTCCACTGTATTTGACGGACATTGCAGCATTATGGCTTAGGCAACTGGAGAGCGGCTCCATAGGAACGTGGGTAGATTTAACTGAGAGATTCATGAGGCAATTCAGGGTTCATATTGCGAGACCCAAGAATGTGATGACTTTGGCAACCTTGAAGCAGAAAACTGGAGAGACTTTGAGGAGCTTTCTAACGCGATTTAATGCAACGGCAGCATCAGTGGATCGACCAGATCCATCTATGGTCATGATGGCGGCTGTATCTGGAATAGCTGATAGTACAGAGTTCAAGAATTCATTAACCAAGGACCCGCCTATGAATCTGGGAGAGTTCTATCATGAGGCTGAAAAGTTTCTGCGTTTGGAAGATGCTAGTGCAGAAAGAGAGGAAGAAGATGACGTTTACTCAATCAAGAGCGGAAACCCACTTGGAAAGGGTGCGGAGACTAGCAAAGGAAAGAGAAAGGCTGAGGATAATGATGACAGGTCAAAGAGGCAACGAAGGGAGCCGCGATTCACCACTCACACTGAGCTGAATGAGAGTCTGGAACGAATTTATCAGGATACCAAGGAGCAGGTTCCGTATCGTAGACCAATGCGAAGGGATCCAACCTCTGACGAAAGAAAATCAGATAAGTTTTGTGTATTCCATGAATTAAACGGTCATAACACTAATGTTTGTAGGCATTTGAAGGATGAGGTGGAAGGGCATATCAGGAACGGTATGCTCCTTCAGTACGTGAGGAGGCGAACTCCAGCAGTGGAGCCAGAGCGACCACCGTCTACATCGGCTAGAGGTGACCCTGGATCGGGGCACCGTTTGATTATCCATTGATTGCTTGATTAAAATAACGATGAACAAGTTGTAAACCTCTCGCTAACACGGTTAAATCATTTACACATGTGAGCGATCGCGCACGATCCATAGGCATGCTCTGAATGACTACCAGCCGCGTTATAGTAAGAGCTCACGCTTTGACATCTTCATTCTTCTTTTTGCTTTGATTTTGATATGAACATTTAAATTCTTCCCGTTTGGACATTTCTGTTGTAAGATTCATATGATTATCGCTTTAACATTTACAATTCTATGGAAAATTTTACTTGTATGCCCGTGGATCGTGAACGGTCCACGAGCACCTCTTGCATGGCAGCGAACTGCCGAAGTCTTTGATTTGGAAACTCCCCCAAACAATAACTCCGGCACTGATATTATTAAGTCCCCCCCGGGCACACTCATTCGCCTCGAACGGCACCCGACCTCGAACGGTCACAACTCGTCTCGAACGGCACCCGACCTCGAACGGTCACAATTCGCCTCGAACGGCACCCGACTTCGAACAGTCACAATTCGCCTCGAACGGCACCCGACCTCGAACGGTTACAATTCGCCTCGAACGGCACCCGACTTCGAATAGTCACAAACTCGCCTCGAACGGCACAACTCATCTCGCCACAAATGGCTCGATCGTGAAAGGTCGCCATTTGAGGTCCACCCCCTGACCGCCAACAGTCGCACCTTACCACGAATGGCTCGATCTCGAACGATCATCATCCGAAGTAAGGCGCTTGACCGCGAACGGTTCCATTTCATCTTTTGCCGCGAACGGCACCGGCCATGAACGGTCACATTTCACCTCAAGTGGCTTGATCGCGAACGGTCGCCATTTGAGGTCCGCCCTCTGACCGGGCTCGGTCGCACTTTACCTCGAATGGCTCGATCCCGAACGGTCGTCATTTGAAGTAAAGCGCTTGACCGTGAACGATCACATTCCACCGCAAATGACTCGATCTCGAACGATCGTCGCATGGATTTAGACGCTTGACCGCGAACGGTCGCACTTCACCTCAAATGACTCGATCGCGAACGGTCGTCATTTGAAGTTAGGCGCTTGACTATGAACGGCCGCGCTTCATCCCAAATAGCTCGATCCCGAACGGTCGTCATTTGGGGCCATATAAAATATCAAGCTCTTTACAGGTTGTCAACAGGATATGAACATCCAGCTCATGGCATTACAAAACACACCTTCCTACCACAAGGACATCAACAGGATATGAACATCCGGCTCATGGCACTACAAAACATGCCTTCCTACCGCAAGGCATGTTTTGGGGGGCAAAGTGTTATCCCATTTTTGGTTAAAACTGGAATATCAATGTTGTGTGCATTTCCACCACGACTGCACTAAGAAGAAGCAGCCAGCAAGCGTATATAAGTCTGGGATTTCACTCATGATTCAAGCATAAAAGTCCATTCGGTATCAAAGGTTTAAAGTTTCATTCGGCAATGTAGAGCGAAGTCTCATTCGGCATTCAAGATGCCTTGGTTCATCCGGCATTCCCAATACAAGAGCACATTCGGCACTCCCAAATATAGAAGCTCATTCGGCATTCCCAACTCCACTTCCCTTCCTAGCCGAACCAACCACACTTCCATGTACTACCGAACGAGCTCCACCGAATCACCTCCACCGGACCAAGCTCCACCGGTCCAAAACCACACCGAACCAACCCACACCGAACCAGACTCCACTCAACCTACCACCGGACCAACACTCCACTCAACCTACCACCGGACCAACCTACCACCGGTCCAACCATCCCAGCTACGACCG
The DNA here is from genome assembly GCA_030765085.1 of Allium cepa. NCBI lineage: Eukaryota > Viridiplantae > Streptophyta > Magnoliopsida > Asparagales > Amaryllidaceae > Allium > Allium cepa. The sequence continues at coordinate 700,051,225 of CM060929.1, read as the reverse complement.
AACCAAGCTCCGCCGAACCAGATGTGCCAGGCTAGATTGCTTCGGCCCAGGTCCACCAGCAGCTATATACAACCAAGACCTCTACCCCCAGCCTCACTCTATAAATAGAGGGGCAGGGGTAAAACAATGGCAGACAAGTTTGAGAGCTCAAGCACGGAAGGAACTTTCAAACAACTTTCATATACTTGGATACAAAGCTTTGTACTTGTAATCTGAAGAGAAAAGGAGAATAACATATAAAGTGGACGTAGGCACGTTCTGGCTGAACCACTATAAATCTGTGTGTCTTTTACAGTTTAGTCCCTGCTTTTTACATATTTGCATAAAACACCCAAATCGCTAAGAACAACATATAATCAATTAAATCGTACGACTTTGGGGTGTTTGCCCATTTTTTGCGCAAACAGAATATACTTATGATTGTTGTGTAATGCCTGTGCATGTTTAAGTATAGACCTGTTCTGTAAATTTCAGGCACAAAATCCTTAAAGATTTATATTTTTCCCAAACATTCAAATTTAAGCTATGCTTTTTATATAAAGTATGATCATTTCAAAGTACTGTAAACTCTATAGAATACATTTTAGGGTGTTTTAACTTAGGAATTAATTCCAGAATATGAAATGTCGGTGAAAATCGATTATAATTTAAAAACCAATATTTATAATTTTGTAATTTGTTCCCATAAACAGATCAGCATTATGAAAAGACGATTTTTAATACAAATTTCATGATTTTTAATATTGAATATGTTGAGAATTTTGGAATTTGTCGATTTCGCAAATTTTGTCAATTACCGATGATCCGTATGATGTTGATGGTCGTGTATTGGACTGGAGATGACTCGTGTGTCATAGATGTTGGGAAAATTGGTGAGGGAGATTCTAGATGATCGAGGTGGAGGGATGAGGCACATTTAGGGTTTGGAATCGTGTTCTGGTCGAACCGTTTCATTGGGAATTGTGACATCAATAGGAAACTGGACTCGATCGGACATTGGGATATCGAAGTGATGAGTCGAGACGAAGGATTGGCCGGAATTTTGTTACCACCGGTGGTCTGCGGTGGCAGTATGAGTGGATTTTGTGGTTCTGTTTTTTTCTGATGGGTGCGAGATCGCTCGATTTGAATTTCAGAGTGGATCGAAGGTTTTGGATGGTGGAACACTTGGAGCAGGTCATAGTCGACTTGCGAGTACACTCGGCGATGACCAGAGATGGTCGGCATGGTTGTGCATGTGCACGGTGCACATACATTTTTGTGGTCATTTGTTTAAGTGATGAAGAAACAGGAAGGTGTGTTTCGATTTGCAATTGATCATTGGTGAGTGGAGCTTTAATTTGATTCTTGGAATAGCTGGAAGATGGTGGATTGAGTGGACTTGAGAAGGATGCCTGGTGGAAGGGAGGGGTTAGAAGAAGAAGGAGCATTATATTTTGTTCGTGTTTGATGTTTGGGATTTCGGGTTTGTTCCGATATATGCAAGTTTGGGACTTCGGTCCATTTTGTTTCGTTTGGCCTGAGCATAGTTAAGTGCTGGTTGTTTTGTCGGGTCATGGGATTCGTCCCAATAAGCTTTGTTTTAATTGAAAGCTGGATTTTGTTAATAAAAGAAATTTTGGATTGTATTGATTTTAATTTTTAAATTTAAAATGGAATTTGAAAGTAAATTGATTTATTTAAGATTTAAGTTAATTAATTAAAGAAATCAATTACTCAAGGTAATTAGTTAAAATTAATGTGATTATTTAAGTTGATTAATTGGTTTAATCAATTTAAATAATCATTGGTTGTGGGGTTAAATAAAATTACTTAGTGTAATTTATAAGTACTAATTATTTAGTAAAGTAATTAGTGAATAATTACATGATGTAATTAATTGGAGATTTGAAAGTAATTTTGTGTTCGAATTTTGACCCACATCAATTTACTTTCCAAAGTTTTAACGAGCATATTGTTTTTTTATGATTTGTTTATTCAGTCATAGGAATTTGAAGAAAAGAATAAAACTTGATTTATTAACGTGACTAATTAACTAAGGTAATTAAGAGTTAATTACTTATTATAATTAAAGAATAATTAATCAAGGGTGATTGATTAGATATAGAAGATTATTAGATAATTAATCAATTTGTTTGTAATTAATTATTGTTAAGTGGGCAAGATTTAAAGGTGATTAAAGTAATTAATTTAATTTATATAAATTAATTAGAAATGGTGTGATTAACTAATCTTGTTTCTGAATGATTGAATGACGTTAAATGCCTTGAATTGGATGATATCTCTGATAAGAAATGACTTGTGATATGATATTTCGGTGGACATTAAAAATGTAGATATCTATCAATGATGAGTTACTATGTAAAAGTGACATCCTGTATTTGGAAATGGAATTATATTTCACTTGATTAAATTGAGTTAGGATGGCATTGGATTCGAAGAGACCGGGGTCGGGTATTAGCAAATGCCCGAAACCACTTCGATTCTTTATAAATTGATATGTGAAATCAATAAGCTGGAATGGAATGATTTAAGTAAATTGGACCATTTAATATAAGTTTTGGTACTTAGATGTTGAAGTGTGAAACTAGAGATGTCTATAGCAAATTGTGAATTTGTAAACTGATACAAGATGCCCGGGTTTTTAATAAATTTAGGCTTTGGTATTTCATGTTAGATGGGTTTACTCACGCTGGTTTCCAGCCTGACCCGGGTGTTACTTTGATGTAATGCTCGGGTTAGACCAAGTATTACAGATTTTCAGGTAAGGTCGTTTCGGAGCTCAGGAGGCGAGCTGGATCGCAGGATCATATGGAGTGTTTCAGCTTTGTTATATAGTTGTATATCTAGGACATGTTGTTTTAAACTGTCCAACGTTGTGTAAAAGTTGTAACTCTGATATATTAAAGTGTAATTTGACCAGTACAGTTTTCCTTTGTAAAACTATTATTTGTGTGATATTACATTTTATCCGCTGCGAATGTGAGAATCTGTGTTTTGGTGTTTCTGTTTTCTTCTATCTCTTTCTTCTTTTCATAACTATCTGGAGTCTTCGGGATCGAAAATTCTGGGTCGTTGCATTTCGTATCAGAGTGAAGGTTAAGCGAGAACCTTGGCTCTGGTGGGATTACTCATTAAGGATAGGGTAAGTGGTACCCTAGGATGAGTTGTGTATATATATGTATGAGAGTGTACTTGTTATTTTCTTATATAAAGATTTTAAATGATTTTATATGAGAATATATTTTGATATATAAAGAAATATTTCTTTCTAATAAATATTAAAGGAATTGGTTGTTAAATGTTTGGAATTAAATTAAGAAGTAATATAATACAACCAAATTGAAATCTGGAATTGGGATTAAATTAAGTGGTATTAGAAATACAACCAAACTGAAATTAAATAAAGATAAGTTTGAAATGGATTCAAACTGAAATTAAAATCTTAAATTGGAGAAGTGTTTCAGAATAAGATGATAATGAATGGCTTTAGATATGATAATCTTGGTTATTATCCTAAATGATTGTTGTGCATTAATGAGTAAGCAAAATGAGATATGATACCCAAAGTGATAAGATTTTGAACTTAATAAGTGGGAAGATTATTTATGAAAAGTTCAAAATTTAAGATGGGAGTACAAACTGGGTAAGGTTGACTGGATTAAGTGAATTGAGTTTAACTTTGGAAAGGTTAAATAAGTTGGAATGATCAACCTGATTTGAAAATTTCAAGATGAAATTAAGATTTAACTTGGGAAGTTGAATGGTTGATTTGAATTAGGAAATTTAAGTGATCTCAAAAACGGGTTTGAGATCCAAAAATTGGATGGATGGATGTTTTAAAATAATTTGAATAATACCATTCCGTTGTTATTAATAATCTTTAAGCTGAAATTGGATTTGATAAATGGAGAAATAGACTGTAGTAATATATCTATTATTGAGATAAAAAGAAAATTTAACTTTAGTTTGAAATAGAGAAATGGAATCACTTTGGACTTAAGATTTGAATGTTTAAGATAAAACTTCAAAAGTTTGGTTTCAAAATTGAAATTTGGTGATAAATTGAATTTCAAAGATTTAGTTGTTTAAAAAGGATTTGAATAATTATTTAAACACTAAAATTGGTTTAAATTAAATTTGATTTAAATTAATTGGATTTGTGATTAAAGATGTATAAGTTTAAAAATTCAAATGGAAAATTTGAATTGGATTGATTTGAAATGAAATGGAAGTTGAATAAAGTTAAATTTGGAAAGAAACTGAGGTTAATTCAACTTGAATTGGGTTGAACCATTTTCAATGGAAATTGAAGTTATTTAAAATTGGAATTGGGTCAATTTAAATGGAAGTGGAAATTTAAATTGAATTGATGAGAATGGAAATTAGGAAGTGAGCAGTTCTGACTCTGGATTATTTTTAACATAAATTGTTTTATTATAAACCTACTTTTCCAAGCTATTCATTATATATACAACCTTTCTTTTAAAAGCCAAACTATCTTATACTTGTTTACAATTATTTTTGAAACTGTTTAACGATTTTGCAATTATCTAAAATTTCTATAATTATTTTAACTATTTTCTAACTATTTTACACCTATTTTACAAACTAGTAATTATTTTCTAACTACTTATCTATTTTTAAATTTTTCAAGCTATTTTCTAAATAAAATGGTCGGAGTTCAAACTATTGATGGTTAAATACCCAATCGAGATAAGAATAGAGGTGATAATCCAAATGTATTGAAGCAATTATGAGTAAGTGAATGAAAATTAAGGAAATGTGAATAGAAAGAGAAAATAATTTGGTTAATAATCAATAAAGTTAAATACGTAGGATGTACATATATTATTCTATTCGCATAATGATTTGATCCAGATTCGAGCACAGAATTCCGAGATAGCATGTCAACCCGAATTGGGATTTTTCACTCGATTTTCGACGGCGAACCTGGATATGGATTGTTGATTGGTTCTGGATATTCTCTATCATAGTTATGACTATGCAAGGAGAATGACGGTTTCTGATCAAGAAACCAGATCCGTGTCCTTACTTGGAAGTCGGGTGGACGATACTAGTTCGGAAGTGAAATTGTGTGATCAAGTGAGCGATCAAATTGGTATGGCGTATGAATGATATGAGTACATCGTACGGGTTTGAATATTGATAGTGGGAATTTGTGAAGAAGAAATGTGAAATGGTTTTTGAAATGAAAGGTATATTTTATGAAATATATGATGAAGCAAAATAGAAATTGGATATTTCTATGGTAAAAAAATTTACTTTATGGAAGTGAGTAAATTTGGTATGTGGTTTTATAAAAAAGCGATCAAATTTGAATACTTGATCTAGAACAAATAAAGTTATATATCTTTATTATATAAGATAAATCTCCCCTTGTTGAATCTATTGCCAGAAGGGAAGAATTTTGAAAGTGTTTGAAGTATAAAAGGAGTTTTATAGGAGTTTGAAATGATCCAAAGTTTTAAAATTATATATATCTGCATGTATATATATATATATATAAAGTATTTTATAAGGATTTTGGAAAAGGTTTTGGGAACCTTTGGATTTGGAAAGGCTTTTGATTTTTGGGTAAAATCAATATTGAAATTTGGAAAGACTAATTTGAGAACTATCGATTTTGGGATAATCGATTTTGTGTAAAGGAACTTTGTATGAGATCATACTAGGTGTATGATATGAAGATACTGTATGTGTATAGTATAAAATGTTTTGATGATGACTTTGGGAAAAAAGGCGCTCCCTTGAAATAAACTTCTCAGGAGTGCCACCGGGTGTGCTGCCTTGAGCCCTAAGGGGTTCTAAAGTTGATCCTGTGAGGAGTCTGGACAAAACTAGTTCCTGGGGATTATGAGTAGAGTATACCATAGCGAAAGTCGTGTGTGCCGCTGAGATCCAACAATCTGCCTTTGATTTTATATCGATAGACTGCGACCTATGGTAACATAGCGAAAGTCGTGTGTGCTGCTGAGAGCTAACAGTCTGCGTTTGATTTTATATCGGTAGACTGCAACCTATGTAGGAGTGGAGAAGTTTCATTTCGTTAGCGAAAATCAGAGGTCGCAGAGAGCCTACAATTACATGGACTTTTTCTGTGATGGCAACGTAAACCTGGAATGTAACTGCGATCAGTTGTGGGTTCCATGGCGTAATCGAGAGGCCGAGGAGAGACTACAGTTACATGGACTTTTGCTGCGATGGCAACGTAACCCTGGAATGTAACTGCGACCATGGATGGGGGTGATGATTTCCAGAGCATTCTCACCAAAGATATTTTCTCTATTTCAAAATATTTTCTATACTTTCAATAAAATTATTTTCAAAGTATTTTCACTGGATGTTGAAAACGGGTCTGCCAAGCACTTGTAGATTTTCAGTCTTACGCCTGATCAACGTATGACTGAATTTCTATGAGAACAAGGATGGACTGGTTGAGACATCGAGTTATAAAAAGTATTTTTATAAAACTATTTTACAATATTATATGGATTTTAAAAATGTTTTAAAAATGATCAAAGAATAAATTTCTGATAAATAGTATTTTTAATAAATTCTGGCTTCGTTCCTTTTCGAGGACGAAAAGATTCGAAGGGGGTGGAATGTGATGTCCCAGAAAATTTAGGCAATATTTGTTTTATAATTTCCATTAATAATTATTTTAAAATGTGTAATATCGATTTAATAATCTACTTTAACCGGATTTATCCCTAATAATTGTTGAATTTGATAAATGTTATCTTTTTAAAATCTATAATGATAATAATTTAATTTGGAAATTTTATTCTTTTTAAAGTTAAAAATATTCAAATACTAAAATTTATCTTTCTATGCTAATTAAGAAGATTTTCTATTTATAACGTGTATATATGTGTATACATTGTAAATAGGGAGTTTGATTCTAATTTAAATTAAAATCAAATGTTTTCAAATTTATATTTATATATAAATATATGTATATTGTAAAATTGGAAAACTTGATTGGATTTAATATAGAAACTTTTCAATAGCTTATTTTAAAATATATCAATGAACTAAGCATAATTTACAATTAATAAAAATAAATTGTATATGGAAAACATTAAAGGCTATTTGAAATAAACATGAGAACATGTTAAAATAGATAAGGAGTTAATTTAATAATTCAATACTTGTAAAATATAATTAAAATTTTATAAGGAGATAAACACAAAATCTCTTGTTTCTTACATTTGTTAAGCATTTAAGCCATGCAAATTACACTTGGAATCATTCTAATAACTTAAAGTAACAAGTGGCATTTATTTGGTTATTTTTTTGAAAACATTTCAAAATAAATGTAATAAGTGAAAAATTGGCAAAATTATTTTGTGTTCAAATTTTTTTTCTTCCATCTCTTCTAAAAAAACAAAACAAAACTGAAAATCAGATTTTTCTTAGAAAATTTAAAACCAGATTTTAAAAAGAGAGTTTCAAAGCCAAGTTCAAAATCAAAATCTGCAAAACAAATTCTATTGCAAATCTGGATTCAAAAATCTATAAGGCAAGGTCTGTAAGCAACATCTTTGCAAGGATCTCTGGATCTATAGCAAGTAATTTCAACTAATAAGACAACAAATTCTACTTCAGGATTAAACTCCAACAACAGTAAATTCAACAGAGAATCCAATTCAAAAACTGAAGATCAGATTTAGCTGTTCCAGGATGAACAATTCTCTCTGCTTCAATATTGGTGAGTAAACAAAAACCTTTAGAATTTTAAATAAGGTTGTAAGTTTAGATGCATAATTATAGCAGTGAGGTTTACATAAGTACTGGAATATGAATGTATGAATATACTTATGATTGTTGTGTAATGCCTGTGCATGTTTAAGTATAGACCTGTTCTGTAAATTTCAGGCACAAAATCCTTAAAGATTTATATTTTTCCCAAACATTCAAATTTAAGCTATGCTTTTTATATAAAGTATGATCATTTCAAAGTACTGTAAACTCTATATAATACAGTTTAGGGTGTTTTAACTTAGGAATTAATTCCAGAATATGAAATGTCAGTGAAAATCGATTATAATTTAAAAACCAATATTTATAATTTTGTAATTTGTTCCCATAAACAGATCAGCATTATGAAAAGATGATTTTTAATACAAATTTCATGATTTTTAATATTGAATATGTTGAGAATTTTGGAATTTGTCGATTTCGCAAATTTTGTCAATTACCGATGATCGGTATGATGTTGATGGTCGTGTATTGGACTGGAGATGGCTCGTGTGTCATAGATGTTGGGAAAATTGGTGAAGGAGATTCTAGAAGATCGAGGTGGAAGGATGAGGCACATTTAGGGTTTGGAATCGTGTTCTGTTCGAACTATTTCATTGGGAATTGTGACATCAATAGGAAACTGGACTCGATCAAACATTGGGATATCGAAGTGAGGAGTCGAGACGAAGGATTGGCCGGAATTTTGTGACCATCGATGGTCTGCGGTGGCAGTACGAGTGGATTTCGTGGTTCTGTTTTTTTCTGATGGGTGCGAGATCACTCGATTTGAATTTTAGAGTTGATCGAAGGTTTTGGGTGGTGGAACACTTGGAGCAGGTCATAGGCGACTTGCGAGTACATTTGGTGATGACCAGAGATGGTCGGCATGGTTGTGCATGTGCACGGTGCACATACATTTTTGTGGTCATTTGTTTAAGTGAGGAAGAAGCAGGAAGGTGAGTTTCGATTTGCAAGTTAGTTCGTGGTTGGAGATTTTGATCGGAGTATTGATCATTGGTGAGTGGAGCTTTAATTTGATTCTTGGAATAGCTGGAAGATGGTGGATTGAGTGGACTTGAGAAGGATGCCTGGTGGAAGGGAGGGGGTTAGAAGAAGAAGGAGCATTATATTTTGTTCGTGTTTGATGTTTGGGATTTCGGGTTTGTTCCGATATGTGCTCGTTTGGGACTTCGGTCCATTTTGTTTCGTTTGGCCTGAGCATAGTTAAGTGCCGGTTGTTTTGTCGGGTCATGGGCTTCGGCCCAATAAGCTTTGTTTTAATTGAAAGCTGGATTTTGTAATAAAATAAATTTTGGATTGTATTGATTTTAATTCTTAAATTTAAAATGGAATTTGAAAGTAAATTGATTTATTTAAGATTTAAGTTAATTAATTAAAGAAATCAATTACTCAAGGTAATTAGTTAAAATTAATGTGATTATTTAAGTTGATTAATTGGTTTAATCAATTTAAATAATCATTGGTTGTGGGGTTAAATAAAATTACTTAGTGTAATTTATAAGTACTAATTACTTAGTAAAGTAATTAGTGAATAATTACAGGATGTAATTAATTGGAGATTTGAAAGTAATTTTGTGTTCGAATTTTGACCCATATCAATTTACTTTCCAAAGTTTTAACGAGCATATTGTTTTTTTATAATTTTTTTATTCAGTCATAGGAATTTGAAGAAAAGAATAAAACTTGATTTATTAATGTGACTAATTAACTAAGGTAATTAATTTAGAAGAGACTAAATTTTTGAAGATTAATCACTTAGAGATTATAATAAAAGTAATTACTTAACGTCATTAATTCAGAAGAGTAAATTAACGGGTAATTACCTGATGTGATTTAATCAATATGAATAATTATAAGATAATTATTTAAGGATCAATGTATTTAATGTGGATGGGTAAAGGTGAATTAATTTGTGTGATTAATTAAGAGTTAAGTACTTATTGTAATTAGAGAATAATTAATCAAGGGTGATTAATTAGATATGGAAGATTATTAGATAATTAATCAATTTATTTGTAATTAATTATTGTTAAGTGAGCAAGATTTAAAGGTGATTAAAGTAATTAATTTAATTTATATAAATTAATTAGAAATGGTAATAATTAACTAATTAAGAATATTCCTTCTAAAGTGAGCAAGATTTATTCCTTCTAAAGTTAAAAATATTTAAATAATAAAATTTATCTTTCTGAGCTAATTAAGAAGATTTTCTATTTATAACGTATATATATGTGTATACATTGTAAATTGGGAGTTTGATTTTAATTTTTTAAAATCAAATGTTTTCAAATTTATATTTATATATATAAATATATGTATATTGTAAAATTGGAAAACTTGATTGGATTTAATATAGAAACTTTTCAATAGCTTATTTTAAAATATATCAATGAACTAAGAATAATTTATAATTAATAAAAATAAATTGTATATGGAAAACATTAAAGGCTATTTGAAATAAACATGAGAACATGTTAAAATAGATAAGGAGTTAATTTAATAATTCAACACTTGTAAAATATAATTAAAATTTTATAAGGAGATAAACACAAAATCTCTTGTTTCTTACATTTGTTAAGCATTTAAGCCATGCAAATTACACTTGGAATCATTCTAATAACTTAAAGTAATAAGTGGCATTTATTTGGTTATTTTTTTGAAAACATTTCAAAATAAATGTAATAAGTAAAAATTTGGCAAAATTATTTTTTGTTCAAATTTTTTTCTTCCATCTCTTCTAAAAAAACAAAACAAACTGAAAATCAAATTTTTCTAAGAAAGTTTAAAACCGGATTTTAAAAAGAGAGTTTCAAAGCCAAGTTCAAAATCAAAATCTGCAAAACAAATTCTATTGCAAATCTGGGTTCAAAAATCTATAAGGCAAGGTCTGTAAGCAACATCTCTGCAAGGATCTCTAGATCTATAGCAAGTAATTTCAACTAACAAGACAACAAATTCAACTTCAGGATTAAACTCCAACAACGGTAAATTCAATAGAGAATCCAATTCAAAAATTGAAGATCAGATTTAGCTGTTCCAGGATGAACAATCCTCTCTGCTTCAATATTGGTGAGTAAACAAAAACCTTTAGAATTTTAAATAAGGTTGTAAGTTTAGATGCATAATTATAGCAGTGAGGTTTACATAAGTACTGGAATATGAATGTATGAATATACTTATGATTGTTGTGTAATGCCTGTGCATGTTTAAATATAAACCTGTTCTGTAAATTTCAGGCACAAAATCCTTAAAGATTTATATTTTTCCCAAACATTCAAATTTAAGCTATGCTTTTTATATAAAGTATGATCATTTCAAAGTACTGTAAACTCTATAGAATACAGTTTAGGGTGTTTTAACTTAGGAATTAATTCCAGAATATGAAATGTTAGTGAAAATCGATTATAATTTAAAAACCAATATTTATAATTCTGTAATTTGTTCCCATAAACAGATTAGCATTATGAAAAGATGATTTTTAATACAAATTTCATGATTTTTAATATTGAATATGTTGAGAATTTTGGATTTTGTCGATTTCGCAAATTTTGTCAATTACCGATTATCGGTATGATGTTGATGGTCCTGTATTGGACTGGAGATAACTCGTGTGTCATAGATGTTGGGAAAATTGGTGAGGGAAATTCTAGATGATCGAGGTGGTGGGATGAGGCACATTTAGGGTTTGGAATCGTGTTCTGGTCGAACTGTTCATTGGGAATTGTGACATCAATAGGAAACTGGACTCGATCGGACATTGGGATATCGAAGTGAGGAGTCGAGACGAAGGATTGGCCGGAATTTTGTGACCACCGGTGGTCTGTTGTGGTAGTATGAGTGGATTTCGTGGTTCTATTTTTTTCTGATGGGTGCGAGATCGCTCGATTTGAATTTCAGAGAGGATCGAAGGTTTTGGGTGGTGGAACACTTGGAGCAGGTCATAGGCGACTTGCGAGTACACTCGGCGATGACCAGAGATGGTCGGCATGGTTGTGCATGTGCACGGTGCACATACATTTTTGTGGTCATTTGCTTAATGTGGAAGAAGCAGGAAGGTGAGTTTCGATTTGCAAGTTAGTTCGTGGTTTGAGATTTTGATCGGAGTATTGATCATTGGTGAGTGGAGCTTTAATTTGATTCTTGGAATAGCTAGAAGATGGTGGATTGAGTGGACTTGAGAAGGATGCCTGGTGGAAGGGAGGGGGTTAGAAGAAGAAGGAGCATTTTATTTTGTTCATGTTTGATGTTTGGGATTTCGGGTTTGTTCCGATATGTGCTCGTTTGGGACTTCGGTCCATTTTGTTTCGTTTGGCCTGAGCATAGTTAAGTGCTGGTTGTTTTGTTGGGTCATGGGCTTCGGCCCAATAAGCTTTGTTTTAATTGAAAGCTGGATTTTTTTAATAAAAGAAATTTTGGATTGTATTGATTTTAATTTTTAGATTTAAAATGGAATTTGAAAGTAAATTGATTTATTTAAGATTTAAGTTAATTAATTAAAGAAATCAATTACTCAAGGTAATTAGTTAAAATTAATGTGATTATTTAAGTTGATTAATTGGTTTAATCAATTTAAATAATCATTGGTTGTGGGGTTAAATAAAATTACTTAGTGTAATTTATAAGTACTAATTACTTAGTAAAGTAATTAGTGAATAATTACATGATGTAATTAATTGGAGATTTGAAAGTAAATTTGTGTTCGAATTTTGACCCACATCAATTTACTTTCCAAAGTTTTAACGAGCATATTGTTTTTTTATGATTTGTTTATTCAGTCATAGGAATTTGAAGAAAAGAATAAAACTTGATTTATTAATGTGACTAATTAACTAAGGTAATTAATTTAGAAGAGACTAAATTTTTAAAGAATAATTACTTAGAGATTATATTAAAAGTAATTACTTTTAACGTCATTAATTCAGAAGAGTAAATTAACGGGTAATTACCTGATGTGATTTAATCAATATGAATAATTATAAGATAATTATTTAAGGATCAATGTATTTAATGTGGATGGGTAAAGGTGAATTAATTTATGTGATTAATTAAGAGTTAATTACTTATCATAATTAAAGAATAATTAATCAAGGGTGATTAACTAGATATGGAAGATTATTAGATAATTGATCAATTTGTTTGTAATTAATTATTGTTAAGTGAGCAAGATTAAAGGTGATTAAAGTAATTAATTTAATTTATATAAATTAATTAGAAATAGTGTGATTAACTAATCTTGTTTCTGAATGATTGAATGACGTTAAATGCCTTGAATTGGATGATATCTCTGATAAGAAATGATTTGTGATATGATATTTGTGTGCATATTAATAATGTAGATATCTAGATGAGTTACTGTGTAAAAGTGACATCCTGTGTTTGGAAATGGAATTGTATTTCACTTGAATAACTTGAGTTAGGATGGCACTGGATTCGAAGAGACCGGGGTCGGGTATTAGCAAATGCCCAAAACCACTTGGATTCTTTATAAATTGATATGTGAAGTCAATAAGCCGGAATGGAATGATTTAAGTAAATTGGACCATTTAATATAAGTTTTGGTACTTAGATGTTGAAGTGTGAAATTAGAGATGTCTATAACAAATTGTGAATTTGTAAATTGATACAAGATGCCTGGGTTTTTAATAAATTTAGGCTTTGGTATTTCATGTTAGATGGGTTTACTTACGCTGATTTCCAGCCTGACCCGGGTGTTATATCTAGGACATGTTGTTTTAAACTATCCAATGTTGTGTAAAAGTTGTAGCTCTGATATATTAAACTGTAATTTGACCAGTACAGCTTTCCTTTGTAAAATTATTATTTGTGTGATATTATATTTTATCCGCTGCGAATGTGAGAATCTGTGTTTTGGTGTTTCTGTTTTCTTCTTTTTCTTCTATCTCTTTCTTCTTTTCATAACTATCTGGGGTCTTCGGGATCGAAAATTCTGGGTTGTTACATTAGAGGTTAAATTAAATGTTTGAATTGTTTTGTTTAAAGTAGAATCATATTTCAAATATGATTGCTAAAACTAGTTTTAATAAAGTAGATGATCTGAGGAAGTATTTAATGTTTGCACAAGTTATTCTTAATTAAGTAAGTTGATATAATTAAGAATAATTAATTAACGAAATAAATTAAAACTTAATTACTTTGTAATTAACAATAATTACCTAAAGAAGTAATTAAGGAAATGATTGTAATTAAGAGATAAATAATTAGGGATTAAGTGATTTATTAATTGAATAATTAATTAATGTAATTTAGTTTAGGTTAATTAATTAATGATAATCACTTATTAGTTAATTGGATAGTTACCGGGTGAAGTAATTAATGTGCAATTACTGAGTGTAATTAAGGATGGTTAATTACATATGGGAGTAATTAGTGGATAATACTTATGGGAATAAATAAATGGAATTGATTTAGGGTAAATCATTTGATGTTACCAACTAAAGGATTGATTAATAAAATTGATTTGAAGGTTAATTAATTAAAGTGTTAATTAATTTATTGAAGGATTAAGGTTCATTAATTAAAAGAAAGTAATTAATTATAAAAGTAATTATGGATTATTTAATTTGTATTAAGAGATGTAGATTAATAATTAAGGTTATTAATCGATAGTTGATGAATAACTAATCAGTTAATTAAAGGTTAATTAAGTGATTACGAAGTAATTAAGGATTAATTACTTCTTATTAAATGATATTAAATAATAATTAAGGATTATTAATTGATAAATAAAGGATAACTAATCTGGGATTAGGGATTGATAAATTGATTGATTGAGTTAATCAAGGATGTGATTAACTAAATAAGGTTAGTAATTAATTAGTGATTGTATAATCAAGATTAAGTGATTAATTCTTAATGAGTTAATTTAATTTAAGCAATTAAATTAATTATGATATGAATTGATAATGCTTGCTTATGGATGATTGGTTGTTAAATGTCTGAATTGGATGATATCTATTGAATTGATATCGATTGATGAATAATCAAGATTGATTAATGAAATAATTAAGTTAAAGGTTAATTATTATGTGAAATTTACGAATAATTTACTAAATAAAGTGATTAGAGGATTATTGAATTAATGTAATTAATGGAAGTGATCAATCTTGCTTATTAATGATTGAATTATGATGAGTACTTAGAATTGGTTGATATCTCTGTTATGAATTGATTTGTGATATGATATGTTGGCTGGACGATGATAATGTGATTATCAATCAATTAGGAATTGCTGTGTAAAATGTTATCCGATAATCAAAGTTGAGTTGTATTTAATTGGATAACTTTGTTTTAGATGACATTGGATTCGAAGAGACCGGAGTCGGGTATAGTAAATACCCGAAACCACTTCGATTCTTTATAAACTGATATGTGAAATCAACAGGCTAGTATGGAATGATTTAAGTGAACTGGACCATTTTGATCTAAGTTTGGTACTTAAAAATTAGGATGTGAATTAAGTGATGTCTATAGCAACTTGTGGAGTTGTAAATTTATATAAGTTGCCCCGGGTTTATATAAGTTGTATGCTTTTGTATTCCGTGTTAGATAAGTTTACTCACGCTGGTTTCCAGCCTGACCCGGGTGTTACTTTGATGTAATTCTCGGGTCAGACCGAGTATTACAGATTTTTAGGTAAGGTCGTTTTGGAGCTCAAGAGGCGAGCTGGATGGCTGGAACGTATGGAGTATTTTCCACTGTGATGTATTATTGTATTATTAGGACATGTTGTTTAAAACTGTCCAGCAAATAGTAATGGTTGTAACTCTGATGTATAAATATAAGTGTATTGATACAGTTCTTCTTTTGTAAACTGTTATTATGAGATATTATATTTTGATCCGCTGCGAATGTGAGGTTTCTATGACTTATTTCTGTTTCTTTGACTTGTTTCTGTTTCTTCTTCTTTCTCTTTTTTATTTTCCTAACTATCTGGAATTTTCGGGATCGAAATTTTCGGGTCGTTTCATTACGTAACTATTTGGGCTAGGTCAGTAGTCAAGTAGGACAGTGTACTTATTACCCAACAATCTAATCTAGACACTACCTTTCTTAGACACCCAACTAATTGGGTTATAGGCTTAATTAGTTAGCCTTAATATAACTAATTTAGACCACATATGCTATTTGGCTCTGATACCATTATTGAAACTGTACTAGTTCGTAGCGGGGTATGGGTAAATTTTAATTTCATTTGGATCTTGTTGGGCCTATGAAATATAAATTTATTTTAAACAAAATCAATATTTTATTTTATTTATAATTAAGATTTTAATTTTTTATTATATTTATATATTATATAGTATGATATGCATATCATATAAACATATGTGTGTACGTGCACATGCTATATAAGCCGTGTGCATGGTTTAAAATGCATAGTGTAGATGTTTCGATTTAAACCACAATGAACATTGTATGTGCGCGTATATATATGTATAATCGAAATTATAATATAAAGTAACTATAAATATTGTTATAAGTGACTTGAATGTAAATTTAAATTTGAATTTTAAATTTTGAATTTTAAATCTATATTTATATAATAAAATATCTAGATATTTCAATTTCATATTAATATTTTAATGTTATATATATATATATATTATAATTGAAAATAATTATTACTATTTTTAATTCATATACGTTGTAACGACCTGGAATTTTGGATACTTGAAATTGGAATATTTAATTAACTTTAAATATTTAAAAGTTAATTTTTAACTTGAATTTCAAATATCACTATTTATTGGGTAATTTAATTATCGAATTAAATAATTTGAAATTTGTTAAAATAGTGAATCTTGGGTTTTAAGCTTGTTAAAAATAATTTAAAGGCTTATAAAATTTATATTGAAAGTATTGAAGATAATAAAAGCTTTAAAACTAAATTTGAAAGTGATTTGTTCAGTTTTAAAATTATATCGTTTAAAATGACATTTAAGAATAGCCTTCCGAGGCACTTTCTTGGATTTCGACGAAACTGGTTCCAATCGATTCGTAGTAATACATTATTATCGAATTTCGAATTTCGGAGTGTATGGAGTTATAATTTGGCCGTACGGAATATAAAAGTGCTGGAATCTATATCGAAAATTCAATTTATTAATTGGGTCGAAAAACCTATCTTTTCCATACGATCGAATTAGGACTCGAAACCTTTTCCACTACGTTCGGAATGGGGGAATAACATTATAAATGCCTAGCGGCACGCCTCGATAGGAGGTCAAGATTTTTAGCTACGAATTCGAGACGATTTAAAGTTTAAATAATACATATTTATGTTGACCAGTTAACAATTCACATCAGAACGTTTTCTTTTCCCTATCAAATCACTATAGCAAGTTGGTTCAAGCATGTTAACATCTCATCGGGTTCCCTCTGTTCACCCTTTTAAAAACGCAAACACTTTAAAAAAACAGAATAGAAGAAAATATAATGGAAGATTTGGAAAAAAAATTATATCTTTCAACCCATTAATAAAAAAATTCGAAACCTATCCCTAAATTCATATTTCTGCATTGACTTCGATCTAGGATGAGTTTTGGAAGGTGTAACTGGCTTTAGGGATGATCGAAAGTGGAGGCAAAAAGCTAGGGTTAGCTTTTTTTTCAAGTGTGGCCTTCAATTCGAAATACAAAGGTGATTTTTGGGTTCAGAAGATTGAGGCACTTCGACGGCCATGGATTTGTGGCCTTCGTTCAAGCGCTGGCTATCGCGACAGGAAAGGGGTCGAAATCGATCGACCACATCGCGATTTAAACGTGGTGGGGTTATGGCCGATGGTCGATCGACGAAGTCTGTGATGGGTCCGTTGAGTACGGCGATGGGAAGGCAACGTGCCCGGTTGTGGTGATATATCGTGTATAGGCTGCAAGAAAAAGCAATTTGGGGAAGAAGCAGGTTTCGGACCAGGTTTGATTTTTGGGTATGGGTTTTAAATTTTTTGAATTAAATTAAGGTTAGTTTTAATTAAATTATATCGACTTATAAAAAACTTATATCTTATGCAAACGAGGTCCGATTCGGACGATTCAAAATTCATTGGGATCGTATCATCGACATCAATGCGTAGGAATCAGTTTGGGTGGATTTGGAGTTTCTGATAATTTCAGACAATTTTGAAAAGAGTCCGGATTCAACTGAAAATAGAATGCGAAAACGACTGAAAATCAAGTTGAGTTAATCTCCCTCAATTTTGGACTACCAATATTAATTTTAAATAGTTAAATTAATAAATGATTGTTCGGTTGAATTGATAATTATTATCAGTTTGAATGTTATATTATATATATAGTAGTATATATATTGGAGTGATTGATATTCCCACATTTATATAGCAATGAGACCCTGTGCGCCTTGCATCATAGTGGATGGCCCTATATATCGCGATATCCCCCTCGAAGTGGGTTTGGTATTTTTATATTGTGCTAACATTTGTGAATGCAGGAAAATAGGTTAGAGGGATCCAACCGGTTTCCTCAAAAATGTTGAAATTATTTCCACATTCAGTTATACGGTTTATCTGAATAATCTATGATAGATTATATTGGAGATTGGATTTATTGGATGCTATGGTTTTGCTTGATATGTTTTGGTATTTTAGAAATATCAAAAATATGATCACTGGATTTTTTAAAGGGAAATAAAAAGAATAATTTAAAGTAAAATATGTATAGTAAAGTTTGATAAATTAAAAGTAATCAATTTGGGAAAAATAAATAGTTGATTTTTTTAAATTCTTTTTAATAATTTCAGAAAATGGAAAGATAGATTTTTTGAATAAATGTGAATTAAAGGGTTTTTAAGAATAAAATTAAGCGATATTGTTTAAATATAAAAGAATTTATTTTTAAATTTGAGATTTAAATAGTTGGAAATAAGAAAAGTGGAATTTTGGAAATAAAATATGGAATTGATGTTGTAACGACCCGCCCTTCTGACCGCCCCCAGTCGGTAATTAAACCAACTTGAAACGTTCAAAATGACGGATTGTTATTCAGTATATAGAGTTTAAACAGAATCAGCCACAAAAACACAGAATATTTATATTTCACATAATGAATTTTTCTTACTTATATCAGAGTTTGTACAATGAATTAAATTTTTATACAGCGGAATATTTCTTTAAGTACAAAAATAAATCCCCAAAAAGCTAAAGTGAAGCGTTTTCCCCTTCTCTCTCTAACTTCGCTGCCCGAAAATCTTCAAGCTGTAAAATACTGGGTCTGACCCGAGTATTACGTTCAAAAGAAAATAATACACAGGCCAGTCTAATTCAAACTTAGTTATTAGTGCATAGAGGCAATAATAATCAAACAATTAGACGACAGTCAAATATAAGTTCACTTATCCGATCCTTTAACAAGAAATCAGATAACGGTAAATATAACACTTAACAGTGTTAAACAATAAAACAGTAGATTCAGATTATCAATGAAGATAGATGAAAAGATTATTAATGAAGGTAATTTAGAAAACAACAGAATTGCCAAAACGGCAATTAACTACAAAATCATCAAAATGCGATTCAAAATATATTAAATTGGCAACATAAAACAATTTCATCAATAGAAAAACATCAATTAAAACATCAGATTTGGTAGGGCTGCAGTACACACACTCGTGTACGGCCTCGCCATAACAACATGTTAACTCTGTGTGGCTGCAGTTCACGCTTGCGTGCACTGCCTCGCCACTACCGTGATGAAATATGCAAAAGATCATAAATCAAAACAAAATAGTATATCAATAAAATTAATACCGTGTGGCTGCAGTTCACGTTTGCGTGCACTGCCTTGCCACTATCGTGATGATGTACTCAAAAGATCAACGAACCAAAATCAATGAAGGTTCAAATATCAATTCAAAATGTGGATACTGCGTGGCTGCAGTTCACGCTTGCGTGCACTGCCTCGCCACAACAACATGTGAAATCATCACAACAGAGAATACTATCAGAAATCAAAGTTGCAGAGGTCAAGTCAGAGACTCAACGCGGCTACAACACTAAAACCCATGCAACATGGCAAGGTCGAAATGCAATTGTTTTGCATATACTCAAGTAAACTCAAGAAAACAAGTTCCCAAACAACTTATTACTACACACTTCAATAAGTGTAAAATTTTCATACAAATGAAACTGCGCCCCACTTTGAATTCAGAGCAAACTGCAACAAGAATGCAGCCACCACCTGAATACAAGGGCACAGCAAATACAAATTGCAACTGCAACATGTTGCTATTATACTTGAAAACCAACTAGCAGTAGACAGGGCCAAAAGAACAACCACCCAAATCTGCAGGTATTAAAATCAAGAACAAGGTGCAGTGCCCCGGCAAAAAATATATATTGTTTTTCCAAAAAAAAACACTATATAGTGCAAACCATCAATGCAAAGTCAAAGGTGATAATACTACAGGCACCAGGTCAGAGAGACCACAGAGACAAGCTCAAAATGAAGAGCAACGTCGAATGCAAAGTTGAAACAATTTGCTACGGGTTATTGAAGAATATCAAATATCATCAAGTAAACAAGACTCAAGATAGTACAAATCCAATAATATATGCACACACATACAAATATATGTATGCCTATATATGCAGACTTGAACAAACAGGTGACAGATCAAGGCCACCATTTAAAACAAATTGACGCAGCTAAAATGATTCAAGTTCAAATATACAGAGTATAGCTAGTAAAATCAAAATGGACAGCAGCTACTACACAAATGCAAGAAGGTCAAGCCACTTGACTCAACACAGCTGCAAAGCAAAAATGCTATCAAGACTTCAAGTCCAAAGCAACAGAGAATTCCAAGAAACAGGAGTAAGCAAGCACATAGGCTCGCATGACCCAATACACCGAAGACCAAATTATATTATGGCAAAAATGTAACCGATCAGAGGTGACAATATTGAACATCAGACCTATCAGTATGAAGGTGAGGGCAACTAACAGTGCTAGGCTACTAGAGATGAATGCAAAGAAATATATGTATCATGTGAAAACAAACATGCCAGACTCACAGTAGTGACCATTATCAAAAATTAAGGCCACATTCAATCTGAACACAGCAAGGCACAGACCGAACAAGCCAAGTTCCAAAACTCATCAATAAAACCAAAGACAACAGCCAAGCATTTTGGAAAAAATCAAGGTGGTCGATGCCAACTAGAAATCAACAGTAAACGACATCACATAAACGACGTCATCAGCCGAGGTCAACATAAATTTGGCTACCGGCAAATTCGAGAGCAAAGAAGACAGTGTTAAAGAAAATCAAAATCATATGAACCAAGCAACGAGAAATCGAACCAAGTCATGATCAAGTCAGAAATCATCAACGTTTACACAAATTAGCAAACACGAAATCGACTAAAAATCGAAACCGTGAGTGAATTGAAAACAACAGAAAAATCAACAACTTCGAACCACAATTAAACAGCCGAAAAATCAAGTGACCGAAGTCATGTTAAACAGCAACAAAATCATACGAAAAAAAAACAACAGTATCATAGCGTTCAAAATTAGATGTGAGTAACAGGTGTCACTCACCTTTGCTTTGAAGCGGTCGCGAGAGAAGAGGAGGAATCAATCGAATTGAAGCCAGCACCTTCGATTTGAAAAGCCCTAAGCTTGCAAAGAGGACGAACGAAGACGAAAGCCCAAATTTTGGAACGAAGAGGGAGACGAGAGAGAGACGCCATTAATTTTTTCGTTTGATTTTTTTTTATGATGAAGAGAAGAGGGTTTCGGATGAATATAAGAGAGAAGGGGAGACGTGATTTTGGCGTGAGGTAAGGCGTAAATAATGGCGTGTTTTTAAGGATGATAGATCGTGTTTGTAGCTGATAAAAGTAAGGCAGTGGTACTCATTATTTTATATATACTATTATTATAATTTTTTTTTCATTTTATATTTTGAATTCAATTTGTTTTTCTCAACATCAATTTTTATCAATGTGTTTATACGTCGTATGCTCACATATCAACTCTGAATGCCACGAAATTTGAAATCCGGTAATCCGAGATCGTGCCTCGGAAGGCTATTTTTAAATTCAATTTAAACGATAAAATTTCAAAACTGGACGAATCACTTTGAAATTCAATTCTGAAGCTTCTATTATCTTCAGTATTATCAATGTGAATCTTCTAAGCTTTTAAATTATTTTTAATCAACTTAAAATTGAAGATTCAAATTTTTATTCAATTTTCAATAGATTAAATTTTAAATTTAATCGCCAATTTCATAGTTATGTTGGGAATTCAAACTAAACCAACATTAAAATATTTAAAATTAATTAAATATTTTCAATTTAAATTGTTCAAAATTCAGGGTTGTTACAATCTTCCCCCCTTAAAAGAATTTCGTCCCGAAATTATAAGTTAGGAAAAACGATTGTTAAAATCTCACCGATATTTATACCCTACACAATTTTTACCAAGTTCGAATCTTATTAATATAAATAAATATAGGACTCATTCCATTTATTTTATCTCCCTAGCTTTGTTCATTATTTTCTAAAATCAAGACGTAAAAGTCTTTTACAAAAATTTTCGACTTACAAAACTCAAATTTAAACTTGAAATTCTCCATGCTAGAGATTTGCATATCATATCTTTTCCAAAGCTGTGGGCTTTCAAGATATTTCAAAGATCTTCTTCCTTAGTTCATTAGGTTGGAATTATGTAATTTTAATTTCAGACTATTGATTTGCTATCTAAAATTTTGAAAATACTTGCTAACTCGAAGTTTAACAAGTCTATTGTCGTTCTTACAGACATTAGGCATACGCTGGCCAGGCATAGGACTAAAATCTCCAAGTACTAAATATACTTGCTTCAACTCCCAGTGAAAATACTTTTAAAATTCTTTTAAAAATGGATATGGAAAGCACGTTCCTCCATGGATCACAGTTTTACCCGGCGATTATGCTACTATCCCAGTAGAAACGCTTGTAATCTGTAGATTTCACATCTCTTGAATTTCGCGATGGTTGTTGCCATAGATCGTGGTTCACACGGCGGTTTCGCTACTATCCCAGTAGAAACGTTTGTGACTGTAGGCATCTCGCCCCTCAAATTACGCTTTGGCCTCTAGATCGCAGTTTACGCGGCGGTTGCGCCACTATCCCAGTGGAATCGCTTGTAACTGTAGGCATCACGCCCCACGAATTACGCCAGCATACATCATCAATTCACATGATCCCAACACGATGATCCATCGTGGGGGATTCCAGTCCAAATGGACATTCCACTAATGGAAATTCTACGTAGCTATGAATTTTCAAACGGACACTCACACCGAGTTCCAATCACCTTCACAAATTATAAATGGAAGGTACTTTTCCATATCCTCGGTTTAAGAAAACATATGTCATATACATATAGTACTTTATTTCACATTTCATACATATCATACCTATGTAAACTTACATAGGATTTTCATAATAATGACTTTTCAAACTGATGGTTTTCGAATTATTACATTCACATATATAAATTACGAAAACCACAATATCCCAAACTATAACAAATAGAGGATTCCAAAATTTTCCATCTCGTTTAAAATTTTCCTCTAAATCGATTTGAAAATTTAAGGTTATCTCAAACCCAATTCACATTCATAATCCAACTCATTATCGACTTCACATTCGATTTGGATTTCACGTTACATCGTCAATTCTCAACACATAATTGATGTCTACCGATATATAACCTCTAAGCTCGTACGTCTCAAAGAAGGGTGTTAAGCTAAAAGAAAAAATTCTCCGCCACCACAGATATATATTTAATAGAGATCAATGGCTATGTCATCAATTCACCATGTTAGACATACAATCCAAATCGACTATCCGAAATTTAAAGCTCAACTTATATTGTTTTTGGTGTTGAAGTTAAACTCAATTTAACTCATAATTCAATCTTTTTTATAAAAAAATTCAAGTTGAACTAATTGTCCAAATTTCCCAAAAACATCTTTACAAGATATATATAATTTTCCACACTTAAACATTTGAAACAAATTTCAAATATTCATTTTTTTCAATTTATCTTTAAAAGATAGAATTTCAAACTTTCCATTTCATATTGAAAAACATTTCCATACTTATTTAATAATAAGTAATTCACAAATCCATTTATTTTCAACACTTGAAAAATATTCAATATACTTAAATCATAATCAAGTATATATTCCATTCTTTAAGGAAAGCGTTCTTTCAAACACATTTATTTGAGTCAAAACGAATGTTGCGTAAAACATCGTTACGACGACCCAAAATCACTAGTATAGGGATTCGAATTTAAGATAGATATATAAATCCCAATACTATATAAAACATTTCCTTTCGGAAACCATTTACTATAACAACAGTGTTATAGTCCACCATTTCCTTCTATTTCTCGAAAACGTCTATTTCAACAACTGAATGTTGAAATCTATGGTTTCGATAGTTAATAAATTTTAAAACATCTTTTAAAACAATTAACTTCATTTCATAATATCACTTCCCTAAAACATATCTGTTTTATTTAATAATGTATTCACTGTCCAACATCGCGAATATACATCGCTTATTCAATTCAGTATTTCTACACTTTTTATTTAAAAGATTATTCACTGTCCAAAATCGCGGATAAAATTCCCAACCAACATTTACTATCACAATATTTAACTTAAAGGATAATTCGCTGTCCAAAATCACGAATATATCTCCTTTAATAACTTCTGTGTTTCATTTATCAAATTCAATTGGTTCCAAATTTATAAACAATCTTTACAAATTCCATTTCTATTTATAAAACTTCGATTTATAAATCTTCTTTATTGATTCAATTCAATTTATATAACTCAATTATATACCAAAAGTCCATTTATAAGTTAAGTACTTATAATCCATTTATTTACTAAATCGTTCTTCAAAACATTGAAATCAATTTTCAAACGAATTCAGAATCAAATTCCCAAGTTATAGTTTAATGATCCCTTTGGCTATAACTAAATTGACATGTCATTTTATTTCACAATTACTACTTTGGAGATATTCAAAATATTTGATTTAAACCAATTCATTAATTCACTTAACTTATATTTTATTTTTCATAAATCTCAGCAATTCGATAATGGTTTTCGTATGATCGGACTCAAATCTAAGGAGACCTTATCAAAGAGAAACTATCGCAAACCTAAATTTAGAGAGGAACTTCCGAAAAAGATTTGAATTTTCAAAATACCTTTTATTTTAAGAAAAACAATTTCATACTTCTTTAGATTTGAAAAAAACTTTCTTTAAAGTGATTCTAGTAACTATTCATATTAAACATCATAAACTAAGCTTTGTATAAACCAAAGCTCTGATACCACTTTTTGTAATGACCCGCCCTTCTGACCGCCCCCAGTCGGTAATTAAACCAACTTGAAACGTTCAAAATGACGGATTGTTATTCAGTTTATAGAGTTTAAACAGAATCAGCCATAGAAACACAGAATATTTATATTTCACATAATGAATTTTTCTTACATATATCAGAGTTTTTACAATGAATTAAATTTTTATACAGTGGAATATTTCTTTAAGTACAAAAATAAATCCCCGAAAAGCTAAAGTGAAGCGTTTTCCCCTTCTCTCTCTAACTTCGCTGCCCGAAAATCTTCAAGCTGTAAAATACTGGGTCTGACCCGAGTATTACGTTCAAAAGAAAATAATACATAGGTCAGTCTAATTCAAACTCGGCTATTAGTGTATAGAGGCAATAATAATCAAACAATTAGACGACAGTCAAATATAAATTCACATATCCGATCCTTTAACAAGAAATCGGATAACGGTAAATATAACACTTAACAGTGTTAAACAATAAAACAGTAGATTCAGATTATCAATGAAGATAGATGAAAAGATTATTAATGAAGGTAATTTAGAAAACAACAAAATTGCCAAAACGGCAATTAACTACAAAATCATCAAAATGCGATTCAAAATATATTGAATTGGCAACATAAAACAATTTCATCAATAGAAAAACATCAATTAAAACATCAGATTTGGTAGGGCTGCAGTACACACACTCGTGTACGGCCTCGCCATAACAACATGTTAACTCTGTGTGGCTGCAGTTCACGCTTGCGTGCACTACCTCGCCACTACCGTAATGAAATATGCAAAAGATCATAAATCAAAAATAAATAGTATATCAATAAAATTAATACCGTGTGGCTGCAGTTCACGCTTGCGTGCACTGCCTTGCCACTATCGTGATGATGTACTCAAAAGATCAACGAACCAAAATCAATGAAGGTTTAAATATCAATTCAAAATGTGGATACTGTGTGGCTGCAGTTCACGCTTGCGTGTACTGCCTCGCCACAACAACATGTGAAATCATCACAACAGAGAATACTATCAGAAATCCAAGTTGCAGAGGTCAAGTCAGAGACTCAACGCGGCTGCAACACCAAAACCCATGCAACATGGCAAGGTCGAAATGCGATTGTTTTGCATATACTCAAGTAAACTCAAGAAAACAAGTTCCCAAACAACTTATTACTGCACACTTCAATAAGTTTAAAATTTTCATACAAATGAAACTGCGCCCAACTTTGAATTCAGAGCAAACTGCAACAAGAATGCAGCCACCACCTGAATACAAGGGCACAGCAAATACAAACTGCAACTACAACATGTTGCTATTATACTTGAAAACCAACTAGCAGTAGACAGGGCCAAAAGAACAACCACCCAAATGTGCAGGTATCAAAATCAAGAACAAGGTGCAGTGCCCCGGCAAAAAAGAATATATTGTCTTTCCAAACAAACACTATATAGTGCAAACCATCAATGCAAAGTCGAAGGTGATAATACTACAGGCTCCAGGTCAAAGAGACCACAGAGACAAGCTCAAAATGAAGAGCAATGTCGAATGCAAAGCTGAAACAATTTGCTACGGGTTATTGAAGAATATCAAATATCATCAAGTAAACAAGACTCAAGATAGTACAAATCCAATAATATATGCACACACATACAAATATATGTATGCCTATATATGCAGACTTGAACAAACAGGTGACAGATTAAGGCCAGCATTTAAAACAAATTGACGCAGCTAAAATGATTCAAGTTCAAATATACAAAGTATAGCTAGTAAAATCAAAATGGACAGCAGCTACTACACAAATGCAAGAAGGTCAAGCCACTTGACTCAACACAGCTGCAAAGCAAAAATGCTATCAAGACTTCAAGTCCAAAGCAACAGAGAATTGCAAGAAACAGGAGTAAGCAAGCACAGAGGCTCGCATGACCCAATACACCGAAGACCAAATTATATTATGGCAAAAATGTAACCGATCAGAGGTGACAATATTGAACATCAGACCCATCAGTATGAAGGTGAGGGCAACTAACAGTGCTAGGCTACTAGAGATGAATGCAAAGAAATATATGTATCATGTGAAAACAAACATGCCAGAGTCACAGTAGTGACCATTATCAAAAATCAAGGCCACATTCGATCTGAACACAGCAAGGCACAGACCGAACAAGCCAAGTCCAAAACTTATCAATAAAACCAAAGACAACAGCCAAAAATTTTGGAAAAAATCAAGGTGGTCGATGCCAACTAGAAATCAACAGTAAACGACATCACATAAACGACGTCATCAGCCGAGGTCAACATAAATTTGACTACCGGCAAATTCGAGAGCAAAGAAGACAGTGTTAAAGAAAATCAAAATCGTATGAACCAAGCAACGAGAAATCGAACCAAGTCATGATCAAGTCAGAAATCATCAACGTTTACACAAATTAGCAAACACGAAATCGACTAAAAATCGAAACCGTGAGTGAATTGAAAACAACAGAAAAATCAACAACTTCGAACCACAATTAAACAGCCGAAAAATCAAGTGACCGAAGTCATGTTAAACAGCAAAAAAATCATACGAAAAAAAAACAACAGTATCATAGAGTTCAAAATTAGATGTGACTAACAGGTGTCACTCACCTTTGCTTCGAAGCGGTCGCGAGAGAAGAGGAGGAATCAATCGAATTGAAGCCGGCGCCTTCGATTTGAAAAGCCCTAAGCTTGCAAAGAGGATGAATGAAGACAAAAGCCCAAATTTTGGAACGAAGAGGGAGACGCCATTAATTTTTTTGTTTGATTTTTTTTTGATGAAAAGAAGAGGGTTTCGAATGAATATAAGAGAGAAGGGGAGACGTGATTTTGGCGTGAGGTAAGGCGTAAATAATGGCGTGTTTTTAGGGATGATAGATCGTGTTTGTAGCTGATAAAAGTAAGGCAGTGGTACTCATTATTTTATATATATTATTATTATAAATTTTTTTTCATTCTATATTTTGAATTCAATTTGTTTTTCTCAACATCAATTTTTATCAACGCGTTTATACGTCGTATGCTCACATATCAACTCCGAACGCCACGAAATTTGAAATCCTGTAATTACTCAACATTACGGACCCAATGGAACTGATTTCGTCAAATTTCGAGACCGTGCCTCGGAAGGCTATTTTTAAATTCAATTTAAACGATAAAATTTCAAAACTGGACGAATCACTTTCAAATTAATTTCTGAAGCTTCTATTATCTTCAGTATTATCAATGTGAATCTTCTAAGCTTTTAAATTATTTTTAATCAGCTTAAAATTGAAGATTCAAATTTTTGTTCAATTTTTAATAGATTAAATTTTAAAATTTAATCGCCAATTTCATAGTTATGTTGGGAATTCAAACTAAACCGTCATTCAAATATTTAAAATTAATTAAATATTTTCAATTTAAATTATTCAAAATTCAGGGTTGTTATAGATGTTCTAGATTTAAATAAGATTTTTAAATCATAAAAAGTAAGTGAATCTGAAATTAGAGGGTTTTGGAATAAATTTGGGTTAACTAAGGAATCAATTTAAAAATGGAATTTATCTGAACATCGATGAAGAATCGATTAAGTGTTGTGAAAATAGTGATAAAAAGTAAAATGAGACTATGGGATTTAAACGAAGTTTATAAATAGAGTGGAGTAAATTGCCGATGGATAATGTGAAATTATAGATTCATGGTGGGAATTTATAAGGAGATGGGTAAATCATTTCAAAAAATAAATAGTAGTTTTATTTTTTTTAGAAATGCGAGGAAGGAAATTTACGGGATTGGAGCGTAAATTAAACTGGAGATGAATCGAGAGGGATTTATAAATGATTAGACTGGCTATGTTGAAGTGGGAAATGTGTTTTTTTGAGAAGTTCAGTTATTTCAAAAGGGTAGGTTTTAAAATATTAACTAGAAAAATTAAAACTGCTTATAAGAATGTTTTCAGAAAATTTATTATTTAGTTGTACAAAAATTGTTTAAGTATTTATAAATTAAGTTAGTTATAGTATCTATTTATTATTAAAGGTTTAATCAGCATTATTATTTTATAGAATAATTATTAAATATTTATATTTTATAAAATAGCTTTTATGTAAAAAGTAGTTTTGTCTAAAATTAACATGAGAAAATCTTTATAGAAATTTCATAAACATATTTTTGATAACTTTTAAATAGAGTTTTCGGGATGTATTGGTATACTCGCATGGCGTAATCGGAGGTAGTGAGTGCCTGCAGTTAAGACTTGAATTTCTTTGGGATAGAGACGTAACCATTTAACTTTGATCCATGGTTTGATAACGTAAAGGTACTTTCCAAATTATTTTGAAGTCTTTCCAAGTATCTTTGAAAAAATTGTTTTGGTGAATTTACTTAACTCGATAAGGTAAGTATATATTTTGGATAAAGAGATTTAATTCTTTAAAATTTAATTTAAAAGAGATTTGGAGTTTCCAGTGGAAAATGAATTTTTTTGGTTGAATTGATTGTTTTATTTGATAGTTAAATAATCGAATATCAAATCTGGACCAAATATAACATTGGGAATATCTAGAAGAAATACAGGAATTATATAGTACAGTTGCCGTTTAGGTGCTATACTGTACGTATAAACTAGTTCATTCTTCTAGGACATTGATAAGGAAAATCCATCCACTAATGGTTAGAAGGTGATCTTCAATCTTATTTCCGTCTGGTTATTTCCTTCAGAACCGAGGATGAGTTTACCGGGTAATATCGAATGTTGTTTCGAAGGGACCAGGATCAGATTTGTGATCCAAAAACCACTTTGATCCAACGAGTACGTTTTTGTAGAAGACAAAAGCACAGATTGGAATATGGAGAAGCGTAGTGCAAGGACTAATCGCTACTAATCCTGAGGATGATTTCAAAATGGATGTAGTAGGAGTAGTGCCTTCGGTTCCATTTGGACCAGGAATGGACTTGTATGAATGAATGCTATCAGTACACTGTCACTGGGGGACAATGAGCATTCTAAGTGAATCTTTCTAAAATGGTAATCCTAGCCTCTAGCCTTATCAATGGGGAATGACTGAAAATCAGGGGAGATGCAGCATGGTTAAGTGAGTCGCACCGAAGTATGGTAAGGTTACCCTTATCTAGAGTCCCTTTTATTCTGCTGTGTGGAGGTTGCTGATCCCAACCATAAGGTGATCTTATTTGGACTATCCAGGTTAGGGGTGGTGCAGTCTTGTGATTTAGGGGATCTCGACGTGATCCTCGATACGCTGTTCTAGACGTGTACTGTGACAAGTGGTACCCAGTGCCTATTTATTCAGTTGGATTCCATTCTCTAATACGTGCCTTTACGGTTTTGATTATAGAGCTTAGTGTTGCTGGAATTTAATTAATGTAACAATTTTAGCTATTTGAATAAGTATTTGTACTTAGACATAATTATAATATCAGAGGATTTTTATATAAAATGTTTTGGTTATTGCTAACCGACCTCTTGGCAAAGCAACATACAGGCAGATTTAACCCATTCGATTACATAAAGATTGGAGTTGGAGTATTATAGATGAACAACATGATTATGAGGTCAGGACATAGGATATTCGATGATCAAATGTTACAAGATGCTTAGAATATGGTTTCGACAAAGTTGGAGTTGTTTCAGGTTGCTTGGAGTCATTTTCAAGTTATTTTACGTTTTCTTCGAGTTGGAGGATAACTAACTTCGAGTTTTGTGATAAAATAGCATGGTTGTACATTACTTCGAGTCAATACACCGTTTTCTTCGAGTAATGGGATGGTTTGCTTCGAGTCAGGGAGTTAGCCGGTTCGGGATGTGGCCGTAAGCCCAATGTTCGTGACCACCAAGTTCGAATCCATCAGCCTACCTCATGTCCGTTCTACTTCATATCCATCAAGGACCGACCTAGTTCATATCGATCGTAGATAGGGTTAGTCCATATCCATCCACCCTGTAGACCTCATTCATATACATCAAGTTCATGGTTGTTCGAATCGATAGCATCCATGAGCCTTCGTATCCATCATAGTCCTTGTTCGTATCCATCAGAAAACCCTTCAAACGAAGTCACTTCGTATCGGCTGTATCTGCAACGATCGAAACGAAGTATACTATCAATTATCGATACAGATAGGGGCTGAAATGGATGGATGCGAATGGAGTATTACAGATGGATATGAATGAAGTTTATAAGGATGAAGGCTCGGTCTATGCGGTAAAAAATATGGATTCACTCCAGTTTATCGCTCCACGTCAGCAAGCAAGCACGTGCCTTTGATCGACACGAAGGAGATGGAGGTGAAGGAGTCGATACAAATTCGTATCCGTGATGAAGAACTCAACTCGTATCGATCATATTTCACCATCTACAAATCCAAATGCAACCAAATTTTCACAGGAGTTTACGTACGTCCTCAAGAATGTACCTTATGAGTTTCATCCCAAAACATGCGAACACTAATCGATACAAAGTTAGTCCCAAATCAAGTCAAATTCATGTGGGACTGACCCGGTGGGCCCACTCGCGTGATAAAATAGGTCTTTCGAAATCTGGGCAAAATATTTGCAGCCTATATCTATAAATAGCAGTCGAAGAGCTTCAGAAAGGGGACTTTTGGTCTTCTATACGTCTATACTCTGTAGAAATTTCTAGTCAACTTCTATTGTACTTAATTAAACATCTGTAACCAACGAGTTATTATTAATAAAAGAGTGATTCTTCAAAGTGGACATAGGCACGAATGCCGAACCACTATAAATCTTGTGTTTCAACTACTTCCTTTTTAATTTTTTGAGTGTTCTTCATTTTTATACTCTATTTTATCCAAATCTAAGATTTGTGTCTGATTATTGCAAATATATAATTGTGGACGGGTGCTTCCATCGACAATTGAGTGTTTGTGACCAATTTTGGCACAAACATTTTGGTGCTTTCACTGAGAAGGCTAGCATTCAGAGATTCTTCAGCTTGGATCTTGGATTTGAAGGCTTAAGGACTTAGACCTGGAAAGCAATGGTGAAGCAATCGACAAGAAGACAGAGGACTGAAAGGAGTCAGCATGAAGGAAGTCAGGAGGCTTCCTCAGGAGCGAATCAGGCCTCTGCCTTTATCACCAGAGACGAGATGGAGATGATGATGGGAGCTATGCATGAAGAGCTTCTAAAAAGACAAGAAAAGATGATGCGAAATTTGCTTCGACAAACTGGAGTGCAGAATCAAGCTAACGCGGCTGCAGGAGATGTTGGAGATAGAAGTTAGGAGCATGGAGAAACTAGAATTCAGAATGTGATGCGACCATCATGAGCAGCGCCAAATCTAGGGGCACTCACCTAAAGCGTGTTGATCTAATCCTGGGCGGGAATCAGGTGGAGCTGTGCAACATGGCGTTGAAAGAGGAGTGGATACTCGTTCGAGAGAGAAGATTCCAAAAGTACCTCATGATGACAATGACAGATTGGCGGAGATGGTTAGTTGATCCATGAAAGGCGGACTAGTAAATAGAGGTATGGAAGATGTGAACATGAGCCCCTTCCCTCTCGCAATCGGCAGACCAGGAACCCGCCTGAATTCAAGCTACCAACATTGAGGGTATATGATGGGAGGACAAACCCTGCTGTTCATTTAACAAAGTATGTGCGACACATGGAAGTACTGGGGGCATCAGAGGAAGTCATGGCCAGGTGCTTCCTATTGTATTTGACGGACATAGCAGCTTAGTGGTTTAAACAATTGGAGAGCGGTTCCATTTGAACGTAGACCGAGTTGACCGAGAAGTTTATGAGGTAGTCCAGAGTTCACATTTCGAGGCCCAAGAATGTGATGAGTCTAGCAGCATTGAAGCAGAAGACCGGAGAATATTTGAGGAACTTCTTGACACAATTTAATGCTGCAGCAGCATCGGTGGATCGCCCAGATCCATCCTTGGTCTTAACCGCAGCTGTATCTGGCATAGCTGATGGAGCAAAGTTCAAAAACTCACTGATAAGGGATCCACTTATGGATTTAGGGGAGTTTTATCCTGAGGCCGAAGGATTTCTATGATTTGAGGATGCAAACGTTGAAATAGAGGAAGGAGAGTGAGTTAATGTATATGTAGTCAAAAGCGGAGATCCTCCCTTAAAGGATTCATGCAAGGATAAAGGGAAATGTAAAGCCAAAGATAACGATGATGGACCAAAGCTACCACGAAAAGAACCAAGATTCACCTCTTATACGGAGTTGATTGAAGCTTTGGAACGGACCTGCCAGGACACCAGGGGCAAGTTTCTTATCGAAAGCCAATGAGGAGGGATCCGACCAACAATGAGAGGAAATCAGACAAGTACTGCATATTCCACGAGCCGAACGGCCATAGTACGAATGATTGCGGACACTTGAGGGATGAGATAGAAGGACATATCGGGAATAGTCTGCTATCGTGATATGTAAGAAGGCGAGCAACAACGGTGGAACGAGAGCGACCATCGCCTGCATCAAATGAAGATGGCTCCGTATCAAGGTGTTAGCTTTTCATTAACTGATCAAAATAATGACGAATAAGTGGAAAACTCCACACCAACGTGATTAAGTCCTTTACATATGTACGGGATTACGAGCAATCCTCAGGCAAGCTCTGATATGACTATCAATCGCATCAGTATAGGTGTTTGCACTTTGATGTCTCTATTTTGCTTTTGTTTTCTATTTCTCATATTAGAACTTGATGTCTTTGAGCATTTATATTTAAAAACACATTCGAATGGATAGTTGGTTTTAATAAATCTATAACGGCCAAGTCACTAAAACATGTACGGGATCGCAAACGGTCCTCAAGCATGCTCTGAGATGGCGATAAACCGCCATGACAAACAATTAAGAAACTCACTCAAACGTGAAATTTGACACAAATGATACTAAGTCACCACTGGGAACACACAATTCGCCTCGAACGGCACCTAACCGCGAATGGTCACAACTCGTCTTGAATAGCACCGGACCACAAATAGTCACAACTCGCCTCGAACGGCACCCGACCACGAACGGTCACAATTTGCCTCGAACGTCACCCAACAACAAATGGTCACAATTCGCCTCGAACGGCACCCGACCGTGAACGGTCACCAATCGCCTCGAACGGCACCTGACCGTGAACGATCACCATTCGCCACAAACGACATCGGACGTTGAACGGTCTCATACCACCCCGAACGACCTATGATCTCGAACGATCGCCATTCACGGTCAGGTAAGATTATCAATCTTTACAGGTCATGAACAAGATATGAATATCCAGCTTATGGCATTACAAAACACACCTTCATATCACAAGGCATGTTTTGGGGGGGAAATTGTTAACCCGTCTCTTGGCAAGGCAACATACGGACAGATTTAACCTATTCAATTACATAAAGATTGGAGTTGGAGTATTATAGATGAACAACATGATTATGAAGTCAGAATATATCATATTCGATGAACAAACATTACAAGACGCTTAGAATATGGTTTCAACAAAGTTTTAGTTTTTCAAGTTGCTTGGAGTCAGCTTCGAGTTATTTTGCATTTGCTTTGATTCGAAGGATAACTAACTTCCATTTTTCTGATAAAATAGCATGATTGTACATTACTTCGAGTCGATACACCGTCTGCTTCGAGTCATGGGATGGTTTGCTTTGAGTCAGGGAGGTTGCCGGAATGGGTTGTGGCCGTAAGCCCAATGTTAGTGTCCACCAAGTTCGATTCCATCAGCCTACCTCGTGTCCATGCTACTTTATATCCACCAAGGACCAAGCCAGCTCGTATCGATCACAGGTAAGGTTAGTTCATATCCATCCACCTTGTAGACCTCATTGTATCCATCAAGTTCATGGTTGTTCAAATCGATAACATCCATGAGCCTTCGTATCCATCATAGTCCTTGTTCGTATGCGTCAGAAAACCCTTCAAACGAAGTCACTTCGTATCGACTGTATCTTCAACGATCGATACGAAGTACACCATCAATTATCAATATGAATAGGTGCTGAAATGGATGGATGGGAATGGAGTGTTACAGATGGATACGAATGAAGTTTATAAGGATAAAGGCTCGGTCAACATAGAAAAAAATATGGATCTACCCCAGTTTATCGCTCCACGTCAATAAGCAAGCACGTGCCTTTGATCGACAAGAAGGAGATGGACGTGAAGGAGTCGATACGAATTCGTACCAGTGATGAAGAATTCAACTAGTAGCGATTATATTTCACAATTTACAAGTCCAAATGTAACCAAATTTTCACAGGAGCTTACGTATGTCCTTAAGAATGTACCTTATGAGTTTCAGCCCAAAACATGCAAATCCTCATCGATACGAAGTTGGTTCATATCGATCCCAAATCAAGTCGAATTCATGTAGGACCGACCCAGTGGGCCCAATCGCGTGAGAAAATAGGTCTATCGAAATCTGCACAAGATATTTGCAACCTACACCTATAAAGAGCAGTCGAAGAGCTTCAAAAAGGGGACTTTTGGGCTTCTCTACGTCCATACTCTGTAGAAATTTCTACTCAACTTCTATTGTACTTAATTAAACATCTATAACCAGCGAGTTATTCTTAATAAAAGAGTGATTCTTCAAAGTGGACGTAGGAACGAACACCGAACCACTATAAATCTTGTGTTTCTGTTACTTTCCTTCTAATTTTCTAAGTGTTCTTCATTTTTATACTCTATTTTATCTAAATCTAAAATCTGCGTCCGATTATTGCAAATCTATAATTTTGGGCGGGTGCTTTCATCGACAATCGGGTGTTTGTGTCCAATTTTGGTGCAAATATTTTGGTGCTTTCACTAAGAAGGCTAGCATTCAGGGATTCTTCAGCTTGGATCTTGGATCTGAAGGCTTAATGACTTAGATCTCGAAAGCAATGGTGAAGCAATCGGCAAGAAGACAGAGGACTGAAAGGAGTCAGCATGAAGGAAGTCAGGAGGCTTTCTTAAGAGCAAATCAGGCCTCTGCCTTCATCACCAGAGACGAGATGGAGATGATGATGGGAGCTATGCATGTAGAGCTTTTAAAAAGACCAGAGGAGATGATGTAGAATTTTCTTCGACAAACTGAACAAA
Source organism: Allium cepa (assembly GCA_030765085.1). Classification (NCBI taxonomy): domain Eukaryota; kingdom Viridiplantae; phylum Streptophyta; class Magnoliopsida; order Asparagales; family Amaryllidaceae; genus Allium; species Allium cepa. The sequence goes on along the minus strand of CM060929.1, from coordinate 700,014,945 downwards.
CTGGAGTGCAGAATCAAGCTACTGCAGCTGCAGGAGATGCTGAAGATAGGAGTTGGGAGCACAGAGCAACTAGAATTCAGAACGTGAAGGGACCATCAAGAGCAGCGCCAGATCTAGGGAGCACTCACCAAAAGCGTGTTGATCTAATCCCGGGCGGGATATCAAGTGGATCTGTGTAACACGGCGTTAGAAGAGGAGTGGATACTTGTTCGAGAGAGAAGATTCCAGAATTCCCTCGTGAACTCGGGGGGAAAAATGGAGGCAATAGACAAGGACTACAACTTGACGACAATGTTAGATTGGCGGAGATGGTTAGGCGGGCCATGAAAGGCAGACTAGTAAATAGAGATCTGGAAGATGTGAACAGGATCCCCTTCGCTCCCGCAATCAGGCAGGCCAGGAACCCACATGAATTCAAGCTACCAACATTGGAGCCATATGATGAGAGGACAGACCCTGTTGTTTATTTGACAAAGTATATGCGGCACATGAAAGTACTGGTGGAATCATAGGAAGTCATGGCCAGGTGCTTCCCATTGTATTTGACGGACATAGCAGCTCTATGGTTTAGACAATTGGAGAGCGGTTTCACTTGAACGTAGACCGAGAAGTTTATGAGGCAGTTCAGAGTTCACATTTCGAGGCCCAAGAATGTGATGAGTCTAGAGGCATTGAAGCAGAAGACCGAATAATCTTTAAGGAACTTCTTAACATGATTTAATGCAGCAGCATCGGTGGATCGCCCAGATCCATCTATGGTCTTAACGGCAGCTGCATCTGGCATAGCTGATGGAACAACATTCAAAAACTCACTAACAAGGGATCCACCTATGGATCTAAAGGGAGTTTTATCATGAGACCGAAGGATTTCTACGATTAGAGGATGCAAATGTTAAAAGAGAGGAAGTAGAGGGAGTTAATGTATAAGCAGTCAATAGCGGAGATCCGCCCGGAAAGAAGTCATGCAAGGACAAAGGGAAACGAAAAGCCGAAGATAATGATGATGGATCAAAGCTACCACGAAAAGAATCGAGATTCACCACTTATACGAAGTTGAATAAAGCTTTGGAATGCATCTACCAGGACACTAAGGGGAAGGTTCCTCATCGAAAGCCAATGAGGAGGGATCCGACCAACAATGAGAGGAAACCAGACAAGTACTGCATATTACTCGAACTGAACGGCCATAATACGAATGATTGCAGACATTTGAGAGATGAGACAGAAGGACATATCTGGAATGGTCTACTTCGCAATATGTAAGAAGGCGAGCAACAGCAGTGGAACGAGAGCTACCATCGCCTGCATCAAATGAAGATGGCTCCGTATCGAGGCGTCGGCTTGTCATCAACTGATCAAAATAATGACGAATAAGTGGCAAACTCCACACCAACGTGATTAAGTCGTTTACACATGTACGGGACTACGTGCGACCCTCAGGCATGCTCTGATACGACTATCGATCGCATCAGTGTAGGTGTTTCCACTTTGACATCTCTGTTTTGCTTTTGTTCTCTATTTCTCATGTTAGAACTTGATTTTATTGAGCATTTCTGTTGAAAAACTCATTTGAATGGACAGTTGGTTTTAATAAATCTATAATGGCCAAGTCACTTACACATGTACAGGATCGCAAGCGGTCCTCAGGCATGCTCCGAGATGGCGATAAACCACCATGACAAACAATTCAGAAACTCACTCGAGCGTGAAATCTGGCACAAATAATACTGTCCCCACGAGTACACACGACTCGCCTCGAACGGCACCCAACCGCGAATGGTCACAACTCATCTCGAACGGCACCTAACCGCTAACTGTCACAACTCGCCTTGAACGACACCCTACCATGAACGGTCAGAGTTCGCCTCGAACGACACCCGACCGCGAATGGTCACAATTCGCCTCGAACAGCACCCGACCGCGAATGGTCATAATTCGCCTCGAACGGCACCCGACCGCAAACGGTCACAATTCGCCTCGAACGGCACCCGACCGCGAACGGTCACCATTCGCCTTGAATGACACCTAACCGCGAACGATCACCAATCACCGCGAACGGCACCCGACCTTGAACAATCTCATACACCCCAAACGACATACGATCTCGAACGATCGCCATATACAGTCAGGTAAGACTATCAATCCCTTTACAGGTCATCAAAAAGATACAAACATCCGACATATGGCACTACAAAACACACCTTCGTATCGCAAGGCATGTTATGAGGGGCGGAGTGTTAACCCGCCTCCTGGCAAGGCAACATACGGGCAGATTTAACCCATTCGATTACATAAAGATTGGAGTCAGTATTATAGATGAACAACATGATTATGAAGTCGGAATATAGCATATTCGATGAACAAATGTTACAAGACGCTTAGAATATGGTTTTGACAAAGTTTGAGTTGTTTCAAATTGCTTGGAGTTATCTTCGAGTTATTTTGCATTTGCTTCGCGTCGAAGAATAACTAACTACGAGTTTTTTGATAAAATAGCATGATTGTACATTACTTCGAGTCGATACACCGTTTTCTTCAAGTCATGGGATGGTTTGCTTCGAGTCAGGGAGGTAGTCGGTTCGAGTTGTGACCGTAAGCCCAATATTCGTGTCCACCAAGTTCAAATCCATCAGCCTACCTCATGTCCATGTTACTTCGTATCCATCGAGGACGGACCTAGTTCGTATCGATCACAGGTAAGGTTAGTCTGTATCCATTCACCCTACAGACCTCATTCGTATCCATCAAGTTCATTGTTGCTCGAATCGATAGCATCCATGAGCCTTCATATCCATCATAGTCCTTGTTCGTATCTGTCAGAAAATCCTTCAAACGAAGTCACTTCATATCGACTGTATCTGCAACGATCGATATGAAGTACACCATCAATTATCGATACAAATAGGGGCTGAAATGGATGGATGCGAATGGAGTATTACAGATGGATACGAATGAAGTTTACAAGGATGAAGGCTCGGTCAACATGGAAAAAAATATGGATCCACCCCAATTTATCGCTCCACGTCAATAAGCAAGCACGTGCCTTTGATCGACACGAACGATATGGAGGTGAAGGAGTCGATACGAATTCGTATCCATGATGAAGAATTCAACTCATAGCGATCATATTTCACAATCTACAAGTCCAAATGCAGCCAAATTTTCATAGGAGCTTATGTACGTCCTCAAGAATGTACGTTATGAGTTTCAGCCCAAAACATGCAAATCCTGATCGATATGAAGTTAGTTCGTATCGATCTCAAATCAAGTCGAATTCATGTGGGACCGACCCGGTGGGCCCACTCGCGTGAGACAATACGTCTTATGAAATCTGGGCGAGATATTTGCAGTCTTCACCTATAAATAGCAGTCGAAGAGCATTAGAAAGGGGACTTTTAGGCTTCTCTACGTCCATACTCTGCAGAAATTTCTACTCAACTTCTATTGTACTTAAACATCTGTAACCAGTGAGTTATTCTTAGTAAAAGAGTGATTCTTCAAAGTGGACATGGGCATGAATGCCGAACCACTATAAATCTTGTGTTTCTACTGCAATCTTTTTAATTTTCTAAGTGTTCTTCATTTTTATACTCTATTTTATCTAAATTTGAGATTTGTGTCTGATTATTGCAAGTCTATAATCGTGGATGGGCGCTTTCATCGACAATCAGGTTTTTGTGACCAATTTTGGCGGAAACAGTTATCGTAAGGTAAAAACCCATCATGTTTATTTGTGGCGTGGTCTTACGAGATACCTTTGATTTTCATAGGATTTTGAAAACTTTAATAATTTAAATTGAGTGTGTTTTTCTCATGCTAGTTTTTCAGACTGGCTCGAGTGTTATTTTATTATAATGCTCGGATCAGACTTATTATTATAGATACAGGATAAGATGCTATGGTGCTCAGGAGACGAGCTAGGTGATGAAGACATGTTATACGTATTTTATTTTACTCCGTTGTGTATGGTATGCTGTATAGTCATCTTTTGTGAGGACAATTTACTATAACTCTCCAGTATTGTGCTATTGATTTTGTTGTACTTTGATAATGTAATGTATAAATAACAAGTTATGGTTCTTTTGTATAAAGACCAATTGTTATCTATTATATATTGTTCCGCTGTGATTGTGAGATTCTATGTTGTTATTTCTATTCTCTTCTTTTACCTCTTTCTTCTCTCCCTAACGTCTGATATATTCCGGCATTCGATTGTTCAACATGTAATACAGTGGACGTATTGATGTCGATTTCGAAGGTCGAAAATCCGGACCATGACACTTGGTTTCGAAGCTGAAGGTTAAGCAAGAACCTTGGCTCTGGTGGGGATTACTCATCAGAGATAGGGTCAGTAGTGCCCTAAAATGAGTCTGAGTGTATTGATAGATATGAAGGCATATTTGTTAGTGAATATAAAATCGTTTTATATTATGTTGATTGGTTTGTTGAGTGGCTTATGGAATTTGGTCAATATAAGTAATTAACGTTATTGATAAGGATCTCTAAACACTTCAACAGAGCAATTTGACATAGTATTGTTTTAAAATAGGCTAAATGAGATAATTTTACCCAAAATATGTTTAGATAGAAAGAAATAATTTTCAGAAAATTATTATAATTATAAATGGTTTGCTTGGTTGTTGGGAAATGATAATATGAAACTATTATCGTTGTTGTGGAAATTAAATAAAAAAGATGATATTAGGACCAAATGTTAAGAAAGAATTCATATTACAAAATGGAGTGTGTAAATATGGGTTATAAATGTGATTTATAATTTGAAACGGGATAAAATTCCAAAGGGATAATTAAATATAGATTCAAAGGATTTAAAAGTTAGAATTTTAGGAACTAAAATCTCGTTGGTTTTGAAAGTGTTCAAAGTTGTAAAAATAATAGTGGTATTAACTGGGAATATTTTTGAATCAGAAATGAAATCTGGTGAAATATTTGAACTTTTTTTTAAAGAGATAAAAGTGCTGAAATCACTTCGGTCACTGGAAAATAATTTCAATGATGACCGCGACATTTTTGGTGCCCATTTTCGATTTTCCAAGAGAGGAATTGTTACCTAAATGTTTGGATTGGAGCTTGTTTAAAAAAAATGGTTTTGGTTTTGAAATTCAAAGGGATGATTTGATATATCAAGGGATTTTGGATTTCAAAAATGATTTTTAAATATTAAGTAATTGTTTAAAACTCTGGAGAGTTAATTTAAAAAATTATGGAATATAAATAAGTTCGAAAAATTATAAAATTTGGAATTTGATTATTGAGATGGATTAAACTTGAATTAATTAAGTTTGAGAAACTAAGCCTAAGTAGGCTAAATGAAATAAGAGTTATGGAAATAAAGTTAAATAGTTGGAAATAAATTTGTGGAGGAACAAATTTATTTAACTTGTAAGTAAATGGAATTGAAATTGAAAGTTGAAACGATATTTAGTTTGAATTATGTTAAATAATTGAAACATAAAATTTAGTTTGAGTGGGACTAAATAAAACCAAAGTAGGAAATAAGATTTGATTGAGATATGAAATAAATTAGTGAATTAAATATGGTTTAAGAGATGGTTGATAAAACATAATATTTAATTTGATTCGAAATAAAAATTAGTAGGTGGAGGTAAATTGAATTCAAATGGAATTGAAATTTAAATTGAATAGAAATAGATATAAAATTTAGTTGTTGTGAAGTGAATATAAATCTAAGAACTTCTGTATAAATGGTAATAAATGGACTTAAGAAAATTGATGGGATAAATTCATAAGAGAGATTAGTATAAAGTAACTATACTAAGAAAATTAGGGAATGTGAAGTTTAAATGAGGGTAATAATTGTGAATAATGAATGGGAAGGAAGTAAATGTGAATAAAAAGAAATTGATACAGCTAAAATCAATTGGAAGTTAGTATGTAAATTGTACGTATATTATTTTATCCGCATAACAACTTGATCCAGATTCGAGCACAAAATTTCGAGATAGTTATATCGATCCGAGTTGGGATTTTTCACTCGATTTTCGACGATGAACCCTGGATATGGATATTTGATTGACTCTGAAATTCTCCACCATAGTATATGGCTATGCAAGGAGAATGACGGTTTCAAATCAAGGAACCAGATTTGATTCCACACTAGAAAGTTGGATGAACGATACTAGTTCGGAAGTGAGATTGTGCGATCGAGGGAGCGGTTAGATTTATATTATGCAAGGATGATATATGTTCATTGTACGGTCTTAAGTAAAGCAAATATTGAAAATTTTAAATGAGAATAAATATGTTGATTTTGGAATTAGATAATTAGACATCATTGGCAAGTAGGGTGTAGGTAATTAAAGGTAAAAGCTAAATTGATGTTTTCGATTTTAGAAGAAAATTTTGATTGCCCGACAATGGTATGTGCTTAAATTGTCATCTGAAATTTGATGGTTTTTCGATTGAGCCATTTGGCTTTTGGTTTCTTTTGATGATTTGGAGCTGTAGAGGCAATTTTGTAGTTGTTCCGGTCTAGCCGCAAAGGAGACTCTGGTGAATTTTTTGGAAAATTTAGGGAGTTAGAAAAAATTTAAAGAAAATTTGATAATTTAAATTTTGGTTTTAAATTATAATTTGAAAGATTAAAGGGAAAATATTAGTGGAATCTATGGATGAAGTTGAAAATTAGTAAAGGTAATAATGTGGTTCTAATAAAAATTATTTTCGAAAAGTTGTTTAAACGGTTTGTTTTTTTATAGTTAATGGGTATTGGACCATTCTTCGTACCTAGCAAATTCGAGGACAAAATTCTCATAAGGGGGAGGAATGTAACGATCTGGAATTTTGGATATTTGAAATTGCAATATTTAATTAATTTTTATTATTCAAAAGTTGATTTATAACTCGAATTTCAAATATCACTATTTATTGGGTAATTTAATTATTGAATTAAATAATTGGAAATTGGTAAAAATAGTGAATCTTTAGTTTTAAGCTTGTTAAAAATAATTTAAAGGCTTATAAAATTTATATTTAAGGTATTGAAGATAATAAAATCTTTAAAATTGAATTTGAAAGTGATTTGTTCAGTTTAAAAAATATATCTTTTAAATTGACATTTACAAATAGCCTTCCGAGGCACAGTCTTGGATTTCGACGAAACAAGTTCCATTGGATCCGTAATAGCGCGTTGTTATCGGATTTCAAATTTTGGAGTGTTTGGAGTTATAGTTTGGCCGTACGGAATATAAACGTGCCGGAACCTATACTGAAAATTCAATATATTAATTGGGTCCAAAAGGCTATCTTTTTCGTACGATCGAATTAGGACTCAAAACCTTTTCCAATGCATTCAGAATATGGGTATAACATTATAAATGCCTAGCGAAAATCCTCGATAGGAGGTCGAGATTTTTAGCTACGGTTCGAGACGATTTAGATTTTAAATAATATATATTTATGTTGACCAGTCAAACAATTCACATCAGACCTTTTCCTTTCCCTTTCAAATCACTGTAGCAAGTTGGTTCAAGCATGTTAACATCTCATTGTGTCCCCTCCGTTCTCCCTTTTAAAATTGCAAACAGTTTCAAAAAAAAGAACAGAAGAAAATATAATGGAAGCTTTGGAAAAAAAATTATATCTTTCAATCCACTTAATAAAAAATTCAAAACCTATCCCCAAATTCATATTTTTGCATTGACTTCGATCTGGGATGAGTTTTGGAAGGCGTGGCAGGATTTAGGGATGATCGATAGTGGAGGTAAAAAGCTAGGGTTAGCTTTTTTTTCGAGTGTGGCCTTCGACTCGAAGTACGAAGGTGATTTTTGGGTTCAGGGGGTCGAGGCGCTTTGGTGACCATGGATTCGTGGCCTTCCTTTAAGTGTTGGCTATCACAACAGGAGAGGGGTCGAAGTAGATCGACCATGACGCGATTTAAAAGGGGTGGGGTGGTGGCTGATGGTCGATTGGCGAAATCTATGATGGGTCCATTGAGTACAGTGGTGGGAAGGCAATGTGCACAGTTATGGTGATATATCGTGTACAGGTTGCAAGCAAAAGAAATTTGGGGAAGAAGGGCCGGGTTTGACTTTTGGGTATGGGTTTTAAAAATTTTTGAATTAAATTAATGTTAGTTTAAATTAAATTATCATCGACTTATAAAAAAAACTTATATCATATGAAAAAGGTCCAATTCGGACGATTCAAGATTCGTTGGGATCGTATCGTCGACATCTATGCATAAGAATCAGTTTAGGCGGATTTGAAGTTTTTGATAATTTCAGACAATTTTAAAACGCCTCCATATTCAATTGAAAACGGAACGCGAAAACGATTGAAAATCAAGGTGAGTTAATCTCACTCAATCTTGGACTGCTAGTATTAATTTTAAATAATTAAATTAACAAATGATTGTTTGGTTGAATTGATAATTATTATCAGTCTGGATGTTATATCATATATATAGTAGTATATATATTGGAGAGATTGATATTCCCGCATTTATATGGTGGATGAGACCCTATGCGCCCCGTATAATAGCGGATGACCCTATATACCGCGATATCCCCCTTGAAGTGGGATTGGTATTTTTATATTGTGCTAACATCTGTGAATGTAGGGAATCAGGTTGGAAAGATCCAACTAGATTCCTCAAAAATGTTGAAATTATTTCCATATTCAGTTATATGGTTTATTTGAATAATCTGTGATAGATTATATTGGAGATTGGATTTATTGAATGCTATGGTATTGTTGGATATGTTTTGGTATTTAAAAATGTCAAAAATATTGATATTAAATTTTTTAAAGGGAAATAAAAAGAAGAATTTAAAGTAAAATATTTATAGTAAGGTTTGATAAATTAAAAGTAATGAATTCGGGAAAAATAAATAGTTGTTTTTTAATCCTGTTTGATAATTCAAGAATATGTATAGATAGAGATTTTTTGAATTAAGGTGAATTAATGGGTTTCTAAGAATAAAACTTAAGCGATATTGTTTAAGTATGAAAGAATTTATTTGTAAATTTGAGATTTAAGTAGTTGGGAAAAATTAAAGGGGAATTTGGAAATAAAATACGGAACCGATGTTCATGATTTAAATAAGATTTTTAAATCATAAAAAGGAAGTGAATCTGAAATTAGGGGATTTTGGAATAAATTTGGGTTAACTAAGAAATTAATTTAAAAATGGAATTTAATTTGAAAATCAATAAAGAATTGATTAACTATTGTGAAAACAGTAATAAAAGGTAAAATGAGACTATGGGATTTATAAATGAAGTTTATAAATAGAGTTGAGTAAATTGCCAGTGGATAATTTGAAATTATAAATTCATGGTGGGAATTTATAAGGAGATGGGTAAATCGTTTTAATAAAAAAATAGTATTTTTATTTTTTTAGAAATGTGAGGAAGGAAATTTTAGGGATTGGAGCGTAAATTAAACTGGAGATAAATCAAGAGGGATTTATAAATGATTAGACTGGCTATATTGAAGTGGAAAATTTGTTTTTCTGAGAAGTTAAGTTATTTCAAAAGGGAATATTTTAAATACTAATTAGAAAGTTAAAATGTTTATAAGAATGCTTTTAGAAAATTTATTATTTAATTGTACAAAAATAGTTTAAGTGTTTATAAATTAAGTTAGTTATAGTAGTTAATTATTATTAAAGGTTCATTGTGATTTAAAGAATAATTATGAAATATTTATATTTTATATAATAGCTTCTATTTAAAAAGTAGTTTTGTCTAAAATAAATTTGGGAAAATCTTTAAAAAAAATTCGTAAATATATTTTTAAAAATATTTAAATAGAGTATTCGGGAAGTATTGTTATACTAACATGGCGTAATCGAAAGCAGCGAGTGCCTGCAGTTAAGACTTGAATTTCTTTGGGATGGAGAAATAACCATTGAACTCTGATCCATGGTTTGATAAGGTAGAGGTACTTTCCAAATTATTTTGAAGGTTTTCCAAGTATCTTTGAAAAAAATAGCTTTGGTGAATTCGATAAGATAAGTATATGTTTTGGATAAAAAGAATTAATTAAGTATAATTTAATTTAAAAGAAATTTGGAATTTTCAGTGGAAAACGAAGTTTTGATTGAAATGATTGTTTTATTTGATAGTTAATTAACCGACTATCAAATCTGGACTAAAATATAACTTTGGGAATATCTAGAAGAAATACGGGAATTATATGGTACAGTTGTCATTCGAGGTGCTATACTATACGTACAAACTCGTTTGTTCTTCTAAGACGTTGACAAGGAAATCCGTCCACTAACGGTTAAGAAGTGATTTTCGATCTTATTTCCGTGTGGTTATTTCCTAATGAACCGGGAAAGAGTTTACCGGGTAATATCGAACATTGTTTCAAAGAGACGGGGATCGGATTTGTGATTCGAAACCACTTCGATCCAACGAGTATGTTTTCATAATAAAGACAAAAGCACGGAGTTAAAGATGCAGTATTGTAGTGCAAGGGCTAATTGCTACTAATCCTGAGAGTGATTCTAAAATGAATGTAGTAGAAATAGTGCCTTCGGTTTCAGACCGGGAACAGACTTGTATGGGTGAATGCTATCGGTATATTATCATTGGAGGACAATGAGAATTCTAAGTGAATCTCTCTAAAAAGTAATCGTAGCCTCTAGCTTCATCAACTGGGAATGACTGAAAATCAAGGGTGATGCAGCAAGGCTAAGTGGGTCGCACCCAAGTAGGGTAAGGTTACCCCTATCTAGAGTCCCTTTTATTCGGTTTTGTGGCGGTTGCTAATCAAGGAAGATGCGGCAAAGCTGTTCGGCATGTAATACCGTGGACGTATTGATATCTATTTTTGGAGGTCAAAAATCCGGACTATGACAACGTATTATATGTATTATATTTTCAAAAACATGTATATGTATAAATATGTATATATAAGCTTTAGTATGAATAAATAATTAACAAAATGTGTGCATATATGTCAACATTTATACATGACCTAAATATAGACAAATTTTTTTGAAATAGTTTCAATTTTAAAAAATGGTTTTTGTATTAAGACTTCCGTATAGAAATATTGATTCGAATTGAATTTTTAGAAACTATTTAATACGTTTCTATAATTTTATTAAATACATATACTTATATATTTTATAATATATATACACATATATTTACAATATGTAGAATTAAATATAATAACTTAAATTAATTATATATGTGGAATACACACACATATAGATTTGTATATATATTACTTATTTTTGAAAACTATAATGTGTGTATATATATATATTAATAAATTAAATATACATATATTTTAAAAAATTATGGATGTGTTGTAAAATCAATCTCTGTGAAAGAAATTACTTTTTTAATATTTTTTAAATAATTTCTGTAAACTACTACCCGTGAACTATATGTAATTATATACATATATAATTTCCTTAAATATACATATGCATATATACATATGTATATACACACACACGTACTTATAGTATAATCAAATGTAGATAATGCATCGGTATGTAGATTTGTGATATCAATTTATAATGAAGCTAGCATATGATATGCATTAGCGTATTTGGCATTATAAACTAGTTATACTATCGTTCACCAAAGCCTAATTGTTTGCACTTTGAAATGAAGAATATAACTCCCTAAATTGAATCCTGCATCCTGAAGTCGCTAGCTTCACATACACAGCTACCACCAAAGAAAAAATCAATTGAATTTTGTGTTAAAAATGCTTGAAAAGATGAAGCAGTAAGGTAGAATTTACGGTCAGCAAAAGAGATGAAGAGGAGGCTAGAAATTAAAAAAGAAAGTGAGGATTTAAAGATGTTTAAATATAGGGGATACCAAGGAGAATAATATGGATCCGGATCCCTATTTCTCTCTTGAATTTTCTCCTCCTTTAATTTCAAATCCAACCCCTCCTTAGCCGTCATTATAGCTGGCCTTCCCATACACATTCCAGTCGAAAATTCCAGCCCTCTTATGGGGCTTTAAATCGTTTCAAGCTTGAAAAATATTCGTTGCATTTAAATCGTATTTAAACACGTACAGATATCGTATACCGATTGGTATATTTATAACTATTATAAATACACTATTTATTATTGTTCAACAATCAAATAAAATTTTATAATTAATATTTCATAAATATTAATTCATTTATAACAATTATAAGTTAATTAAAGGGGCATTTCGCTAGAAGGACACACTTTGCAGTCCAATTAGTTTCTAGGACACACATCCAAAGAAATTAATTTCAAGGCCAAAGTCAACAGAGTAATCACTTTAAGGCCAAATTAGTAGTCCAATTACTTTCAAGGACATTATTTCATGGGTTTTTAGGCCTTAGAAACTAATTACTTTGCATTTTGTCCTTAAAAGTAATTATTTCAGTTGTGTGTCCTAGAAACAAATTGCACTTTCTAAAAAGGATCTTGTGGCTATTTCCACTTAATTAAATTAGGTGGTAAAAGAAGTATTCGATGGTTCAGTTGTGTGACTCTTAGCGCATAAATTTGGCCAACGGTTAATATCGAACAATTCGGATATTAACGTTCGCTTGTCTCTTAACAGATGGCATGACATTATACCAAATTTATCACTTACGTAGTTTCAGTAAAATCCAATTTTACTTTATTAAGCATTAGCCAACAGTGACTATTATTTCACCAATTCCCTTCGTCAAAACTATATCATTTTGGACATGGAATTTGATAATGATCAAAATACCAATATCGTCCATATTCAACTTTATAGTCTAAACACATAGTCCTTGGTTCAATAATAACAACTATTGCTCACCGAACTGCTTCTGCCAAAGACTTTGTCTTTGAGTTGTGTAACAACTCACCATTTCAGAACCCTGTAACTATACAATGAAGACCCGAAATGACGAGTCATTGGAAGATAATACATATTGATATGAACAGATAGCATAAAACAAAAACTGTACTAACCATTGACATTTAGAGCTCACAGCAGATGGTTACCCAAAATATCATATTGCAAAAGAGTGTGTGTGTGTGTGTGTGTGTGTTTATTTACGTATATGATACCATAATGTAAGTCTGTACAACACAAACTAAATCAAGTCCGACACATACTATAACGACCTAGAAATTTGATTATTTGAAATTGGAATATTTAATTGATTTTAAAAATTTTAAATTTAATTTTATAGATTTAATAACTGGAATTTCAAATATAATGATTTACGGGGTAATTTAGTTGTTAAATTTAATCATTGCAATTTGCTTAAATAATTGAACCTTGGGTTTTAAGCTTGATGAAAAAAATTTAAAGGCTTATTAAATTTCTGTTAATAATAATGAAGGAAATTAAGATTTTACATTGGATTTCAAAAGTGATTTAAATAACTTTGGAATCTACTCGTTTTAATTAACAAGTGAAATAGCCTTCCGGGGCACAGTCTTGGATTTTGAAGAAACCAGTTCCATTAGATTCGTAATAGTGTATTATTATTGGATTTTAAATCTCGTGGTGTTTGGAGCTACCGTTTATTTGTATGGAAATGAAACACATTCAAATTTATATTGGAAATTTATTACTATAATTGGGTTTAAAAGGCTATCTTCTCCATGCGATCGAATTGGGGCTCGAAACTTGTTCCATTGTATTCGGAGTAAGGGTATAACCTTCGAAACGTCGTGTGACATGTCTCGATTGGAGTCCATAAATTTATAGCCGGATATTTTGGAATTTTAACTAATATGTTTGAATTTGATTTAACTTCAGCTGCTATTACGTCTTATCAGCCACCCTATATTATCAGCTACCTGCCTATGTTCGTACGTACGTTTTCTTTTAAAAAACGCTTCCCACTTCTTCTTTTTAAAAACACAGTAAAACAAAGTAAAAAAAATTATCTTGAAAAATAAGCTACATAAAATTCCTAAAAAAATTTAAAAAACCATAATTCATTAAGTGCTTCTAGCTGATATACATTTGGTGTAGTGCGAGCTTTGTTCGACGGTAATGATTTTTGGGCATTCGACTAGAGCTTCGGTTATTTGGAGCTATAGGCTTCGATTCGTGAAACGAAGGCCATATTTGAACTCGTCGTGAAGAATTGCACCTTGGTGCAAAAATTTGTGACTTTCGATCACCATTTAAGATGCGGTCACCTGGGCAGCATGTGGGAAGGCAATAGGTCGCGATCACCATGGCTGGGTCGAGTGGCGACAGGAGGGTATAGGCATGTCGAGTTCAGCGAGAGGGAGAGCGTGGCATTGTCGGAATTTGAATTCTAGGAGTCGTTCTCTATATCACTTTAAACGTGCGCGCGGCCATTTAGGTTGGAGCATGAGTCGCGTACAGGGGAGGAATTATGGAAGAAGGGGAGTGGTAGCCGGTCGTGCTTGAATGTTTAAAAGGTAATAGGTTTAAAAAAAATTAATTACAGTTTTAGTTTAATTATATTTAAATAGGTGAACTAAAAATTTAATAACTCTCACATACAAGGTCCGATTACTTATTGCAATGGGATCATGATGATGAGAGCTTCAAAATCGAATTGATTTGGATAGATTTGGAGATTGTCAAAATTTGGGCTAAAATCGGACTTTGTTCGGTTTTAGTTCCAAATTGGAATGTCTCGGCGATAATAAGATATAAATGTGAGTAAATCTCACCCATTTGGATTTTTGATTTTAATTTAGGATAGTTAAAATATTAATTGATTGATTAGTTGAAATGATAAATTATTATCAGTTGGGTGTTATATTGTATATATATTAGTGGTTGGATATATTCCTGCCGTTGGAGAGGATGAAACACTATGCGCCCGCATAATAGCAGATGACCATATATTACCACGATATCCCACCTCAAAGCGGGATTGATATTTCATGTTATTTAACATCTGTGGATGCAGAGAAATATGTTAGAGGGATTCAATTGGATTCCTAAAATATATTGATTTTATTTTCATATGTGGTGATATATGATACGTGTGTGAATATTCTGATATAGATTACGTTATGATTTATCGGATGTTATAGTAGCACTGGCCCTAATTTTGGTATTATAAATACCATAAATAATATTTTAGAATTTTAGAAAGGGAATTCAAAAGAAATTTTGGAAATGAAAATATTGATATTGAATTTTGGATTTTTAAGAAGGAATTGATTTAGAGAAATAAATGATTTGATTTTGGATATTTATTTAGTTGTTTCATAAAATGGTTTCAAATAGAGAATTTTAAATTGAGTATTTTTAAACAATGAATTTTTAAATGAGATTTCTTAAAAGATGAAATCGAAGTCGAAATCGAGATTTGAATGATTTTGTAGTATGGTTTAGATTATTTAAGAAATAGATTTCTAAATAGAAAATTGAAATTGATTTATACATGGAGTTGTTAATATAAATCGGTTGTTAACAGAGAAAATTGGAAGGGAGTTTATAAAATTTATAAACGATGTTTATAAATAAAGTGGAAAAATTACCGTTTGATAAATTAAGAATATAGATTCACTATGTGAATTTAACATGAGATATGGAAATTGGATTAGAAAGAAATAATGGAACCTATTTTGGAACTGGAAATAGTTGTGAAATTGGAAAGGTCAATCGATTTGTGATAAATCGAGAGAGAATTTATAAATATAAAAGTGGTTATGTTGAATTTTAAAAATAGAGTTTTAGTAAGAAGTTAAGTGGTTTTAAAAAGAGATTTATTTATTAAATTGTGCAGTTTAAAAACTATTATATTGGGTTAAACTATTTTGAAAAGTTGGTTGTTCATATATTTTTATATTAGTTGAAAGGAGTTCTATAATAAGCTTTGTAAATCTTTTAGTATTATTTACAAATAAATTGGAAATTATTTATCCTTGTTTATTTGAAAGGGGCTTGATATTTTAAATAATTACTT
Organism: Allium cepa; assembly: GCA_030765085.1. NCBI lineage: Eukaryota > Viridiplantae > Streptophyta > Magnoliopsida > Asparagales > Amaryllidaceae > Allium > Allium cepa. The sequence continues at coordinate 699,999,053 of CM060929.1, read as the reverse complement.
ATATGGCTTGAAATTTTATTATATTATTAAAAAATACTTATTTTATAAATATAGAGTTTTTGAAAATCAATTGAAGTTATTTATAAATGCTCTCGAGATTTGTAAATGGGATTTTATTAAATAAAGGTGATTTTATAAGAGGAATCGTATAATGGAATTCTGAATACCAAAGGAAATTTCCAAAGTGTTTAGATATGAGAACTTCGAAAATGAATTGAAATTCATAAAAGAAGTCATAATTTGCTGAATGGGATTATGAATAAGTATAATGGGTTTTGGAAAATGTAAAAGGAATTTATTAATGATTTCGGAGATTTATGAGATAAGTTATGAATTATTTCCTAAATTGATATTAAATGATTTTGGAGAATATGTTTATAAATATTTTCCTAATTATTGAAAAGGAGGGTTTTGGAATATTTTAGGTGTGAAATGAATGGTATAGAAATATATTTTTTTCTAAATGTTATAAATTGAATTCTGAAATATTTCTAAGTGTGAAATGATTTGAAATATCCTGTTATGGATATAAGTATTTGAATTTGTTTTCAAAAATTGAAATATTAGAAGAGATTTGGATATATATATATCTTTGTAAAGATATTTTGAAATAAATGTTTTGAAAGATTTACAATATGGGCCTGGTGACTGCTTATGTGTGTAATTTGATAGTTAAATAACGGGCTATGAAATCTAGCCAAATTTGTTGATCGTTTCGAAGGGACCAGGATCGGATTTAATTGTCCGAAAATCACTTTGATCCGATTTGTGCATTATGAATTGCGATATCATGAAGATGATGAAAACGGTGATTTTGAAAATTTGGTTTATTCTGACCTAGAACAACTTGTATGGATGAATGCTATCAGCACATTGTCATTGGAGGGCAATGCGCATTCTAAGTGTGAATTTCTTGAAAGGTAATCATAGCCTCAAGCCTTATCAACCGGGAAATGACTAAAACAGGGCATGCAACAGGCTAAGTGGGTCGCTCCCTTTAGGGTATGTCATCATCTTTCTAGATACCCTACCTTGACATATTTATAGATTTGGTTGTGCACGAGAGATCTCAATTAAGGTCGGAAGACCGGGATGATGACTTATCTGGTACCAGTAGTCAAGTGCTATGTCGATTCTTTATGGCAAGGTACAAGATGTTCTTGTCAAACCTAGGTGCATTGTTCTAGAGATGCATTTATCGAAGGTAGTTCCTTACCTAGTCATAGTATGGAATCCATTCTTCAATATATGCCTTTACGGTTTTGATTGTAGAACCTAGTATGCTGGAATTTAATTAATGTAACAATTTCAGCTATTTTAATAAGTATTTATGCTTAGACACTATTATAATATCACAGGATTTTCAACAAAATTGTTTTGATTGTCGTAAGGTAAAAGCCCGTCATGTTTATGTACGGCACGGTCTTACGAGATACCTTGGTTTTCAAAGGATTTTATAAAAGTAATAATTCAATTTGAGTGTGTTTTCTCACACTGGTTTTTTAGACTGATTCAGATGTTACTTTATTATAATGCTTGGGTCAATCCGAGTATTACTGATTAATCTTAGGAGTTGTTGAGCTCAGGGGACGAGCTGGATGACAGAGATATATTATACGTACTTGGTTATTTCCATTCTGTGTATAGGCTATGTATTTAGCACTTATGAGGACTAATCATTATAACTGTTCAGATCGATTGTTGACTGTTGTACTCTGATGAGTATATGTATATTTATATGTATATTACAGTTACAGTTTCTTATATAAAGATATATTATTATATATTATAGTCTATTCGGCTATGATTATGAGATTCTGTGTTATTATTTCTATTTCCCGCTTATCTTTCTTTCTTCTTCTTTCCTTACAGTCGGTTTTTCGGCATTTGATTCCTCGGCATGTAATACAGGGACGTATTAGTTTTGATTTTCAAGGGTCGAAATCTGGTTATTATATTTGGTATCAGAGCGGAAGGTTAAGTGAGAACCTTGGCTTTGGTGGGGTAACTTATTAGAAATAGGGTTAGTAGTACCCTATAATGTGTTTGAGTTGTATATATGAGCGCATATTTGTTAATGATATACAAATTGTTTTGTATCGTGTGATTGATCTACTAAGTGGCTTATGGATTCTGGTCAATATGAGTAATTAACTTCATTGATAGGAATCTCTAAATACTTGAACAGAGCAGTTCGACGTGGTATTTTTTGGAAATAGGGTAAATGAAATAATTTTACCCTGATTATATTTTATATATAAAAGAATAAATTTTCAAAAAATTATTATGGTATATATGGTGTGCTTGGTTGTTAGAATGATAATATTCGATTATTATCATTTGTTGATTGTTGTTTATGATTGAATAAAGGTCGATACTCTAATGTAAAAAAGACTAACAGTTAAGAAGTGATTTTATAACCAAAGTGAGGGTCTATGAATATATAGTTTATAAGTGTGATTTATAAATTGAAAGGAAATGAAATTTCGCAAGTATATTATAAATATTGTTTATCAAAGAAGTTTATAAATTAAAAGGGTTTAAAGGCTGGAAATTTGAAAATTTAAATCTTTTTGGTTTTGAAAATTGTTTCAAAAGGTTTTGGGAAAAATAATAGGGATATAAATTGGAAAATATTTTTGAAATATTTTTAAAGGGTTTTAAAGGAAATAAAAGCATTAAACTCACTTCAGTCACTGGAAAATAATTTCGTTGATGACTGCAGCATCATCGACGTTCATTTTCGAGTTTCCAATGGAGGAATTGCTACCAATTGGGGTTTTGTTTGGTAAAACTGGTTTCGACTTCAACAATTCAAAACAAGGATTTGATATACCAAGGGATTTTGTGCACACACACACACACACACATATATATATATATATATATATATATATATATATAGATGGTTTCAAAAATGATCTGAAATACTTTAGAACAAGATGTTTAAACTCTAGGCTTTTCTTTTAAATATTTTACTGAAAATATGAGGAAATAAGTTGATAACTTATGAAATTTGAAAAGTAGCAAGTTAAAATAATGTTAAATTGCGGAATGTGAATAATAAATTGAACCATGAACTGAGATTTAACTTAAATTGAGTTAAATAAAGTGAAATTGAAAATTTAGCCTAAGTTGGACTAAAAAAAATTATTTTTGGAAGTGGAATTTATTGAGACTGAGATTACTTAAAGAAATGATCTAATTAAATTAACTAGTTAATTGAATATGGTTTGGATTGTGGATGGATAAAATTGAATGTTGAAAAAGGAATTTTTTATAGCTAACAATCAATCGAAATAAATACGTAAGTTGTACATATATTATTTTATTTGCATATCAGTTTGATCTAGATCCGAGCATAAAATTTTGAGATAATTTATATGGATTCGAGTTGGAATTTTTCACCCGAATCTCGATGGCGAGCACTGGATATGGATTTTTGATTGATTTTGGAATTTTCTATCAAGTATATGGCTATGCAATGAGAATAACTGTTTCTGATCAAGAAATTAGATCTGATTCCGCACTAGAGTGATCGTGTGAACGATACTAGTTTGGAAGTGGAATTATGTGATCAACCGAGCTATCAGATTGGATATTGCGTACGAATGATATATGCACATCGTATGGGCTTAAGTAAAGAAAATATTAGAAACTGAAAATGCAGAATAATATGATTTTGAATTAGATGAAAGGATATCATTGGTAATAAGATGCAGGTATTTAAAAATAAGAGCTAATTTGATGTATTTGATTTCATAAGAAAATTTGGTTGCCCGATTAAAAGGTACATGTTTAAATTGTTGTTTGAATTTGATGGTTTTATGATTGAGCCACTTGGCTTTTGTTTTCTTTTGCTAGTTTAGGCCCATAGTGGCGATTTGTAGTTGTTCTAATCTTGCCGTGCAAAGAAGACATTGGCGAAATTTTTCGAAAATTTAAAGAGTAAGAAATTTTTAATAACTAAAATTGGATTTGAATTATAACCTGAAATGATTAATATTAGATGGAACCGATGGATGAGTTTGGAAACTTGGTAAAAGTAATAACAATGTTTTAACAAATTGGTTTTGGGAGTTAAAGGCTTAAAAGGATTTGGGCATTTTTCCTATCTTTGCAATTTCGGGGGCGAAATTCTTTTAAGGAGGAAGAATATAACAATCCAGAAATTTGATTATTTGAAATTGGAATATCTAATTGATTTTAAATATTTAAAGGTTAATTTTATAGATTTAATAACTTGAATTTCAAAGATAATAATTTGTGGGATAATTTAATTGTTAAATTAATGATTGAAATTTGCTTAAATAATTGAATCATGAGATTTAAGCTTGATAAAAATACTTTAAAGGCTCATCAAATTTCTATTAATAAGAATGAAGGTAATTAAACTTTTAAATTTTATTTAAAAAGTTATTTAACTAATTTTGGAATTCACTCGTTTTAATTAACAAGCTAATTAACAAGTGAAATAACCTTTTAGGGCACCGTCGTGGATTTCGACGAAACCTATTCCTTTGGATCTATAATAGTGTATTACTATCGGCTTTCAAATCTCATAGTACTGTTTGGTCGTATGGGATAGAAATGCATTGAAATTTATACCGGGAATTTAATATTATAATTGATTTCAAAAAGCTACCTTCTCCATACAATCGAATTGGGGCATGAAACTTGTTCCATTGCGTTCAATTAGAATAAGGGTACGACCTAAGGAACGCCGAGTGGCACGCCTCCATTGGAGTCCATATTTATAGAAAGATATTTTGGAATGTTAAATAATATATTTCAATCTGATTTACTTCAGCTGCTATTACGGCTTATCAGCTACCGGCCTATGTTCGTACCTAAGTTTTCTTTTAAAAAACGCTTCCCTCTTCTTCTTTTAAAGACACGGCACGAGAAAGAAAAAAAATATCTTGAAAAATAAGCTACGAAAAATTCCTCAACAAATTTTAAAAATCATAATTCATAAAGTGCTTCAATATGATATACATTTGGTGTAGCGCGAGCTGTGTTCGACAGTAATGGTTTTTGGGCATTCGACTAGGCTTGGGTTATTTGGAGCTATAGGCTTCGATTCATGAAACAAAGACCATATTTGAACTCATCATGAAGAATTGCACCTCGGTGCAAAATTTGCGACTTCCGATCACCATTTAGATGCGCATCACTTGAGCCGCACATAGTGAAGGAGAAGGTCGCGATCACTATGGCTAGGTCGAGTGGCGACTGGAGGGTATAAACAAGTCGAGTTCGAAGAGAGAGAGTGCGTGGCGTTGTCGGAATTTAAATTTTATAAATATAGAGTTTTGAAAATTGATTTAAGTTATTTATAAATTCTCTCAAGATTTGTAAATTGGGTTTTATTAAATGGAGGTGATTTTATAAGAGGAATCGTATAATGGATTTCGGCAAACTTAAGGAAATTTCCAAAGTATTTTGATATGAGAACTTCGAAAATGAATCGAAATTCATAAAAGAAGTTATAGATTGTTGTATGGGATTATAAATAAGTATAATGGGTTTCGAAAATTGTAAAAAGGAATTTATTAATGATACTGGAGATTCAAGAGATAAATTAAGAAATATTTCCTAAGTTGATATTAAATGATTTTGGAGAATATGTTTATAAATATTTTCCTAAGAATTGAAAAAGAGGGTTTTGGAATATTTTGAGTGTGAAATGAATTGCATAGAAATATTTTTTTCTAAATGTTATAAATTGAATCCGGAAATATTCTAAGTGTGAAATGGTTTGAAATATCATCTTATGGATATAAGTATTTGAATTTGTTTTCGAATATTGAAGTAATGGAAGAGATTTGGATAAATATCTTTGTAAAGAAATTTTGAAACAAATGTATTGAAAGATTTACAATATGGACCTGGTGACTGCTTATGTGTGTAATTTGATAGTTAAATGACGGACTATCAAATCTGGCCAAATTCGTTGATCGTTTCGAAGAGACCGGGATCGGATTTAATTATTCGAAAACCACTTCGATCTGATTTGTACGTTACGAATTATGGTATCATAAAGATGATGAAAACGGTGATTTTGAAAATTCAGTTTTTTCTAACCCAGAATAACTTGTATGGATGAATACTATCAGCACATTATCATTGGAGGGCAATGAGTATTCTAAGTGTGAATTTCTTGAAAGGTAATCGTAGCCTCAAGCCTCACCAACCGGGAAATGACTAAAATAGGGCATGCCGTAGGGCTAAGTGGGTCACTCTCATTAGTGTATGTCGTCATCTTTCTAGATACCCTACATCTACATATTTATGGATTTGGTTGTGCATGAGAGATCTCGATTAAGGTCGAAAGACCGAGATTTTGACATATTCGGTACCAGTAGCCAAGTGCTAGGCCGGTTCTGTGTGGCAGGGTATAAGTTGTTCTCATCAAACCCAAGTACATTGTTTTAGAGATGCACTCATCAAAGGTAGTTCCTTACCTGTTCATAGTATGGAATCCATTCTTCAACACATGCCTTTACGATTTTGATTGTAGAGCTTAGTATGCTGGAATTTAATTAATGTAACAATTTCAGCTAATTTAATAAGTATTTATACTTGGACACTATTATAATATCACCGGATTTTCAATAAAAGTGTTTTGGCTATCGTAAGGTAAAAACCCGTCTTGTTTATGTGTGGCGTGGTATTACGAGATACCTTTGTTTTCAAAAGATTTTTTATAACAATAATAATTCAATTTGAGAGTGTTTTCTCATGCAGGTTTTCCAGACTAGCTCGGCTGTTATTTTATTATAATACTCGGGTCAGACCGAATCTTACACATTCAGTTTAGGATGCTATGGAGCTCAAGAGACGAGTTGGATGACAGATACTTATTACATGTACTTGGATATTTCCGCTATGTGTGTAGGCTGTGTATTCGGTACTTGTGAGAACTAGTTATTATAACTGTCCACATCGATTGTTGACTATTGTACTCTGATGATTATATGTATATTATAGTTACAGTTTTTGTATAAAGATTTGTTATTATATATTATATTTTTTTCGCTGTGATTGTGAGATTCTATGTTATTGTTTATATTTCCCACTTATCTTTCTTCCTTCTTCTTTACCCTAACAATCGAGTTTTTCGACATTTGATTCCTCGCCATGTAATATAGGGGACGTATTAGTGTCGATTTCTGAGGGTCTAAAATCTCGGTCGTTACACACACATCACTTCATGTCTTCAAAATACCATTTATATACAACATTATATATCTATCATTTATAATATGTACAAGTCCATGCCTCCTAGTCCACTATCTCTATAGACTCCATCGGGCTAAATAACATAGGTAGAAAAATATAGGAGTGGTTCAGACATATGTTTGAATGAGTGAAGCCAATCCAATATAAGTATACTATTGTGACAATGATATAACATGATTTAAGCCTAAAGTATAATACCTTTTAGTCACAGTACATGCGCTATAGAATGGAATTATACTATTTACATTTAATCCGGTCCTGAACACCTATATTAAAGAATTGCCTATACAAAATTCGATCTCACCACTGGCGGTAAAGGATTTTATGTCCACATAATCCATTCTCTCCACATAGTCCATTCTCTCCACCTACGATAAAGGATTACACGCATTGGGCTCGCGCTTGGTGTAACACCTTGTAAAATCAACCATAAATAAATTGGATAAATTAATTTAAATAAGATATGGGTAAAAATGAAATTTTTGTAGAAGTCAGAATTTGACTATGGAAGTTATGTCGCTGCATTCATGGTGATTTTCTAATAAATTTTCATATATAATATATTTAACGGAGTTCATATGAGGAAGTTATGGGCGTTTGAAGTTTTGGATTAAAATTAGTTTAAATAAAATTCAAATTCGAATAAATAATCAATTCCAAAAAGTTAGCAGTAATTATACACGGGTATGTTGACTTTGAAAATTAACGTTAATGTAAAATTGCAATAAAAGAAGAAAATAAATTACACAATAGGGAAAAAATTTCAACATTGCCAAAATAAAACTGGTCATCCGCTGACCCACAACCAGTCGATCGGTGAACGTAGGGTGGCAGTTAGGGTTTTGTACCAAAGAATGTTCTGGGTTTTATAATTTTAAACCGTCTTAAATCTGACAGTCCTAATGCATTCCAACCACTATAAATAAATGCCTAACCCCCTCACTTGTATTCACAAAATATTTTGCGAACACTAGCGAAGCTCTATAGTTTCGTCTCTTTATTGATTCGAAAAATTTCATTTGGGTTTCATGTAATAAATCCTATATATCTTTTTTGGTTATTGTTTATTTTTTCAACCTACTTTCTTCCAAACACCTAATTTTCTAAATCTAATGTACATAAAAATCCCTTGCTGTGTATATCAAAAAGAGATCTAAAAGGGTTCGTTGAAGATGTGTCAAGTCCAAATGAAGGCGAAGCTAGGGACCTCTTCAAGCGGAAATCTTAGATTTTATATTTTAACAATTGAACAGTGTAGTTGGATTTGATATATGCCTTGAGGGGTTTTTGATTACGAAAATCATATTAATAATTCCTAAAATTCCCCCAAAGCGAAATGTCAACTCTTAGGTTGGAATCTTAATTATCTTATATTAAAATAATGGAGTTTGTGTGGGTTTAACAATTTATTTGTTTTACCTTCTATCCCCCTTCTTATTCTTTTCTCTGAATCTGATTAAGAAATTTGATTAAGAAATGTTGCATAAGAAATGAGTTCTTATTTATAGGTTGCACTGCCTGTTTCTACAAATGGAATAGAAATTGCCTTGTCTAATTTCATGTAAAAGAAGTTAAATGGAACGTAAAATTAATTAAATTGTTAGTTTCTATTATTGATTTATTTCATTGTTTTAATATGAAATAAGTTGGATTTGTATTTTATATACAAATCTATTGATTTGATTTTGGAATATTGGATTTATGGTATATATGTTATTGTGGAAATGAGATTTGTATAATTTTGTAAGATTTGATAGTTAAAATGTTAGTTTAAGGCATAATCTCTGCATGCATAAAAACTAATAAATGCGTACTTTTATATATATATATATACACACACACACACACTAGCGTAAATAACGTATAATTATAATGTATAAATTGCATAGTTAGTTGGAGTAATAATTATCATTTAAATCCCCCTTAGGAAGGTTATTAATTGTAGAGGCTAAATAAGAAGGATTTTTATAGGACCTAAACAATGAAAGCATTAAGATGTGTGATAATATACTTAGAGAGCGTTATGAAATATGGCAAATTTATAGGGATGTGAGGTAGTCAAAAGCATCCAGTAGAGATTTTCTAAAGGAATAATGAAGAATAACAAATGTAAACAGAGAGAATATATCAGTAAAACAAGCTAATAACAGAGACGTAGCAATTTGTAGTGGTTCAACATTGTTTGCTTACGTTCATTTTGAAGAGATAACTTTATTAATCACTTGGTGAACTGAATACAATCGGAATAGGAGTAGAAATCTTAGTTACAAAAGTGTACAAAGTAATAAACAGCGTAAGATTCCGAACACGAATAGCCAAGTCTATATTTAAGGGGAAGACGATGAAATATCTTCCTGAAATTTTGACAGCAGATTCCCCAAATCCAGAAGAAGTCACAGTACTGATCGTGGGTCCCACGACACTTGCAATAATGATCGGCACTGATTGTTCTACAAGCTCTGTTTGATGCGATCGATATGGTGGGCTCCACTCATCAATATATTAATCTTCTCAAAGCTACATGTGTAGTTGACTTATAGATTTTGAGATATCGATTATTTCCTGCTGAGTTGAACTGTAATATCGATATGGTACAATACATAATTGATGAATATGGACCATACCCATCTATTTTCAGGGAGTTATGTATTTATTATTTTGATCATTCTATTGAGTTCATCTTCCTCTTATTCTTCACTGCTGCTTCATATGATCATCGATGCCTGATCTCTGGGGTACATGATCGTTAATCTAACGTGTCGATCTTTATGATAGTCGAGTTTAACTTGTCCAGTCAGTTTAGGGGTAGCCAGGCAAAAAGGTTGGATAACACTTTCCCCCAAAGTACATCTTGTTTCAACATTGCGTGCTTTGAATTGATGCAAATTAGTGTCATCAGAAAGGAATCCATCTAGTTATCTGAACAATAGTTATCCCTTCGTTGATTTGTTTTCCTTGAAGAGTCGATCTCTTTCGGTTTGACACAACGATTGGCCGATTTTCAATAGTATAACTTCTGGATCACATCCTGATGGTGATCATTTAAATCTTCGTTCTATTGATTTGGTAGGCCTTCATTATTTGGATCAAATCTTCTTCGACTAATACGAGTGAAAATTCAATTTATATCGATTTCAAGAAATCAATTTTTTTGGGACGTACACTTGCATGTATGCATATTCATCCCTAACTCTCAATCATGATTGCACACTCATAGGCTATTGCCAACCTTTTGCATATACTTTATATGGATCGGCATAAATCCATCAATAGTGGATTATAATTTATCCATTTCTAATATGTATCGGATTAAATCCATTGACATTGGGTAATGTCTGATCTTTTTTTTAAAATGAAAATGATGGATCGTACCAAAGCCCTTAGTTTTGGATCGTACATGATCCAAGTATATGTTGAATGAACCAATTTCATAGCGTATTAAAGAGAAGAATCGGTATACATCAATTACAAAACAATCGCATCTGATCGTTTCTTGGTTTGGCCATTAGATTGAATTGTGGGCTTTGTTGGTTCGATCCACCCTTTCATATATTACTTGGACACTTAGATTATTTTTTTAGTTTATTACATTAGCAAGAGCATACTAACCAAACCAAAAGGAAAGTAAACTAAATCTTCATCTTCTCCTTCACCATTGATCTGCTGAGCTCCTCGATCCAAATCCACACTTTCACGTAACCATTTCATCAATCTGTCTGACTCCTTGCTACATCAACCATCACCGCGGCCATTTCTTACATATCTCATCCTTAGATCCATCGAGTTACCTCGCAGCTAAAACCAAATCGCCTCCATCTTCCACTTTAATACATAGGTAGGTTCGATTCTTTACGTTTGTTTTGATTTCTGTGATGACACATTTGGGATTGACTTGAGTTGGTCGAAGTTAATCACATTGTTGTTGTGGCATTTGTATTTTGATTTGGATGATGATGACAATTTTTTGGAGATGGTAATGGAGCAATTGAAATGATCGTAGTTGTATTGATCATTTGCTTTAGTGGTCGAGGGCGAAAGATCGATTATATCTGATTGTTCTTGGAGTTCTAATATGTGGACGGTTACCGAACATTTTGTTGGATTGATGCTTGAAAAAAAAATGAAATTGGACCGACCATTTTCTGCTAACGTTTTGGCCAATCGTTTTTTGGTTTGGTGGTTAGAGATTGGAGATATGAATTGATGTTAAGTTTGGAACTGGAGCTGAAGGTTAGATTGATCATAGCAATCAATAAGGATAACATTTGGTTAGAGTTTCTAGAAGATCGGTTATGAAATGATCGTGTAGAAACGATCGGTTATGCGCATTGGTATCGATCAGTCGTAACATCATTTTGGATCATTTTTTTCGTTTAACTTTGATGAGCATACATAAAATCCTCAAGTCTTAATAGAACATTGTGATGAGCTTCGGCCTTGAACGCTTGAATGGTCGTACATGACCTACAATGGAATGCATATTTATACGTATATGACAATCAAAATGTGGAACGAACTTGACTAATCTTCTGCATATTTATTTTTATTGCCTATGCCTTGGAAGTTTTTTTGAAGCTCATCCACTTTTGAGTGCATAATTCGAACTTTAACATGCCAACAACTGATCCTGATGCTCAGACTGAATCCTTGACCAGTGACATAGAGAATTGGTTGAGACGGTCAGCAATGACAGTCACTCTGATCGAACCTTGGAGTCTCGCCATAATCATAGTCTTTAATTTTAAACTATTTTTCATAGTATTGCATGACACTACACCACTCTGCACTAGCACAACTTTGCATGAGGAAAATGGGTTCCAGAAGCTCAGAGCGTTTAGCTACTATGTCTTCTAGATAGTCTTCATGGCATAAATATAACTGCTAAATTGAGCTCCGCAAATACTTTTGATAAACTCTCTCCTGGACATCAAGCTAAACAACTGGAAAGTTCTTGTCCAATACTCGACCTTTTCTTTGTTGTTCCTGTCCTTCCAACATAAGTGATAGACCCTACTCCCAAAACTCTAGAAGACGTGATATTTTTGGAAAATCTGGAGGATTCCATGGCTTCAAAAATTAATGAAGCTCTCTTCGTAGAATTTGTACCAGACATGGGATCCCATTTGATGACGTTCGAGTCCCGACTTAGAATGATAGTGCTCATATGCCCCATAAAGGGTTCATTTCATGCAACAAGTTCTTGTATTGGGTAGGATGCATTCCACCCTTCAATTCGTTTATCTGAGAGATGCTACATCATATGAGGTTAGCACCAGCATAACTGCATCCAAATAGCTAGGCCTTGCTTAAATGTACCTATATGGCATTCATGGAGTTTTTATTTCGTTTTCCAACTCCCAAGACGTTTGATTTTTTTCACCTTCAAGCAATAAAAGGGAAGCCTTTCATTCACATTTCTCAAGCCCGCCAAGAAGTGCTAGATCTTAACAGGTACATGGAACAAGTTGAACGCTTTCAAAAGCAAGTAGTTCTATATTTGCTACCCACCTAGTTTTGCCAAATGATGGTTAGAAAGATGTAATTATTACTCTTTGCTTAATTTCTTGAGTGCTCGAACCTAAGTCATATCCTAAATTAAGCAACATTTATGGTTTGTGCAATTCTTATCCACGACCTGATGGAAAACAATACCCAGATGTGGTCTTGGTGCTTAAAATGGTTTCATCATAAGATGGATACATTGTAAATCTCCTTACTGATGAACACCTCATTACCTACTGTCTGATTAAAGAGGGTCATAGCATTGGGAAACTAGTCACCGTTGGATTTACAATGACCGAGCAGTGGGATGCAGAAGATGATGAAGGCCATTAAGCTGATCCTATCGTACCTCCAGTTGAGGGGTCTCAGGAAGTAACCGATAAAGACACAGTAGGAGATGAGGGTGATGACTCCAATGGCAATGATGTGGGTTCTATTTTCATGGTTGCAGTCGAATCCATGCAAACCTCATAGCCATCTGATCTCAAAAATGGAAAAAGGAAAAAACTTGGGTGTAGGTTCCCTAAGAGTCACCTCTTCAAACAGCCAAAACTATCCATCACCCTTCAGGTTATTCCATATAGGTCTTATTCTCAACCTTTACAACATTTAGATGAAACATTTAAAGTATTATCTGATCTTTCGATACCAAATGATGCTAATGCATTTCATTTTACTAACATGAGCATCGGTGGATCAGAATCTCCTTTCAGAACTGGGGATGGAATCCCTTCTACCACTAGTGAAGAGGTTACTCCTACTAGTAAAGCTACAATAACTGGTCGTTGGTGGGACAGAAGGACACGCACATTCGCACGCACTTCACAATATTGCATTGCACTTATCTTGTGTCCTTCAGTACTTAAAGCTGATTCATTCTTTTTTTTCTTTATAGAAACAATGGTGAGGAAGAAACACATGTTTCAGTCTCTGTGCGAAATATTAAGCCAAAATCCTGGTTCTTGTTCGGGCCAATACCGTAAGGTAGTGATCATGAATATGACCATTTTTATCACTCTAACTAGGATCGGATTACCAGAATAGAGGTGTCTTCCCATGAAAACATCGATCCGAATCAAGATCTCCTCCTTCTAAAAGTTATAAAAGGCAACAAGATCATCACGATGACGTTCCTCCTATTGGCAACCCTCGGCTCCCCCTCCCACTTTAGTTTTTTCATTGTCCGTTGTTTTAGCTCATCCCAACGGCCAATGATAATCGGTATCATAGTGAGCATGATCTTCACCAACAAATTCTGGGCAAGGAAAGCACTGGCACCCAAGTTGCTACTGAAGCTCAACAAGTCAATGTCGTGCTTATATGTCCCAACTTAAGTCAGATTTTTCAAATGTATGTCATGATGGATTTTTCTTTGCACCTAATCTTAAGAAAGTTCCTGAGAAAGTCCAACAAATAAATATGGAATGTGTGAATGATATCCACGTGGTATAATGAGTGGATGAGAACAGTGGAGATGATTTCTTAAGTATCTTAGGAGAGAGTGGAAGAGATTGAGAAGTTAAACACTAAGAAGACTAGGACAAGGGGATCATTGAAACTCTTACTAACGACCTAGAGTCTTCCGGAGCTCACAGGCAGTAGCCATGAAAAAACAGAAACGACCATCAAGGCACTCAAGGATGAGAAGGCCAGGCACTTAGCTGAGGTTGAAGCACTACATCATCGGAACTATAAACTAGTGTTAGAAAGGGATGCGGCCCAAATAATCCTAGCTGAGTAAAAAACTAAGTTTGAGCACGAATCCAAAAAGGAAGAGAAAGCACTAAAAATCAGCTAGGATGCCTGTGATGAATTGGTTTCCATCAATCTTGAAAGAGGCGTAGCTATTGAAAAGGACAAAGACATTGATGCCCTCGTCAAACGAGAAGTGGAGGCCGTGAAAGAAAAGGCCAGAGAGGAGGTTGTGGAAGAACTATATCCACTACTTATTCTTTACAACGCCAACATCCTAAAGCATAGAAACTTGGAGTGTCTCTAGGATTAGTACTGTTACCATCTTGTACGTACTTGGGAGCATCCTGTTTAGGAGAAGAAAAAGGTTCTTGGCACTGAAAAAATTGATCTGATGAGGATGGAATGTGAAATTCTATTTGGTGATGAATCTACATGAAACTCAGCTCATAGTCCAAAAAGAGCACGCCGCAACCTCTCAACCTTAAGCTGGTGAAGGTTCTGGAACCGTGTCACACAATGTCGTAGATGACCAGAATCTGATGGCCTAAGCTATTCCCAGCACCTATGTGGATTCTTCTATTGAGCTTGGTTACAATCTGGAGTAGCCGCAAATTGCTACATTTAGTGGGCTCTTCCTGATAATGGAAGGAGGTTTCGTTGGAGCTCCTACTCATGTGGGAGACCAATCTGAAGAAGGTATTTCATTAAACTTGCTTGTCCTTCAAAAAGGTGGAATGTTCCCAATCGATATATCTAATCTCTTTAGTTTTGTTTCCTCAACTTTAGATCCGCCGACTATAATTCCACCTCTTCCTCAAGAATCTCAACAATGACCTCAGGTGCCTGCGACGGAGTTTGTTACTGTCACGACTTCGACAACAACTCAAGATGTCCCGAAAGAGGAATAATTTATGATCGACGAGCACTTGGTGGATGCTTTGTTGAGAGAAGATAGTGGTCCGCGTTAAGGGATTCTAGTCGATAATGACATTGTGATATTGGAGCTTCCTAATCCTTGTCAGACCCCTCTATGCAAGAAATGGCACATAAACTTGGGGCGGGAATTTCTCTTGAGACGAAAGTCAAGCAGGAGAAAATGGAAATTGTTCCCCCTCCCATCTCCATCGTTTCGCCTGGAAAAACTATGGATGCTTCTACTCCTTAGCCAGAACCTGCTCATGATGAATCTATTGCATCAAGCCAGACTACTTCAACGAAAGGCCAAGGAAGCGGGAAGAGAGGAGAGAAGAGGAGTAGCTAAAGTTCGAGTGAAATATCCCCTTTGTGTGCACTCATGCTCCCAAGCCTTTTAAGTTTTTTTGGTTGAATTTGCACGTGATCGACCTGCTTTTTTGATTCTTTTGCTGTGAGTATTCGTACTTGACTTTCAAAGCTTATGTAAAATTCTTTTCCTTTTGTCGAACTTTTATGTGTATTTGCTTAAGTAGTTGAGCTATCACATTTTCCATTCAATGTACTTGCATCATTGCTCATTGATTCGGATGATAGTCAATTAATTTTATCCCAAAACCTCCATATGGTCATGGCCTTGAGTCATACTAGACAGTGGACTCAAGCCTTGGTGTTACGCTATCAAATTCATAGATTTAAGTGATTATACTCCTGCCCCCAATTCTCGGGTTAAAGGAGTTAGATAGTGGATGGTCGAATTCCATCTTAAGTGAAATTATACTCCTCTTGTCAATTTTAGGTTAAAGTTAATGGAATAGTGAGTGGTCGAATCTCACTTGTCTATTTGTTTATAACCATATCGGCACTTTGGGGATAATATTTCGTTGGCGGACGGTTAGACCCAACAAATTTGTGTTTATACTTCGGTCCATACTCTGGAGACATAGAGTTAATTTGAAAAATAGTCAAACCATATTACCCTTCATTGATTAACTTGCCACCAAGCATGGGTTTAACTCAGAGAGTAATCAGTCGTGTTATGATCTTTTTTGATTCACGTTCGTTCCATTGCTTGATGGGATTAATTTGATTATCGGATGGTCAAGTAAAATCCATTTCTCGTTAGGTACTCTTCCCATCGGGTTGTGAATGAAACTCATCGAATGAACGATCGGACCACGTTCATTTTATTTAGTCCAATCATGAACTTGTGTAATCGGTTGGCTCCAAACTCTAGGAACCATCATAAATGCTCGCTATTCCATTCCCTTGGGAGTATGACGCCATAAACGATCGCTAGCTTGAAAGTTCCTTCTCTAAGCCTCTGTTCAATGACATACGGTCTCTCCCATGAAGGATTCATGTATGATAGGACAAGTAAAAGACATTTCAAGATGAGATCGTCGATTTTAAAGTTCCTAGGTTGGACTTTAGTGTTGTAGTATCGGGTAACTCGGTATCGATGTGCAGTAGCCCTCAAATCAGCTTCTTCACGCTTCTTATTTACCAAGTCTAGAGATTTTAAGAGGTGATCTCTATTCGTTATGAGGTTGTAGTAGGTCACTCGACGAGAAGGGACTTCGAGCTCAATAAGATTGACGGTTTCAGAGCCATAAGCAAGGGCAAATGGGGTATGGCCAGTCATGGATTTTTGGGTGTTTCTATAATCCCATAATGCCGTTGGAAGTTCACCCACCCACTTGCCTCTTGCCTTTTCCCAATGTTTCTTCAAAATGGACTTTATGATTTTGTTCATAGCTTCGACTTGTCTATTTGCTGTAGGTGTGCAATTGCTGCAAATCACTTTTCAATATGATGCCGACGACCGATGTTTTTGAATTCAACGCTATCAAATTGGGTTCCATTATCAGTTATAATGGTTTATGGAAGGCCAAAAAAAATAGACAATGTTTCAAAGAATGAAATTGAATACGTTCTTCGTTGTGATCATGGTTAAAGGTTCTGCTTCAGCTAATTCGGTGAAGCAATCAACTGCTACAATGGCGTACTTCGCACCGCCTATAGAGATTGGGAAGGAACTGATAATATCTATGCCACATGTGGCAAACAGCCATGGACTGGCCATTTGTATAATTTCCTTTGGTGGAGCTCTCCAAACTTTTGCAAACATCTGGCAATTATCACATCGCTTAGCATAATCAACAGCATCTCGGTTAACAGTTGGGCGGTAATATGCATAACAGAGTACCTTCTTTGCAAGGGTTTGCCCCTAATGTGATCGCCATATTCCCTTTTATGAACTTCCGTTAGGGCTCGTTTTATTTCATCATGAGTGATACACCAAAGCAAGGGAATGGAAAACCATTTCTATACATGGCTCCTTCCTGAATGATATATCGTGAAGCTTTCCGAAGGATTTGTTGTCTTTCATTACTCCATTCGGAAAGGACTCCCTGTAGCAAAAAATCTTTAATCGGAGTCATCCATGACACCTTCTCAGGCTCCATCTCTAGTACCCAATCGATTTCCATCTGATTTATGCTTGGAGTATCTAGTACATCGATTGGAACCAAGCCCATTTGTTATGCATCCTCGGTGCTAGCAAACTTTGCCAATGAGTCAAGCTTTTTGTTTTGATCCTAGGGAATGTGCGCGATGTCATAATACTCAAAGTTAGTCAATAACTCTTGGACTCGGATAAGGTATAGAGCGAGTCGTTATCCTTTAGCCCGATAATCTTCCTTGACTTCATATACCATTAACTGGGAATCATAAAAGATTTCAAAAGATTTTATTTCAAGTTCTCTGACAAGTTTGAGTCCAAGAATCAGAGCTTCATACTTGGCTTCGTTGTTCATTGCAAGGAAGTCAAGATTCAAAGCGTAGCAAATTGAGTGATCCTTCAAAATTAATAGCATGACTCTGGCTCTAGAACAACGATTATTGGACACTCCATCTCTACACATTTTCCACAGAATGTTAAGGGCTCCACCACTTTCTGGGAGATCATCCTGTGTAGTGAATTTTTCGACAAAGTCTGACAGTGCCTATTCCTGGATGGCTCTCCAAGGGAGATAAGTGATGTTGAATTGGCTCAGTTCGATGTTCCACTTTAGTAGCCTTCCAAACGTCTTAGGTCGCTGTAAGACATCTCATAATGGTTGATCGGTGTAAACGTTGATGGGATGAGCTTAAAAGTATGGGTGGAGCTTCTGTGAACCAATCACAAGCAATATGCCAATTTCTCTATATTCGTATAGTTCCTTTCAATTCCTGCCAATCGCTTGCTAACATAATAAACCGGTCTTTGGATTCAATTCTTCACGTGAAGTAGTGCGACACTTATAACGTTCACTGGCACGACCAAATAGTCATATAAATCTTCATGATCTACTGGTTTTCACAAGATGGGAGGTCTCTCTAAGTGATTCACCAAAGCTTGGAATGCATCTTCACACACTTGTGTCCATTCAAAGTTCCTCTTCCCTCTTCTTACCAGGTCGAAGAAAGGAATACATTTATCAATGGCTCTGGAAATAAACCGGCTTAGGGCGACAACCTTCCCATTTTGGTTTTGTACTTTTTTGATAGGATTTGACACCTGGATGTTGCAAATTTCTTGAATCTTCTTGGGATTAGATTCAATTCCACGAGCATTGACAATGAAACCTAAGATTTTTCCTGATGAAACGTGAACATTTTAAAGGATTGTTCTTCATTTTGCAATATCGAGGATATGTAACACCTCTGTTAAGTCTCTAATGTGGTCGCTTGATCGGCGTGACTTCATGAGCATATCATCCACATATATCTCCATCGTCTTTCCGATCTGATCTTGAAACATTCGGTTGAACAAACGCTGATAAGTTGCTCTAGCATTCTTAAATCCAAATAGCATTACCATGTAGCAATAAACTCCTACGTTGGTAATAAAGCTAGTGTGCTCCTAGTCGGGGATATGCATCGGGATTTGTTCATATCCGAAGTATGCATCCATGAAAGATAGCTACTCATGTCTTGTGGTTGAGTCCACTGGCTAGGCGAGCCTAGGAAGGGTAAAACTGTATTTTGAACATGCTTTGTTTAAGTTCGAATGGTTAATGCATGTTTGCCACTTTCCATTCGCCTTTGTCACAAATACAGGATTGGACACCCATTAAGGATAGAGGGCGTCGTGGATAAACCAGTTGCTTTTGAGTCTATCCACCTTCTCTTCAAGGACGGAAGATTTCTCCAGATTCGCGTCGTTCCTTTTTTATTTCACCGGGACATGCCTCGAGTGGATATTTAATGCATGGCTCACATTAGTAGGCGGGATCCCATACATGTTAGAGTGGATCTAAACGAACACGTTGAGATTTTCTCAGAGAAAACCAACATATTCTTTTATTATTGGAGGGCTGAGCTGTGATCCAATCTTTAGGACCCACGGTGGGTCATCGTAATTGACCGTGATGTCAATCGTCAACTTAGCCGAAGCAGCCTTGGTTTCTTTGGGCTCCTCCTCATCATCTCTTGGATCTATGTCTTTATAGAACCGACTACGATGCCCGAGCCAAGGCCCAAGCGCTGGTTGTAAATATTCAGTGGCTTGGATGCAGAGAGACTTATCCACACCCTTACCTTTCCCCTTCTGTTGAGCATCCCTCAACTCAACCACATAGCAGGAACGTCTCATCGCCTGATCTCCATGCACAACTCCCATGCCATTGTTAGTTGGGTATTTTAAGGTAAGACACCAAGAAGAAATGGCTATCTAGAATGCAGCAAGGGCCAATTGACAGGAAAAACATTATATGGAGATTCCACATCCAGCACAACAAATGGCAACATCTGCATTCTCGTGCGGTCGCCTTCTACCAACTCCATGGGCAATTCAACATAACCGACAGCTTTGGTTGCAGCAATATTAAAGCCATTGATGCGGGCTTTATATGATTTCAAGTCCATGGCTTCCATCCTCATCTGATCGTAAGCCTTTCTAAGAATAATATTCATGGGAATACCACAGTTAATCAAGATCTTCTTTACTAAGGCGGGACCAATCACGGCCAAAATGACCATTAGATGGATTGTCGGTGCCTCCACCTTATCTAGCATCTCTGTTTCTGAATACAATGTCATCCGTCACCGTATGCTGCTATTTAGGCAGAGCCCTATCTTCTATATTTGAACAATACTCAAAATTGATATGCTTGATTACGCTAGCATAGCACTCCATCCTGTGCCGGCTCTTATCACCTGGATGTGGTTCTCTGACTATTGTGTTAATAACTAATCTTCCACCAATACTTGTAGCCTCTTTAGCTCTGTTCGGCTCTTATCCTTGGTTGGGTTCGGATGTCCCTTGCTGCCATCCTACGGGGCTTTAACAATCTATTGTAAAAAAATTCTGAATCAGTTTCTCAATAACATCCTGAAGATGTCTACGTTCATTCGTGTTATGACCATAGCATTCTTAGAACCAGCAATATTTTCCAGTCTGCTTTTGTTTCTCCATCGATTCTTTCGGAGGTGGCATCCTATACTGCATGGTATTACATGTAGACAAATAGACATTCTCCAGGGATGTATTCAGTGGTGTGTAGGTATCATGCATTGGAATCCTTGTCTTTCCTCTTTCAAAATCCCTCTTTCGTTCACGATTTCTATCATCGCCCTTCTTTTGCTGATTGATTTATTTTGGACATTTACTTGAACTTTTTCGGAACTCTCCCTAAAATGTTTCCCTACAATGTTACTCTGCACTCCCTCTCCACTCGGTCTGACAACACACTTCTTCCTAGAGCATTTAGCAACCTATTTCCTCAAATACCGAGTTACTTTTGCATAGAAACACTCTAGCTGTCTCGGGTGGTTTTCCAGCTAACCAATCACAAAAGTCGAATTCTAGATCAATCCCACTTGTTACCTCCATATATATTGAATGGTCATTCGGATTACTAACTTCTATGACGACATTATGAAATATCTCCAAATAGTCTTTTTGCGATCCTCCAGGTGCCTAAATCATGCTTGATAGGGACGTTACATCTTTGGAGAGAATTGCATGCATAGGGAACTGCTCCATAAATTTTGTTGCTAAACCTTTGACTTTGAAGTTTGACCTTAAGGGAAATCTCGTGAACCACATCATTTCTATGCTAGAAAGAGTGATGGGAAAACATATGCATTTTATAGCATTATCTGCCATGCAAAGTCCATCAGTTATTCATATTTCGTGATGTGCTACCTAGGATAGGTTTTTCACTTGTTGGCAGTCACCGATGGCATGCTAGATCTCATCGGATATTCCATGTGTAAAATTATTGTTTGTAAATGGGGTATGGCTTCTTGAGATTCCCCAATCATTATTGGTCAAGCCTTGGCTCTCCCTTATATCTACTTGATCATAGCCATCAAGTCCAGCGTTTGGAAAGTTGGAGCCAAGCAATAGTCATGCTCCATCTTTTGTGAATGGTCTGGTCGATGTCTATGGGCCGTTCCACACCTTCTTGGCTCAGTATCCTCTTGATTTGCATTCACATCCTTATAATTCCAGAGAGGTAACCGTTCTGCATTAACTTGAACTCAACCATCCAAATCAACTACAACGGCTCTAGTTCGGGTTCCATCAGAAAAATGTAAGGCTCATCCACTAGAGAAAGGATTGGCCCCTATCCCTATGGATGGATAGGGTCCAATCGATCCTGCTAGCTAGAGATTAGTTCTGTGTTGATGTCCTGATGCTTTTTCGTGATATCCGTAGGTTCTGCAATACCTATGCCTATGATGGTCATCTGAGGAAGTTGAGCTCTCCGATGTAGAATGGGGAGTTGGCTCCCTCCTAGTTTTCATGCGTTGTTGTCCCTAAGTTGATTCATTAGGTCAATATTGGATTGAATCTGTCGGTTCAGCTATCGACGGCTATCCATGAGCTCTCTCATCAGATTTTGGAAATCAGCTCTTGTGATGGAATCAGTTGGATTCTAGATATCAACTACATTGGTAGCATTAAAATCTACTGGTAGATTACTCTGGCCTCCTTATTGGATGCTGGCATTCTCATTTCCCTTCGTGTTTTGAGCGGTAGATCTATTGTTTCTAACCATTGTCGATACTTTTCCTTGTAGGTATCTTCTTCAAATCTGAGTTAAACTGGAAGCGTGTTGGTAGAAAGTTGGATCTATCACGGGAATATGGGAATCCACAAGTAGATGATAGCCGAGATAAGAATTTGTCCTTCTAAATGAAACCACCAAAATGTTAGCACTAAAAATTGGCACAAACACCTAATAAAGATTTTATAAAGGAATAATAAAGAATAATAAACGCAAACAAAGGGAATATAGCAGTAAAGTAATAAGAAACAAGCTAATAACAGAGAGCAACAATTTATAGTGGTTCGGCGTTGCTTGCCAACATCCACTTTTAAGACATGACTTTATTAATCACTTTGTAAATTGAGATAGGGATCAGAGTATCGCCCTTAGTTACAAAAGAGTACAAAGCAATAAGTAGCGTAAAGACCCCAAAAGGAATAATTAAGTCTATATTTATTGGTGAAAATTGCGAAATATTTTCTTGAAATTTCGACATCAGAGTCCCCAAATCTAGAAGAAGTCACGGTATTGATCGCAGGTCCCATATCATTTGAAATAACAATAGGCACCGATCATTTTATGAGCTCCTTTTGGCATGTGGTCAATATGGTGGGCAATGATCAGGAAGTTGTGTATTTTAATATTTTGAGCATTCTATTGAGTTCACCATCCGCTTTTGTTTCACCGCTGCTTCATATAATCATCTATGCCTGATCTTCGGGGTTCAAGATTATTAATATGACGTGTCAATCTTGATGGCAGTCGAGTCTAACTTGTTCAGTCACTTTAGATATAGCTAGGGAAAAAGGTCGGATAACATCGCCTATAATAAGTAACAATGAATGATGTGAGGTTAGTCCCAAATCTATAGACTTAATCAGATCAAATAATTTAGCTATTAGTTCATATGAATAATCGGGCAAATGTGAGACATCTCTATGGGGTACGGGTCATAATATCGAAGGAACTGATTCGAGGATTGAAGCTATTAAGTGGTTGTTTGAGGGCCTACTCTTTTCCTTGTATAAAGTATTATATGGTATGATTGGATTTAGGATTGATTGAGAATATCTCGAAAGGGTCCGCTTCAATGGAAGTAGTAAGTGTCCAAAGAGATTTACATGCAATGTCAGCTAGATAAGTACCCGTGAGGAGTCTGCTTTAGGAATAGGTATTAAATGATAGGGGCCTACCTCAATTAAGGTCTTAAATGGTCAAAGTTTGTCCATTTTCTATTAAAGGATATCAAGCGGCTTGGGTACTATCTCTCTCATTGGTTGACATTAATAACGATGGTTATGGGTTCTTGATTATAGAATATGATAGTACGAGGGACATGCTTTAGGGACTGAAGGTATTAAGCGATTGTTTGAGGGTCCAACTCTTTCCCTTGTATGAAGTATTATATTGTGACAACTACCCTATACCACTGGCACCAATAATTTCAAAATAGTGCGCTATAGTCGTGCCCGGTCGGTATAGGACGATCATCAAGGTTAAAATAAAACAAATACAACATTTAACCTATCAGATATCTCACAGCACATGGATAATATATAATATCATAGATATTAAAAGAGAGTAATAACTATGTGAACAAATCATCAGAATACAGATCTACAGAGTTATATACAAATTTAGTAGAGTTTATGCAATAGAAATAAACTCAACAGCTGTTTTATAACAAGAAAATAAGCAATACCTGCTAAGGCTCCCTAGTGCTGCATTACAGAATAAGTGTACAAATCTATCATTAGTATTAATACGAGATAGCTTCGTCCAGCTTATCCTCTGCACAGCTACTGTGTCACATAGACTTATTATCTAGTCTACTCATTTAAAAGTACCCAAAATAATAAGAAACAAAGCATAAAATATTGAGTCGGACAACAATCTAATGTGAGTGGTAAATGAATCTCAAAATACCATGCAGGTAAATATGTTAAGGAATAGAGGTACAATCATACCTGAACCGTTCTGTAACTAAATAGTTAGCACATAACATCATAATATGCTACACTACAAATAACAAAAATGTACTATACTCAAAATAAGGATATTAGATCTCCAGGTATTCCTATCTCCAATGCCTACTCCCAATGATATCTTCATATGATAGCCTAGAAAGCAACCATAGCATCCATTAAATAATCCTTTCTATCACTCCAGGTGCATTGAATATATGATAACTCGTATGGCCTCTGTACTACCAAGGACTAATGGAAATCCTAGTTTTCAGTATACTCTCGTAACATGTAGCCCAAGGCTAGATACGTGCCTTGTAGCCCAAAGCTAGACACTAGACTCAAAGCCATTGGTCCAGGTATTCAGATCCACTTCATTGATCAATGGGCATCGCCAGTTATAATACCCTTACTTTTAGTTCAATAGAAAAAACTCAAAGTGTCAATGATTCCTTAGCATATACATTCGAGCCCACATTTGCTCCATTCGAATCTGAGACTTTCCATTACTCAATCCAGTTCGAAACCCTTCACGTTTCGATTCCAAGGCTCCGTCCTTTATCGAACCGCTATCTTCGGTAACTACTCCCTCCATGAGTTACAAATTGAAGATACATAGCTTTTGTCATGTTTTAACATCGCCAACCAATCCCCACACGAACGAGCCAACACCTCCAGCATGATCTACAGAGTTCCATGCTTCTTCCTTATACAAGTCTTATCCCATAACTCTAACCAAAACAGCTTAGTACCATGTCAAAATGACTTGGCACCGAGTCATTTACTTTGCCAATTTTGGCTAAGTAAATCACACTGCCTCTAATACTTCCTTCTCAAGTGCTTTAAACCCTGAACCATTTCATCAAAACAACTCTTTCCCAATCTAAAGCATTCAACTCCAAGTTTTAGAAATAACTTGGCATAATATCCAATACTTGGCTAATCTCCAACATCTTTCTCAATCTCCACTAGCCATCTTCCATCCATCCATCAAGTTGACCAATCCATTCAAGCCTTAAAACAGATCGGTGCCGACTCTTTAACTCAGTGTCGAGTTGAGTCCTTTGAAAATTTTGAGGTGCGGTTTATTCTATAAAAACCACCCATATTTCAAAGCCTCTTCTCCGAATTTCATCCAATTCCGACCAACTTTGCCTCTTACTTTCCAAATATACCAACCTATCTTCTTAATCTTCCAAAACAGTAGCAAACAACATCAAAGCACAACATACAAGAGTAGAATAACATGCATATCATCCATTCATACAACAATACATAGAATTATAGCAATCAAGCATATTATAATCCAAAACTAAGAGATCAATGAACATATGAATATGAATAAGGTTAATTATAAAACAATTACGCAAGATCATATTAGAATTCATCAATTTAGATCATAAACATATATCAACATGTTATTCAAGTTAGAAAAGGATTTTAGGGTCAAAAGTCATGTTAAAACCTATAATTCTACCGTATAAACATGCATAAAATACTAAGAATGTATAAACCACTCACCAATTACCAAATTCAACTAATTATCACCTAGATTCAATGTTGACAGCAATACAAAGCAATGAAAACCAACCAAATGGTGATCTCTATCTTTTAATTGTTGATCTTCTCTCCAATTAATGATTAGCTAGACTTAGAGAGTAATTTATGTAATTTTGAATGAATCTAGAGTTAATGGCATTTTGATCTAAATTGGGAAAGAGGAAAAGTTTTAATTTGACACCTACAGCCCTTTATTTATACTAATCTTGAATTAGACTAATAGGCCTGCTATAGGCTTAATTAATTACACATTGATACTGATTAGTAACTGTCTAAACTTAAAATAAGCATTACTTTCTAACCATAAGTCTGTTTTCTATTATGACCACTCTGCGAAATGGAAAACATCATTCTAAAGCAATGGAATTAGTGTGAGACCCTATTCAACTCCTTTCAAAAATTATAGCGCAAATTAAATTTTCAGGGTTAAAATGGTAACATTGAAATTCAGGAAAAATCATAAATGTGTAAAATGTCCCTAAGAGTCATATCCCAAAATTATAGAATCATACGACCTCATATAATTAAAAAAGTATTTTATGATCCTTCGATATATAAAATACAGGTCGTTACATAAATGGTTTTGAATATAGATTAAATTCGAAAGAAATATCCTTATTTGAATTATACTGCCTAAGTACTGATATAGAAAGGCTCGAGATATCCATTCACCAGACATTGTTGTTCTGACTCCCAACTCATTACAACACAGGATAGGAAAGGAGAAAATGATCAAGATGGAGATGACGACGAGAGGAGCTTGTAGTAGTAGTCTATTTATCTATTGATGTTATTTCTGATGTACTCATTTGAAGGTGACAATGTATTTTTAAACATGATTATATAACGATTCTTGTTGACATTATGTCAAGGTTTTGTGACATTTGAAATTTTAAATATAATAGGTATTGTTTATGCCATTATATTTTATCCTTCCACTGTGAGCTCAGAATGAATAGATAAATAACCGTGTATTGTTCATTTTACCAACCAACAGCCAACTTTGGTGTTCGATGGGCCTTTCCTAGGTTAGGATTTAGGCCCTTTTGGGGTGGGATGTTACACCTGGTCTTGCTACGTGCGCTACAGGTCAACTATTGTCCACATCAAAATCCTCCTGGATCAGCCTTGATGCTCTATAGAAGAACACTCGCTAATACCATGAATGGAGGACCCGCTGCGTGCGCTAAATGATTTAGGTATTCGTTCATCGTCCCAAAGCTATATATTACACATCTTTAAATGATGCAACATAAAGTCATACACACTACATGTGTATCTCATCCTTATCATCAAGGTTTCATATAATCATCTATTTATCCAAAATTGCATACATCACATGTTTACAACACTAATTCTAAGTTACACTCTCTTGTACATGACCTAAGTATTCGTCCATCTTTTCAAAGCCATATAAACAATATCCATAACCCAATGCTATCATCAAACTATGGATGTAGATAGTAGCCATTTGTACCAAAACTTCACCATAAAGTCGCTGGAGAACACAATGCAAATGATTGAAACAATATGCATTGATTTAAGCATTCAAATGCCCCCAAAATTTGAAATCTATCTTATTCACAAGTGGACCGATGTGCACTAGTGCACAAGGTAGGTATCGAAAATTTTATTTATGTTTCGATTTTTTTTTTCTTTCATATTTCGATATCCTTCTTTGTTCTTTGTTTCTAATGATCCTATGTCATATATATGTGTGATAGTTAACATGTTTCAAGTGTCTTACTATATCCACATATATTTAAATAGTGTTTCTACGCAATTTGGGTTCAAGTTAGTGATAAATAGGGTTCTATAAATTCTTAAAATCAATATACATACATTTCATTTCATTATTTCAAATTTTATCATTTAGGCCAATTATTTTATTGTTAGCCCTAAATCAATCTTGAAGTATTTTATATCAATATCAAAGCATTATACGAGAATGGAAGAAGTAACAATCATCAATTCAAGCACATAAGGCCAATGTGGCTATTGGAGGAGGTGCTCCCATGCAAGCGCCTAGGGCCTATTTCCCCAAATTGAGTAAGGACTACTCTACTCTCGGACGAAAACCATTTCAAGGAACGGAGTAAGCCATAGAAGTGCAGGATTGATTGGATACCTGCGAGTGCATTCTTAGTGATATAGAAGTGGATGAAGCTATGAAGAGGAAACTGGCCTATAGACAACTTCAAGGATGAGCTATGAACTGGTGGAATGCCATTACAATTGCTACTCTAGAAGATCGGTTTACTTAGAACCAGTTCAAGTAAGGTTTGAAGAGTTCATTCCAGCTGCTCAGAAGTCGGTGTTCTTTAAGAAGTTTTTCGATCTTTAGTAAGGAGGGATGTTAATTTCTAAGTATGTTGTAGATTTTGATACTTTATCAAAGTATGGGAAGTCATTCATCGACACTCAATATAGCAAGAATGAGAAGTTCATCATTGGTTTGGATGACTATCTTTGACTATCTTGGAGAGAAGCTAGTGAACCATATTGATGAGCTATTTAAGAATCTTGTTGAGAAAGATCTTTGTTATGAGACTTAGTATCTAAAAGGTAAAACAGGTTTTGTTGTTTTTGTCGAGAAGGAAGAGCCAAAATTGCAACAAGGCAGTGGAGGCAAGAATAAGTGGAATGGAAAGAGGAAGTAGTTTCAAGGGAAAAATGGCCAGAAGAAAGCTAAGTGGGAACATACTTGCTACGGGTGTAAGGAGAAGGGTCACTTGATTAAGGATTGCAAAATGAATGAGAAGAAGAAGTTCTACAAGTATGATAAGCCTGGGCATTTGAAGGAGGATTGTCCAAAATCGGTGAAGGATAAGAAGGTTGTGAAAGCATATGCTTTGGATGTTGTCCCAACTTCGTCGAGTGCTCCTTTGGCGAAGGAGAAGGGAAATGAAATTATTATTCAAGGTATGCTTTCCATTAAAGATGTTTTCATTTGTGTTTTTTTGATATTGGGGCTTCACATTCTTTCAAATCTAGTGACCTAGTAGACATATTGGGATTAAGACCTGAGATAGTAGACCAACCCCTTATTGTAATGAACCATGTTGGAGCCTCTACTAGCCTTTGTATGGTTTTTCGTGGCCTAGTGTTGTCGAGTTGTGGATGCTCTTTTATTCGTGATTGCATTGCCTTATTTTGGCTTTAGGATTATCTTGAGAGTGGACTAACTTAAGAAGTATGCGGGGATAGTGGATTGTAAGAAATTATTGGTGATGATCAAAGATGTGAAAAGGCAAACGGTAGTGATTGGCTGTCTACCAGAGGATGGGGTGATTGTTAGCTTTCTATATTCTCTTAAAGTTCCCCAAGGGGGTTGTCATCTATGCCTATCATTAGAGAGTACTCGGATGTATTTGACAAAGTGATCAGATTTCCATCACGTAGAGAGATTGAGTTTCAAGTAGACTTAGTGATGCAAGCTAGTCCGATAGTTATACCTTTGAGACGTATGGCATCTAGAGTGCAGAAGGAGTTAGAATGCAAGTGAATGACCTATTAAAGGGAGGGTTAAGTCGAAGGAGTATATCTGAGTGAGGTGCATTTTTAGTATTCACGACTAAAGCGGATGGCTCTTTGAGGTTTGTGTGGATTATTGTGAGCTGAATATGATGACGAAGAAGGAAAAATATCCATTGCCATGTATTGATGACTTGTTTGATCAGCTTCATAGTGCGTAGATGTTCTTTCAAATGGATTTGGCAACGATATTTCACTAGTGTAGGCTAGCGAAGGAGAGTGTTCTTATTACGATGTTTCGTGCCCTAGAAGGCTTTTATGAGTGGTTGGTGTTTCCGTTCGGGTTGACCAACGCTCCAACATACATTGTCGATCTCATGAATAGGGTATTAAAAGACCAGTTGAAACATTTCATGCTTATATTCCAGAACTAAAGAGGAGCACGACGCACTTGAGGAGCACATGACGCTCCAGCATACATTGTCGATCTCATGAATAGGGTATTCAAAGAGCAGCTGAAACGTTTCATGCTTATGTTTGTGAATGATATTCTAATATATTCCAAAACTAAAGAGGAGCACATGATGCACTTTAGGATTATGCTAAAGCGGTTGACAAAGCACAGGTTTAGAGCGAAGTTCTCTAAGTGACATCTCTGGAGAAAAGAAGTGAGGTTCTTAGGTCATGTCATTTTCGGACAGGGTATAGCAGTGGATCCTACAAAGGTGGCAGCGGTTCAAGATTGGAACCAACCCAAGAATGTTACGGATGTGAGGAGTTTCCTAGGATAAGTTGGATACCATAAGAGTTTTATTAAGGACTTCCCAAAGATAGTAGCACCTATTGATCAATTTGACAAAGAAGAATCGGACTTTTGTTTGGGACGCAAAGTGTTAGCATGAATTTGTGAGTCTGAAAGAGAGGTTGACCAGTGCACCGGTTTTAACCATTCCAAGTGGGAATAAGGAGTTCATGGTATATGCAGGTGCCTATGGTACTGGATTGAGTGTGGTAAGGAAAAGTTATTGCCTTTGTTCATCGACAACAAAAGCCGCACGAGAGAAATAATCCAACTCATAATTTGGAGTTGGCGATGATATTTTTGCTTTGAAGATGTGGAGACACTATCTTCTATGAGAAAGGTTTGAGCTATTTCTAGACCATAAATCCTCGAAGTACATTTTATCCCAGAAGGATCTCAACCTTCGTCGGGAACGGTGGCAAAAGTTCTTGGCCTCCTATGATTTTAGCATTTCTTGTACATTAGGAAAAGGAAACGCAGTCGTTGATGCATTGAGTAGATTACATGCTAGTTTGGGAGCAATATTCTCAGAATGGAAGCAAATTGAGTATATTGCTTGCTATGACTTCAGGCCTCATTGCGAGCTAGAATTAGAGATTTTGGAAAGTTTGTCTATCAGACCTATTCTAATAGAAAGGATCAGCGCTAGTCAAGAGTGAGATGCTAGGCTAGCAGAAATCATAATGAAGATAGTAGAAGGAGTAGAGTCTGAGGATATGAAACAATAATGACTCAACCAAGAAGATTGGCTCTGTAAGGATGGAAGACTAGTTGCTCTCGATATTGATGGATTACGAGATGAATACTATGAGAATGCCACTATTCCAGGTTGACAATACATTATGGAGATAATAAGATGTACCGGGATATGAAGCAGACCTATTATTGGGATGGCATAAAGAAGGATATTGGGACATTCATTTTGAAATGTATGAACTGCCAATTAGTAAAAGAAGAGCAAAAGAAACCCAATGGATTGTTGCAACCGCTTGAAGTTCCTGAGTATAAATGGAAGCAAGTATCAATGGATTTATTAATGCATTACCGAGTACTCGAATAGGGTACAATAGCATTCGGGTGGTAGCTGATCGGTTAACCAAGAGCATTGTATTTATACCCATCAAGTCAAGTAGAATAGCATCCAAGCTAGTGGAGTTATATGTAAAGTGGATAGTATGATTTAATGTTGTGCCAAAGAGCATTATGAGTGAGGGAGTCCCATTGTTCACCGGTGGGTTTTGGAAGAGCTTACAAGAGGCTTAGGAAATAAGCTGCATCTTAGTACGGCTTACCACCTGCAAATAGATGGGCAGACCGAGGGAGTAAATCATATATTGGAAGATCTCCTGCGAGCATGCATTATAGGTTTTGGAAGATTATGGGATGACCACCTACATCTGGCGGAGTTTACATACAACAATAGTTATCAATCGAGTATTGATATGGCTCCTAATGAAGCATTGTATGGCCAACCGTGTAACGATCTTTCATGTTGGTGGGAAGTGGGCGAAAACAAATACTTGGACCAGATATGATTAGAGAAACATTAGAAAAGATTGGGATCATTCGGCAATGTATGAAAGCCTCTCGGGATCAACAGAAGAGTCATGCCCGTTTGATTCAATAATAAGGGGAAGTTGACATCAAGATTCGTAGGTCATTTTTCGATAATAGAAAGGATAGGGAAGTTAGCGTATAAAGTTGGCTAACCTCAAAAGATGGCAGGTGTGCATAATGTCTTTCATGTCTCCTATCTATGAAAATTTACGCATGGCTCAGGCTTGACGATTACCATGGATCAACTTCAAGATATTGAGGTAGAACAAGAAGTTTCAAGATCTCGTAGGTTGGTTCGTATTGTTGGACATGACGTGAAAGAACTTAGGTAAAAGTCGATGAAGCTAGTAAAGATATAATGGAGTAGAAATGATGACAATTGTACGTGGAAAATTGATGAGAGCATGATAGCTACATGTCCGAAGCTCTTTGAATGGTAAGTTCCATCGTTTATCATATCTACTTTCACCATTGTATATCGTATTTAATAAGTTAGTATTTTGCATGCTAGGGTAAGATCACCACTATTTAGTGCATAAGTGCTTGTTTGACATGGTTGATGGTCTCATATGGTTGTTAGGAATGTGAAGTAACTATGGTTGCTTATTTATTGATTGGTTTAGGGATTTTGGAGGCGAAATTCCTAAAGGGGGAGAATGTAACGACTCGTATTTTAATATTTAAGGATTGTAAAATAATTTTATTTAATTTACGTGAGGTTGTATGATTCTATAATTTTAGGATATGACTCTTAGGGACATTTTACACATCTATGATTTTTCCTGATTTGCATGTGACCATTTTGACCCTGGAAATCTTGTTGGGCTATAATTTCTGACAGAAGTCAAATTAGGGTCTCAAACTAGTTCCATTGCATCAGGATAATGGTTTTCTATTCCATAGAGTGGTCATGATAGGAAAACAGATTTACGGTTAAGAAGTTATGGCCAGTATTAGTATGTAATTAGTTAAACCCATAAGTAGGCCTATTAGTCTAATTCGAGATTAGTATAAATAGGAGATTGAAAGAGTCAAATGAAAACTTTTCCCTTTTTCCCAAATCGGATCGAAACCCATATTAACCATAGATTCATCCAAAATTATAAAAATTACTCTCTATACCTAACTAAATCATTAATTAGAGAGAAGATCATACAACTAGAACATAGAGACAATCATTTTAGTTGATTTGCATTGCTTCCTATTGCTGTCCACTTCGGATCTAGGTGAGAATTGGTTGATTTTGGTAATTGGTGAGTGGTTTATGCATTCTCACTATTCTATGCATGTTATACAGTAAAATCATAGGTTTTAACATGACTTTTGACCTTAACATGCTTTTCTAACTTTAATAACATATTGATATATGTTTATGACCTAAATTGACGAACTATATGATCTTAGGTATTCGTTTTGTAATTCACCTTATTTATATTCATTTGTTCATTGATTGCTTAATTTTGGATTAAAATATGCTTGATTGCTATAATTTTATGTTTTGTTGTATGAATCGACGTTTATGATACTCTGTACTTGTATTTTGTGCTTTGATGTTGTTTGCTAGTGTTTTGGATGCTTTGGAAGATAGGTTGGTGAATTTGGAAAATCGAAGACAAAATTGATTAGAATTAGATGAAACTTGAAGGGAAGGCTCTGGAGCATGGGAAGGGCATGTAGAATAAGTTGCACCTCAAAATTGCTTAAAAGTTCAACTTGGTACTAAGTTGAAAGGCCGGGGCCGAGTTTTTTTGGGAAGTCAAATGGCTCGGTGATGGCATGGATCTCTAGAGCTTAGCTAGGGAAGGTGGTCCATATCAAGATGCAGGAGAATTGGCCAAATGTTTGATATTATGTCGAGTTATTTCTAAAACTTCGAGTTGAACGCTTTGGATTGGGTGCCGAGTTGTTTTGATGGATGGGTCGGTGTCTTAAGCGTCTGGGAATGGAGTACTACAAGCAAGGATGGAAAATTAGACAAAATTGGCCAAGTAAATGGGCAGGTGCCATGTTGATCAACTTGGTACTGAGTGGTTTTGTAGAGAGCTACGGAGTCAGGCTTGTACAAGGAGGAAGCAAGGGATTATATAAATTATGTTGGAGGTGTTGGCTTGTTCATTGAGGATTAGATGACGATATAACAACATGATAAAAAAATTGTATCTTCTTTTGGTAATCTGTGAAGGGAGTAGGTATAGAAAATAGCGGCTCAATAAAGAAGGAAGCCATGGAATAAGAACATTAAGGGATCCAAAAGAATGGAAATTGGATTGCACAATATAAGTGCTCGGATATAAATGGAGGAAAGGTGGGCTCGAATGGATGTGCTAAGTAATTATTGATACTCGAAGCATTTTTCTTTGTACTTGAAGCAGTAGTATTACAAGTGGAGACGGCCAAGGATCAATGGAGTGGATCTGAATACCCAAGACCGGTAGCTTTGGGTCTAGTGTCTAGCTTTGGGCTATGAGACATGTCTAATTTTCGGCTACGTGATACGATAGTACATTAAAAACTGGGATTTCCATTAGTCCCTAGTAGTAAGTAAGCTATATGAGTTATCATATATTCAGAGAACATGAAATGATAGTGAGGATTGCTTGATAGATGTTATGGTTGCTTTATTTTCTTTCTAGGCTATCATTCGGAAGTATCATTGGGAGTAGGTATTGGAGATAAGAATTCTTGGAGAGCCGATATCATTATTTTAAGTAGTGTACCTTTATGTTATTTGTAGAGTAGCAAATTATGATGTTATGTGCTAACTCTTTGGTTGCAGGGATAGGTCAAGTATGATTCATGTACCTCTGCTCCTCACTACATTTACCTGCATACTATTTTGAGATTCACTTACCGTTCACATCATACTGTTGTCTGGCCTAAGGTTTTATGCCTTGTTTTTTATTATCTTGGGTACTCTTAAGTGAATAGACTAGATAACAGGTCTAGGTGACGCATTAGCTGTGTGGAGGACAAGATGGATGGAGCTATCTCGTATTATATACTTATATGAATTTCTACACTTATTCTACTGTGCGACACTCGGGAACCCTAGCAATGACTACTTATTTTCTTATTATAAGAGGATTGTTGGGTTTGTTTCCGTTGTATAAACTTAACTAAATTTGTATAGAACTTTATGGATCTATGTTCTAATTATTTGTTCACATAGTTATTACTCTCTCTCCTGTTATATCTACGATATTATATTTTATTCCTGCGCTGTGAGATATTCGATAGGTTATATGTGTATTTGTTTAATTTTCAACCTTGATGATCATCCTACATTGATTAGGCACAACTGCAGCGCACTATTTTAATTTTATTGGTGTCGACGGTATAAGGCGGTCATCACAAGAACTATCAAATCATGCTGCCCATGACTACTCAAACGAACAGCCTTCCTACCATAATCTAAAACTACCCCATGCCAAGCCATCCAATCCATTCACTAGATCAATCTATATCCCACAAAATTAAGCAAATACACATCACATTTTACTCTACACCATTTATGACCAATTTAAGCTCATGGCAAATAGTAGATAAATGCGTTGATTCTCCAATAGGATTCAAGACAACAACGATCTCAAGCACAAAATGGTTATTCCTAATATTTCCACTAATGCATTGGCTATAAATGAATGTGATTCACCAGTATCAAATAAAACTCTGTTAGATAAATCAATAAGTAATAACACATATTCCATAACTGACTTCCCCTTCTCCTAGATCTTTAGTGCAATGCTCTTAGTGGGTACAGCTTCCAATGCATAAGCCTTAATGATCTGACCCTCTTTTTGTAATACTGGGCAATCCCTCTTATATTGTCCCATTTGTTCACAATTATAGCACTTAATCCCCTTCAACCATTCATATTGTCCGGATTGTCATTGTTGTCTTGACGATCTCAACCTATGATCTCCTGCCGAATGTCCTATCTTACCACACATATAGCATTTTATTCTGTTTAGGAGGTTCATCCTATAATTCTTGACAACATGTCCTATCTTATACACCTCCTACATATGATAACTTGCTTTTTATTTTGTCCACCTTGCGGTCCTTCATTTTTACACTTGTTTTGCTCTCCATCTGATACTTGCTCCTTGCTCAAATTTCCATCCATAGTATTCAACAAAGCACCCTCAACCAATTTTTCTAAAGTCGCTCCCAATGGTATTAGATTCAAAGCCAATTTCTTAAATAGGGAATTTAATCCCTTGGTAAATTTCTTAGCCTTCTTCTCTTGGGCATTAAACAATTCATATCTGAACTTCACCAACTCATTAAATTTGTTCACATACTCCTTTATGGTCATGTCCCCCCACTTAAGCTGAATAAACTCCTCCAACAACATTCCTCTCTTAGTCCCAGAAAAGAATTTCACTTTAAATTTGCTTCTAAAGATCTCACAAGTAATGGTATTCTCCTCCGTCTCAGCTATGGCAATCTCCCACCAATTCGCTGCCTCCTCCTGTAAGCGATAAACTGCCAGTTTCCTCTTAGTTGCATCACTTAATGCCAACTGTCATTTTCGATATAGGATATCAATGCTCCAAACGAGCAATAAAACGTCTTAGATTGATGAAACGCAAAGAATATAGCAGAATCAATAGTCAATAAATTAACTATTGGGAATAAAAAAATTATTGTATAAAAAAATAAATCTTATTCACTTACCACCTCTCGTCAATTTCAAACTTGTACTATCTCTCGGTTAACAATGAAGCCGGACAAGTTAGGGCATTGTTTCCATGCAGACCTTGCCTCAACGTGCATTCTTATATTTCGAGATAGAGATATGTTTTTATACATCAACATTTAGTTTTAAGTATATGCCTAAATCATTTCCATATAAGTGATATCGCTTATGGAAATTAAATTTCTTACCTTTATCACCAAACTTTGATTTCCAACTTGTATTATCCCTTGCTTGAAAACGAAGCCAAGTAAGTCGGGGCACTAATTGCTCCAGCCCTTGCCTAAACACACTAGTTTTTAAATCTCACAGATAGTAACAAATCAACCACCTCGATGTTTGGTGCTAAGGATAGGACTACATCCTTTACATGAACGAAATCAAACTTTTAAACTTTTAAAACATTTTACTCACACTTATGTTTGATTTCACTTCACAACTATTTGTAAAACACATTAAAAACACTCTTTAAAATATTTCTTTAAAGAGCTAATTATATTCCAACTATATCAAAAAGAAGGGTTAGCAACAAATTTCATTAAAATATTGTTACTATAAACCCAAAACCAATTACACCTAGATTTATCTTAAAACAATTCTTTCATTATAGACTATAGTTGATAAATAAACTTGTATTATCTTTAAAGAAAAACTCCACCAAAGATTTAAGATGTTAACACTTATTAAGTCAAGTAATAAATTTTCTTAATTACTTTATGAAATCATTAATTATAAATAAAGTGCATTATTCAAGAATTTTTTTTCTAATTTCTGAAACCATTTGTCATAACAAAACGTTATTATCCATGATTTCCTTCTCAATTCCTAGATAACATTTAATACAATAATGGTATTGTAATCCATGCTTCTTTTTCACTTCAAGTAAACTCAAAAATACTTGAAATGTAGTTTTAAGCATCCATTTCAAATATCTCTTAAAAGAAATCTCAAGTTTAAAATATATTAAAAACTCAAAACCATTTCCATACCTTATTTTCAAAATAAAAACTTCTTCATTTAAATATTTACATAAATTCCAAACCACTTTTAAAACACTTAAATATATGTTAGAAAATATCACTACAAGGATTGAAAAAGAAAAATCAAGTTAAAGCTATTTTATAAAAGTTGAAAATAGTGTCACAAAACTGTCGCTAAAAACAGTACGGACCTTCAAATCGGTTCTTTTCAAAATGGGA
The DNA here is from genome assembly GCA_030765085.1 of Allium cepa. Classification (NCBI taxonomy): domain Eukaryota; kingdom Viridiplantae; phylum Streptophyta; class Magnoliopsida; order Asparagales; family Amaryllidaceae; genus Allium; species Allium cepa. The sequence goes on along the minus strand of CM060929.1, from coordinate 699,961,401 downwards.
TTTTCTCCATGTTTTTACAAAATATGAATTACTTTATTTTATTTTTAGAACAACATATTGTGAGCCAACTATGCAGTCACAAAAATTTAGAGACTTTTAAAGTCAACAAAACCCTTTTGAAAAGTTTCTTAAAATTTTACTTTCGAACTGCAAAACTATGGCCAAAACTTTTCTAACTTTTAAACAATTTGGAATTAGGTGCTATAACCTTTTCCGAGTCACCAAAACTTTGTTCAAACAACATTTAAAAAATGCAAAAGTACGACCAAATACTTAGTGATGCAAATACAAGCATAAGAGCAACAAACAAAAGATTTAAAGAAATGGGACTTCAAAGTGCAATAACACAATTTCAAAGTGCGAAAGTACGACTATCCCACCATTCAACATTTTACTACTTTAACATCTCAAAAAATAACCAGACATTTGTATAAGCAAGATGCATACAAAAGTCTACAAAGTCCACTGTAAATCACATATATGTATATTCTTCAAAGTGTTCTGTAGCGACCTATTCGCTACAAACACACTTTTCCTTCCTCTTGCTTTTTTTCCCTGCAAAAAAATGGTTAGTTATGCCTTTCGCTTTCAAGCGGGAATCAAATCCAAACAAGCCATGTACATAAGTATAAACAATATAAACAATAATTTATATGTTACACAATTTTGTCAATTTTAAAACCACTTTAAAATTGAGATTTACTCACTTTCTCCAAACCAAATTCAAGAAAAAAGACCTAAGCTTCCTTCCTTCACCAAGAAACGACTTATGCAACTTCCTTTCCTCACTATAGCTCGACCAAAGCCCAGGAACTCTTGTCCCTTGCTCACGCACATGCCAAAAGGGGGATTTTTATGCTCCAAACTCTTTAACTTAGAGAAGGATATGATGATGATAATATTATCTCAATTTTATACAATGATTTAGAGGAGGAAATGTTATGTTTTGACATGCTTTTAGTTAGGAATATTTGAGGTAGCAAATGAAGAAGGAGAACCGAAAACAGAAAATGATATAAATGGAAGGGCTCTTTTGTAGACTTTGGAAAATGGAAAATGATATCGACTAAACCTTAGCCAAATTACCCTCCTAACCATAGATATTTCAACTACCTCATCATACGCCCATGTGCCATCTATGTGGGCTTAAGTACTTGCCATCAAATCACATAAAAAGTAGTGAAAGTTAGCAAAAGTCTTCTCTCTTTTAATTATCTACTAAAAAATGATTAATGTTAATACTTTAGTTTAGTGAATTAATTATTCATATATGTTATATGAATATGTGTACACAAATGTATGTGTGTACGACAACGTTGCGACAACTTTCGTTCGTAAAATGTCGAAAATACGAAATATGAATTTCGGTCACACTTTTAATTTTTCATTGAACTATTTATTTATGTAAAAAAATTACAAAATGAGTTTACTATTATTATTTAATAATTAAAAGGATTTTAATAAGGCTATTAAATACATTTAATTAATATTAAATTCACAATTCAAATATTTAAACAATTCCTATATTTAACTATAAAATGTTCACAATTTTCTAGGATGTTACATCCTCCTCTTTTTCAAATAATTTCATCCTCGAAATTATCATGGAGTGGAAAATGTAATACCACTAACTACAAATTTAAATTTCCTTCGTGGCTTTTAGTAATCCGATTACTTATATATTTCTTTATAGAAAATCCATATTAAAAGTTGCAACAAGTATGGACAATCCTTTGTGATAATACTATACGTCCAATCTTTTCGAAAGATAAATTTTGAACTAAATGCCTGAGTTTTATATCCAAAATATATATTTGAAATTCCTCCAAAAAAAATATCAAAACCAAAATCAATCATGACAAGAAGGGGCTATTTCTACCGAAGCATAGCATAACTCTAAAATCAAAATAATATGGAGCATCCAGTGGTATTACGATTCCTCCTGAAACAGTAATTAGAGTAAACAAATGTATACGGCGAGTCTTCAAAGTTGGGAAACCCATGATCGCCCAACTTTAGTCATAAAAAAAATATTTGAAAAATCACTACATAAAAATACTTTTCAAATGTCCTAAATAATAATACTCCATCTAAGTTTTCAAAATATTAATATTATTATTTCACAAATTCTTTCGAAATCACTTTTTCAATCATCGGGATTTAAATCCTAATAAACAACAACTTAAAAATCTTTTTTGTATAAATCCATGCTTTATAAACCATAGTATATAAAATCACACTTTCAATCAAACCAAAATTCATAAAAGAATAAACTAACGCTCAAAGTTATTTAAAATGTTAAACGACTAACAAACAAGATTCGAAATTTTGCATAGGTTTACAACTTTCTCGATCGTCCAAGGGTACAAATAATTTCCTAAGCGTGCCATTACGCTTATCCGCCTTTGGTTACTGCTTTGAAGATTATCTAAGCTGCCTCGGAACAAAATTGAAAGTTACTTCCCAAACTTCCCTAAGCCACAAAACATTGTATACAAATACACTTAAGCTCATACGATTACATTAATCGTCCATATGCAATATGTGATTTAATCACTTGCTTGGATACATAAACTTTACTTCTGAACTAGTATCGCTCACTAGACCTCCTTGGTGCAGACTTTGATCAGGTTTCTTGATTTAAAAATTATATTCTCCTTACATAGCCATATATTATGATAGAAAACCTTAGTATCGTATCAGGAATCCAAATCAAGTGTTCGCCGTCAAGAATCAAGTGAGAAATCCTTGTTTGGACTGATATGAATCACCCCGAAGTTATATACTCGAATCCTAGTTCAAGAGCCGTGTGAATAAAATGATCTACGTACAACTTATGTTCTTAATCTTATTGGTTTCATAACTACACCAATCTCTTTCTAAATATTTCATTTTTAGTATTTCACACAATACTAAAATTATTTATCAATCATTTCACAAATTATCCACTTAAGTTTATAAACATTTTATAAAGACACATCTTCATAAGATATTAAATTAAAAACTTACTCCACTCTTATTTACTTATATAATACTCTTTTACATCCTAAGAGTATATACAAAATGTCAATTTCATTAACTTTCCAAAATCCAAAAGGTGGCCAAAACATGATATAAGTATTAAAACTGAGTCAACTACTTTGACCTCTTTACCTATTTAGTCCGTTAAGTAGTTAAAGTAGGATGCTGATATCCAAACTTAGTCCGAGAGTCTACTTTTCCTTGGACATCCCTTAGGTAAGATGTTTATTAGTTGGTCCAATAATATCAAACAGTTTATGTGACTTAAATGTTTAAACAAATATGGTTTTAATAAAATAAAGTTTATTGAAATCTTATTAACCAATTTAATCCACAAAAAAACTTGAGCTAAAATAATATCTTTTATATCCAAGAGTAAAATTTCATTTACCAAAACAATATTTTATCAAAATATCATTTATTTTAAATCTATTTCCTTTAAGGAAACTTAAGAACTAATATCGAGCATTTTGACCCAGCTATGATCGAACTGATTGGACAAGTTAGATTCAACTGTTGTCAAATCCAATGAGCCCAAAGCGATGATTGTGTGATCCAGAAGTCAAGTACAGATGATAATATGAATTCATGGTATAATGAAATTGAGAGATATGCAATGCAGGATGTTCGAAGCATGGAATATAGTTCAACATAGTGGAGGGATCGGCTATAATCATTCTACAACATAGGGATCAACATATTTCAACTAAGCAAATGCAAGTCAATGGGAAACAATCAATATCTCAAGGTCCATAAGTCTAGTGCATATGAAATTTTGTGAGCAAGACATAGGAACCCTAAGGAACCTTTCCTAGGTATCGCACCTCAAAAAGATGAAGCAAGAAGGACCGCCCTCTTCCCTTTATAGGGATCGACAGAAAATAGAAAACAACTCACATTGAAGTACAGATCGAGCAATAACTCAAGTTATACTAGTCCAATTGGCATGAAACTTGAAGACTAAGCATATTACAACATGAAGAACCCTCCTTAGGGATCGCACCGCCAAATTCCTCCAAAATAGGGATCAGTACTGATCCCTATTCCTTAGAATTTGGGCCATGCGATACCTTTTATAGGTCCATATTGTTTTGGAGATCCTTCCACCGAATTTTTAGGGAGATATTTTGCTATCTTCGTGTATAAATGCAATCTTGGATGTTCATCTTTGGGACATTTAGGCTGCTAGTTGCTTTATGCTCTATTAATTAAGGATTTCATTCGATACCCATTATATTCAGTTTACAAAGTGATTATTGAAGCAATGTATTTAAAGTGGACATAGGCAAACAATGCCAAACCACTATAAATCATTGTGTCTCTGTTATTTGCTTGTTTCTTATTTTTTTTAATTAGTTGTTTCCTCTGTTTTCATTTTAAATTCTTCATTTATTTATCTTTAAAATTTCCATTGGGTGTTTGTGCCAACTTTTGATGCAAACATTTTGGTGCTTTCACTGAGAACGAGATTCACAGCTCTATTTAGATCCGTTTGTTGCTACTGGAATGCATAAATCCCCTGAATAGATCCAGAATTATCTTCAAGAAGCTTATTCATTTGGTTTAGATTTGTAAAAATCTAAGGAGAACCATCAACATTGGTTAGGAACCTACCAGATCTATATCTCAAAATGCGGAAGGAAACGAGAACGCTAGCATCTAACAAGGAGACCTAAGCAATCTACCAGTAGATGTAAATGCTACAATCCAGTTGATGTCCAGAACCCGACTGATTCCATTATGAGAGCTGAATTCCAGAATCTGATTAGAGAGCTAGTGGATAGCCACCGATGAATGAATCAGCAGATTCATGCCAGTATTGATCTAATGAACCAACTCACTCAACAACAGCATGGGAAAGCTAGGAGGGACCCAACCCCTTATTCTACATAGGAGAGTTCATTAGATGATTACCACAGACGTAGACGTTGCATAATTGGTGGATATCATACAAAATCTTCCAGACATCAGTAGGCAAGCCAACATAGCTTACCAAGACCGATCGGCGCCGATCCCTCCATAGGGATCCATGTGAATCCCTCCTCCAAAGGAAGGAGTCTACCTTTCCATGCTAGAAACCCAAGTTGGAGCTGCATCGATTGATTTGGATGATGGAGTTCAAGTGGATATAGACCAGTTATTTCTCTGAAATGACAATGATGTGAATGTATGTGATATACATCGAGAGGATGTTGAGCCAAGAAGACATGGAACGACATGTAGACATCGACTGGACCATTCACCTGAGGTGGAGCATGACCACTACTTGGCTCCAACTATCCAAATGCCAGACTCATCGGCTATGTTTAGACAACTAGTGAGGGAAAGCCATGGCTTGACCTAGGACTGTAAAGGGATACTTTCGGATACGGATAGTGCTATATCCATATCGGTATCCGAAATCATTTTCGAATATCGAATATCCGTATCCGCGAATTCGGACGGATATCGAATATTTATCGGATATTGTTTGACCAGTTCAAAATCGATAAGTCTAAACAAATAAATAGAAAATTTTGATTTATTATAAACTCGTTTTTGTACTAAATATACATAAATAATAAATACACTAAGGAAAATAAATTTAACCAGCAAAATTTGATTTTTATATACGTACTAATTTTTTACCGGGATATAATAGTAAACAACATTCTTTTTATGTACTAAAATACATTAAAAAAATAACTATAATCTTGACTTAAATAAAACGGATAATTATCGGATACGGATATGGCCTTATCCGTATCCGTATCTGTTTTTTGAATATCAGATAATTTTTCATATTTTTGACCATATCCGTATCCATATCCGTTTTTCAAATATCATATAATTTTTCATATTTTGAATACGGACGGATTTCAGATTTTTTGGATAATCGTTGATAGCCCGAGATTTACCAATGATTGTGACATCTCGAGATGCTATTCCTTATTCACCGATAATATCTTACATGCAGAGTATCCAAGGAGGTTTGGCACACCGTCAGTGTCTTCCCACAAGGGAATAACCAACCTCAGACGACACCTCATGAGGTATGAATGGCTGATCGATTTCGCACGATCTGATGGTGCACCAGAGTGTAGATGTTTTCCTATTACTCACTCTGGCATAATGATGATGTGGTTTACGAGATTACCTCCATGGTCAATCTCTAGTTTTGATGATTTAGCAACAAAGTTTATGGAGAAGTTCCATATGCATGTAACTCGCCTAAAGGCGTAATATCCTTACCCAGCATGATCCAGCCTTCGGGAGAATCGTTAAAAGGTTATTTGAAGGGATTTCATACAGCTGTCACAAAAGTCAGTAGTCTGAATGATCATTCAATATCGACGGCGGTAACGATAGGAATTGATCCTTGTTGTTGGGTGCAGCATCAATTGTGGTCACAAGAATAACCATCTTCTTTTGAATGCTTTGCTTTTTTTCTATAGCTCAATTGCTTCCCCTTTGTTATTTGGTTTGGCTGAATTTCTATAGTTCCAGCAGTTATACTGGCAATAACAGAAGCAGCGTTTATCTTGAGTCCACTAGCTGTAGACCGTATATCATTCTGTTTTGCTTTTGTCTCAACATTTGAAAAAAATATCAATTGACTTTTTAAGGTTTTCTTCATTAACTAGCTTTACTATTTCAGGCTTTTTAACTAGCGTGGCATTAATAGCTTCACAGGTAGTTGCATCAGATGAGAGAGTTCCACTAGCTAGAGAATCTTGCTTAATAATATTTTGAACACCAATGCTTTGTGATGAAACCTGAGATGATTTTAAATTAGATTTTCTGTTAATGTACGCCTATTTAATTCTTCCAGTTTTGCAAGTGCTTTTGCTTTTTGTTCCTTTGCCCATTCTTATTGTCCTTGTTGAAGCAGCTTTGATCGTTGTTTCGCTACCTCTCTCATTTTAGCATGCTGAAAGGTATCATGTTCCGTTTGAGTTTGTGATAGTATAATAGTATTGTCAAAATGGAAAAGAAGAAATAGAGTTCACAAGAAGAGCTAATTAGGTACATGCATGAACATATAGCAATCTAAAAGCTAGGTATATTGTAAAAATTGAACATTAAGCAGAATAGTAACCAAATAACTAGTAAAAAAAATCTAAAAACTAGTATCTTTAATATATGGAATTGTCGATTAACAAGGATATTATCGGCTAAAATTTAGTTTATCACAACAACCTTTATGTTTAAGATAATGTATTGCAAGCAATAACCGTAACAGTAATCAGAATGCCTAGGCATATGTATTTTGAATAGGGCAGCAAACGCAAGTAAAATCTTCCTAAAAATTCTTAAAAAATATGAAATTGAAGATGAAACTGAATTAGGAATATATATATATATATATATATATATTACTTAAAAATGAAAACAAATAAGTCAAAATTGAAACTGAATCTTGATACCCTCCAACTTAAATAAAACCAAGTCATAACAAATAACATAAATTTTACTGTTCGAGTTCATAATCATGATCTTCAGCAATTAGACACGAGGTCATAATAAAAAGGCTGTAGAATAAAAATGTTACTAACCTGAGCATCTTCTAATCGCTATGCTAGTAGTGGCATCCTTCCAGGCTAGGCTCTCAAAGTAATGAATGACAACCTATTTATAGCATTGCTCTATACATACCCACATATTGCTACTTAAACAACCAATATAACTCATATGGTAGTCATTGTAATTCACAAAGTAAAATAAGTAAATTTCTCTCCTTGTAAATTTCAGTTATTATGCTAAGATAAGGAACTTTTTGTTAACTCTATCATGGAATTCTAAAAGAGTGTGTGTGTGTATATATATATTGAAACTATAAGCTAAGATAAAATTTAGTGTACGATGATAAATATGTCTGCTCATATAGGAGCTTCTAATTTTTATGATCTTAAATAATATTGAAGTTGTTTCATATTGTAAAATTACATAGGTTCATACATACTGTTAAGGTTTTTTTTGCTTGTACAAGTTTAAGATTAAAAAATTTGATCATGTGTAGGCGTAAACTTTAATATTGTGATAAAATGGAAAATAAGAAGACAAACAACACATCAAAAACACAAGAATTCCTAGATTTCATTTGTTATTCAAGAGCATAATTTTTATGTTGAAAACTATACCACATAATATATTGAACAGGAAAGATAACTTGAAGCATGATTTATGTTCTAAGTTTCAGCCAAGGAGGAACACACATAGCAATCATTTTTTATGTTGAAAATATACCACGTAAATACACAAGATTTTGTTGCTTCTTGATGTAATTGGATATTAGAATGCTTTGATAATATTTGTATGAAATGATTAATTATGAACTTATAGTTAACCTATTTCATTCAAGCACATCAAACTATTTCATTCAAGCAAAAACATACATGCCATTGTATTTTTCCTGCTTAAATATTAGATATATTTTCAAACTATATCGATGGGTGGCTGTAAGAGTTTTCGTCAAACCATGGGCAATCATAAATGACTGTAGAGTGCTTAGAATCACAAGTTGAAAACGTTAATAAAATTCAAACGTGCAAGGTTGTGGTTGGTTACGACATCAAATATACATTAACTTCATCTCAACTTATTATTCAACCATTTTTATGTTGGCCAATCTAGATGGAGATCTGATTTTCCTATAAATTTTATATATCTGTAAAAAAAAATTATATTAACATGTGTTCAGTTCCGGATATTTCCCTAACAAGGTTTTACATAAATTTTTCTCATGTCAATCAACCTAGTATTTCTTTTTTAACCCTTCTGAACTCAAGTCAGGACAATCTCTTTCAGTGCATCTATCTCTTAGTTAAACAAAGACTGCTTTAAAATAAGTGGGAACATAATAGAAGTAAATGATAGGAATCCCATGTGATGGCAATCACATCATTTGTATAAAAAAGTCTCTAATCAAATGCTCCCGTATTAAATTACGACTTTTACTAATATATTACCCAAATCTATTCAAACAAAAGTTGTCCAATTTTGAATCTTTCGGCCTGTATAATTTACAACTTGCTACAAAAGAAAAAAATTGTTCAAACAAATAAATCAACTATTATTAAGCAAAAGCATGTGTCTATGTATAAAATTAGAATTAAACAAAAAAAGAAAAAATTTAATTTATTATTTAAAATTGATTTTATGTTGAAAGTGAACATCCATTTATAGTAGAATTTATCATAACAAACAACTAAAAGAAAGATGGAAGTCTGCAATTCGAATTAACAAAAGAACTTACAGTAAAAGCTATCTAAATGAGCAAGTCTCGCTTACAGAAAAATGAGCAAGGACACATTCAAACCCTGATAAATCTGGCTCAATCTCCTTAATGTCTAAGTTGATAAAAATAAATGGACCAGTTGAGATAAGTATGTAAGTTTACTGTAATAATATGTAATAAAAATTATGTACCAACTATGCATACATTTTGATTTTTTTGCTTTCAGTTTCATCTCCTTAGAAAATTTCCTCATTTTACAATCATATTCAAAGCACTTCAACTGTTAGTTCCTTTTAGTCCCATTAACATTCCAAAATATACTAAATATTAGTTCAGCTTCATAATCAACAAAGATTAGTATACCTCAAGATACAATATTACATATATCCTCTGAGGTTGATTCTCTACCACAACAAAACAACTTAACCATGTATATTATAATTATAATCAAATTAAGAATTACTCAACTGAAACTAGACCAAGGAAGATAACTAGTTAACAACATATATGTGAACTATAATCAATGAATATAAGAAACTCCTATTTATGTTTTTAATCAAAGTTTATGTCCTACTATAAATGAATATAAGAAGGTAGATTATACTTAGGAGGAAGTCGGATCGTGAATCTAAGAACGAAGATTATCCTACAATCAATGAATTTAAGAACACATGATTTTAATCAAAATTCAGGTCCTAAAATTGATGATATAAGATCGCAAACATTTAAGGTCTACCTAACATCGACGAAAATTAAACAAACATCGGTTTTATTCCAAGGAGAAAGTCATGTTGTGAAATAATAAAGAGTAAGAGATGGTTTTAGAGTGTACCATGCTACAGATGCTTGATGGTTGTGGAAGAGAGATTCAGATGCAGTGAAGAGAAGCAGGGTTGATAAGAGGTAGTTGTACACCATCTATAGTCGTCGTCATGAAGACGAGAAAGGAGATGAAGCAGATGTAGTGAAAAATGACAAATTTTCCTACATGCTAAGGAATTGGGAATTTTGGATTTGAGAGTAAGGAGGTGAAATTTTCCTAATTAGCATGTACTAAAGAGCGGTAAATTTTGGGTTACGCTTATTAGGTTCGGGGGAATTTTTTTTATTAAGGCGGGAATGAGAAATTTTTTTATTGCATTTATATTAGAGAGTGAAATAGTATTATAGCACTTACTTTTAAATGCCACAAAATTACTGTAAATGGTTTTGCTTGTAGTGTCACCGCACAAGATGATCTCCCAAAGAGTGGTAGAGCCCGTACCATTCGATGGAAATTGTATGCGGATGGAGATCCAATGATCACAGTTCTGGAGCCGAAATCATGGTAGTAACTCCCAAAGATCGTTTAATTAGCTATGCTTTGAAGCTCGACTTCCCTGCAACGAACAATGAGGCTGAGTGTGAAGCCTTGATCGCTGGACTCAAACTTGCTAGAGAACTGTGAATAAAATCTCTCGAAATCTTTTGCGGCTCACAGTTGGTAGTATTCCAAGTCCAGGGAGATTACCAAGATAAAGGTCAACGAATCGCTCCATACCTTATCCCATTCCAAGAGCTATTGACTGGCTTTGAGTATTATGGGATCACGCACATTCCCCGAGATCAAAACAGAGAGGCCAACTCATTAGAAAAGTTTGCTAGCGTTGTGGATGCATAACAGATGGGTTTGGTTTCAGTTGAAGTACAAGACGTTCCAAGCAAACCAGATAGAAATCGACTAGGTACTAGATACAGAACCTGAGAAGGAGTCGTGGATGATTTCGATTAAAGACTATTTGCTACAGGGAGCCCTTTTTGAATAAAGGAATGGAAGGCGACAAGTCCATCGCAATGCTTCACGGTATATCATTTAGGAAGGAGTCATGTATAGAAAGGGTTTTTTCTATTCCCCTCTCCGGTGTATCGCTTAAGATGACATAAAAGCGAGTCCTAAAGGAAGTTCATGAAAGGGAATGTGGTGATCACACTAGGGGGTAGACCCTAGAATAGAACATATTCCATTATGGTTATTATTAACCGACTGTCAACCGAGATGTTGCCAATTACGTTACAAGATGTAACAAGTGCCAGATGTATACAAAAGTTCCGAGAGCTCTGCCAACAGAAATCACATAAATGGTCAGTCCATGGCCGTTTGCCCTATGGGGCATATATATTATTGGTTCCTTACTGATCTCTAAAGGTGTGCGAAGTACGCCATCATCACAGTTGATTACTTCACCAAATAGGTCGAAGTAGAACCTTTAGCCATGATCATGACAAAGAAAGTAACCAACTTCATCGTCTAGAACATCATCTGCCATTTTGATCTTGCACGAACCATTGTAACTGATAATGGGACTCAATTCGACAGCGTTAAATTCAAAGGTTTCTACCATTGGCATTGTATTGAAAAGAAACTGGCGGCAGTTGCTCACCCTCAAGCGAATTGACAAATTGAAGTTGTGGAAAAAAATCATAAAGTGCATCCTAATGAAGCATTTGGAAAAGGCTAGAGAAAGTGGATGGATGAACTCCCAATAGCATTATGGGCATACAAAACCTCCCACGAGTCCGCCACTGGCCATACTACATTCAACCTTGCTTATAGCTCCGAAGCCATCATTCCTGTTGAACTCGAAGTTCCTTCTCATCATGTAACCTACCACAATCACAAAACGAATAGAGATCCCCTTTTAGAATCCCTAGATTTTGTAGATGAGAAGCGTGAGGAAATTGTTTAAGGGCAGTAGCACATCGACACCGAGTCATCTGATTCTACAACATTAAAGTCCGACCTAGAGTCTTTTAAATCGGTGATCTCGTCTTGAAACTAGTCTTTCCTACCCCATCACACATGAATACTACTTGTGAAGGGCCATATGTCATTGAACAGAGGGTTGGAGACGAAACTTTCAAGCTAGTGACTATTGAAGGCTTCACGCTTCCAAGAGCGTGGAATAGTGAGCACTTGTGACGTTATGTCATTTAGTTTATTCTTTTCCATTTAGTTGTATTCAAATTCTGAATTTGCTTTACCATTTGATTTTCCAGATATGTAATAAGACAAAATATGTAATTCCTTTCCATTTGGAAAATAAAGCTTGAAATTTCCATCATATCTATAATTGTTATAGCATTACATATTAGTTATGATACTCGACTATCTAATATTGATATGTTGGATCTAGTTCCTAGAGTTTGGAGCTAGCTGATTGCATAAGTACACGATTAAACTAAACAAAATAAGAATGGTCCAACCATTCAATTAAAATTCTTTGCCATAACCGGATGGATGGAATATCTAATGAGAATTGGATGATACTCGACCATTCGATAACCAAGTTAATTCTACTGAGTGATAGGACAAACATGAATCAAAAGTGATCATGATACGACCGATCACTCACTATGCTAAACATTGAATTTAAGGGGCAATAAATCATTAAGGAAATATGGTTCGACTATTTTCCAAAATAACTCTTAGTCCCCAGAGTGCGGACTGGAGTATAAACACGAATTGCATGCGATTCAATCGCTCACAAACTAACGCTTATCCCCAAAGTGCGGACATGAGTATAAACAAAGATATGAGTGCAGTTCGACCACTTAAAACCCATAAACTCCGATCTGAAACCGACAAGTGGAGTATAAACTCACTAAGGATGGAGTTCGACCATCCGCTGTCTAACTCCTCTAACTCGAGATTAGAGACAGGAGTATAATCACTCCAAGCGCTAAATTTGATTTTGTAACATTAGGGCTCGAACCCTGTGTTTGATACAACTTGAGGCCACGACCATATGAAAGCCTTGAGTGAAAATTAACGGTGATTGTCCGAATGAACAAGAAACAAATTATAAGTGCATTGAATGGAAAAGTAATAGCTCGACTACTTATACAAAATTCACATAGAGTTCGACAGAAAATGAAGAACTTTTATTTGAACACTAAACTTCAAAATTGTGGTACAACTTTATTTAAAAGTAGTGGTAGTACCCGCACAATCACGGCCAACAAAAAGTAAAAAGCAGCTATACAAGCTATATACAAACTAAATCGGAGTCATGACTATTTCTTCTGCATTTTTCCCTTTTGGATTTTTTTGAAGTGGCGTCATCCGAGCTTCCGCTTATTCTTCTTTTCGATTTATTGCTGCCCTTGGCAGAAAAGCTCTTAGAGATTGAGGGAGTTTTCGGGAAATTGACCTGCCAAGTGGAATGACTTGCAGTGGGATGAGATTTCGATCATCGATGTCCATATTAGCGGGTTCAGCTTTAGCTTTTTTTTTACAACTCCTCTCTCTTGATGTGCTATTTAAGCTGAGCTTATTGGTATGTTCAGTGGCACCAGTGATCACAACAGCATTTGATTCATCTGGAAAGGGCTGGTGATCAGCTTTTTTGTCATTAAGTGCATCGATAACTTGAGCGTCGAGGCCTGGAATGTCGATGGTCGTCCGAATTTTATTATTTGTTGTTGTTGCTCCATGGCGACACTGCTTCCTGGAGTATGGCTGGGACCTGAAAGAGTTGTAAATTCACAAAAACAAGAAGATAAGCCCATGACCATTGGGCATGAAGAAAAAATCTCTCAAATGATGGAGAACAAAGTGGGATACTATGTCCGGGTGACTTTTAGTTGTCGCCGGAGTGCTCCCTTCTAGAATAGGAGTTAGCACCTTTGATTGATAGTCGGGTCTGTTTGGATCGTAGCTCAAATCTTGTCCCAGGCCAAGAGAAACTGACGCTCCAGCCGTTTGAAGTGAAGGGGACCTTTGGGATCAAACTTCAAAGACTTAGCAATGTTTTTACTTTTGTCGGAGGGTGCTAGAATATCAAAGTATCGGAGTCTCGCAGCAGCAAGGTCTATCCCTACGAAGAATCTCCTATACCAGCTTCTCTTCATCTAAATCAGCTTCACCAAGGGATTTCTTCTTCATTTAAATAATGTATTCCTAGCCTCGGTGAGCGATTCAAGATATCTCTCTCCAAGAAACTCATATCGTGATAAGCTAAGACATTAGTATTATATTTGACGATCAATGTTTATTTCAACCAACTTCTTTAGCATCTACTAACTGGGCCTCAATCTACTTTCTTATCTCATTATGGGTCACTTCTTTTGCCTCTTCTTTGAGGACTTTAATTTGAGAAAGTTTCTATTCAAGCTTAATTTTCAGTCCCCGGGTTTCGACGGCCTGTTTGCAATATCTTTGCAACTCCTGAGCTTCTAGTTTCTCTTCATTCTCTTTTTAAGGAGTTCTTTGAGTTCCTCAATGCGGTGGGCTAAAAAAATTCTTTCTTTGTAGTGTATTTTTTCCAAAGTAAGCACAACGCTTCGCTTGAGGGCAACACCCAGCTCCTTTTTGTGAGCCGCTTCTAGATGACTAACCGCCTCAGATGTTTCTTTAGCACTTTTTTCTACCACGGTTGGCTTCGCTATCAACTCCAAGATCTTGTTGTCTTAATGTTTAATTATGTCTTTATCATAGATTTCCTCTAGCTTGAACCGATCGATTTCATATTGTCTCTCGAAAGACACCACTGAGATTTTTTCGGTCAAATGCTGGAATGCTTCGTGCTGTACAAAAATGTCATTAATGCATGCAAGGGAACTTGCTTTCGCATTCCCTGGAATTGTATGAATGGAAGGAACTTAAGCCTATCGAAGCAAATTTTTGGAAAATGGACATTAAGTTCGGCCAATTTCTCTACCGTAAAAGTCTCAGGAACTACATTAGGCAAAGCAGGATTGGAAGTAACAAGTGGTCATTTGCTTGACCTATCATCGTGAGACTGTCTAGAACCAGATGAACCAGAGTACTGTTTAGGTGGCACAGTAATTTGAGGGGCATGGAAAGAAGTCTGATTATCGCTATGTGCATGAAGATTGAGCAAAACTTCATGATGAGATGATGGAGATTGAGATATGTTCGGAAGATAAAGACTCTCTCGAATGACGAATTCTTTCCCGACTGTCTTCTCTCTATCGACGCCTACTCGATTCTCGACCACGATTGGATATGTACTGTTTTGAGGAGCACTTCAAACAATAGAAGGCATGGGATTGAGACATGACACCTACAAACCAAGAAAGAGTGTATAAGTGACCATCGAACAAAAGTTAGATGAAAATCATACAGTGTAGTGCGCATGATTTTGAATGTCCTAGTGTCCCCTTGATGGAACAGTTGTTGCAACCTTGCTCACAACAGTTTTCTCCCCTTCGCTAGTGAGAGGAATGTCATCACCACTCCTAGTGGGAGAATTGAGCCCCCTAATACTAATGTTGGGAAAGTCATAAGTCATGATATCATCAGGGATCGGGAGATTCGAGAATCCCTTCATCAAACTTTCAAAATGTTGAGAAGAAGACTCTTCATCAACTAAGGTGATGATGAACTCTGGATCGTTAGCGATTTTTCTCCTATGGAGCTTATATGTGAGCTGTTTTCCTTATTTTCATGTGAGATTGTGCGCATTATGGCGGTTCGACCATGGACGCAATACTCGGGCATGCATCAGCATCGCCGAGTTTTTTTAGCTTCGAAACCTCTAACTTCGCCCTCTTCAGTGTCATCATGAGCCCACTCGGTTAGGGGCATGGCAGGGCTATTAGCGCCGCCTTCTTGATCCACTACACTTCTTGGTGGTGCAAAGCTTCCTAGAAGCCTGATGTTATGAACTTCTTCTAATAGCCCAAACAAAGATAACCAATTCACAGTTACTAAGGATCTGATGTCCTAGTCCTCAACTGGGGTGGCATGAATTGCAAAAACCGCCTTTAAGAAACTATCGCCTTTTGGATATGGATGGACACCTATGAATTTCCAAAGTATTAGTTTGTTTAAGATACAATTTGGACTAAAGAATTTGAGAATAAAGTGGAAACAACATTCACGTACTTCTAACCATTACCGCACAAAGCCAAGCGGACAATGAATGGAAAACCATCCGTGTTTTAAGATATTGAGCTTGTTCCAAGCTCCAGTTTGAACTTGATAGTTGGGTAAAGGCTCAAGGAAAGTGTAAGAGAGGCTTCATGTTCGTCATTTCAAGTTGTTGATAAACACGATGTCCTTAGCAGATAGCAGGTGGCATAGAACATCCATAAAAAAGCAAGAAAGTGTCATGAAGAAAAGCATAGTTGTTTAGGTGCAGCTGGGAAGGAGCTATTCCTAAATAATTTAGCATATCTCGGATGGAAGAATTGAAATGTAGCATGCATCCTGCCTAACACATGAATTTATTGCATGTCGTATATCCCTTCGAATGCAAACGAGCCATGTCATTCATTGAAGGGACTAGAACATTTCAAAACAAAATCCCTATATACATAGTCCATAAAGAGTGGCCTCGCTAATTCTAGAGGCTTGGGAATCCATCGGTTTATCTAATAATACAGCGCCTTCTACAACGTCGTGGGTAGGACTTATATCTTCCGCCGAATGGACGAAAACATTAGAGAAAAGGTTGGCCAATGGGCCGGAAACCTCCGGTTGCTTAATTTGACGATTAAGGGAAAGTCTGCCGAAAATAGTTGCGGAATATAAATCGGCTCCGGGATTGCAAATTTAAGAAGGTTGTTCAGAAGGCATTGCAGCTAAACGCTCTAAACATTTGGAGCCCATATAAACTAAACTCTATAGATAATCGAGATCAAAAAAATTTACCTGTCCCCCCATGCTAAGTGTAAGCTAGTGTGGCTGCAGTGTTGTGTAGTGCAGTGATAAACAGTTCAAAAATAAAAGCAAAAGTAAGTGACAAGACTTTGGATTTTGACCAGAGTGACCATCATCGTTGACCATCTCAGCCGGGATTCAGATTGATCGGTTGTATAAGCTTTAGGATCAACCATCGGCATATCGAAGTGCGAAGTCCATATGTTAAGTTTTAGTTCACATTCTAAGTCCCATGAGTTTGGTCGTTCAATTTCGAGTCCAATATTGGATATGCAAGTCCTGTTGTCCATTATCGTCATATGTTCAAGTTCATTAAGAGGCACTATGTATTGGTTTTCAAGTTCGATTAAAAGCCAAGAGTTGGCTAAGTACCTATATTCAATCCCTATATCAAAAAATTTATGATCCCTATTTATGCCAACCCATATTTTTTATCATAACCTATCCATCCTCACACATGAAACCACCGATCCCTTTACTTAGCCACATTCACACTCCTCCTAAAACAAACAACGGATCCCTCTTCACTTCACAAACGACTGATCCCTCTCTCCACAATAGTAGCCGACCACCCCTGCATTTAACCATGCAATCGATCCCTTCTTCCTTAAACTTTAAATACCGATCCCTCTTTCAAGTTACCCTCCAATCCATCCCTATACCATGTAATTGCTAAACTAATCCCTCAATCCTCAAGCAACAACATCACCGATCCCTCTATTTCGTTCATCCTTCATGCTTTCTCCTCCTCTCCCACTTTGTCGAACCTTGCATCATCATTGTCCATATCATCACTTCCTTAACCTATAATTAACACGAACAAAACCCAATATCTCATCACAAATCAAAGTCATATGTAAGAAAACCTACCTAAGTGTATAAAGAACAAGTTGCTTAATAGGTGATGTTGGATTTCGGTTCAAATTGAAGATGAAGTGGTGATCTAAAATAAGAGGGAATTGAAAGTTTAAGGATAAAGGCGGTATGTGATTGTAAGGGAAGGGATCGGGGTTTAAATTGAACGAGAAGGTTCAGAGGCGATATTGAAGAAAATGTGAAGATTATTTCAAATAAAGAAAAAAAGCTAAAGTAAAAGATGGAAGGGGAAGAGCTATCTCATATGCGAAACTAAGGGGATCACTCTGCTTTTCCATTCTCCATGAAGTTAGAGGGGTCGGCCCATTTAAGCTTCTCTTCGGATCCCAAAAAAATGTCGATCCTTATATGTATAAAAAAAAGAGGGGAAAGTGAGAAAGGAGTGGGGATCAGCTAAAAGAATGTCGATCCCTACATGCATAAAAAAGAAAAAAAGAAAAAAAGGAAGGGATCGGCCATGAGCCTATGTGCATGCAAACATGGACATGAAAATTATGTTAGTACAAATATACAAAGTGCAATGAAATTGCATATAATTCAACAAAAATTAGCGATGACCCATGAGCATACAAACACGTACGGGAGCCAATGATGAGTACGTGTACCTGGATGTGCATGTGTATAGTCTAAAAGTTCTTTTTTGAAATCGACAGAAATAGAATTCAAACCTGAAGCTTTCTAGGTCGAGACCGGATCAGATAGCCAAAGCTTATTAGTCTCGTAGAAGCGGACACAGAAATCAATTTACATAATATAATCTTGAACTTATACTATTGGAAATCGACAAAGCATCATGACGATCAAAGTGAGATTCGATACTTCAAGAAAATAATTCGATGGAGCGATAATGACTATTCAAAAAACTGGATTAATTTCCTTTCGACGACTCTAACTTGCTATCATTCAAAGCAAAGTCATGTTCAGCACAAGACGTACTTTAGGGGGCAAGTGCTATCTGGCATTTTGACCTGGCTATATTCAAACTGATTGGACAAGTTAGATTCAACTGTCATTAATGCCAGTAAACCCAGGGCGATGATTGTAGGATCCAAAAGTCAAGCATAGATGGTAATTTGAAGCCATGGTGGAACGTAATTAAGAGATATGCAATGCAGGATGTTCGAAGTGTGGAATATAGTTCAACATAGAGGAGGGATTGGCCATAATCATTCTTCAACATAGTGATCAACATATTTGAACCGAGCAAATGTAAGTCAATGGAAAACAATCAATATTTCAAGATCCATAAGTCCAACGTATATGAAATTTTGTGAGCAAGATGTGGGAATTATCGAGCCTATCCTAGGGAATTTACCTCAAAAATGAAGCAAGAGAGATTGGCTCTCTTCCCTCAATATGAATCAACTAAAAATAGAAAACAACCCACATTGAAGCAAAAATCGACCAATAACTCAAGTTCTACTAGTCCAATTGGCATGAAACTTAGAGGTTAAGCATATTGCAACACGAAGAACCCCTTAGGGATCACACCCCCTAAATCCCTCCAAAATAGGGATCAGTACCGATCCATATTCCTTTGGATTTGGGCCATGAGATCCCTCTTATAGGTTTATATGGTTTCGGAGATCCCTCTACCGAATTTTCAAGGAGGTATTCCGTCATCATCGTATATAAAGACCGGCTTGGTTGCTAATATTTGGGACCTTTTGGCTACCAGTTTCTTTGTACTTTATTGTAACTAAGAATTTTCATCCGATCCCTATTGTCTTCAGTTTAGAAAGTGATTAATAAAGCAATCTATTTAAAGTGGATGTAGCAAAACAATGCCAAACCACTGTAGATCCTTGTGTCTACGTTACTTGCCTGTTTCTTATATTTTTTAATTGCTTGTTTCCTTTGTTTTCATTTTTCATTTATTTCTCTTCAAATTTTCCATTGGGTTTTTGTGCCAACTTTTGGTTCAAACAAGAAATAGATACCCAATTTTTATTTTAAAACCAGTTTTTGAAACCATACTACATATATTTCTATATATAATAACTTTAACGATTTATTCACTAACACTTGCTTTGGCTTCGTTCGGATTCAAAATCATTTTGATTGCATAATGATAAAGATAACAATTTACTAGGTGCACTACAATGTTCGCCTAAAAGAATATTCAAGCGTCACTTGTAAGATTATTTAGATTACCATAAAACAAATCGAGATGTTTTCACCGACTATCCAAAGAAAATGTATGCTTCTTAAAAATTCTCTTTGAAATATTTATACTTATAATACTTACAAGTAATACTACCGTTACTTTTATCGAAAAAAACTAAACTCATTTCAAGTAATGCTGGGATTTAAATTTTCAAAAACCCTATTTATTTATAAAACATTCTTTATAAATCATTTAAATCATTCTATACACCATACTCATACAAAATGTATCTTCAAAATCATCTTATATTATAATAACTTCCCTTTATTATAATAAACTTTTTCATAAATTTTTATTTTCTAAATGTCTTCTCTTCTCATTCAGATGATATTAAACAACTCTATTAAAAGATGACTTTTGACCTAACATTTTCTTTGAACATCTTATAGTCTAACTATGAAACTCAACTCATAAAGGGTTCGTTTTAATGCATTACAATTATCAAATAATAAATGCTTATAAACTGGTCGAGCATAAATCAACAATGAACAAACAATAGTTAATGCTCCTAAACTACCCGAGCATGACAAACCAAACGACAATCATAATAAACAAATATCGTCATTAAAAAACAAACATACCATATATAATTATATAAATTTGAAAATTATTTCTTATATATATAAACTATGTACTCCTAGGTAAAATGATTCATTTACCAATTTCCAAAAATTCGCATTGTGTTTGTGTTATTCTAGTGTTTAGAAGTTTTTATCGACACCATAGCGTCCCATGTCTCGACTAGAATTCATAAACCACTCAGTAGACTAATTAACACAATACATTTTTATAGCAATAACAAATATGCACTCGTATACATAATGTTCTTAACTCATTTTCGGTTGTCACTTACCTTATTTCTTATGAGCCATACCTTACCAAAGCCGAGGTTATCGCTTGACCTTTAGCTCTGGTACCAAATGTAATAACCTGCCTTTTCGAATCTTGAAAGTCGACACTTGATACATCCACGGTAGTAGAATGCCAAGCATCCAAGTGCCGGAAAAGGAGGTTAGGGTAAAATAAAACGAAAACAAACATCGGAAAACAGATTCTTATAGTGGAACGATAACATATAATATAACAAAGATAGTAAAAACTGTCATTTTAAGATATGTGGTATATCAAAGTTACCAACAAACCTCATCAGCCAAAATAGTTATGACTCTCTGACCTTACAATGGTTGATAGGTATGCATAATAATACGGTGGAAAATAAAAATACTATAGAAGGTGAATGACTCGCTCTACTCCACGAGCTCTATGTCCCACCAACGATAACTTGGAAAAACTCAGTCTGACCCGAACATTGTAATAAAATAACATCCAGATAAGTTCAAAAAACCAGCATGAGAAAACTCAAGAAATATGATGAACATATAATAATCTGTGAGACTATGTCGCTAATCATGTAATGGGTTTTACCTCTCAAGAACAATATCCATGCATGAAAGAATGGAAACTAATCATAACAACATTCAAACTTGAAAGAATAGGCATAAACAAGATCAAAATCCAAACTTAAAGAATGGACATAAATAACTAAACATACAGAAGAGCACAAGGAACTTCTTGATGCAATTAAGAATTTTTTTTTAAGATTTGAATCGAATAATGGAAAGGAATATTTCCAAAAATGACTAGGAGGGTATGCCTACTTAACAGAAGTATACCTCTAGAAACTATACTTGGAAACTCTGATGGCTCTTAGAAACCTCCAAGCTAGACCCTACTAACCTTACCGAGAATCCAAGTATTTCACATCTTCGTATGCATACAACCAAAGCCAATTTAAAGTAAACAAAAAAAATACCCTAATGAGATCAACCCCACATAGCCTGGCTCCCACTCGCTTTATGGTTTTAGACATTTTTTATAAAGGATATCAACTCCCCGAATGAGCAACAAATCATCTAGATTGATGAAACTCAAAGAAGATAGCAAGATCGATAGTCAATAAATCAATTATCAGGAATAGCAAAATGATCGTATATAAAAATTAAATCAAATAAACTTACCACCACTCATCGATTTCAAACTTGGATTGTCCCTTAGTTAAAAATAAAGCCAAACAAATTGGGGTATTGTTGCCTCACAGACCTTGCCTTGACATATATTCTTAGCTTTCGAGATAGAGATGAGTTTCCATACCTCGATGTTTAGTGTTAAGTATATGCCTAAATCCTTTCCATATAAGTGATATCACTTATAAAAATTAAATTTCCTACACTTATCACTAAACTTCGATTTTCAACACGTACTATCCCTCTATTAAAAACAAAACCATATAAGCTTAGGCGGTGGTTGCTCGTGGCCTTGCCTAGACACTCCAATTTTTAAATCTCATGAATACTAATGAATCACCCTTCTCGAGGTTCGGTACTAAAGATAAGACTAAATTCTTTCCATGAACGAAATCAAATATTTTAAAACATTTATATCGCACTTGAGTTTGATTTTCGCATCACAAATATTGTAAAACACTTAAAAACACTCATTAAAATATTTTTTAAAAAGCTAATTATATTTCTAAGTGTATCAAAAAGAAGGGTTAGAAAAAATGTCATTAAAACATTTTTTACTATAAATCCAAAACCAATTACACTTAGCTTTACCTTTAAAACAATCTTTATAAAGACTTCTTTCACTTATAGAATATCATCGATATATTAACTTTTTATTATCTTTTAAATAAAAACTCCACCAAAGAATTAAGAATATCAACACTTATTAAGTCAAGTAACAAATGTTCTTAATAAGTTTATGAGATTATTTATTATAACAAAAGTGTTATATTCCATGAATTCTTTTCTTCTTTATGAAATCATTTATCATAACAAAACGTTATAATCCATGATTTCTTTCTCAGTTCTTGAAGAACATTAATTAAAACAACGATTTTGTAATCCATGCTTCCTTTTCATTTCCAATAAACTTAAAAATACTTGAAATATAATTTAAAACATCCAGTTCAAATATCTCTTAAAAGAAATCTCAAGTTTAAAATATATTAAAAACTCGAAACCATCTCTTTTCCTTATTTTCAAAATAAAAATTTCTTCTTTTAGATATTTACATAAATTCCAAACCACTTTTAAAACACTTAAATATATGTTAGAAAAGTTCATTGAAAGGGTTGAAGAAAATAAATCATTTCAAAACCATTTTACAAAATTTGGAGATAGTGCCACAAAACTGCCGCTAAAAAGAGTATGGAAAATTCTTTTAGATCGATTCCTTTCAAAATGGAAGTTTCTCTATATTTTAGTTTCAGAACAACATACTATGAGTCTAGTATACATTGACAAAAGTTTAAAGACTTTTGAAGTTAATAAAACCTATTTGAAAGTTCTTTTAAAGCATGAATTTCAAACTACGAACCCGATGACTAGGAGGGTGTGCCCCCCTTATCGATTGTATACCTTTAGATAATATACTTAAAATTCTGATGGCTCTCTAAAAGCTCCAAGTTGGACCCCATCAACCTTACCGAAAATCCAAATATTTCACATCTCCATGCGCATACAGCTGAAAATAATCTGAAGTAGATGTGAATATACCCTAATGGAAACAACCCTACATAGCTTGGCCCACACTCGCTCTTTGGTTTTATTCATTTTTGATAAAGGATAAGAATACCCCAAATGAGCAACAAATCATATTAGATTGATAACACTCAAAGAAGATGGAAGAATTAATAGTCAATAAATCAACATCGAAAATAAAAAAGTTATCGTATGTGGAAATTAATTCTCATACACTTACCACCACTTGTCAATTTCAAACTTGTATTATCTCTTGGTTTAAATTAAGCCAGATAAGTTGGGGCATTGTTGCCACTCAGACCTTGCCTCGACATATTCTTATCTTTTGAGATAGAAATAAGTTTTAAACCTGAACATTTAGTGTTAAGTATATGCCTAAATCATTTCCATATAAGTGAGATCCTTATGAAAATTCAATTTCTTACCCTTATACCAAACTTTGATTTCCAACATGTACTATCCCTCGCTTAAAACAAAGCCAAGTAAGGCAGGGCACTGGTAGCTCCTGTCCTTTCCTAGACACTCCAATTTTTAAATCTCATGGATAATAATGAGTCAACCTTCTGGATGTTTGGTACTATGAGTAAGACTAAATCGTTTCCAGGAGTGAAATCAAACTTTTAAAACATTTGACGCACACTTGTGCTTGATTTTCACATCAAAAATATTTGTAAAACATAATAAAAACACACCTTGAATTATTCATCTAAAGAGATAATTAAATTCTAAGTGTATCAAAAAGAAGGGTTAAAAAAAATGCCATTAACATATTGTTTACTATAAACTCAAAACCAATTACACTTAGCTTTAACTTTAAAACAATTCTTTCTTTAATAGACTGTCATTAATAAATCAACTTACTTTTATCTTTAAAAAAAATCCTCCAAAGATTTAAGATATTAACACTTATTAAGTCAAGTAATAAAATTTCTTAATAACTTTATGAAATAATTTATTATAACAAAAGTGTTATATTTCTTCAATTCTCTAATTTCCAAAACCATTTGTCTAACAAATTGTTATAATCCATGATTCTTTCTCATTCTTCAAGAACATTTATTACAATAAATATGTTATAATCCACGCTTCCTTTTCACTTCTAATAAACTCAAAAATACTTGGAATGTAGTTTAAAGCATCCATTTCAAATATCTCTTAAAAGAAATCTCAAGTTTAAAATGTATTAAAAACTCAAAACCTTTTCCTTTCCTTATTTTCAAAATAAATATTTCTTCATTTAAATATTTATATAAATTCCAAACCACTTTTAAATGATTAAATATATGTTTGAAAATTTCACTAAAAGGATTGAGAAAGAGAACAACATATTATGAGTCTAGTAGGGATTCGTAAAAATTTCAAGACTTTTGAAGTCAATAAATCCCATTTGAAAACTGTTTTAAAATTTGAATTTCGAACTGCAAAATTGCGACCAAAGCTTTTCTAACTTTTAAACACTTTGGAGTTATGTGCTATAGCCTTTTCCAAGCCACCAAAACTTGGTTCAAACAACATTTTGAAAGCGCAAAAGCATGACCAAATAGTTAGTGATGTAAACACAAGCACAGAGCAACGAACACAAGAATTAAAGAGATGGGATTGCAAAGTGCAATATCGCGATTTCAATGTCAAAAGCACGACTATTCCTCTATTCAATGTTTTTTCTACTTTAACATCTCAAACAACGACCAAAAATTTATATAAGCAAGATGCATACAAAAGTAAATCTATTTTGGCAAGAACCCCTTAGTGTCTCTTTACAAAGTCCCTTGTAAATCACATATATGTATGTTCTTCGAAGTGTTCCGTAGCGACCTATTCACTACGAACGCACTTCGATTACCTTTTGCTTTTGTCCCTTGTAAAAAAAGTTACCTATGCCTTGTTCTTCCAAGTGGGAATCAAATTCAAACAAGCAATATATACAAATATAAATAATATAAACAATAATTTATATGTTACAGTATTTTACCAATATTAAAACCACTTTCGAGTGAGATTTACTCACGTTCTTCGAACCAAGTTCAAGCAAAAAACCTAAGCTTCATTCCTTTACCAAGGAATGACCAAAGCAACCTCTTTTTCTTGCCATGCTTGACCAAAGCTAGGGAACACTTCCTCATTGCACATGCCAAAAAGAGGCATTTGCGTTCCAAACTCTTTAGCTTTGAGATGGAGATGATGATGATATTATCTCAAGTTTGTACAATGATTTAGAGGAAAAAAGTCATATTTTGACATGGTTTTTGTTAGGAATATTTGAGGTAACAAATAAAGAAGAAGGAGGACCAAAAATAGATAATGAAATGAATGGAAAGTAAAATGAGAAATGAAAATGGTATGCTCTTTTATAGAATTTGGAAAATGGAAAATGATAGCCACTACCCGTTAGCCAAATAACCCTTCTAACCTTAGATATTTCAACTACCTCATCAGTAACTCATGTGTCATCCATATGGCCTTAAGTACTTGCCATCAAATCACATAAAAAGTTAGCAAAAGTCTTCTCTCTTCTACTTATCATCAAGAAAATGATTAATGTTAATACTTTTAATTAGTGAATTAATTATTCCTATATATTATATGAATATGTGTAGACAAATGTATGTGTAAGAAGCAATGTTGTAAAAACTTTCGTTCGGTAGAAGGTCGAAAAACCAAAAAACGAATTTCGGTCACATTTTCAATTTTTCATCGAACTATTTATTTATGTAAAAAAATTACAAAATGAATTTAACATTATTATTTATCAATTAAAAGGAGTTTACAAAGGCTGTTAAATCCATTTAATTAATATTATATTGACAATTCAAATGTTTAAATAATTTCTATATTTAAATATGAAGTGTTCACATTTTTCCAAGATGTTACGATCAACCTAAATATTATAGACATAATAATATTGGAGTGGTTCAGACATATGTCTAAATGAATGAAGCATTTCTAATACGGCTATACTATTATGACAATGATATAACTTGATTTAAGCCTAAAGTATAATATTTTGGTCCCGCTATGTACATTGTAGAATTGTATTGTACTATCTAAATTGAATTTGATCGTGAAAATATAAGGTAAAGGATCACCTATATGAAATTCTAGCCACTTTTGGTAAAGGATTTCACGTCTACATAATCTAGTCTCACTACCTATGGTAGAGGGTTACACGTATTAGACTCATGCCTGGTCCTGCCATGTGCATTATAAGTCGATTGTTGTCCACACTAAAACCCTCCTGGACCAACCTCGATACTCTATAGGAAAACACTTGCTAATACCATGAATCAAGGACCCACTGTATGCACTACAAAATTCAGGTATTTTTTTATCATCCCAAAGCTATATATTGCACATCACCAAACAACGCAACCAAAAGTCATACACACTACACTCATACCTCATCCTTATCTTCAATGTTTCACATAATCATCTGTTTATCTAAATTTGCATACATTACTTGCTTACATCACTAGTTCCAAGTTCCATACGTGATTCGAGTATTCTTCCGTCATTCCAAAGCCATATATGCAATGTCTGTAACCCAATCCTATCCTCGAACTATGCATCCATACAGTAGCCATTCATATCAAAACTTCACCGTAGAGTGGCTAGAGAACATCATGCAAATGATTGAAACAATGCACATCGATTCAGGCAATTAAATGCCCCCAAATGCCAAATTTGGCTTGTACATCAATGGACTGGTATGCACCATCGATACATTGATGCACAAGGCAGATACATGAATTTTCTTTATAGCTTGATTTCTTTATTCTAGATTTTCATTATTTTTTTCTTTAGTTTCAGTGATCCTATATCATATATATATATATATATATATATATATATATATATATATATATATTCCATTTAACAAGTTTCTAATGACTTACTATATCCATATACATTTAAATCGGGTTTCTATACAATTTTGATTCAAGTTAGTGATAAACGGGGTTTCTGTAATTTCTTAAAATTAATATATATACATTTCAGGTAAATGTTTCAGATTTAATCATTTAAGACAATTTATTTTATAGTTTAATCCTAAATCAGTCTTAAAACATCTCATATGAAAATCAAAGCTTTATACGAGAATCGAAGAAGCCATACTCACTGATTTAAGATAAAGAACCCGAATTTGCTCGCTATCTAAAATTTCCAGAAATGTAAACCTCCATAATCGCCTCTAATTCCTACTTTGGATTATAGAGAATCTCGTAAGGATTCCAACGCACTTTATCTCGTCAAATTTCATTTAGAATTTTATATTTTGTATTGGGTTGGTTGAAAAGGGAAGAAAATTGTTTTCTGCTTGGAAATGAGACAAGGAAATGGAAATGAAGATACATACTGTTAAACGGGTTTCGGGAGGGAAATTGAAACAACAATTATATTTTAACTTTAGAGTTCATAAATCCAACTCTATTCTGCCCAATTGACCCGTTGCTCAGTGCTCGCACACAAATCCAACCCACTTCAATTAATTAATGATATTTCACTCATACAACGTTCAATTTAAATAAACAAATACTCCATCTCAACTAGAAAAATGAGAGCTACACAATGTTGCAACTCCTGTCAACAAACTCAATTATCTATAATATTACTATTTTCTCCTTCTATTGAAATTTGTCAAAATGTGTTAGTCCTTGAGATAATGGTTTTGGTGACAACAACCTTAGAATAGGATTATAAAATAGAAATGCTAACATTATAGTTTAGAAATATATGTATATGCAGGATTTAACCATGCAGGTACCAAGAATGAAGACTGTACAGTATAGAGATTTAAGATATCAATATTGAAGACTTATGAGTGTCAAGAATATCAAGATTATCAAGAGTTCAAGATTTCAAGAATAAGTAATTTAATTAGGAATTTTGTGAAAACTCCTAGTAAAACACTGGCATCTTAAAATCCAATTTATTCGTGGAATGGGTTTCACTTTGAGCCTGTTAAAGGGATGGAACCCTAAGTAGGATGAAACCTACTAAAATCTAGTGTAACATTGTTTTGTATCCACTAACTTTTATTCAAAATGTTTTTACAAAACTATATCTTGTTTTCAAAATGATTTCAAAACCTTCCTTTTAAAAGAATCAAAAACATATATCCTGGTTTTAAATATTTTTTGCCTCAAAATAATCTTTATCTTCAAAATCAAATTATCCTTAGTTTTAAATTATCTTTTAGTAATAATATATTTAACTTTTAATATTTATACTTAGATTTAAATATAAAATTATAGTAAAATTTTATATATACTAAAATATATTCTCTATATTTATTTATGTATTTTAACTATATTTAAGTATATTTATAAAAGTTTAAAATAGTTTTAATATAAGATAAAAGTTATTTTCAAGAAAAAACAAACCTCCAAAATTTCCTTTGGGATGTCGACATACTCAAGATACCCATGTCGACATAGTGGCAGTTGATTTCAAAAAATTGAATTTCAAAAGAAGTGTCTATTCGTCATATCCCTTCACGAATGGACATGGATGTTGTTCTTCTATAAATAAGGGCTATTTTCAACGAATTTCAAATCATATTTTTCTAGTTTCACTCCTCTTATTCTTCCACATTTCTTTATACATATTCTTACCATTAATCTGCCGAAATCAACATTGGATCTAACCGTTTCCCCTGAAATCAACATATTCTTACCATTTTTCTGGTTTGATTCTCTATCACTATCTCAATAAGATCCTCAATGCTATTCAGAGTTATAGACTTCTTTATAATCAATTTAGTGAGAAAAGATGTGATTGTAAAATCAATCAAGCGAGAAAAGGTTTGATTGTGGCCTTGGAAATCAATTAAGTTAGAAAAGATGTGATTGTAGCCTAGGAAATCAATTGGGTGAACTTGTTTCCCCTGAAATCAAGTATCTCTACCTAGAGCATTCTGAATCTGGAGGGGGTATCTCATAGCCTTGAAATCGAGGGTGTAATTGTAAAGATTGCTTTTGAAAGGAAATCCGTACTTGTGTGCGGGACTGGATGTAGGGTAACTCCGAACCAGTATAAAATCCGGTGTTTTCTTTCCTTTACTGCTTTTACTTTATTTCTGTATCTGTGTTTGTTTCTGTGATCATATCTGTGTCTGAATATTGCATACATTTGTGTTTAAATTAACAAAAACTCAAAAAGATTTAATAATTTCTTAAAACACTATTCACCCACCTCTCTTTAGTGTTTATCCTGGCCTTAGGATCCGTAATCCGCATTTCTCACATTTGGTATCAGAGCAAGATTTTCAAAGTTTTATAATCTATTTTTTGGAAAAGTTTTTAAAAATGGCTATATTTGTTAATACTAGTTTAGAAATATTCAGATCATCATTATCTCTTAAGTCTGCATATAATCAATGTTCAAATTCAAGGTGTCTACCAAAATTGTTTGATGTGTAGGAAACATGCTTTATGGGGGTTAAGGAATCAATCCACCACGGACAAATTGTGCAGATCAAAACAAACAAATGGATACTCGATAGTAGATGCTCTAGACACCTGACTGGAAATCCAGATATGCTGAATGATATAATATACAAAGACGGAGGGCTAGTTAACTTTGGAGATAATTCAAAAGGATATATGATTGGCATCGGCAAATTCGGTAACTCTGAAACTCATATTATTACTAATGTTTTGCTAGTTAAGAATCTGAAACATAATCTGCTTAGTATAAGTCAACCCTGCGATAAAGTATATAAAATTAAATTTGAAAAAGATAAGTGTCACATTGAAAATAATATTTCAACCATAATATTTGAGGGAATTAGGAAAAATAATGTTTATATTCTTAGTATGAAAGTTTCAAGTTATAACCCGTGTCTGTTGGTAAATACAAGTGACCCTTGGATTTGGCATAAGAGATTTGGGTATTTGAATTTCAAACTCTTATCTAGACTATCTAAACATGATCTAGTAAGAGATTTCCCTAAAATGAATTTTAAAGTAGATAGTCTATGTGAATCAAGTCAATTGGGAAAACTTAGAAAAAGTTCCTTTAGATTAAAATATATGATTTCAACCTCAAAACCTCTTGAATTACTTCATCTTGATTTATTTGTTCCATCTCAAATTCTATTAATAAATCAAAGTAAATATGTTTTTGTAATTGTAGATGATTATTCTAGGTTTACATGGACAATATTTTTGAAACATAAAAGTGATACTTTTGAATGTTTTAAGAACTTTACAAAAAGGATTCAAAATCAACTTTTTCTAAAAATTATAACCATCCGTAGTGATCACGGTAGTGAATTTGAAAATGAAAAGTTTGAGGAATTCTGCAATAAATGGAAATAACTCGTAATTTTTCATTTCCAAGAACTCCACAACAATACGGAGTAGTAGAACGTAAAAATAGGATGATTCAAGAGTGTGCGAGAACTATGCTTTCAGATAGTAAATTACCAAAGTGTTTTTGGGCAGAAGCAGTTGCTATCGCCTGTTATATTTTAAATAGAATTTTAATTAGACCTTTAAATGATAAGACATCTTATTTACAGAAAGAAACCTAAGGTATCTTATTTTAGAATTTTTGAAAGTAAATGTTTTATTTTAAATACAAAAGATAACTTAGATAAATGCGATCCTAAATCCGACAAAGGTATCTTTATCGGATATTCTAATAGAAGTAAAAAATACAGAGTGTTTAATTTAAAAACTAATACCATCGAAGAAACAATGCATGTTTCATTCGATGAAAATCTCAAAAATTTTGAAGATTCAAATGATGAAGAGGATTTAATCACTCAAAATCAAGAGTCAACTGAAACTAATAATGAAATTAATCATCCTAATAAAAGGATTAAACATTTAAAAGATCACCTATTGAAAATGTACTTGGAGATATGCAATCTGTTGTTAAAACTATAAATCAACTAAGTCAAATGAGCAATAGCTTTTATATCAACTATTGAACCCAAAAATCCAAAAGAAGATTTTGGCTATGTAAGAAGAATTAAATCAATTCACTAGCAATGATGTTTGGGAAGTTGTTCCTAGACTTGAAAATAAAAATATAATTGGAACTAAATGGATTCATAAAAATACAATGAATGAACAATGAGAGATTATTAGAAATAAAGCTCGGTTAGTTACTCAAGGTTGTTGTCAAGAAGAAGGAATAGATTTTGATGAAACCTTTGCTCCCGTAGCAAGATTAGAAGCCATTAGGATTCTACTTGCTTTCGCAAATCATAGTAATTTCAAATTATTTCAAATGGATTTTAAAAGTGCCTTTTTAAATGGATTTGTAAAAGAGGAAGTATATGTTGAAAAACCACCACTTTTTGAAAATGAATTACCAAATGATGTGTATAAACTTAAGAAAGATCTATATGGTCCAAAACAAGCTCCTAGAGCCTGGTATGATAGACTAAGATCTTACTTATTACAATTTGAAATTGGTAAAGTAGATAATACTCTTTTATTTAAAAGAAATAAAATGATATTCAACTGGTACAAGTTTACGTAGATGATATTATTTTCGGATCAACTAATTTTGAAATGAATAAATAATTTTCTGAAATAATGACAAAAGAGTTTGAGATGAGTCATATGGGTGAATTAAACTTCGTTTTACCATTACAAATGAAACAATTAGATAATGGTATCTTTATTAGTCAAGAAAAATATGCTAAAGACCTAATTAGTAAATTTGGTTTGACTACTACGAGTGGAAAACCCACTCCCATGGCAACCAATAAGTACCTTAGTAAAGAAGATCTCTCAAAAGATGCAGATCAAAAATTATATAGAGAAATGATTAGATCACTACTCTATATCACTGCTAGTAGACCTGATATCATGCATAGTTTTGTCTCTGTGCAAGATATCAATCCCAACTTAAAGAGACCCACTTAAAAGTCGTAAAACGTATCATAAGATATGTTAAACACACCTCTGATTATGTCTTATTTTACCCTAAAAATGATTCTTTTGACCTAATATTTTATTGTGATGTTGATTAGGCTGGTTGTAAATCAGACCGAAAAAGTAAAAGTAGAACTTGTCACTTTTTGGGGCACTCTCTGATTTCCTGGTTTAGTAAAAAGCAAAACACAGTTTCTTTATCAACAACTGAAGCAGAATATATTTCTGCTGCTTTGGCATGTCCTCAAGTAATATATATGCAACAAACTTTAAAAGATTATAGCTTAAATATCTCAAAAATCACCAATTTATTATGATAATACTAGTGTGATAAATTTATCCAAAAATACTACTCAACATGCTCGAACTAAACATATTGATATAAGACATCATTTTCTCATAGATAATATAAATAAGGAAGTAATTACTCTAGATTATATTAGTTTCGAGAATCAAATTGCTGATATATTAACAAAACCTTTAAATGAATCTACATTTACTAAATTAAGAAGAGAATTAGGAATTTGTTTAATAACTGAAATGTAAAAAAATAAATAACAATGTATAATTAAAAATTAAATCAAAATAAATCAAAAAGTAAAGTTTTCAAGGACCATGTCGACATACCCCCTCAACCCATGTCGACATACAACGATTTTTTATTTTTGAAAAATTTTCCACCAAAATTCAAATAATTAGTTATATATTCTTCTTATTTTCGAAATTTTGATCATTCTTTCTTGTCTTTCTCTGTTCTAACTTTTGAAAAAATTTAAACAATGGCCTCCTCTTCCAAATCAAACAAAAATTCAACCTTTTCGTTCCCTTCTCCTACTTCTGGATCGTTTCAACGAACTATGCTTGGTCGAGTGACAAAAATGGAGGATTCTCTGAAGGACGCACTGCAATTATTGACTGAAATTCAAGTGGTAGAAATTAGAATGGCTAAAGAACAAGTGAGGCAAGGCAAAATCCTTTGGAATTTGCAAAAATTTCTAATGGACAATCATGCTAGTCCAATCTTGATTGACGAAGATTTTTTGAGAGATCAAGTGCAAGAGGCAGCGAAGAAGAAGAAGAAGAAGCCTTCATGGAAGTAGAGCATATTAAAGAAGATGACAAAGTCGTTTGTGTTGGCGAAGTGTGCTTTGATAAAGATGGAAATCTTGTCGAACAACGTGGAAATTTCTGTTTCCACTATCCAAATTGTTCGATTCATAGATCTCCCATTTTCAAACACACATTAGTTTCTTTTCTCTTTTTCCTATTGTTGTATGTTCTTTCTTACGTTCTCTACGAAAATGTAAATATAACTATATAATTAATAAATAGTTTGTGTTCTTATATGTATTCTATTAAAAGTATTATTATATGGATACTTAGTTAGGATAGTTGGTAGTTTAGGACTAAGCTTTAAGTTATAGAGTTAAGTGTTGATTATTTATGATAACACTACCATTATAATCACATGGCATAGAGTATTATATTAATGGGGAGTTATATAGTTTGGAGTTATTTTTTGTTGATGACAAAGGGGGAGAAATATAAAATAGGATAGTTAGGCATAGATTAATGGGGAGTTATTAGTTTCAGGAGGAGTTATTAGGATAGAAGTAATATTTTATAAACAAAGGTTGTCATCATCAAAAAGGGGGAGATTGTTAGTCCTTGATATGATGGTTTTGATGACAACAACCTTAGAATAAGATTATAAAATATAAATGCTAACATTATATTTAGAATATATGTATATGACGGATTTAACCATGCGGGTACCAAAATTGAAGACTATACAGTATAGAGATTCAAGATATTAAGAGTGAAGACTCATGAGTATCAAAAATATCAAGATTATCAAGTGTTCAAGATTTCAAGAATAAGTAATTTAATTAGGAATTTTGTTAAAACTCCTAGAAAAGCACTGGCATCTTAAAATCCAATTTATTCGTGGAATTGAATCCACTTCGAGCCTGTTAAAGGGATGGAACCCTAAGTAGGATGGAACCTATGAAAAATCTAATGGAACATTATTTTGTATCCACTAACTTTTATTCAAAATGTTTTCACAAAATTATATCTTGTTTTCAAAATGATTTCAACACCTTCCTTTTAAAGAATCAAAAATATCTATCCTGGTTTTAAATATTTTTAGCCTCAAAATAATCTTTATCTTCAAAATCAAATTATCCTTAGTTTTAAACTATCTTTTAATAATAATATATTTAACTTTTAATATTTATACTTAGATTTATATATAAAATTATAGCAAAATTTTATATATACCAAAATATTATTTTCTATATTTATTTATGTATTTTAACTACATTAAAGTATATTTATAAAAGATTAAATACTTTTAATATAAGATAAAAGTTATTTTCAAGGAAAAACAAACCTCCAAAATTTCCTTTGGGATGTCGACATACGCAAGATACCCATGTTGACATGGCAGTTGATTTCAAAAAATTGAATTTCAAAAGAAGTGTCTATTCGTCATATCCCTTCACGAATGGACATGGCTGTTGTTCTTCAATAAATAGGGCTGTTTTCAACGAATTTTAAATCATATTTTTCTGGTTTTCACTCCTCTTCTTCTTCCGCATTTCTTTATACATATTCTTACCATTACTCTGCTGAAATCAACACTGAATCTAACTAGATCATTTCTGGTTTGATTCTCTATCACTATCTCAATAAGTTCCTTAGTGCTATTCGGAGTTATAGACTTCTTTGTAATCAATTTAGCGAGAAAAGGTGTGATTGTAGCCTTGGAAATCAATCAAGAGAGAAAAAGTGTGATTGTGGCCTTGGAAATCAATCAAGTTAGAAAAGGTGTGATTGTAGCCTAGGAAATCAATTGGGTGAACTTGTTGCCCCTGAAATCAAGTATCTCTACTAGAGGATTGTGAATCTAGAGGGCGTACCTCGTAGCCTTGAAATCGAGTGTGTAATTGTAAATATTGCTTTTGAAAGAAAATCTGTACTTGTGTGCGGGATTGGATTTAGGGTAACTCTGAACCAGTATAAAATCCGGTGTGTTCTTTTCTTTACTGCTTTTACTTTATTTCTGCATCTGTGTTTTTTTTGTGATCATGTCTGTATCTGAATATTGCATACATTTGTGTTTAAATTAACAAAAACTCAGAAAGATTTAATAATTTCTTAAAACACTATTCACCTCCCCTCTAGTGTTTATCCTAGCCTTAAGATCCGTAATCCGCATTTCTCACAAAATGCCCTTAGATAAATCTTAAATTTATTTACTACTATTTATTATTAATGTTTTAAGTTATATTTATAAAATTTCGGGGTGTTATAAGTTGATTTTAGTCGACCGTCATACTAACCTCATATAATAAGAAGAAGAATCCTTCCTTGAATAGTGTTTCACTTGTAGTTCTTCACTTGACCGACTATAACCATTCAATAGACAAATTGCCATTATTTAATTATATCAAAGTGGAACTTTCGCATTGATGATCAGCAATATTCTCAAGTCATGAGAATTGTATAATTTTGTCGATATTTTTTGTTTGACCTTAGTTGTATTTATTGACGGAAAACTATCGAGTAAGTCATCTCATAGTTATCCAATAATTATCAGTACATAACTCTTTGATGCCCCTAGCAGCCATGAGTAATACACTATCAGCATTTTGTGACGACCCGTCTTTCAATACCCAGAAAGACCTATCATCAATGAGAAAAGAAAAGAGATAGAAATAGAAAGATAGAAAGAAAAGAACAACAATTATCAGAATCTCACAACGAAAACGAACAAAATATAATATTACACATATTTATTACATAAGTTATACACATCAGAGTACTCAAAATAATAAGACTTCATTACATCTGATATTCATAAGAGTCTTCCAAACCATACAACTCAAAACACAACATCAAAATGTCACTACAGCGGAAAGAGATAGATAGTACGTCCGGAATCCAGCTCCAGCTTCCTAAACATTTGCTAATCCCAACCAAATCACTTGGCTACTCATAAAAATTTAAGTA
The DNA here is from genome assembly GCA_030765085.1 of Allium cepa. Classification (NCBI taxonomy): domain Eukaryota; kingdom Viridiplantae; phylum Streptophyta; class Magnoliopsida; order Asparagales; family Amaryllidaceae; genus Allium; species Allium cepa. The sequence continues at coordinate 699,925,001 of CM060929.1, read as the reverse complement.
CCCAAGAGTTTATGAAAAACAAAATAAACTCCGAGACAAACATGGGTCTGCTGTGAGTAAATCAGTTAAAGTTGTTTAACTATAAAATCATTTTGAAAACAAAAGGTATCACGTAAGACTTTCCACAAATAAACACAGATAAGTTTTTACCTTACGCTAACCAAAACATTTGATAGGAAATCCAGTGATATTATAATAGGGTCTAGGGTTTTCAAGTAAATAGGAAACAGCCCGAATCGTTACATGATTAAATTCCAGCTACTAGCCACGAAAGTGGGTAATACAATCAAAACTATAGGCTCTCGTAGGGAAAATGGGTTTCCATCAATGGCAGGGCTACTGGGGTACCGCCCGTCACAGTACGGGGCCTAGATCACCGTACCGAGGACCGCTCCTGATACCCTGCAACACAAGGCCGGACCCATCCCTTACTGGACAGCTCCGAACAAGACAACCCCGCAGTTGTGGCCAACAACTGCCCACACATTCGAATTAATAAAGGACTTCTAGACAGGGGTAAATCTCACTCTCATGTGGGGGCTACCTACGAAGCCTTGCTGCACCTCCCCTGTTTTAACCATTCCCGGTTGATGAGGCTTGAGGCTATGATTACCTTTAGAGAACACATCTCTTAGAATGCTCATCGTCCACCTGACGATGTTCTGAAAGCATTCAATCCATACAAGTTCGTTCCGGGTTCGAATGAAACCGAAGGCATTATTTCGTTACACTCATTTTGGAAGCACCCTCAGAGTTAACGACAATAATCCTTGCACTCTAAAACTCCATCTCGATCCTCACTTGAGATATCACGACCTAACGTTTAACTTGGATAGATGTGGTTTTCGGAAAATCAAATTTGATTCCCGATCCCGGTCTCATCGAAATCCAAACGTGTCTTAAAGGCCAAGTTGTGTAAAGATTTAAACAATTCAATTCAGTTTAAACATAGCATCCATACAGTATTATCTACAGATAATAACCAATATCTATCACAGACATTCTATATCTCATCACTGAATATCTTAACTATCATTCAACGGATATCAACCATATTCAGATATTCAATTCAAACAATCATCCATAAGCAAGCACTTCTTTAATTCATATAATTAATTAACTTAATTGATTAAAATTAAATTAACTACTTACGAATTAATCACTTAATCTTGCTTAACCAGACATTAATTAATTAATTACAATCATTTAGTTAATTAATCACTTTTTAATTAACCTCGTTATTAATTAATTAATCTCTAATTAATTAACAATCCTTTAATTAACTATTAATTAATTATTATAATTAATCATTAATTAAAACTTGATTAAAAATTAATCATTCCTTAATTGATCATTGATTAACCCTTAATTTATAAATAAATTAACCTTAATTAATATCTTAATTAATCACAAATTAATTTATCTTAATTAATTATAAATTAATTAACCTTAATGATTTAATTAATTAAATCTTAATCACTAATTAATTATCTATTAATTATAAATTAATTAATGTTTAAGTACTTTAGTAATTAACTCTTAATCAATTAATTAAATTAATTAATTACTAATAAATTAATCATTAATCACTTAATTAATTAGTTATTAATCACTAATCAATTAATCTTTAATTAATTAATTATTTAATTAATGATCTATTAATTATTATCTAATTTAATCCTTAATTATCCATTCAATAATCCATAAGTAATTAATTAAATCTTAACAAATTAATTAATCTAAATTGATTAATTAATCCCAACCTTAATTACTAATTAATTAAAGTAAACTCTAATTTCAAAACTTAATTAATTTTCAAAAAAACCAAACAATTTCATTAATTATTAAAAACTATTACATATTTAAAACATTTTTAATTTGTTAAAAACTAATTACCCTTTTAAAAGTTAAATTTAAAAGATGTAAAATCATTTTAAGATTTCAATTAACAAAATATGAAATACTTTGAATTAAAATATTTTAACATTTTCAAAAAGTAGTCGAAATAAATTATTTGAAAGTTTAAACTTAAACAATTTCGAATTTTAAACAAGTTAGAAAATTCAACATCATTTTCCTTCTTGTTTATCCCGACCAAAACTCAAACAACACAAGACCCAAACCCCTTTCTTCCATTCCTTGCTCTTCTTAGTTTAAAATTCATCAAACCAAAAAACAAGAAAAACTGGAAAGCACACCCTTCTTCCCAAACCCCTACACGAGCTACAGCCATCACACCCCCGAGCACACACGTGAGCCTCACTCCCAAACGCTCGAACGCTGCTTCGTGTACTAACCCGCACGCACTCGAACCAAACCCCACTGACACGGCCATCACCCACTGCACATGCACGTTGCTATGACGCCGCCGCCACCACCCAAGACACCATGCGCAAATTCCATTTCAACCAACGACTCAACTCCAGCCCCCAAACCACACTTACACGAGCTCAGTCGAAAAATGGTTGCTCGAACCCATCAGACCGTAAACCCTTCATCAGAAAAATCCCCTTCACCACCAATGCCAGTCACCGTTCGACCCAAAATTCCGGCCATATCCTCGTACAACCCAGACGCACCTTCCCCCTAAGCCGATCGCAACTCGATCCATCCAACAACCCTCATTCGCGGATTTCTCGAGTTCGAATATCACAGAGTATAAAACCCTAAAATCCTAAATTCCCAATCCCCTGTTGAATAATTATTTCATCCATTATTTTTCTCATGTTAATCAACCATTAACACAACTTCAATCCAAATTTCAAAGCCTAAAACCAACACAGTAACAAGAATTTGCTAAAAATTAGAATCTGAGAATTTAATTCCCGATAATTCCAAACTATGGTTTTAAAATGTATACTATTTAAAATAATTTTCGAATAAAAATGGCTTTCAAAGAATTTTAGACGATTAAATCAGTGCTTTTCTCTTTGTCGCTGGAAAATAAATTCGGTGATCACGGTCGTATCATCAACTTTCATTTTCGAGTTTCGAAGTGGAAAGACCATTCAGTAGCTTTGCTACTCTTTCGTTTGGAAATTTAATTTGATTTGAACTTCTTAAGAATGGCTTGATTTATAATATATATATTATATATATAAGTATATGATTATAGATTTGATTTGATATATAGTATATATACATTTATCTATTAAATGGTTTGAAATTAACCAGAAATTAATTCTTAAAATTTTGATTTAAAAATGATTTTCAATAAAGCCAAAAGAAAATTTTGACTATATACTTAACTTGAAATAAGTGAATTGTAAATTTCATTCGGATAATACTCAATTACATTATATATAACTTACCTATATTTTCAAAAGTTAACTATGTAATTGAATATTATACAGTAGAATATGATATCAAAGGAATATTAAATAAATTTGAGTAGTTATATTAAGTGTAAATATACTTAATATATATGTGATAGGATATTAAGTGGAATAAATATAATAATAATTTGGAATAAAGAAGAATTAAAATTTTCAAATAAAATGTGATTATAATAAATGACTATTCAAATTTATGATCTTTGAAATTGTTAATTTAAGAAAATTGGATAATATATAATATAAAATGTCTTGATAAATAAATTGTGAGTGCGTATAATAAATGTTATTCACTTAAATTTTAATTACAAAATGTTTGTGGAGATAAATAGAATAATAAGTAAAATAAATAATAGGTGATATTAGTAGAAGAAAATTTTGTTCTGAAAGTTAATAAATTGAATAAAATCAACTTAAGGGTGTATCTTTAATTAATTGAATTTAAATTGAATTTCATTTGAAAGGAACCCTTTTGTACCTAACATTAATAAATGAGAAATCAAATCAATTAATGAAAATCTTGAATTTAAAAAACAAATTGTTGAATATAAATTTATTTAAATTGAAATTTATATGGTTTAAATTAATTGTTTATGATATAATTCAAGTCTATTTTCTTTTGATTGTTTTTATTCTCCTACCTCCTTCCTTTTCGGGGACGAAAAGTTTTGAGTGGGGGAGAGTGTAACGACCCGTAAAATTTAACCAGTTTTAATAACGTATTTAATTGAATTTTGTGAATTTTAAACGATAAAATTTTTAAATATAAATTTGGTATTTGGAATGCGTCTAGTTAAACATAGCAACCGGTAAATTTTCGTCCGAAAATATGAAAGTTTATTTTGTGCGTAAATTTACTTCAATTTAATCAGTTAAAAAGTGATGAAAATAAAACGTTTTCGAACCTAAATATTTTTACACAGAAAAATTCTAAATCATCTTCTGAGCAAGCTGTCAGTTTGTCGTTTTTTCAAATTCGGACATCTTTAGCTCTGTCGATCTTATTTTTCTGCGTTTTTCTTGCATTTTCCGCTATTATAAAATTCGAATTTTTATAATTCAATCATACCACTGATATCTTTATGCCATTTTGATCATCTCGCCGTGCTAATCTTTACGGTATATTCAATTGTAAATTTCGGAGTCCGATGCACGTTGTAATCTGCGAAATGTCCAACGTACCGGCGCACATTGCAGTCTTTTGATTTCATATGGCCATTCAAATTTTGCCAACGTTTAAAATCCAACAGTCATTTACCTTTAACACTCTTTGAATAAGCGTGCGTGACTTTTATTATGCCAACCTTTCACCAACTTGTATTTTTCAGTTTTGGGTATCAAATTTTCACTGTTTCCACTCATGGATATTTATTCTATTTGTTTTCATTTCCGAGGCTACATTCTCTTTCACCTGCTCCATCTCATCTTCTTCCTCTGGTTTTGGCATTGAGAATAGAAAAAAAAGGAAAAAAATTAATAACAATATACGTTGTATATTTGCATTCTGTAGTGAACCACTGCATTCTTCTTCATCTCCTACCCAAACATCTTTCTCTTTTCTTAATTTTCCATTCCCTTCATTTCCATGCCGTCCCCTCTTTGTTCGCCACTCCACCATTGAACTGCACCGACCTCACCACGATATTCCCCTCACCCTCCAAACACGCGGTCAACACCCAAGCCACCATCGGCTTCCATCCCCTCGCCTCCAAGCTAGTCGTGCCTCCCTAACCTTGCCAACGCAGCCACACGAGCACCACATAGCCGAAAACTCCTACACCTCCTTCCTCGAGTTCGACCCACAGCTGCACAAATGGCCGCTCCGCCCAGGCTTGGCCTCGTCCACGACTAACCATCTCCTCCACAACCCGAGCTCCTCCATGCCGAACCCCACAGCAAACAACCCCTGACAGCTATCACCTCAGACCCGCCTCCTTCCTCTCCAACACCGAGCTTCACCTTTCCATCTTTTCATGTCGAGGCCGAGATCCTTCAGCTGCCCCCTCCATATTTTCTTCTCCTTCCCCACTCAAACGAGCACGCGCATAAGCCGCCCACTCACTCTCCACCACCAAGCCCAGGCGACCGCTCCACTCAGCTGCTACATCGCCACCCAAAACTTGATCAAGCCAAACGTCTATGCCTGGCGGCAGCAACTCTGTGTCTTTTTAAATAAAGGTAAATATACATTCCATTCATAACATTTTATTTCGTATAAACTTTTAATGACTGTACATATATTTGTAGATGATAGTATTCTGTGATGAATATTTATATGTATTACTGTGTTGTTGTATATAATAGATTTCTATATATTATATGATAAATGAAGTTCCAGCTTTACGTTAGCCATGTAGATTTTTATAATATTTTTTACAGAGGTTATAACATGAAGACTTATGTTAGCTTATTTACATGTGCTGTATAGTGATATGTGTAAAATAATTAAAAAGGTTTTTGTACATTTATATCAATATAATTTTACATATTATTTTAATATAGTTATATAGCACATATATATTGTCACTTGTTGTATAAGTGTATTGTTTGCTCTTTTATGCCATGTCCATATTTGATTTTTGAACTTTATATGTGCCAGATGTGTTTCGGCTTTTTGAGATATAAAAAAAAATAGTCTGGGTATAGTTTGTGAAAGTATATGTTTGTATATAATATTAGTTATGTAGGATATGTCATTTTCCTTTGTACATTTATAGTATATGTCGTTTTGGTAAAGAAATTTTGGTGGTTAATGTTATTATATGTTCCAGGAGCTTAGTTATGTTCATACGTTCTCGTTTTGGTTTTTAAAATAATGATAATAATAAAATAATAGAGTGATATATAATACCTATTCATTTATACAAGTATATGTGTGTTCATTGTTTTGCTGGCATATATATATATATATATATATATATATATATATATATATATATATATATATAAAGTGCAGTAGTTTGTATTGTATATGTACATATTTAAATTAGTATGTTTATATATATTGATTTTAAAATTTTATAAAGATAAGTTTTCGTTTTTTTTATTTTTGATCTGTTGATATTATACGCATATAAAAGTAAATTTTTTTTACTAGTTTCTGTATGTGTAAGTCATCACGCCTGTGCATTTTATTGTAGCTATATAAGTTAGATTTCATGCATAAAGTGTTAAATTAATGTATTTAAATTTGTCATTACCATGTGGTGGTAGCTTATACTACATATATATGATTTCTGTATAACATATACAAGTTGTTTTGTTGGATGAATAAAGGTTCACTGTTCTAGATATACACAACGTTTGAAAAGTCTATACGCGTATATGTACTTAAATATAAATAAAAAAAATTTGGTTTTTAATATATAATATGATTTTATGTAACTAGCTATATATATTAGTTTACTTATACTATTTATCTTCATCGACCTAAATTCTGTTCTGATTTCGTTTAAATCCTTGTTATCAACTTTGGTTATCAAATTCGTGCTTGTATTCGTAACTCGATTTCAGTATCGGTATCAGCGTGCGTATCCGTGTCATCTTCTCGTCCATCTCTAGCCTCGAAAGGTGAGAATTAAGTCACGATTTATGTTCTTTTATTTATTAAATTTGATTTCAATTGGAACGACAATTAAAATATGTTGCTGTTAGTTATTTACAATGTTATATATGCTATTACATGTATCAGTTCACCTGTGACATCTGACACTATTATCTGTTAATTATTTATGCAATGATAACATAGTTTGGCTGATGATTGTTTGATTGTTAATGTTTAAATTGGACGTTAAATGGTTAATGTAAGGTGATAAATAGCATGCAATTGAATTTGATATAGGATAGTTAAATGTTGAATTTGATTAGTAAAATTTGTATAATATGACCCCTTCGAATGTTAAATAAATTGACATGTAGAAATAGTGTTAACCACACTTTGGAGCATTGAATGTAGGTTGTATACATTGGTGTAGTATAAATCGAATAATGGATATCAAGTGAAGAACCGTAACGTAATAATCTTTAATCTACAAGAAATGATAGTTTAGATTCTAGAAATAATTTTATTAATTTGCACAAACAACAATGTGAATTAATACGATTATTTTGGGATTATTTGAATTAATTATTTGATTGTTATTGATTGTTTTTATTGCTTATTTATTTACTTTGACACTATCCCAGTTATCACACTGCAAGTTCCCTTTGTTATGCTTTGATTTTTGAATTGGAATGAAATCGGGTTGAAATGATAAATACCCAAATGAACTTGACCTAGGATAGAAAATTAAAATATAAACCCGATTGGTCAATAATTTGATTTAAAACTAAAATAAAGATTTTATTCGAATAGATAATAAAGTTTTGAAAAGAAGTTGAAATTTGAAATTTTATGAAAAGTAATGTTAATATTTTAAAATCTGAAACGACGTATTAACAAAGTAATTATTGGAAGAACGTTGTTTAATTTAAGAATGAATAACTGAGTTTGGAATTATTTAATAATTTAGTTTGAAATTATTAATTAAGTTGAAATTATTTAATAATTAAATAAAAACTGAATTATTTGAGAATTTAATAAAATTTGAATTCTTTGATAAGAGAAATTGAACTTTTGAATAAGTCAATCTGAACTTTGTTAATAAATGAAATAGGGTTTCTTTATTAAATAAGTGCTGGAAAATTTATTTAAGTAAGTTAATAAGTGAGATTGAACTTCTTGAATATATGAAATTTAATTTCTTTATTAATTGAGTTTTGAAACTTATAACTAAGTAAATAAAGAAATGAAATTGAATTTCTTCACAAGAAATAAATGCGTATTATTAAAGCAAATGTAGGGCTTGTGATTTAAAAAATTTGATGTGACGAAATTAACTTAATTAAAATTGTAAGCTTTGATATAATTAAGTTGAACGTAAGTACTTGATTTAAAGAATTAGAGATTAAATGGAAATTGTTCTGAATGACAAATTAACTTAATGAATATTGAACGAAATCGGTAAATGAAATTGAAATTGATTGAGTGTTAAATTAATTTATTTAAATGATTTCGAAATGAAAATTATATATGAATTTGAATCAATATTTGAGTTGTTTAAATAAAAGTTGAAATCGAATTATAAGATTTTGAAATGGTAATTTAGAAGTTTTGCAACGTAAATTTTGGAAATTGATTTAAAAAGACAAATGAAATGTTGGTTTACGAATTGAAATCGAAATTGAATTTGATTTGGGATGATATATATATTAAATGACCAATCGGTGAAATAATTACGGAAGTTATTAAAGAAACCGAAATCGGTTATGGACATACTCTCTGTCTAAACCGAAAACCACTTTAATAACTATACGCGGAGTGTGATCCAGAATGAAGTGGTTGGAATGATGTACGCGATGACTGGAGAAAGAGAACGATAATGGATAGCCTTGACACTTGTGTCAAATTGGAAATGACTAAAACAGGAGTCGTGCCGGGCCAAATGGGGTTAGCCACCTCGAGCGAACACACTTCTTCGAATACTACTCATTACTTGTTACTGATTGGTGCACCCTCGAAATTTCAGGAGTGTTGTTTCACGGTGTTGCGATCATTGCGGCGATGCATTTTCACCAGTCCGGATCAGGAAAACGGTAGTTTCACTACCTTGGGTATTGCCTCATGTGCCTTGTCATACTTGTATCCCTATATACGCGACCACTACGAATTTGTTTTGTGTTATACCTATAGAGTACTCCCTGATATTCCACTAGTTTACGGTGGAGTTTACAGCGCTGCATAGACTATGACATTTATATAAAATGTGTTAAGAGGGATAATGGTAACGCCTTAACACTATTTTGATAGTTTATATTACTGATAGACATTATCTATTTAGCGTATATTAATACATAGTAGATAGTTTAACGGATCCTTATAGGACGGTTATTCCAACATCCTTTTAGTTAATTGTATTTCAATTGTTATTTCACTTGAGTTGGATTTATTGATATAAGAATGTTAGTCCTGACTCGAGTGTTTTGTGTTTTGCTTTACGCTCGGGTCAGGCTGAGTGGTTCAGCTTTTGAGACTCACCTTTGGAGTTGGAGCTTTGCTAGGGGATCCAGCTATCTATCCAGCTTTCAGATATTCGGTTGATTTTAGTGATGTATTCTGATTCTTGTATTTGACTATCGTATTCGTGATTTCTGTTGTAACTTGTTTAAATCTGTTATTTATATAGTAGCTTCATGAACTACTATCTTTTGCTTCCGCTGCATATTATTACTCTATATCTGTGATTCTGTGATTATTTATTTATTGTATATCTGAGTTTTGCCAAATTTAAATTAACAATTCGGAATTTCGAATTATTCAAGTCCGATATATGCAGATGCGAATAGTCCAAAATAGCGGATCGTTACAATTACTATCTCAACAAGATCCTCAGTGCTATTCAGAGTTATAGACTTCTTTGTAATCAATTTAGCGAGAAAATGTGTGATTTCCTTGGAAATCAATCAAGCGAGAAAAAGTGTGACTGTGGCCTTGGAAATCAATCAAGTTAGAAAAGGTGTGATTGTAGCCTAGGAAATCAATTGGGTGAACTTGTTGCCCTTGAAATCAAGTATCTCTACTAGAGGATTGTGAATCTGGAGGGCGTACCTCGTAGCCTTTAAATCGAGGGTGTAATTGTAAATATTTCTTTTGAAAGGAAATCCATACTTGTGTGCGGGACTGGATTTAGGGTAACTCCGAACCAGTATAAAATCCGGTATGTTCTTTCTTTTACTGCTTTTACTTTATTTCTGCATCTGTGTTTGTTTCTGTGATCATGTATGTATCTGAATATTGCATACGTTTGTGTTTAAATTAACAAAAACTCAAAAAGATTTAATAATTTCTTAAAACACTATTCACCCCCCCCCCTTTAGTGTTTATCCTAGCCTTAAGATCCGTAATCCGCATTTCTCACTAAATGCCCTTAGATAAATCTTAAATTTATTTACTACTATTTATTATTAATGTTTTAAGTTATATTTATAAAATTTCGAGGTGTTATAAGTTGATTTTAGTTGACCGTCATACTAACCTCATATAATAAGAAGAAGAATCCTTCCTTGAATAGTGTTTCACTTGTAGTTCTTCACTTGACTGACTATAACCATTCAATAGAAGAATTGCCATTATTTAATTATATCAAAGTGGAACTTTCGCATTGATGATCAGCAATATTCTCAAGTCATGAGAATTGTATAATTTTGTCGCATCGATATTTTTTGTTTGACCTTAGTTATATTTATCGAAGGAGAACTATCGAGTAAGTCATCTCATAGTTATCCAATAATTACCAGTACATAACCCTTTGATGCCCCTAGCAGCCATGAGTAATACACTATCGGCATTTTGTGACGACCCATCTTTCAATACCCAGAAAGACGTATCATCGATAAGAAAAGAAAAGAGATATAAATAGAAAGATAGAAAGAAAAGAACAATAATCGTCAGAATCTCACAGCGGAAACGAACAAAATATAATATTACACATATTCATTACATAAGTTTTACACATCTGAGTACTCAAAATAATAAGATTTCATTACATCTGATATTCATAAGAGCCTTCCAAACCATACAACTCAAAACACAACATCAAAATGTCACTACAGCGGAAAGAGATAGATAGTACATCCGGAATCCAGCTCCAGCTTCCAAAACATTTGCTAATCCCAACCTAATCACTTGGCTACTCATAAAATTTAAGTACCCAAGAGTTTATGAAAAACAAAATAAACTCCGAGTCAGACATGGGTCTGGTGTGAGTAAATCAGTTATAGTTGTTTAACTTTAAAATCATTTTGAAAACGAAAGGTATCACGTAAGACTTCCCACAAATAAACACGGGTAAGTTTTTACTTTACGCTACCCAAAACATTTGATAGGAAATCCAGTGATATTATAATAGGGTCTATGGTTTTCAAATAAATAGGGAATAGCCCGAATTGTTACATGATTAAATTCCAGCTACTAGCCACGAAAGTGGGTAATACAATCAAAACCGTAGGGTCTCGTAGGGAAAATGGGTTTCCATCAATGGCAGGGCTACTGGGGTACAGCCCGTCGCAGTACGGGGACTAGATCACCGCACCGAGGACCACTCCCGATCCCCTGCAACACAAGGCCGGAACCATCCCTTACTGGACAGCTCCGAACAAGACAACCCCACAGTTGTGGCCAACAACTGCCCACACAGCCGAATTAATAAAGGACTTCTAGACAGGGGTAAATCTCACTCTCAAGTGGGGCTACCCACGAAGCCTTGCTGCACCTCCCCTATTTTAACCATTCCCGGTTGATGAGGCTTGAGGCTACGATTACCTTTAGAGAACACATCTCTTAGAATGCTCATCGTCCACCTGACGACGTTCTGAAAGCATTCAATCCATACAAGTTCGTTCCGGGTTCGAACGAAACCGAAGGCATTATTTCGTTACACTCATTTTGAAATCACCCTCAGAGTTAACGACAATAACCCTTGCACTCTAAAACTCCATCTCGATCCTCACTTGAGATGTCACGACCTAACGTTTAACTTGGATCGATGTGGTTTTAGGAAAATCAAATTTGATTCCCGATCCCGGTCTCATCGAAATCCAAACGTGTCTTAAAGGCCAAGTTGTTTAAAGATTTAAACAATTCAATTCAGTTTAAACATAGCATCCATATAGTATTATCTACAGATAATAACCAATATCTATCACAGACATACTATATCTCATCACAGAATATCTTAACTATCATTCAACGGATATCAACCATATTCAGATATTCAATTCAAACAATCATCCATAAGCAAGCACTTCTTTAATTCATATAATTAATTAACTTAATTAATTAAAACTAAATTAATTACTTACGAATTAATCACTTAATCTTGCTTAACCAGACATTAATTAATTAATTACAATCATTTAGTTAATTAATCACTTTTTAATTAACCTCATTATCAATAATTAATCTTTAATTAATTAACAATCCTTTAATTAACTATTAATTAATTACTATAATTAATCATTAATTAAAACTTTATTAAAAATTAATCATTCCTTAATTGATTATTAATTAACCCTTAATTTATAAATAAATTAACCTTAATTAGTTTCTTAATTAATCACAAATTAATTTATCTTAATTAATTAAATTAATTAACCTTAATGATTTAATTAATTAAATCTTAATCACTAATTAATTATCTATTAATTATAAATTAATTAATGTTTAATTATTTTATTAATTAACTCTTAATCAATTAATTAAATTAATTAATTACTAATCAATTAATCATTAATCACTTAATTAATTAGTTATTAATCACTTATTAATTAATCTTTAATTAATTAATTATTTAATTAATGATCTATTGATTATTATTTAATTTAATCCTTAATTATCCATTCAATAATCCATAAGTAATTAATTAAATCTTAACAAATTAATTAATCTAAATTGATTAATTAATCCCTACCTTAATTACTAATTAATTAAAGTAAACTCTAATTTCAAAACTTAATTAATTTTCAAAAAACCAAACAATTTCATTAATTATTAAAAACTATTACATATTTAAAACATGTTTAATATGTTAAAAACTAATTACCCTTTTAAAAGTTAAATTTAAAAGATGTAAAATCATTTTAAGATTTTAATTAACAAAATATGAAATACTTTGAATTAAAATATTTAAGCATTTTCAAAAAGTAGTTGAAATAAATTATTTGAAAGTTTAAACTTAAACAATTTGGAATTTTAAACAAGTTGGAATATTCAACATCATTTTCCTTCTTGTTTATCCCGACCAAAACTCAAACAACACAAGACGCAAACCCCTTTCTTCCATTCCTTACTCTTCTTAGTTTAAAATTCATCAAACCCAAAAACAAGAAAAACTGGAAAGCACACCCTTCTTCCCAAACCCCTACACGAGCTACAGCCATCACACCCTTGAGCACACACGCGAGCCTCACTCCCAAACGCCCGAACGCTGCTTCGAGTACTAACCCGCACGCACTCGAACCAAACCCCACTGACACGGCCATCACCCCGTGCACATGTTGCTCCGATGCCGCCGCCACCACCCACGACACCACGCGCAAATTCCATTTCAACCAACGACTCAACTCCAGCCCCCAAACCACACTTACACGAGCTCAATCGAAAAATGGTTGCTCGAACCCATTAGACCGTAAACCCTTCATCATAAAAATCCCCTTCACCACCAATGTCGACCACCGTTCGCCCCAAAATTCCGGCCATATCCTCGTACAACCCAGACGCACCTTCACCCCAAGCCGATTGCAACTCGATCCATCCAACAACCCTCACTCGTGGATTTCTCGAGTTCGAATATCACAGAGTATAAAACCCTAAAATCCTAAATTCCCAATCCCCTGTTGAATAATTATTTCATCCATTATTTTTCTCATGTTAATCAACCATTAACACAACTTCAATCCAAATTTCAAAGCCTAAAATCAACACAGTAACAAGAATTTGCTAAAAATCCCAAATTCGGTTTACCACAAAATTCTTCCTTAAATTCAAATTAAAAATTTTGTTTTTTATCTTAAAATTCATGTTATACATAGTAGATTTAGGATGTGAACTTAATTCAACAAAATTCAGAGCATGATTTATCATGATATAAATTTTGTTTTACTGTATTGACTTGATTCTGCAGAATTTTAACAGTTTCTTTTGAATATCACTTTTAATACTTAATTCATTCTTAAATGAAACTACTGCACTGCAGATTTCTAACTTAACTATGATTTGTTGAATGCATTAGAAGCTTTTGTTTTAAATTTTTACTCTGCAACATGAATTACAGTGAAGCGTCAGCTAATTTGAACAGGCACGGTTATAAACAATATAACACCAATTTTATCCATATATTTATACATGCAAGACATTTACTATCTCAAAATTTCACATGCACAACTTTACTTAAATTTTCTGATAAAAAGAAATTTACTCACCTGATTTGTTGCTAAGAACTTAAGCTCTGGAAAATGAAAGAACTGCAGATTTTCCCTTTTTACTTGAAATTTTCTTGATTAAATTGTTTTGCTTGATGATGATGCTTCAATCCTTAAATCAGTCAATACTAGGATTGAAAAACTTGAAATTTGCCTTCCAGAAATTCTGCATATTGCACAAACGTTGATTGCAATTTTTCAAAAGTGTACTTGTATGCAGATTTTTTCTTCTTCTGTAATTTGCTTTGCAGTTTTAAAGTTTTCCTGATTTTTGAAGCGAGGTTTGAGTTTTGGATTGAAGTGAAGATTTTCAGTTTTGTTAATGAGGATTGTAAAAAAATTCTTGCTTAAGAAAATTAGAAATGAGAAAGTTTAGATGAAGATAAGAAATAGCTTTTTATATCAAAATTTTGTTTTATAAAAATTTAAAGTAAATAAATTTAAATTATGACACTTGTCACTATACCTAGCTAATTCTTTAACACATGTTTGTTAGTATGATTTAAATGTTAACAAGTGTTATTTTCATGCAAATAGAGATTTAAAATGTTTTCTTAATTGATTTTTCTTAATTTAAATCCATTTTTAATTCATAAAAATCAATTTTATTAAAGAAAATAAATATGAATCAAATTTTATATCCTAAATAAAATCATGAAAATATTTCTTTAAACTCAAAGTATAATTTAGAATATAATTTACCTATTTTAGAATCTTTTAATTCAACAATTCAAACTCAAATTAAATTTTTAATTCAATTCAAAATCAAATTTGATAAGAATACAATTTTAACATATTCATTACGCTTATGTATATATTAATTTTAATTAGAATCAATGTACATTTACAATTCATTTATTGTTATTGAATAAAATAACAAATTTATCAATTTAAATTAATTTATTACAAAGATTATCATATTTAAATTGGGTTTGAAATTCTAGAATATCACATTCCTTCCCCCTTAAAAGAATTTCGTCCCCGAAATTTAAACAAAAGATAATCCAAAATTTCATTTTATTCAACACTTCAAACATACATATCATCCATACATAAGAAATCAACAAACAAAACATCCAGACAGCCATACATCCAATATAAACACCACTAGCTATCCGGACGCATATCCGGATAAGCCTTCCTAAAGCTATCCAGAGTCTCCCAGGTACAATCTCTGGGATCCTCACTCCACTGGACTTTAACGAGCTTCACTATCTTGCTTCTGAGTTTCCTCTCGTCTTGATCAACAATCTGAACGGGATGTCTGACAACTGATAAGTCCGGCTCAACCTCTAAGTCTTCCTGCACAACTGGCTCCACAATAAGAGATGGATCGTGTACATATTTCCGTAGATGAGATACGTGGAAAACATTGTGAATTCCAGCCATCCGGACTGGCAATTCAATCCTGTATGCTACAACACCAATCCTCTCGAGTACTCGGAACGGACCAATATATCTCGGAGCGAGTTTCCCTGCCTTTCCAAATCTTACTTCTCCTTTAATAGGGGAAACTTTGACAAAGACCAAATCACCAATCTCGAACTCCAATTGTCTACGTCTTTTATCTGCATATTTCTTTTGACGATCCTGAGCAGCTCTCATCCTTTTCTTGATAAGCTTAACTTTAGCAGATGCTTCACGGATCAGATCTAGTCCAAGCACAATACGGTCTTTCGACTCTATCCAACAAGCTGGGGATCTACACGGCCTTCTATACAATGCTTCATAAGGAGCCATCTTTATACTTGCTTGGTAACTGTTATTATAAGAGAACTCCATTAGATGTAGATGGTCCTCCCACGATCCTACAAAATCTAATACACAGGCTCTCAGCATATCTTCTAGAATTCGATTTAGCCTTTCCGTCTGCCCATCTGTTTGGGGATGATATGTTGTACTTAATCTCAAATTTGTCCCCAAAGATGATTGCTATGCCTCCCAGAATTTGCTGGTGAAGATAGGATCTCGATCACTTACAATACTGACCGGAACACCATGCAAACTCACTATCTCTTTTAAGAAAATTTCTGCCAGAGAAGCTGCAGTTAGGGCTGCCTTAACTAGTATATAATAGACGCTCTTGGTTAGACGATCCACAATCACCCATATTCCTTCATTCCCCTTCTTTGTTCTAGGAAAACCGTCGATGAAGTCCATCGAAATCATCTCCCATTTCCACATCGGGACCTCCAAAAGTTGTAACAAACCGGCTGGCTTCTGCTGATCTCCTTTAACTTGTTGGCAGATAGCACAACAATTAACGAATCTAGTAATATCCCTCTTCATGCCCGGCCACCAGAAAATCCTTCTCAAATCCTTATACATTTTTGACATTCCTGGATGGATATTTAATCTGGAGCGATGACTTTCAGATAAGACCTCCTGCTTCAATTCCTTGAAATTTGGAACACAGATCCTTCCGTTAATCCTCAATGTTCCTTGGCCATCAATCTTAAAACTAGGACACTGACCCTTCTTAACTCTTCTGATAATTCTTCTCAATTTACTATCAGATTCTTGCTTGCTTGAAATCCTTTCCAGAAGAGATGGAACCACTTCCAAAAGAGAAAGAACCGCATTTCTGCAAAGAGCGTCTGCCACAACGTTCTCCTCTCCCGGAGTATACAGAATATCCAAATCGTACGATGCCAAGAATTCGACCCATCGCTGCTGTCTCAGATTAAGATCTTTTTGAGAGAAAAGATATTTCAACGGTTTGTGATCCATGAATAACTCAAACTTTTCTCCTAAAAGATAGTGCCTCTAGATCTTTAAAGCAAAACCAATATCCAACAGCTCTAGATCGTGCGTAGCGTAGTTACTTTAATTGCCGACTCGCATACGCAATTACCCTACCATTCTGCATAAGCACAGCTCCCAGTCCAACAATACAGGCATCAGTATACACTTCAAACTTGCTCTTCCCATCTGGAGTAGCCAATACAGGAGCACTTGTCAACTTTGCCTTCAGATTCTGAAAAGCTTCCTCACATTCTGGTGTCCACTTGAATTTAGCTCCCTTCCTTGTCATCTTGTTAGGTAAGAAGAGATTTTAGAATAATCCTTAATAAACTTTATATAGTAACCGGCCAATCCCAGAAAACTGCGAACTTCTGTTGGAGTTCGAGGCTGCTTCCACTCCAGAATAGCCTCAACTTTAGCTGGATCTACAGAGATTCCCTCACCAGAAACAATGTGGCCCAAAAATTTTACTTCAGATTTTCAAAAATGACACTTAGAGAACTTTGCCTTCAGAACGTGCCTTCTCAGAGTTTCCAAAACTATTCTCAAGTGTTGCTTGTGCTCTTCTTCCGACTTAGAATAAACCAAGATATCAACGATGAACACTAAAACAAACTTATTCAAAACATCTCTAAAGACTCGGTTCATCAGGTCTACAAAGTAGGCAGGAGCGTTGGTTAACCCGAAAGGCATAACCAACCACTCATAGAAACAATTAGGTCCCATAAATGCAGTTAAGGGAATACTGTCTTCAGCTACCCTTAACTGATGGAAACCCGATGCTAGATCCAACTGAGAAAAGACTGATGCACCATGAAGCTGGTCGAAGAGATCATCAATGCGAGGAAGAGGATACTTATTCCGAATGGTTACTTTGTTCAATTCACGATAGTCTACACAAAACCTTAGCGACCCATCCGACTTGGTGACAAATACATCAGCCGAACCCCAGCAAGAAAAACTTGGTCTAATCAAACCCTTCTCCAACAAATCTTGAGTTTGTTTCACTAGTTCTTCCCTCTCCCTTGGAGTCATCCTCCTACTAGGTTGAATTACAGTACTTCTCCAGGAACCAAATCTATACGAAACTCTATTTCCCAGTGCGGAGGCAAACACTTAACTTCCTCAAATACATCGGAGAAATCCTGAACTACTTCAATATCTACAACCTCCTCTTGAGAAGTCTCAACTCCATGTAAAAGACTACTCAAGTGAATTCCAGAATTATCACACATTACTCTGGCAATACTACCCAGATCAGTTTCCAACGAAACTGTTCTTTCATCACAATTTAAGACAGCTTATATTTGTCAAGCCAATCCATTCCCAATATAAGGTCAAAGCCATTAAAATCCAATACATAAGGATCACAGGAAAAACTATGGGAAAGATAAGACATTCTCAAATCCTTACGGATCCTATTTAACTTGGTTACCCCTCCTATAGGATTAGATACACAAATGGGATTGTCTACGATACTAGGGGTAAGAAAGAAATTCTCTACAGATTTCAGAGAAATAAAACTTAAAGAAGCACCAGAATCAAACAAGACTTTAATATATTTTCCATTTAAAAGTAAGGTACCTTCTAAAACTCCTTTTCCCTTAGACGAGTTTGATGGTGCGCCTTCTAAAGCAAATACTTTGTTCTGTTGAACCTTATGAAGGAGCGGGCAATCTTTAATCATGTGTCCTGGTTGGTGACAGTTAAAGCAAAGAGACTTTTGAACTAAGGCTGACCCTGGTCCACTATAATGCTGTCGCTGTTGCTGTTGCTGAGGCTCTCTTCTAGGACACTTATTTGTCAGGTGACCTTCTTGTTGACAAATATAACACTTTCGGGGTCCATTATTATTTCTAGACTTCTTCTTGTTTTGTTTCTTCCAATTAGGATTGAATTTTCTTTTATTAGGATTGGAAGAATTTCCTCCAGATGCAGCAACTCGCGCCTCAGATCTTTTGTTCATCAAGTCTTCATATTTTAGAGCCATGTCAATAAGCTCCACAAAAGACCCTTTCAGATGTGCAGTCATTCTCTCATGATACTCAGGACTCAACCCTTGGACAAACATCTCGTTCTTCTTAAGAGATGTGTCTATAAGTCCTGGACCGTAGCAAGATACTTCGTTGAATTTAGTCTTGTATTCATCTATAGACATATTTCCTTGTTTCAGATTCAGAAAATCTTGATAAAGCCGAGTTCTTCCTGCAGCAGGCATAAACTTCTCCTCAAACATCTCCTTAAACTCTTCCCAAGACATATCATCTTCTGAGATATTAGCAGTCACTGAATTCCACCAGACAGCGGCACCAGCTTGTAATTGCCACGCAGCCATTATTCTCTTCTGCTCATCCGATAACCTCATGCTCTTAAAAATCTTCTCACACGAGCGAAGCCATGCTTGGACTTTTATTATAGTTTTTGATCCTTGAAATGGTTTTCCTCCAAGATGAACAAAGTCCTTGCATAATGCAGCAAAACTGACTGGAGATGTAACCGGATTAAAAGTCTCATTATCAGTCTGCTCTCTCCTATTACCGATTGATGCACTTCCAACAACTCTTCCCCTTCGGCCTCTTGAACTCATACTAGCTACCTGAACAGGTAACCCAACCAATTTAGATAGGGATATAGTTATATAAGAAAACTACAAATACGCACTCTCAAGATAGATACTACTCCAGAGCCTAGGAGTTTCTCAACCTATGCTCTGATACCAACTATGACGACCCGTCTTTCAATACCCAGAAAGACGTATCATCAATAAGAAAAGAAAAGAGATAGAAATAGAAAGATAGAAAGAAAAGAACAACAATCATCAGAATCTCACAGTGGAAACGAACAAAATATAATATTACACATATTCATTACGTAAGTTTTACACATCAGAGTACTCAAAATAATAAGACTTCATTACATCTGATATTCATAAGAGTCTTCCATACCACACAACTCAAAACACAACATCAAAATGTCACTACAGCGGAAAGAGATAGATAGTATGTCCGGAATCCAGCTCCAGCCTCCAAAACATTTGCTAATCCCAACCTAATCACTTGGCTACGCATAAAAATTTGAGTACCCAAGAGTTTATGAAAAACAAAATAAACTCCGGGTCAGACATGGGTCTGGTGTGAGTAAATCAGTTAAAGTTGTTTAACTTTAAAATCATTTTGAAAACAAAAGGTATCACATAAGACTTCCCACAAATAAACATAGGTAAGTTTTTACCTTACGCTAACCAAAACATTTGATAGGAAATCCAGTGATATTATAATAGGGTCTAGGGTTTTCAAATAAATAGGAAATAGCCCGAATTGTTACATGATTAAATTCCAGCTACTAGCCATGAAAGTGGGTAATACAATCAAAACCGTAGGGTCTCGTAGGGAAAATGGGTTTCCATCAATGGCAGGGCTACTGGGGTACCGCCCGTCCCAGTACGGGGCCTAGATCACCGTACCGAGGACCACTCCAGATCCCCTGCAACACAAGGCCGGAACCATCCCTTACTGGACAGCTCCGAACAAGACAACCCCGCAGTTATGGCCAACAACTTCCCACACAGCCGAATTAATAAAGGACTTCTAGACAGGGGTAAATCTCACTCTCAAGTGGGGGCTACCCACGAAGCCTTGCTGCACCTCCCCTGTTTTAACCATTCCCGGTTGATGAGGCTTGAGGCTACGATTAGCTTTAGAGAACACATCTCTTAGAATGCTCGTTGTCCACCTGACGATGTTCTGAAAGCATTCAATCCGTACAAGTTCGTTCCGGGTTCGAACGAAACCGAAGGCATTATTTCGTTACACTCATTTTGGAATCACCCTCAGAGTTAACGACAATAACCCTTGCACTCTAAAACGCTATCTCGATCCTCACTTGAGATGTCACGACCTAACGTTTAACTTGGATCGATGTGGTTTTCGGAAAATCAAATTTGATTCCTGATCCTGGTCTCATCGAAATCCAAACGTGTCTTAAAGGCCAAGTTGTTTAAAGATTTAAACAATTCAATTCAGTTTAAACATAGCATCCACACAGTATTATCTACAGATAATAATCAATATCTATCACAGACATACTATATCTCATCACAGAATATATTAACTATCATTCAACGGATATCAACCATATTCAGATATTCAATTCAAACAATCATCCATAAGCAAGCACTTCTTTAATTCATATAATTAATTAACTTAATTAATTAAAATTAAATTAATTACTTACGAATTAATCACTTAATCTTGCTTAACCAAACATTAATTAATTAATTACAATCATTAGTTCATTAATCACTTTTTAATTAACCTCATTATCAATTAATTAATCTTTAATTAATTAACAATCCTTTAATTAACTATTAATTAATTACTATAATTAATCATTAATTAAAACTTGATTAAAGATTAATCATTCCTTAATTGATTATTAATTAACCCTTAATTTATAAATAAATTAACCTTAATTAAATTCTTAATTAATCACAAATTAATTTACCTTAATTACTTAATTAATTATAAATTAATTAACCTTAATGATTTAATTAATTAAATCTTAATCACTAATTAATTATCTATTAATTATAAATTAATTAATGTTTAATTACTTTATTAATTAACTCTTAATCAATTAATTAAATTAATTAATTACTAATCAATTAATCATTAATCACTTAATTAATTAGTTATTAATCACTTATTAAATAATCTTTAATTAATTAATTATTTAATTAATGATTTATTAATTATTATTTTATTTAATCCTTAATTATCCATTCAATAATCCATAAGTAATTAATTAAATCTTAACAAATTAATTAATCTAAATTGATTAATTAATCCCAACCTTAATTACTAATTAATTAAAGTAAACTCTAATTTCAAAACTTAATTAATTTTCAAAAAACCAAACAATTTCATTAATTATTAAAAACTATTACATACTTAATACATTTTTGATTTGTTAAAAACTAATTACCCTTTTAAAAGTTAAATTTAAAAGATGTAAAATCATTTTAAGATTTCAATTAACAAAATATGAAATACTTTGAATTAAAATATTTTAGCATTTTCAAAAGTAGTTGAAATAAATTATTTGAAAGTTTAAACTTAAACAGTCTGGAATTTTAAACAAGTTAGAAAATTCAACATCATTTTCCTTCTTGTTTATCCCGACCAAAAATCAAACAACACAAGACCCAAACCCCTTTCTTCCATTCCTTGCTCTTCTTAGTTTAAAATTCATCAAACCCAAAAACAAGAAAAACTGGAAAGCACACCCTTCTTCCTAAACCCCTACACGAGCTACAGCCATCACACCCCCGAGCACACACGCGAGCCTCACTCCCAAACGCTCGAACGCTGCTTCGAGTACTAACCCGCACGCACTCGAACCAAACCCCACTGACACGGCCATCGCCCCGTGCACATGCACGTTGCTCCGACGCCGACGCCGCCACCCACGACACCACGCGCAAATTCCATTTCAACCAACGACTCAACTCCAGCCCCTAAACCACACTTACACGAGCTCAATCGAAAAATGGTTGCTCGAACCCATCAGACCGTAAACCCTTCACCACCGTTCTCCCCAAAATTCCGGCCATATCCTTGTACAACCCAGACGCACCTTCACCCCAAGCCTATCGCAACTCGATCCATCCAACAACCCTCGCACGCGAATTTCTCGAGTTCGAATATCACAGAGTATAAAACCCTAAAATCCTAAATTCCCAATCCCCTGTTGAATAATTATTTCATCCATTATTTTCTCATGTTAATCAACCATTAACACAACTTCAATCCAAATTTCAAAGCCTAAAATCAACATAGTAACAAGAATTTGCTAAAATTCCCAAATTCGGTTTACCACAAAATTCTTCTTCGAATTCAAATTTAAAATTTTGATTTTTATCTTAAAATTCATGTTATACATAGTAGATTTAGGATGTGAACTTAATTCAACAAAATTCAGAGCATGATTTATCATGATATAAATTTTGTTTTGTTGTATTGACTTGATTCTGCAGAATTTTAACAGTTTCTTTTGAATATCACTTTTAATATTTAATTCACGCTTAAATGAAACTACTGCACTGGAGATTTCTAACTTAACTATGATTTGTTGAATACATTTGAAGCTTTTGTTTTAAATTTTTACTCTGCAACATGAATTACAGTGAAGCATCAGCTAATTTGAACAGCACAGTTATAAACAATATAACACCAATTTTATCCATATATTTATACATGCAAGACATTTACTATCTCAAAATTTCACATGCACAACTTTACTTAAATTTTCTGATAAAAGGAAATTTACTCACCTGATTTGTTGCTAAGAACTTAAGCTCTGAAAAATGAAAGAACTGCAGATTTTCCCTTTTTACTTGAAATTTGCTTGATTAAATTGTTCTGCTTGATGATGATGCTTCAATCCTTAAATCAGTCAATACTAGGATTGAAAGCTTGAAATTTTCCTTCCAGAAATTCTGCAAATTGCAGGAACCTTGATTGTAGTTTTTCAAAAGTGTACTTGTTTGCAGATTTTTTTTTCTTCTGTAATTTGCTCTGCAGTTTTAAAGTTTTCCTGATTTTTGAAGTGAGGTTTGAGTTTTGGATTGAAGTGAAGATTTTCAGTTTTGTTAATGAGGATTGTAAAAAATTTCTTGCTTAAGAAAATTAGAAATGAGAAAGTTTAGATGAAGCATAAGAAATAGCTTTTTATATCAAAATTTTGTTTTATAAAAATTTAAAGAAAATAAATTTAAATTATGACACTTGTCACTATACCTAGCTAATTCTTTAACACGTGTTTGTTAGTATGATTTAAATGTTAACAAGTGTTATTTTCATGCAAAAAGAGATTTAAAATGTTTTCTTAATTGATTTTTCTTAATTTAAATCCATTTTTAATTCATAAAAATCAATTTTCTTAAAGAAAATAAATATGAATCAAATTTTATATCCTAATATGAAAATATTTCTTTAAACTCAAAGTATAATTTAGAATATAATTTACCTATTATAGAATCTTTTAATTCAACAATTCAAACTCAATTTAAATTTTTAAATTCAATTCAAAATCAAATTTGATAAGAATACAATTTTAACGTATTCATTACCCTTATGTATATATTAATTTTAATTAGAATCAATGTACATTTACAATTCATTTATTGTTATTGAATAAAATAACAAATTTATCAATTTAAATTAATTTATTACAAAGATTACCATATTTAAATTGGGTTTGAAATTCCAGAATATCACACATTTGGAAAGCGTTTTGCACTCTGTCTCAACGGATCCCTCGATATCTAGCCTTGATGCATCTTGACTAGGAATATTATAAGGTATGTTTATTTTATTGTGATAAATCACTCGTAGTTACAACACATTTTAACTACTATCATAAAACATTCCATTTACGGATTTTGTATTAAATATACTTTTAATTAAATTAATTATTATATAACACATTATATCAAGTATATAATAGAAAAGAAAACACCTTTTATTTTGAAGAATTTAGCTATCGAGTTAGATATATGTAATCATTACATGATTTCCCCTAGGGCATATCTCTAACTCTATCAACAACTGGGTATAAGAGCAAAGGTTTCCATAAAACTTAATACAATTTTTGAAAAACATAACTCAGATAACATAAAAGGAATAAAGAGTGAGGAATATGATAACGTTACAGTAACATTCTTGTTATTTGCTAAATATATAAGAGTGTATATGTATGTGTAAGTATATATAACTATTACACTCTCACCCTCTCCTAGGCCATTGTTCTGTATCTTATGAAGAATCGTATGTAGAGTATGAGAAATGAATATCAAAAGCGGAAAACTAAACTTGGGAGGCAGAAGTCAATGGAAATGTTCAGGCCAATGCTAAAAATCTAACCAAACAACCAATGCAAATGCCAATGCAAATATGGGTGGTGGAGCCACATCAGTTGATTTAGGACAATGTATCATTTCTTTGCTAATATGATGTAAGCTAGAGTAATAACTGGTTTGACTGGAGAGATCGTTGGTAATACTAGAGTCGTTCTCCCGAAAAAGGCTGCTCGCAATAACTATGCCAGGTTAAATGGGATTATGCTAGCTTGGAAGGAAAACCATGATAGAGTTAGGGGTATACCCTATGGGTAATTTTGTAATTTTTTACATATATCTAACTTAGTAACCAATCTTATTTGAAATAACATGCATTTTCTTTCTATTATATACTTGATATAATATGTTATTTTAATTAATTAATTAGTTAAATGTATATTTAATAGAAAATACATAAACGATATGTTTTATGATAGTATTTACAATGCGTTGTAACCATGAGTGATTTATAAAAATAAAATAAACATATCATTTTAAATATTCTTATCAACATGTATAGAGATTGGATGTCGATGCATCTATTGAGACTAGAGTACGTATCACTCTCTAAATGTTAGACAGTGTATTACCATGACTACTGGGGGCACTAGCGGGTTACATGCTGATAGTTATTGGATAAATATGGAATGATTCATTTGATATTTTTCTATTGGTTAATATAACTAAGGTCAAACAAAAAATATCGATGAGACAAAATTACATAGTTCTTTGAACTTAAGAATACTATCGAGCTTCAATGTAGAGGCTCGGTTTTGGTTATAGATAAACTGTAGTATGACATCCATCGAATGACTATAGTTAGGTCGAATGGAAGCATTGGAAGTGAAATAGTATTCAAAAGAGTATTCGTCTCCTCGGTTGTATGAGGTCAATATCATAGTCAGTTGAAGTTAACTCAAAGTCAAAGTCCTTATCAGCGCAATTTGGTTAATAATAATTGTTATTATTGAATCAAGGACTTTGTATTTGGACTATAGAGTTAAATATAGATGATATTAGAATTTTAACCATTATCAAATTCCATAAGTCCAAAGTGATATGATTTTGATGAAGAGAATTGATGTAAATAATACCACAATCGGGTAATGCTCAATAAGTAAAATTAGAATTTATTGAAATCAAGTAAACGATAAATTTAGCTAAAATTTCACAACATCAGCTAAGTGACGTGTGAACATTAATATTCAAATTGTTTGAT
Source organism: Allium cepa (assembly GCA_030765085.1). Taxonomy (NCBI): domain Eukaryota; kingdom Viridiplantae; phylum Streptophyta; class Magnoliopsida; order Asparagales; family Amaryllidaceae; genus Allium; species Allium cepa. The sequence continues at coordinate 699,898,792 of CM060929.1, read as the reverse complement.
ATTAATAGTTGACCAAACTTACACACAAAGAGTCACACAACCGAAACGTTGACTACTCCTTTTACCACACGATTAATTTATTTATAATTGTTATAAATTAATTGAATTAATCAATATTTATGAAATATTAATTATAAAGTTTTATTTGATGTATTGAATAGTATTAAACAGTGCATTTATAATAGTTATTAATATACTGACCGATATACGATATCGGTACGCATTATATCGAATTTAAATGCGACATTTACTATATGGTTTTGGAATTTATTATGGCCTAGAATAGGAGGTTTAGGCGGCTGCACTAGCCTATGTATGGTCGGCTATGGGTTATTTAAAAAGGGGTATGTATTTAGTTAAAGGAAAGAAAGAGTAAGAGAGAAATGTAAGGATCGGTCCATTTTTCTCTCCACGATCTCTTCCTTTATTTAAGCAACGCTTCCTTCTGTTGGAAATAATGATTTTTCACTCTATACCCCTATAATCTATAGCTGAAAACTGCAACCTCGTTAACATTAAAATTTCCAAACAAAATCACATCAAATTCTACTACATTTCAACCGTTGATGTTAATCTATTCATTAGCCAACACCATTCCTAATCGGAATTTTATTCAAGGAGATAATTACTACATTTCAATATGTACTAAGTGGCTTTAGTGATAAGGTAATCCTCTGATCTATAATAATGAATAAATGTATAATTAACTTCTGGATTATTTACTATTTAGATAGGTAGTGATGAATCTTACATATCAATATATCATCACATGGTTGATGGTTGTTTGTTTATATGCATATATTAAAAAAATTATATATATCATGATCATAATGCTCATAGCTATAAAAAAATATTTTCAAAATTAAAATAATATATTATTTAAATCAATTTATTTTGTAAATCTATAATTAAATTTTAACATGATACAATCTATGTTTTAAATGATAGATAATTTTATTTATACCAAAGAAGCTTTCAGCAATGAGAAAAAAATTTAATATATATGTACGGCTTAATATATTATTGTATGGTGTAAAAGTTTTTTCAAAGCACTGAAATATAAATTATGTTTTTGGAAATAATTTTTTAAAATTTTTATTTTATTTTAAACAAGGATTTAATTATTTAAATAATTTTATAATAAAAACTAATAATATTTCCTAAGCCGAAAATATTGCAAATTTATATATATGTATGTATACATATATATATATATATATGTATGTATGTATGTATGTATGTATATTTATTTATGTACATATTCCACTTAAAAAAATTAATTTTTTTTATATATTCTCTCGGCCAAGAGCATTATCATTATTAAATTACATATATGTACACACATAATTATTAACCTACGCATATATATATATATATCCGAATAAAATATCTTTTGCATTTTACAGCATTTACAATAAACTAAAATTATTTTATAAACTATTAATTAAAATAATTTCATATGTATATATAATTATATTTTATATGATTGTGTGTGTATGCATACATATATTTACATATAATTTTGTAATTTATAAAATTCTTTATATAAAATTATATAAGTTACATACATATGTCTGTATATAAATAATATACTTCATATATAAGACTTGATGCATATGACCATACATTTGGATGATACACCAGTATACAAGAAGGGCTAACATGTCTGCTGTAATGTAAATCCCAACATTTATACACGGGCATGTCAAACCTTACACGAATTGCTATGTTACACATGAGCATACACATATATATGTATATGATACATTTTTTATAACAATATTAATTACCTAATATAAAACTATATAAACAAGTTTAAATAAAATAACAACTTTGCTTAAAAGAAATTTAGAAAAGTTCTAAATGAATTAGACTTCATAGACCCAATAAACATCGAAAACGGTACAAAAACTGAAATTCAACCATTTCTTCTACTGCGGGCCGGTCCAATTCCAACAAACCATTCTTGGGGATAGAGAATGACATCAAAGTAAAAGATTAGCTTCTCTAGTGTGAATGGATCGTTGTTGACTTGGGGCTAAATAATGATCAGAAGAGGAGATTGGCGTCAAGGTTAAGTCAAGAAACTCTGTACTGGTGGAATGAGTGTGAAAGGAGCTGCTCTGTACTGATGAAACGGTGTTATCATAGGAATACTAGAGGATGCGATTACTTGGGATGACTTTTCGAGAAAGGCTTGGAGAAAATTTTCTGCCTGAAACAGCTAATTCGACTTTGTTTACAAAATATGCGAAGTTGGAGTAAGGATCAATTATTAAGTTAGAGTATGCGACTAAGTTTGATGAGCTGCCATAGCATGGGAATGCCATCATTAATACTTTGCTTAAGAAGAGTGAAAAGTTCATTTTTGGATTGAAGCCTAGGATTGCAAGGGCAATGACGTCACACCTTAGAGATCCATTTAAAAATTTTATAGGTATAGCTTGTAGGACTGAAAATTTGCTTCCATGTATTACAAAGAACAAGCTTGCGAAGACTATGGGTTTCCAAAGAAAGAAGAGAAAGCTCTTTAATAAGAAGGGAAAGTAAGATATAACTTGCTATAAGTGCTATAACAAAGGGCGTTATGCTAATAAGTGTCACTCTATGTAAAGCATGATAAAAAGGGGTTGAAATGTTTTAACTGTAATAGGAAGGGGCATTATAAAAGGGAACGTCCTAAACTGGCCAAAGCTGAGCATGGAATTTTTTTCTCCACAGCCTACGACTTCCAGACGGCTGTAGAAGAGAAGGGAAAAGCTATTATAGGAAGTACATTTCCTATAAACAACATACCTGTTAAAGTGTTGTTCAATACCGGAGCATCATATTATCTTCTCTCAAGATTTTTAGTAGATAAATGAAACCTTGAACCATCATACATTATTACTTCATTAAGGGTTGTGAACAGATAAGTAGTTATACAACTCTTCGAATGGGATGTGTAGAATTTGATTTGTCAAGACATGTGTTTGATTTTGTTGGTTTGGGATGGTTTTGGGTATGGATTGGTTAAGTCTATATGATGCTATGAAAATTTGTCATTATAGAGTAATTGTGGGTTCTGGAATTATTGATGTAACATACCAAAATTCATCAATTTGAAAATTTTGAACTTTTATAATATATTTTAAAAAGTTTCAAATTAAATAAATAATAAGTGATAATTTAAATGAATAAAAAATTCTTTTGAGTTTAAAAATTTGAAATACTAAAAGTTTTTAAAATCATTTGAATCTAAATGTGTATTAATGTATATCTATGTAATTTATTTCATATGTATTTAAAAATTCAAAACACTCTCTTTTAGTAATGTGTATTAATATAAAGCTAATATCTTAATGTAGTTTAAATACAGTTTATATAATGTGAATTATTATGTTAATAAAGAAAAAAAATTAATTACAAGTATTAAACTAATAATGGCTATGGTGACAAATGTAATTCAAGGAAAGAAAAAATGAACAAGTGGCATGTTACTATTTCAATTTTCCTTAGAAATTTATAAAATAGAAAATAAATTTTTTTTATATGTAATTCATCTTCTACTTTTATTCTTTTTATCTCATCTTCAAAAAGAAAACAGATCTGAAAGAAATTTTTTTCTTTTCAAATCTTCAGCTCACAAACCAGAAAACGGAACAAAATATTAAAAAGCTTCTTCTTTCAAACTTTTAAATCAATAAACTCAAAAAAATCAAGCATTGTAAAGTTTACAAGGCTATAGACAACACAAGTTCAGCATAAACAAATCAAGGCTTCAGCTAATAATCCAGTTCTATCATCAAATTATCAATCAGCAACTCAAAAAAAATTTTCCAGTGGCAAGCCTGACAACAATCTCCATTCTCTGTTATCATAAATAAAAACCGTAAGTAAAATCCTTCTTTGGAATTTAAAATTTAATTATTTTAAAGAACTAATCAAGTAATTACATCACAAACTAAGAAACTTTAATAAATTAGTTGCAGGTGAATTGAATCCAGTATCAAGATTGAAAAAAGGAGAAAAAAACTGCAGTTCAAATTTCCAGAGCTTCCCTCCGTTCCACTTCTGTTTTTAGTCCCAAAATTGTGAGTAAATCTTTCTAGAAATTTGATTTTTATCTGATTGATTGAATACATGATGTATGAAAGTTGAATATGGTTTGCATGCAACAAAATCTGTAAAATGAATTATGCATTTGCCTGTGCATGTTGATAATCCTGTTCTAGCTATAGGTTTCTTTTTTTTACGAAAACCTGTCAAAAACTCAAGTTCTTGATTCCAGTTGTGTTAGACTTAAGTACTAGAACAAAAAAATGTTTAAATTCATTTAAGATTGAAAGTTAAAACATTTAAAAGGCCAATACCCAGGATTTAGAACCAGGAACAAGAAAACACAGTAAAAACTTAAACATGTAAAAAATTCAAGTGTCGTGTTTTGTTGATTCACCTACATCAACTTGTTCGTGTTCATAAACTATGAATTTTAGAAAAAGAATCTAGATTTTTAGTGTAGTATTTATTGATTTGTTCAGAGTTGAACAAAATTGATAAAACTGTCACCTGCTGATGATCAAAGTAAAATCAAGCCTCGGGTTTGTCTTCAGAGAAGGGTGATGGATCGTAGATTGTTAGAAAAATAGTACGAAATATTTTAGATGATCGAATAAGTTTGGGTTTGATGAAATAGGGTTTAAGAACCCATTTTCGATCATGTCGGAGTCGACATTGCTGCACCTTCCACAGATGACCGGACTTCACGTCAATGGTGCTAATCGAAGCGTTGCACGATGACGAGGCTACGGACCAAGTTTGGTGGCTGATAATGGCCTGGGGAGGCGGCATGAGGTGAATTTTCCCAATAAAGTTCTGATGGGTTTGGGGACGAAGGACCTAAATTTCTCGTTTTCGAATTTTCTTCAAAATTCTAGTTATTGGAATGTTTTAGGGATGCACGGCGACTCGTGGGTGACCGCAGCACCCACCAGCAACGGCGTGGGTGGTCGTGGTCGTGTACATGCTCGTTTTTGTGTCAGTTGTGAAATTTGGGGAAGGCAGGGGAAAAGCTCAAAGCAATACACAGGGAAATTGGTGGGAAACTCGAAGGCAAGCTCGTGTTAAATTTGCATTATATCGGGTTTGTTTTTTTTATACTTAACCAAAATTTTCAAAAAGTAACAGCTCGGGTCGAATTTGGAAGAAACTCGAAGCAAGCGAAAGGAAATCTCGGGGAAGACTCGAAGGAGCTCGGTAAAGTCAGCATACCAAGGCTGTTTTCTCAAATAAAAACAAATGAATTCAAAACTTTTTAAATTTTAAAACTCATGTTTTAAAAGATGGTTTTGATTTGGATTTAAAACAAATTAAAGTTAAGTAAGACATTTTTTTTAGTAATTTGATTAATTTAATTTTTGTCACATTACTTATAAAACAATCATTTATAAATTGTAATAAAAAAATTGATGTTAAGATGAAATGTTATACAAAATCATTTTGGTCTCTTAAGACAACTTATATTATGAATTTAAATTAGATTAACAAGAAAAAATTAAAATAGTTAACAAAGATAGGAAAGTTTATCTTTTGAATTTAATAGATAATTTATGATTTACTTATGAAATAAACGATTTACTTAAAATAAACTATTTAACATTTATTAAGATACTTAAGTAATAAGAGTGATTAAGATTTAATTAATGAACAATTAAGGATAAATTAATTAGGGTAATCAATTAATGAGTGATTAAATTATGAAGATGATTAAAGATTTAATTAATTTTAATTAAGGATAACTAATCATTGATTAAAGATGATGAATGAAATTAGTTATGTGATTAATTAGTTTAATTCACACGATTGATTCATCGTAGCTGTATATGATTGATAACTATTGTATGATGAGTATTAATTGACATCTCTGATTGTAATTGTGATGCTATGTGATATGAATTGCTTTGTGCTGAGATGTGATCCTGTATTTTCTATGTGAATATGAAACCCCTTTGGCCCATAAAACGACACTTAAATTTCAATGCGACAGGGAGTCGAATTCTAGTTGGTTATCCGAAACCCACATCGAACCTGTGAATCTTTGTGAATGACGTATTCACATGTTTTTTTTAAAATTGACGCTCACTATTCAGATTAGCCAGGAGAGGACCTTTATGTCATATAACCCATTTCGAATAGTGATTCGACGAATGGAGAGCATTTGAAGACCAGTGGTGAAGACCGGGTGTCTTCGAAAATGATAGGATAACCTATCGATTGTCTCTGCATCGAGTTGCTCCGGTATAGGGATTCCTTAAGTGATGGGAAGTCCGATCGGGATTGTGGACTCCCGGATTTGCAAGGGCTTCTTCCTTTATTGGACGAAGTGCCTTCGGTTCTGTTCGAACCCGAAACAGACTTGTATGGTCGTCTATCTGACACTACACTTTGAGATATAAAGCTGATTTCTTTCAAATACATATCTGTTGGTGGCAGAGGATTTATTCTCTTAGCTTAACACCCTTCTCTGAGATGTACGAGCTCAGAGGTTATGTAGTTGAAGGTTATCGGCGATATACTCCCAATTTGGTAGTGCGGCACGCTAAGTGCTGCTGTGTATTGATGATCATTTGCTGATCATTTGTTGATCAAAGCATGGCTTTTGTGAAAAACGTAGCTTTGTCGACGAGACTTCGTCGAACCTCACAACCCGGTAATGGTTGAAACAGAAAAGATGCAGCAAGGTTATTGGGGGTAGCGCCCCTTAGGGTATGTGCATTTCCTTCTGGATAGAAGTGGTATCATGGTATAGAGCCCAGATACTTAACTTATGTGGATATCGCAAATATATATATATATATATATAACTTTGTGAATGTTGTTGGGGCCCCGGATAAAGGTTGGTTACAACCGGGGGATGGCATACTCGTGTCAGTAGTTACCTAGTTATAGAGGTAACCCGGCCTTGTGTTGGCAGAGATCCGGTTAGGTTCTCGAGACGTCCCTCCATAGGCGTACTCTTATGGCCCAGGAAGTTCCTTAGCCTGACCATTTGTTGGAATCCAAATAAAACAATATGAGCCCAATACGGTTTTAAATTGTATAACCTGCCACCTTAGGTGGTAGCTATAGTAGGCATAGTATAATGGTACCTATGCTGGCTAAGTTTAACATTATACTTTTGAAAAAAAAAATCTTACACTATGCACAAATAATAATATTTAAAAGTGTTTTCCGTATCAAGCATTTTTGACTGTCATAAGGAGAAATCTCCTCCAAGTCTGCGTTTGCATTGTGTGTGTGGTGGGAGGCCTTATGGCAGTTTCATTTTCAAAAGTTATTGCGGTTTTCTTTCAAATTCTTTTGTTTGCTTTGATAAGAATAAACTGCTTTTATTTCAAACAACTTTTTTGTTTACTCATACCAGTCTCATGACTGACCCGGAGTTTATTGTTTCCTTTCTAAACTCTGGGTGCCCATAATTTCCACACGGGCAACCTAGTAGCAGGTCTTCCATGTTTTAGTGCTAGCTGGCTTTTGAAGTCTTATGGTTCAGGAGCTATCGGTTTTTGAAGACTTTTGACTTGGAGATATTTTGAAAACTTTTGGATCTCAAGGTTCTTAGTTGGATGCCCCTTATCACTTCTTTTCTTTGGAGACTTTCTTGGAATGCAATCCCTTATGGTTATGTCGTGATGGTCTATTTTGAAGTTGTGTTGTATATGTATAAAAATACTCTGATGTTGGTGATGTTGTTGTGATGATATTATGATGTTGTATCTGGGTTTTTGATGTTGGCAGTTTTATTTGTTTCCGCTATTTATATTTATCTGATGTTGTTATAAGCTCCGTCCGAACTGGAATTCAACATTTGAATCTCCGGCAGTCAAATACAAGTGAGGTATTTGATGTCGATTTTTGAACACTGGACTTCGGATCGTGGCAATTGATCTTTAGTAGGGTGAATAGTGTTTTATAAATTTGTAAATGTTTCCAAATTTATTTCAATTTTAATATTAGATCATACCTGTGAATCTTTGTGAATGACATCAATTATATGTTATATGTTTTATAAATTTGTAAATTTTTCTAAATTTATTTCAATTATATTTATATCATTGATAATTGATATTGTATATATAATTGTTGACATTCTCACTTATATGTTATACAGTAACACCCAATGTTTATGACCATGTGGATTAAGAATCGATGACCTTTAGGGTTGTCAATAGTAGAGGGAATGGTCAAATATAACTCCTATGTGAGTTTGAATTGAATCTAATAGATTGTGAAGATTAAATTATGTTAGGATATCCTAAACTGATCAAATGAGATGACTCAATATTGAAAATTAAGATTCTTAGGTGGAAACCCAGGTAGGATCAAGCCCTACCTTCCAAATGTTATTCCCCTGAGGTGCTCAGGTCCATTCCAATGCTTTGTCGATATTGAGGCTAAATTTTTGGGTTACACACAGAGAGGAACTCATTGAAGTGACACTCAACATTTTTCTCCTTCTATTGGATAGAAGCCATTGATATTTCCTCTTATTGGGTAGAAGATTTCGGATTATCTGGTTATATTTTTGGCACGAGTTAGCCTATTAGGTTTTTCATTGATATATATAAACTAATTGGTTATAGGATAGGGCAATAATGGGAATGTGCAACCCTTTTACCCTATTGAATGAGGGACTAAACCCATTATGCATGATATTGATGTTATGATTATGTTCGAATCATTTTGGTTGCTAGATATGTTATGATTAAAATACTAGATGATAAAATATTAATGAGGGGAATCTCACTTCGTGCTTTAATAGCATGGTTTCATTATTTTTCTATTTTGGTTTGAAGATGGTATAATATTATTCACACTATACTTTTTATCTGACCTAAATTTTTTTATTTCTCCTTTAAACTCTTAGGTGCTCAATTGGAATTGAGTGGGCTAAAAGAAGGGTATTTCAGGTTAAGAAGAATAAGCTTCTAAAGAATACAGGAGGCAAACTAATATTATGAGTATATTTCTGTTGTGTAGTTTTGACTGCTTTATTTTGTTGTTATATGTAAAGATGGGTGCTGCAACTGTCAAGTAGTTAAGACTCAATCATCTAAAAGACATCATCATATGTCGCTCTTGAAATTATAGCGCTATTTTTTGCTTAAATTATTTGTAAGTATGATTAATCTTGCCAACACATCAAGACCTGGCCCAAGTCCAGGTCAACTAACACTTAGCCCGACCTAGTTCCAACAGGACTGCATTTAACATAGTTCCATTTAAGTGATCCAGCAAGCAAGTCACAAATAGGCAGGCCTAGACCCTTATGCCCAGCCTCGCTCGACATAATTTGACACGTTCATCTCATATGACTTAACCCAGCTTAAAGCAACTCGTCAATGGCCTGGCTCTTTCATCCCACCTACAACTAGTCCTAGCAACCCATTTTGTAATATGTCTTGGCTCGTCCCTTCATGCTCCAACCTTAGCATTTTCAGCTTTGTTCTGAGCAAGCTTCAATAACAAGTGATCTGCCACTATTGTGCATGGGAAGTTTCTCATCCACCTAGCTACCAAGATAAGCAAATGTAAATGACAAATAGTACGACTAGCTGTAATAGGTACCGTTGTATGTCTTCCAAAAGCATGCATACTCATGTAGCATGTTGCCACATTAAATGCGCGTTAAATGCAAAGCATGCACCTAATACGGTATGTTAACCGGAAAGTGCCTAAGCCATGCGATCTCACCACCTTTACATCTGTCTCCCCCTAACCTGTAGGCCTAATCTAACTAGAATTGTTTCCCTATATTTTTATTGCAATTACAATCATTCATCCATCTATATCTGCTACTATAAATACCTCTTGTCATACAACATCAAAGGGGTTGGGATTTCGTTAATCCATAAGCTCAAAATTCATTTACAGCAAGCCCCTCCTCATAAAACTCTTAATTTTGAAATCACTGTGAACAAAGTGCTAAATTTCTTATTATTCTCTAAAAATTCCATATAATTATAAGAGATAAATAAAATAAGGTTCATAGTGTACATAGGGAAATCTTTGTCGAACCACTCTACATCTTGTGTCATTTACATTACTAACTTTCTTTAATCTTCATTTTACATTTTTAAACTTGGTATTTATAAGTTTCTTTTTCCTAATATGAAGCATTATTCTAATTCCAAGGTTGGCTAATTTATGAGTCAATAGATTTATTATATTTTATATGAACGATGTAATCATGGGATTACGTAATTGAAATGTAATGAAATTGTAAATGAATGAATGAAAAAGTTTTGTTAAAATTTGTAAATTCTTATGCTCTTACATTAATGATACAAAAACCGATCTGATTTTATCACTAGAAAATAATACTAAGGATGATTGCAGTATTGTTAGTATCAATTTTCAAGCCGCAAAATGTGGATATTACGCCTTAACAAATCAATTTGCTGTAACAACCCATAAGTTTTAACGATTTTTAATAACGTGATTAACTAAATTTTTGATGAAAATAAATAATTAAAATTTAGCAATGAAAATTTGATATTTGGTATGCATCAATTTAAACATAGCAAAGGGCAGATTTTCATTGGTAAATATAACAGTTAATTATATTGTGTAATTTTCAATTAAAATCAGTTAAATAGATGAAAATAAAATATTTTGAAATCTAAATATAGTTTTTACATAATAAACTTATAAAACATTTTCTGAGTGAGATATCATATTTCGTTTCACCAAATACGAACTGCTCTAGCTCCGTTTATCTTACGGCGTTTTAACAGCAGTTTGGCAAATATCGACTTTTGATAGGATGGTCGTATCACTGATATTTGTCTTTCATTCTGATCGTCTCGTTGTGTTGATCTCTGCGGTATATTCATTTGTGTGTTTCGACTTCCGGCACGTGGCAAATTCTACAAAACGATTAGCTGTATCAATATCCATTTCGGGCCTTTTGGGTTTCCATGTGACCATTCTATTATCCTCCATGTAAAACCAAAAGATCACTTAGCTTTTAACATTTCACTGAATTCAAATTGCGTGACTTTTGCTATCCTACTATTCAATATTATTTGATGGTTATTTTATTTTGGTTCGTCTACATTTCTCTTCCCTTCTGGTTATTTTGTTCTAGCTTGAAAAAATAATTATAATATATAATCTGGGTTTTCAACACGTCTCTTTTTTTCCTGAAGCAAACTTCTCGTTCACACACGCGCGCGCGCACACACGCGCGCGCACACACACACACACACATATATATAGATTAAAGTTTCCAGTCATTTTCTTTGAGATTTCATTAGATTTGCGTTGAGAAATTGCCCCGCCTCCTTCGCGTAATACTGTTCATCATTTTTCCACCCTCTTTCCCCTTGAATTGCTTGTGCTACGTCTTGCCTGCTCGTCCATTATTTTTCTCATGCCCTTTCATATCTCGGCCGACAAACCTCCCTTCTCCCCCACCAAAACTCCACAACCACACCACCCATTCGCCTCCCTTCACTCCACATCAGCCTTCAGCTCCATAGTCAACCCCTAAATCCAAACTCCCTTCACCTAACCCTCCACCAGCGAGCAACAGCCGCCGAACCCATACCACCATCTCAGCCTCCTTCTCTACTTCACACTACCAGATCTGTCTCTCCTTTTCCCCACTAAACCTGTTGACCCACGCTCCAACCACCGCCAGTCATCCATCGAGTAAGCCATCACCAAACATGAGTCGCCTTCCTTCCACTCGTGATAACCCCGAGCGTCGACCAACCTTGCACTTTTGCTCTACCAATCTCCGCCATGCCGCCCTTCCTATCGCGAGCACAACAGCTCCTAGAAACACAACTTGCAGCCTCCTCTTTGTTTTAAAATTATATATATATATATATATATATATGTATGTATACGTATATATTTGTGTGTGTGTTTATAATAATAATGATGACGATTTTAAAGTATGTTTATATATATATGTATGTTTTCAAATTATTTTGCATAGTGGCTGCCTTATTTATATATATGTTTATAATAATATTTATTTTAATGTATATATATGTATATATGTTTATAATAATATTGATTAAAAGTATATATAATAGGTTTGGAATATTATATTATATGTTTAAAGGGTACATATATGTTTAAACATTTATTTATAATTTATATTTTTAAAATAGATTTTCGTTATAATATAAAGTATGTATATCATGATTAAATATTTATTTGAGAATTTTGAAAGGAATATATATGTATTTTAATAAATATTGATTTTTAATATAATATAAGTTATTTTATTTTAATATGTGTTTTAAATCAAATGTTGTTTTCAAAATATCTGAAGATTTTACTTTGATATGTGTTTTAAATTGAATATTGATTTTGAAATATAATTTATATAGATATATATTTCATACAAATATGTAGATATTTGGTTTCCCATCGAATTCAAGTGGTTTGCTTGCTTGCTTGCTTCGTCGCTGTCCAGTTTATTGTTTTGTCTGTCGCTATCTGGAAATCTCAACAGCTTTTAATTTGCTTTGCTCATGTCCGTATCCGTGTGCTTGTTTGTGTCACCATCTTCACCATCATTGTTCTCAAGCCTCGAAAGGTGAGCAATCACTCATGATTAACATGCTTATATTCAGTAAATTTAATTCACTTGAATTGATCATAAAATTGTTTGTTATAGCTATGATTTTTTTTGGTTAATATACATATGATTTTATATGTTACAATGCTCAATTTGACATATATATGATTATATGATGTGATGTTCATTTTGATGTACATGATGATATATTGCTTTGTATAATACTTGTATTGACATGTACGATATGTTAATTTGTGATTCACAATCGCAAGCTCTGTATATGCTATGCTATTAATTATCTATTTTCAATCACACTGCAAGTTCCTAGATAATTTAGAAATTTTCTATGGGTTGAAATGATAAATACCCGAACGATTTTATAGATTAGGGAAAATCATTACGGGTTGAAATAATAAACCTAAGTGGTTTTATTGAATTTAAAATGGGACTACGGGTTGAAATGATATATACCCATGAATATTAAATAACTGCAGATTGAAATGATAAATATCTGTATCTCTTGACCATATGATAGAAAATTATATACAGACAATGTTGGTTTATTTTTGAAAAATGATTTCCAAAGTTTTGGAAGGAATATTGATTTTAAATATAATTTAAAGATTTTATCTTTAATATATGTGAAAATATTAGATTTTTAACATTATATGTTTTGGAAATTTTAAAATTATAAGTTAAGTTTTAAAAGTGTAAATTATAAAATTTTATTTACAACTTTATTATTTTTAAAATATATAAAATAAGACATAAAGTAGGTTTAATAATAATAAGATTTAATTTGATAATAATTAATACAATACAATTTATTAAGAATTTGATTTAACTAATAACACATATATAATATGTTAAGATATTTATTTTAATTTTGTATTAATATTTTGAAATAAATTTTGTGATAACTTTAAATAAACTAAGGTTGGAAGGATAAATTAAATTTATTTGTAATTTAATTTGTTAAGAATAGAATTTAAATAAGAATTGATTTGATCTTATTGACTTTTGAGATTTTAAGATACAAAATTTATAACTTGACCACTTAATTTTGCTTGAAGGTAATTAAATGAATATTTCAAATTTAAATAAATTGAAATTTAACATTTAGTTTTTATTTAAATGTATAATTTGATATTTTATTTAAATGTTATTAAAAGTGATTAGATGAATATTTTAGAATTAAATATAATTGAAGTTAGATATTTAATTATTGACTTTATTTAATTTATAATTTGGGATTTAGAATCGATATTACAAATGATTAAATGAATAATTTCAAATTTAATTAAAATTAAAGTTGAATTTTTAAATGTAAATGAAATTTATCAAATTCAGTTATTTCAAATGTTTGAATATTTAAACTTTGAAACCTATTGCATTGGAAGTGGTTTAAATTTGTAGTTCAAACTTGGATTTGAAATCGATATAAATTAAAAATGGAATTAACAATAATCTGAATTGAATCTTTAACCTTGTATTTGAAATTGCTGAACTAGGATTGATTTAAATTGAATTTCGAAACTTAGGTTGATTTGAATTGATTTGTGAAATTGGAAAAAAATCAAATTGAAACTATTTTAATATATATTATTTTAAATTTATAAGAAAATAATTTTAAATATATATAATTTAATGTATAAACTATTTTAATATATAAACTATTTTTAATGTATAAACTATTTTAAATATTTTAAACTGTTTAAGTTGGAACTGTTATTATTTAGATTAATGTATTTAAATGTGAATATTTGATATGAAAGTTTAAACTATTTTGAGGTTATGATTTTCGAAAGTGAATACAGTTTCAAAAGTGATATGATTTTGAAATGAACATGATATTTTGATATGAAGTATGAACTATTTTGAATCAAAAATGACCACTGTGTGAAATAAGCGTTTGATTGTTAAAGTGACCAGGATCGGATATTGTCACACTCTCTATCAATACCAAAAACCACTTTAACAACTGTGCATGTGGTGGAGATTCCAGAACGAAGTATGATGGTTTGGCGAACGATTTTATATGAGGTATTAATGCAGCCCTGACTCCCACGAGTCACTTGATGTGGCTAAAACCGGAGTTATACCGTGCGAATTGAGGTCGCACCTCTGATCGAACATGCTTCTTCGATACCATTCTATTGCGTTGTGATTTGATTGGGTGCACCTTTGATTCGTGTGTGTGTCTCGAGGTGGGCGATAGTAGCTGTTATGCGTTACTACCAGTTCGAGAGTGCAAATGATAGAATCCTACCCTGGCATTGTCTCGCATGCCTTGTCACAAGCCTTATCGTGCCCTCTATGAGTTTGTTTTGTACCGTACTTATGGAGTAATCCCTAAGTAAACCACCAGTTCGGTGGAGTTTACAGTATCTGTATAGGCTGAGGGAATACATAAAATGTGTTAAGCGGGATATGGATAAAGCCCTAATGCTATTTTAATATTTTACTTTACTGTAGACATTATATATGTAGCGTATTGTGCTATGTATGTAAATAGTTAACGGATTCTTAAAGGATTGGAATCCCAAACATCCTTTTAAGTTATATTGCATTTCACTTGGAAATTTCACTTTAGTTGATTTACTTGTATAAGAATGTTAATCTTGAATCGAGTGTTTTGCTTTATGCTCGGTGTAGGATCGATTTCACCCTAAAGGGGGGGTGAATAGGATGATAGTGTAAATTATTAAAATTAATCGCGGAAGCTAATAAATTAATTTCAATTCAGATCACAGAATAGCAGCACAGATATAGCAGAATATAAATAATAGAATAAAAACAGAACAACACAGAATTTACCCAGCTTCGGCAAAACCCTGCCTACGTGCTGCCCCCAAGGTTTCTACTAGAAATTAGATAGTCCCTCGCTTACACACGTAAACTCGCTATACCCGCTATTGACTAATCTAACTCTACGCTCAAAACCCTGCCACAACTCAACTACCGAGTTGCGAATTCTCAAGCTACGCCACCTAGCTTGTCCCCTAGTCACACGACTAGAAATTTAAATGGTTTAAAAATGAAAATACAAATTTAAAAACAACGTAAATAAAAACAGCCCTAAAAAGAACTAAAGCCTAATAAAAAAAAAAGGCCGGGCCAAACTAAAACAGTTCATCCCCTTTTTTATTATTTCACTATGCCGGCCCTTTTTCTTTTATCTCGTATGTGATAATGTCGGCTTGTTCTTCCTTCTGAGATTAGGGCTTCGGCTCTTGTTTGTTCCTCTTCCTTCAATAAATTAGGGCTGGAATCGAAGATGCCGATATTATATTAATCGATCGAATTTGTGATTTTCGTCCTTCTGCCTTGTCGATCGACTGCCTCCTTGTACTTTGCTTCGGCTATTTCGATTGACCGAGTTCGATTACAATTATGGTGAGTATTTTTATTCCTTTTGCTTTCTGATTGAATGCTTGAACTCGATGATTATTTTGCCAATGATGATTGGGCTTATATAGGATTCGAAATCCTATTTTTACGTTCGTATATCCGTGTTTGAATTTGTCTACTGATTTGCTTTGGCCATTCGATTATACTTGGATGATTGAGATAAAATCTGACTAATTCATATGCGTATATTCTTGATACTTGCTTCCCACGGCTTGGTTGACACGGTTTTGATTATTGACTCGTTCAATATTGACTGTGACGATTTTTGGCTTTGCTATGCTTCCACGGCTTCGACCCTTACATTGTTCACCTCGGCCTATAGTGTTCATGTTGTACTTGGATAGTTGGTTACTGTGTACTTGTTGAAATGATTGAGACTTGCAGTTTACTTGGCTTTGAATTTTTCTCTGACTTGATAAATTTGGTACAACTTGATTTTTGATAATCAACGTTTTGACACGTGACTTGGTCATTATGTCTTTGATGTTTATTATTCTTCTTTGACTTTGATATTTTGTAAATTGGCTTCGGCCACTGTCTGCATTCCTGTAGCTTTGTTCAAGTTATCTTGGGCATTGTTGTATCCATTGCAGTCTTGTAATCTTCACTCTGACCATACTGCATTGTTTCGATGTCATTGATTTGTTTAGCCTCGGCATTGACTGGTTTCATGCTTGATGTCATTTGCAACTGGTCTCTGTACATTTCTTTGCGTTCATTTGAGTTGTTGATATTGTCAGTGGTGCACTTGGTCATTCCAGTCTTCCCTTCATCATTATCTGTTGCATCTTTGGTTTTGGGGCTGTTGTGTTGGTCTGTCTTGTTTTTGGCCAGATTTGAGTTTTTCATTGTGTTGACATTTGTTCACTTTGATCCTGCATAACTTGTAGCTTGCTGTACATATGAACTTGCAGTTCTCTGGTCTAGTTTGACTGTCCAGATGCTCTTCACTGAGCATACTGTAGCTGGTCGTTGCATTTTGTTATCATTGATTTGTTGTGCTTGCTGTATCTTGTAGTTGCACTTCTAGTCTGCATTTCATATGCTCTGAGTTTCACTGCCTTCTGTCCATGTTGGTACTGGCTGTTGTTGCTGTGTTCCATGAACATGCTTCACTGTTTACTGCACTGACCCATCATGTTTTATACACTCCATAATATCGTTGAATTCATTTGAGTAGTTGATATTCTCTGGTCAGTTACATGTTCATGATGCATTATGCCTTTGCCTCTATTTGCTTGATGTCTACATGCATGTGGTCTTGCTGCAGTTTGGTCTCATATTCATCCTTTGATCATGTTGGCTATTTGGTCGAGTTCATTTGAGTCAGTGGAGTTGTTTCATTATGGCATTGTATTTAGTCGAGTCTTGTTCTAGCCATTGTTTTGATTTGAACCTGATGTTGAGGCTGATGCATCCTGGCTTGTGGTATTTTTTGCTGTTAGATGATAATGTTGTGATGTTTTTGCTATTCACTTGTGCTGTGCAGTTTTTTGCTTTGAGTTAGTTTCATTGTTGCTTCTGAACTTGGTTCACATCATGTTGATTTTTGAAATTTCACTTGAGTTGAATCCAGTTTCAAAACTCGGGTTTGACCTTGTGCTCGTGTCGTGATTTTCAATGTTATTGCACGTGAGTTGAACCCGGTTTTTCATTTGGGTTTGACCTGTGCTCGCCTGTCCCTGTAAATCAATCAAGTGTATATATTGGTGTGCACGGCCTTGTGGCATATACAGTAATACACCGTGTATGTCACAAGCTGTTCGTGTATGATGAATTCAAATTTAAATTATGACGAACAACCCAAATAACTGAGGCAAATAACTTGATTTTTGATAATCAACATTTTGACACGTGACTTGGTCATTATGTCTTTGATGTTTATTATTCTTCTTTGACTTTGATATTTTGTAAATTGGCTTCGGCCACTGTCTGCATTCCTGTAGCTTTGTTCAAGTTATCTTGGGCATTGTTGTATCCGTTGCAGTCTTGTAATCATCACTCTGACCATACTGCATTGTTTCGATGTCATTGATTTGTTTAGCCTCGGCATTGACTGGTTTCATGCTTGATGTCATTTGCAACTGGTCTCTGTACATTTCTTTGCGTTCATTTGAGTTGTTGATATTGTCAGTGGTGCACTTGGTCATTCGAGTCTTCCCTTCATCATTATCTGTTGCATCTTTGGTTTTGGGGCTGTTGTGTTGGTCTGTCTTGTTTTTGGCCAGATTTGAGTTTTTCATTGTGTTGACATTTGTTCACTTTGATCCTGCATAACTTGTAGCTTGCTGTACATATGAACTTGCAGTTCTCTGGTCTAGTTTGACTGTCCAGATGCTCTTCACTGAGCATACTGTAGCTTGTCGTTGCATTTTGTTATCATTGATTTGTTGTGCTTGCTGTATCTTGTAGTTGCACTTCTAGTCTACATTTCATATGCTCTGAGTTTCACTGCCTTCTGTCCATGTTGGTACTGGCTGTTGTTGCTGTGTTCCATGAACATGCTTCACTGTTTACTGCACTGACCCATCATGTTGTATACACTCCATAATATCGTTGAATTCATTTGAGTAGTTGATATTCTCTGGTCAGTTACATGTTCATGATGCATTATGCCTTTGCCTCTATTTGCTTGATGTCTACATGCATGTGGTCTTGCTGCAGTTTGGTCTCATATTCATTCTTTGATCATGTTGGCTATTTGTCGAGTTCATTTGAGTCAGTGGAGTTGTTTCATTATGGCATTGTATTTAGTCGAGTCTTGTTCTAGCCATTGTTTTGATTTGAACCTGATGTTGAGGCTGATGCATCCTGGCTTGTGGTATTTTTTGCTGTTAGATGATAATGTTGTGATGTTTTTTCTATTCACTTGTGCTGTGCAGTTTCGTGCTTTGAGTTAGTTTCATTGTTGCTTCTGAACTTGGTTCACATCATGTTGATTTTTGAAATTTCACTTGAGTTGAATCCAGTTTCAAAACTCGGGTTTGACCTTGTGCTCGTGTTGTGATTTTCAATGTTATTGCACGTGAGTTGAACCCGGTTTTTCATTTGGGTTTGACCTGTGCTCGCCTGTCCCTGTAAATCAATCAAGTGTATATATTGGCGTGCACGGCCTTGTGGCATATACAGTAATACACTGTGTATGTCACAAGCTGTTCGTGTATGATGAATTCAAATTTAAATTATGACGAACAACCCAAATAACTGAGGCAAATCATATATTCAAAAAATTATCTTTTATTTTTGAATTGCAAAAATATTTCTTTTTCAATTTTACTGCGTTAGTTTATATTTTTGCAGATTGCTCAGATGCTGGATTCAAACTAGAATGCAGTTGAAGATAAATACGAGTGTGAGTGATATGTAGTGAGGTGCTGATGTAAAATAGTGATGTAATTGAATTTGTATCAAAGTTGTATAGTGAATAGTGAGAGCTTGAATTTGTATACTATTCAAAATTGTAATAGATATTTGTTTGAATAAAATATTCGTTTGAATTCAAATTCCGTGTTATTTATTTTATTCAGCAAATATTTATTTAATCTGTGAAAAATAAAATAGTATATTATCAAATACATCTAAACGAATGTATATATGTTTATTATCATCAAACAAAAATCATATAAGCGCATATTCAACAATCTCCCCCTTTTGATGATAACAAACATATATTTAAGATTTTGAATATGTTAAATGTATTTGATCATAGATATATCCTAATTGCTCCCCCTATTTAAATGCTTCCTCTCTACACAAAGCTCCCCCTACATATATGCGTACAAATAGAAATATATAAATGAGCCTATATGCAAATGGAAAATTATTTGACCTTTGCTTGATTTTATTAGACAAAATCTTAACTTTTCTCTCCCCCTTTTGTTATCAGCAAAAGAGTAATAATGTTAGAGAAAATAGAGATAAAGTTATTGATATTAACCAACATTAAAACTCAATTGAATATAAATATTAAATTTCAATAAAAAATCAAACAAAAATCATAAATGTTTTATTAGGCGCCTATTCCACTTTTAGAATGATAGGAATGATATCATCATATAAAACCATACAGTTGTGTCTATTTGTGGTATATTTATATCAGGAATTTGAATAACTACTAACCATGCATAACCGTTAGGACTTTTAAATGAGATTAGTAGTATTCCAATTTTATTTTTAAAAAAAAATGAATTCAAGTATCTTCTAACCACGCATAACCGTGAGGACTTTTAGATGGGATTAGAATCAACTTGTTTAAAAAAAATAAACTTTTGATATGCGTTCCATACATGCATAACCGTGAGGACTTTTAAATGAGCATGGAAGCACATAACAAATTCCAAGTAATTCACCCATGCATAACCGTGAGGACTTTTAAATGAGAGTGAATACTTTGGTATTTATTTATTTATTTATTTATTTATTTTATTTTTATTTATTTATTTTTTTTTAAATGTGAAAAATGAAAAACGAACGATTCCTGTTTAAAGTACCACATATCGACAAACTATATAGAATTTTGATGAGTGATGGTCGTTAGAAATATGATAGATATAGAGATGGTCATGGAATTTTCACCAACCAAAGTTTTATGACTCTTGTTTAAATTTCTAAAGAAATTTATTAATTATATCGTCTCAAGTCATCATATTTGATCAATATTAACAATCATCACTTTTTCAATCACTATTTTTCTTTTCGATAAACATTAGGGAGTCAGATTAGTCAAAATAGTCATTTAAAATCAAATTCAAAAATAATTATGAAATTAATTTTTCAAAAATGACTAACCTGAAACTATGGTCAAACATGATTTTCTCCAGGGGTTTTAAAAGAGAATTTTCTGCTATTTGAAAATTATTTGAAATGAAGAATATGCAGATATTTTCTTTGAAAAAACGATGCAGTTACTAAATGTCTTAACAAAAATCACGTTTCACTAGTAATTTTTTTATCAACTGGATTACCAGTGTAATCTGCATCTGAATTTCTCTCTCACTCAAAATTATCATTAATTGAATTTGATTGACCAAACCATGAAGTGTGCACCAAAAATTTCAAGCTCAATTTTAACAACAATTTAAATGAGATTCTTTTGAAATTGAATTGAAGCCATGTAAATAATCAGAAAACCGTGAATAAAGAGTTAGCCATATTATAACCAATTGTAATATCCAACAAAACACTATTTTTAATCCAAACTGATATGAAGTAATTCAAAGAATCTAGAGATTTTTATAGTGTTTTTGGCATAAAAATATAATTGGCCAACTATTTTGAATAAGTCAGAATCAAAAAACATCATCTTTTCATCAATCTCAATATTGGCTGAATTTTAATTCAGAATATGGTGCAGATTATCACATTTAGTATATCGTTTAAAACATACCATTACCTGTTTTACCTTTACGATATTTTTCGTTGTTGTCCATTGTGATTCTGTCACCTTTATACTAGGCTAAGGAACTTAGCTTTGTCGCCCGTTGTGTTTCTGGAACAGCCAAAATCCAGAGAACACTATTGTTGTTCCTTAGCCTGCCACCACAACTACACGGGAAAAGATTTATGTGACCTATTTGTTTTTATAGGTCCATGGTTGTTAGTGGCAGAAAACTTTGAAAAATAATTTTGTGTAGACCCAAAACTATTGATAATTGTTCCCTTTGGCACCCAAATTTGTTTAACTTTGAGAGATTTTATATTTGTACCTTTTGGAACCCAAATCGGTATAGTTTTCACATGTTTGGGTCTATACCAACAATTATTGTGATTGTGTCCATATTTTCTACAAATCGTGCACATTGAATTTTCTCGATTAATCTTGTTTTCAACAATTTTCGAACTATTATATCCAAGTCCTTGTCTAACCGTATTAACAGTTTGCTTTCCTAATAGCATATTCAATGATTTTTCACTTTTTGAAAATTTATCTAAAGTCGTTGACAATTGTTGGACTTGTGATTTGAGAGATTCATTTTCGTTTAACAACTGTGTGCACTTTTTAATAGAATTCTCTCTCCTAGTATTTTCATTCTCCTTTAAAATCAGAATTTCATTTTCAAGCGATTTTATTTTAATTTCTGATTTTTTAATTTCTTCATCAAATGTTGGACACTTATCACACTTAGGGATCCTACTTTGATAGGTTTTAACTAATTCATCAAGTTGTTTATTACATTCTATCAAAGTATCTTTTTGAGATTCAAGTTTGGCGTATTTTTCCCTAAGTCGTTCAAAACAACCGTTTACTTCATGAAAATATATAAGCAACTCAAAATGGGTAAGTTTTGATACCTCACTTGGCTCGTCATCGTCACTGTCAGTTGTATCACCTCGAAGACACAATTCTGCCTTTTCGCTTTCACTGCCAGTGCTTTGATCATTCTCGTCTATTTCATCCCAAGTGGCTGCAAAACTTTTCTTTTTCTGTTTCTTTCCATGGCTGGATTTGATTTGTGGACAATCGGGCTTGATATGGCCGGGTTTGTTGCAATTATGACAAATAAACTTTTGTTCTTCCGAGTAGTCTAGTGCTTTGGCTATTCTGCTTTTTGCTTTTTGAATTCGAGCTGAATTACCATGTTTTTGATTCCATTTTTTGAATTTCCTTATTAACAGCTCCAATTCTGCTGCTCCATCATCTTCATCGTTATCATCATCACTTTTGGTTGTTCCTTTGAGAGCTATTGATTTCTTTTGAGTGTCATCTCCTTCACGCTCTTCTTTGAATTTCATTTCTAGCTCATAAGTGGTGAGATTTCCGATGAGTTCTTCAACTTTAAGTTGTTTTAAATCTTTCGATTCTTGTATGGCAGTTACTTTTGCTTCAAAGCTTCGTGGAAGGACTCTGAGGATTTTCCGGACTATTTCTAATTCGGTGTATGTTTTTCCGAGAGCTTTTGATTTGTATACGATATTGGAGAGTCGTCCGTACATCTCTTTGACATTTTCTTCCTTCACCATTTTGAAGTTCTTGTATTCGCTGCTTAGCATTGCAAGGCGAGATTCTTTGACTTGAGATGTTCCTTCGTGAGTCACTTCTAGTATGTGCCATATTTCCTGCGCAGTTAGACAATGTGAGACACGATTAAATTCAAATTGATCCAATGAACAGATAATAGAATTCATAGCTTTGGCATTAGTATTTTGTAATTTATTTTCTAGTTCTGTCCATTGTTCCTTTGGTTTCTCTATTTCCTGATTATCTACAGTTATAGTTGGTATTCTATAACCTGTCTCAACAATATTCCAAGCGTCAATGGTTTTCAGAAAAATTTGCATTCTATTTTTCCAATAAGCATATTCACCATTGAACATTGGTTGTCTAACTATGGATTGACCTTCTGCAAAAGCATAATTAAAAGAATCCATTTTAAAAATTCAAATTTTTAAAACAAAAACCGATTTTTTTTTGAAACACGAATTTTTAAAACAAAAATTGCTTTTTGTAAAATCAAATTTTTTTTTAGAAACAAAAACGGCTTTTGTTCCTAGCTCCGATACCACTTGTAGGATCGATTTCACCCTAGAGGGGGGTGAATAGGGTGATAGTGTAAATTATTAAAATTAATCGCGGAAGCTTATAAATTAATTTCGATTCAGATCACAGAATAGCAGCACAGATATAGCAGAATATAAATAACAGAATAAAAACAGAACAACACAGAATTTACCCAGCTTCGGCAAAACCCTGCCTACGTGCTGCCCCCAAGGTTTCTACTAGAAATTAGATAGTCCCTCGCTTACACACGTAAACTCGCTATACCCGCTATTGACTAATCTAACTCTACGCTCAAAACCCTGCCACAACTCAACTACCGAGTTGCGAATTCTCAAGCTACGCCACGTAGCTTGTCCCCTAGTCACACGACTAGAAATTTAAACGGTTTAAAAATGAAAATACAAATTTAAAAACAACGTAAATAAAAACAGCCCTAAAAAGAACTAAAGCCTAATAAAAAAAAGGCCGGCCCAAACTAAAACAGTTCATCCCCTTTTTTATTATTTCACTATGCCGGCCCTTTTTCTTTTATCTCATATGTGATAATGTCGGCTTGTTATTCCTTCTGAGATTAGGGCTTCGGCTCTTCTTTGTTCCTCTTCCTTCAATAAATTAGGGCTGGAATCGAAGATGCCGATATTATATTAATCGATCGAATTTATGATTTTCGTCCTTCTGCCTTGTCGATCGACTGCCTCCTTGTACCTTGCTTCGGCTACTTCGATTGACCGAGTTCGATTACAATTATGGTGAGTACTTTTATTCCTTTTGCTTTCTGATTGAATGTTTGAACTCGATGATTATTTTGCCAATGATGATTGGGCTTATATAGGATTCGAAATCCTATTTTTGCGTTCGTATATTCGTGTTTGAATTTGTCTACTGATTTGCTTTGGCCATTCGATTATACTTGGATGATTGAGATAAAATCTGACTAATTCATATGCGTATATTCTTGATACTTGCTTCCCACGGCTTGGTTGACACGGTTTTGATTATTGACTCGTTCAATATTGACTGTGACGATTTTTGGCTTTGCTATGCTTCTACGGCTTCGACCCTTACATTGTTCACCTCGGCCTATAGTGTTCATGTTGTACTTGGATAGTTGGTTACTGTGTACTTGTTGAAATGATTGAGACTTGCAGTTTACTTAGCTTTGAATTTTTCTCTGACTTGATAAATTTGGTACAACTTGATTTTTGATAATCAACATTTTGACACGTGACTTAGTCATTATGTCTTTGATGTTTATTATTCTTCTTTGACTTTGATATTTTGTAAATTGGCTTCGGCCACTGTCTGCATTCCTGTAGCTTTGTTCAAGTTATCTTGGGCATTGTTGTATCCGTTGCAGTCTTGTAATCTTCACTCTTACCATACTGCATTGTTTCGATGTCATTGATTTTTTTAGCCTCGGCATTGACTGGTTTCATGCTTGATGTCATTTGCAACTGGTCTCTGTACATTTCTTTGCGTTCATTTGAGTTGTTGATATTGTCAGTGGTGCACTTGGTCATTCGAGTCTTCCCTGCATCATTATCTGTTGCATCTTTGGTTTTGGGGCGGTTGTGTTGGTCTGTCTTGTTTTTGGCCAGATTTGAGTTTTTCATTGTGTTGACATTTGTTCACTTTGATCCTGCATAACTTGTAGCTTGCTGTACATATGAACTTGCAGTTCTCTGGTCTAGTTTGACTGTCCAGATGCTCTTCACTGAGCATACTGTAGCTGGTCGTTGCATTTTGTTATCATTGATTTGTTGTGCTTGCTGTATATTGTAGTTGCACTTCTAGTCTGCATTTCATATGCTCTGAGTTTCACTGCCTTCTGTCCATGTTGGTACTGGCTGTTGTTGCTGTGTTCCATGAACATGCTTCACTGTTTACTGCACTGACCCATCATGTTGTATACACTCCATAATATCGTTGAATTCATTTGAGTAGTTGATATTCTCTGGTCAGTTACATGTTCATGATGCATTATGCCTTTGCCTCTATTTGCTTGATGTCTACATGCATGTGGTCTTGCTGCAGTTTGGTCTCATATTCATCCTTTGATCATGTTGGCTATTTGGTCGAGTTCATTTGAGTCAGTGGAGTTGTTTCATTATGGCATTGTATTTAGTCGAGTCTTGTTCTAGCCATTGTTTTGATTTGAACCTGATGCTGAGGCTGATGCATCCTGGCTTGTGGTATTTTTTGCTGTTAGATGATAATGTTGTGATGTTTTTGCTATTCACTTGTGCTGTGCAGTTTTGTGCTTTGAGTTAGTTTCATTGTTGCTTCTGAACTTGGTTCACATCATGTTGATTTTTGAAATTTCACTTGAGTTGAATCCAGTTTCAAAACTCGGGTTTGACCTTGTGCTCGTGTCGTGATTTTCAATGTTATTGCACGTGAGTTGAACCCGGTTTTTCATTTGGGTTTGACCTGTGCTCGCCTGTCCCTGTAAATCAATCAAGTGTATATATTGGCGTGCACGACCTTGTGGCATATACAGTAATACACTGTGTATGTCACAAGCTGTTCGTGTATGATGAATTCAAATTTAAATTATGACGAACAACCCAAATAACTGAGGCAAATCATATATTCAAAAAATTATCTTTTATTTTTGAATTGCAAAAATATTTCTTTTTCAATTTTACTGCGTTAGTTTATATTTTTGCAGATTGCTCAGATGCTGGATTCAAACTAGAATGCAGTTGAAGATAAATACGAGTGTGAGTGATATGTAGTGAGGTGCTGATGTAAAATAGTGATGTGATTGAATTTGTATCAAAGTTGTATAGTGAATAGTGAGAGCTTGAATTTGTATACTATTCAAAATTGTAATAAATATTTGTTTGAATAAAATATTCGTTTGAATTCAAATTCCGTGTTATTTATTTTATTCAGCAAATATTTATTTAATCTGTGAAAAATAAAATAGTATATTATCAAATACATTTAAACGAATGTATATATGTTTATTATCATCAAACAAAAATCATATAAGCGCATATTCAACACTCGGGTCTAACTGAGTGTCTCAGCATTTGAGGATCGCCTTTGGTGCTTGGAGTTTTGCTTGAATATCTGTCTTTATCTATTCATCTTTGCAGTCATTTCAGCTATTTTCTGTTGTTTATGTTCAGACTTGTCAGTTGCTTTTGTATTAATGAGTTCTTTATATTTGAAATTTTTTCGCTGTATCTTATTTGAAACTCATATGTTCTGTAGTAGCTTTATGAACTACTTTTTATTTATTCCACTACTTATTTTTGTAATATTTTGTGTCTGTGATTGTGCAATTGATTTATTTACTGTACATGCTAAGTTTTGCCAAATATAAATTAACAATCTATTATTTTGAATGATTTAAGTCCGACATATGTGGATGATTATCGATTTAAATGGCTCGAAATAATGGGTCGTTACAGTTGGTATCAGAGCTCTGGTTAGGCAAAACTTAGCACATGGATTGAAAAATCATTAGGGATAAGGTAGTAGTACCCTAGAATGAGTAAAATTAATTGCAGAATCATATTCGTTCAAGCTTGAAATTTTTTGCTAGGATCCTCTTTGATTTGGAATTTCTTTTGAATTTTGAAACTATCCCTTTGTTCTAAAATCCATTTCTTGTCTTTTCCTGTTAGTGTTCTTCTTGATACTAGTGCATCCTATAGCTCTATTTTTGTTGATCTATACAATAAATTTGAACACATCCTGCCATCGTAATTGGCAACTTCATCCTTATGTGTGACTAATTCAATCGATGGTCCTGCCCAACCTTAGTATGGTTTGAAAAGGGGTGAAACTCCTTTACAACAAGCGTCGATTCATTGAAGATTTCTATGTCCTCAGTTTTGATGCTGTTATCTCTTGCAAAACCCGAACCATTTCTCTAGTAGAAAACCAGGGTAATTATTTTGTGATCGAATTTCGATTGCCTCCGGATTTATACAGGCGGTTTAGCTTTCCGCTTGATGCTCGTCCCAGTGATTTCGACTCCACCCGATAGTCAGGGATTATCTTGATGTCTTTGGTGAAGCCACTTCTCTTCCTCCCAAGTAGAAAATTGACTTCTGCATTGATCTTATTCCTAGAGCTCGACCTGTTGTCCATCCTCCCAGACCAATGGTTTCTACTAATGGTTAGTCATGCCTCTTTGGGTTAGCCAATGCTCCTGCCCTCTTCGTTGATCTCATGACTCGCGTTTTCCATGATGTTTTCAACAAGTTTGTTATGGTATTCTTTGATGATATTCTCTTTCTAAGTCTCGGTTGACCCGGTTAATTTCGCTGTGATTAATATAAGTCTATCCATCTTTTCTCTTTTGTAATTTAATTATCTTCTTTTCGAGCTTAACTTCTTAGTTACAATTCTTTTTGATTAAGGTTCCTATAAATTTGAATCTCTATCCTTGTTCTAAAATCCATTCTTTAATCATCCTATGAGGGAGCGTATTTGTAATTAATATAAAAATGTTTTATATTGTTTTGTTTGAGTTGCTAAATCTGAATTTTGGGTTTCGATCGATTCGTCTGGCCAACGCTATCGATAGGAATTCCAGAACACTTGAACAGAGCAAACTGACACAATATTGTTTTCAAAATCGGTAAATGAAATAATTTTATGTATGATTATATTATATATATATAGGTATAATTTTATAAAATTATATAGTTAAATGAATTAGATATTAGAAATGATAATACTAGATTATCATTTATTGTTTCGTCAACATTTCCAAACCATTAACAATTGTTATATGTCATAAGGAGATGAATTTGTTAAAAAAACATGGTTTATAAATCTGATTTGCAAATGAAATGAATTTAAATTAAGGATTTGAGAATTTAATTTTCGGTGCTTTTCAGAATTTGGTTTTCAAATTTTTGGAAAAATAATACATTATTTGAAAGTATTTTCAAGTGGAAATTGTTTTCAAAGAATTTTGAAAAAAAGTAAGTTAGTACCCTTCTCTTTTGGTCGTTGGAAAATAATTTTCGATGACAATTGCTGCATCATCGACATTCATTTTCAAGTCTCAAAGTGGAGAGACCACTTAGTAGCTTTGCTAGACTTTTATTTTGAAAATGGATTTGATTTGAATTTCTTAAGTATGATTTGATGTACAATATATATATATATATATATATATCAAAATGATTTAAAGTGAAACCGAAAATTTAACTCTTAAGATTATGTTGTAATGCTTTTCAATTATTGATATGAAGCAAAGTTTTTGAATGATTGGAGTGTCTAAAATGAAAATGGAATTGAAACAACTTAAAACAGTTGAACTAGGATATAATTTATTTGTATAATACTCATTTGCATTCTAAACATATATAACTTACCTATACTATTCAAAAAGTTAAATTGTTAATGTAAATATGTAACTGAATGTTATACAAGAGAAACTTAAGTAATAAAATGTTCAAACGAAATTTTCTCAATAGAAATGTTGTAACTAATAGGTAAATTTATATAGCGCTCAATTATATTCTGAAACATTAATAAAACTTACTTGGAAAAGTTTGAATGTAATGAGAATATGTAATTGAATAATATAAAATATAAATGTAAGTAATAAGATATCCAAAAATGAAACTTTGTTAAGGGTATTTAAAAATAAAATTTGAGTTGTTATAATAAATGTTTATACATTTAATTTATGTTATAAGAAATGTAAGTGGAATAAATTGATTAATAAATAGAAAATGCTATTTAAGTAAATAAATATGAACTTAGATATAGTTGAATTTAGTTATAAGTGGAATTAACTTAAGTGAATTCAAATGATTTAAATAAATGAGTTAAATAAAATAAATTCATTTTGAAAGAAAGTTTTGTAACAGATGTAATTAAATTAAAAACAAATCAATTGAATGAAAATACCTTGAATGAAAATCAACCAAATGTGAATACATTGAATATTTATTGATTGAATAAATGGATTGAAATTAAATCTGTTGAATACTAATCAATTTAAAAACTAATGAAATTTATATGGTTTTGAATTAATTATTGTATTCAGTACTCTGTATTTCGAATTTATCTTGCCTTTCTATTAATTCTATTCTCCTATCTCGTTCCTTTTCGGGGAAAAAAAGTTTTGAGTAGGGAGAGTGTAACGACCCGTAAATTTTAATGATTTTTAATAACGTGATTAGCTAAATTTTCAATGAAAATAAATAATTAAAATTTACCGATAAAAATTTGACATTTGGTATGTGTCTATTTAAACATAGCAAATGGCAGATTTTCATTAGTAAATATAAAAGTTAGTTATGTTGCGTAATTTCAATTTAAATCAGTTAAATAGATAAAAATAAAATATAGTTGAAATTCGAAAAAAATTTACATAATAAAATTGTAAAAAAAATTCTGAGTGAGACATCATATTTCGTCTCGTCGAATTTGGACTGCTCTAGCTCCGTTTATCTTATTTTCGACGTTTTAGCAGCAGTTTGGCAGCGAATATCGACTTTTGATAGGATGGTCATATCGCAGATATCTGTGTGCCATTCCGATCGTCTCGTCATACTGATCTCTGTAGTATATTTATTTATGTGTTTCGGCATCCGTACGCGGCAAAATCTGCTATACTCGGCAAAATCTAAAAAACGATTAGCCGTATCGGCATCCATTTCGAGCCTTTTGGATTTCCATGTGACCATTTTATTATCCTTCGTGTAAAACCATGTAAAGGCCCACAAGTCCGCACCCCTTCGAGTCAATAATATTTCACATCAAGTCAACTCAAATTGGATGAAAATACGAATCTTTAGGGTAAAGAAGAAAAGATAGAAGAAGAAATAGAATCAACAATGCAGATCTCATAATTACAGCGGAACAAAATATAATATATAACAACAGATTTTATACAAACAAATCTGTAACTATTTATACTTATAATCATCAGAGTACAAAAATCAATACATCAAATTGGACAGTTATAATAACCTGTCCTCGTATAATGGAAAGAAAAGTACGTGGTATATGTCAGAAATCCTCCAGCTTGCCTCCTGAGCTCCATAGCATCCAAACCTGAATTTGTAATGCTCGGTCTGACCCGAGCATTATAATAAAATAACACCCGAGTCGGTCTGAAAAATCAGCGTGAGAAAACACACTCAATTTGAATTATTAACTTTTCAAAATCCTGAGAAAACAAAGGTATCTCATAAGACCACATCAAAAATAAACACATCGGGTTTTTACTTTACGATAACCAAAACAGTTTATATCAAAATCATCTGATATTATCATAGTCTCTTTAGAAATTAAATTGAAAATAGAAAAAATTCTTGCATCTCACATTCCAACAAAGTGAGCACAATCAAAACCGTATGACGCTTATTGGAGAATGGATTCCATCGAATGACTGGGCCACTGGGTTACCGCCCACCACAGTACACCTCTAGAAAATATACCGAAGACCACATCGAGATCACCTGCTACACATGACCAGCCTACCCTTAACCTGGATAGACCGAATATGTTATCACCTAGGGTGTTCCCACCCTTACCATCAAGCGCTCCTTCCATGCACAACCATATCCATAATATAAAAGTTTCCAAGGTCATCTAGAAAGGAGATAACATACCCTAATTGGGTGCGACCCACTTAACCTTACTGCATCACCCATGTTTTAATCATTCCCGGTTGATGAGGTTCGATGCTAAGCTTTAACTTTTCAAGAACAATTTGACTTAAAATGCTCATCGTCCCGAATGACGATGTTCTGATAGCATTCGTCCATACAAGTTGTTCTGGGTCTGGACAAACTGAATCATCGTCTTCATCATCTTTACATTATTCATTCGTTACGTTCAAATCGGATAGAAGTGGTTTTCACATAATTAAATCCGACCCCGGTCTCTTCGAAACTGACCAATATTGATAGTCGGTTATTTAACTATCAAATAACATCTAAAAGCAACACGATGCCTTATTTTATAAATTTCGAAAATATTTATTTCAAACATCTTCACCAAGATACATATATTTATAAATTTATATATATATATATATATATATATATATATCTTCAATATTCTATATTTGAAAACAATTTCAACACTTGTACCCATACCAGGATATTTTACCATTTCAATAATTAGAAATATTTCCATCTTCTATTTTTACAACACTTCGAAAATATTTTTGTCCCAAATCCTTTCCGACTATAAATATTTTCAAAACCTTCCTTTCGATATTTAGGAAAAAATTTACATATAATTTCCAAAATCATTTTAATATTTATCTTGAAAATATTTCATACTTATATCGTAAGTCTTCAGAATTTTTAATAAATTCTTCTTACAATTTCCAAATCGATTATACTTGTTTATAATCCTAATCCATCATTTATAACTCCTTTAAATGAACTAAAACCTCCTCGAAGTTATCGCAGCCAGACATGGAAATTCTCTTTAGTCTCTAACATTCCATTTATAATATTTCTCTTATAAAAATCTCATCCTTTAATAAACCCTCTACACATCTCGAAAGAATTAATAAATAAATTTGCAATCATTTCAAATCGATATATATATATATAACAAGTATTTTCTTTAAAGAATAGTAGTTCGTTTAAAAATATATTTAAGTTATCATTTAAAATATTTAATACACTTTTATAACATCTATAACTCATTTTTAGGTGAACTAATAAATTTCCAAGGCTAAATTTAAAAGTTAGAGTTTATTAAATAAATATTTAACATTTGAAAATCTACTTAATGAAGTATTTCAATCTCAACTAGTTTAAAATTCCATAGTTTTAAAATAATAAAAAAAATTCTTTTAAAACAAACTCACTTCTTGAAATTTAAAATATATTTTTAAAATCTCAATAACAAATTTAATTTATAACTTCGTCTCGGTTTCACAACATATCAATTTATCTTTGATTCCCTAACCGTTCTCATTTCAAAAATATAATCTACTACCAACACTATTTTACATATTCTCCCAATTTTCATCTGAATCGAATTCCTTTGTTTATAAACATCGGTCATAAATTTTATAACCCTTTTGGTTTTTATCTGTTATAAAGGAATCTTATTTACTAAATTCAATTATATACATTCTTTTCTTACAAATCCCATTATAATTCTGATCTATTTTCAGTATTGATTTTAACTCCTTTTTATATTTCTAAAATATCGTTTATAAATCTCTTATATAATTCATTTTTTTTAAATCTCCATTTATTAAATCGCAATAGTTAAGTATAACCAAAACTCAAATATATTATTCAAATTCAATTCTTTAAAATAACTCCAGTTCCAATATATATATATATATATATATATCAAATTTCCTTTGATTCCTTAAATTTTAAAATTATATTCATGGTATTTAAATTATAAAAATCCAAGCCAGTGCTATAGTAGCATCCAATAATTCCAATCACTATAATATTCTATAATAGGTTATTCTACATAAATCATATATCACTATTTATGAAAAATAAACAATATATTTGAGGAATCTAATTGGATCTCTCCAACCTGTTTTCTTGCATCCACAAATGTTAATACAACATAAAAATACCAATCCCACTTCGAGGGGGATATCGCGGTATATAGGGTCATTCGATATTATGCGGGGCACATAGGGTCTCATCCGCTATAAAGTGGGGGGATATCAATCTAATTTCTAACATATATACAACTATATATATAATATAATATCATTCATGTAAAGATCCGGTATTTCAAACCATTCGCATCCGCACAGGTCGGGTTTGAATTGCTCAAAACAACAGATTGTCAATTTTATATCGGCAAAACTCAGCATATATAGTAAATAAATAAATCATAGAATCACAGACATAGAGTATTACAACAGTAAGCAGTGGAATAGATAAATAGTAGTTCACGAGGCAATTATATAAACAACAGAGTTTGAAATAAAATACAACAGAATATCTCAAATATAATGCAGTCTCAAATACAAATAGATGACAAATCTGAACAAAACAACTTGATAGTTGAAGGCTATAAAAGACATAGATGGATCTCCAAGTGAAGCTCTAACTCCAAAGGTGAGTCTCAAATGTTGTGACACTCAGTCTGACCTGAGCGTAAAGCAAAACACAAAACATTCGAGTTAGGATTAACATTCTATATCAATAAATTCAACTCAAGTGAAATGTCAACTGAAATAAAAGTAACTTAAAGGATGTTTGGGATTTCCATCCTCTAAGGATCCGTGGAACTATCTATTATGTAGTAACATACGCTATTATAATATGGCTATAGTAAAGTAAAGGTATTAAAATAGCATTAAGGCGTTACCCATATCCCCCTTAACACATTTTTATATATTCCCATAGTTTATACAATACAATAATTTCTCCGTAAGCTGGAGGGCTATCAGAGGGCACTCCATAGGTATGGTACAAACCAAACTCGTAGAAGGCACGATAGGGCATGCGACAAGGCACTCGAGGTAATGCCAGGGTAGGTATACCGTTTGCAGACCTGGAATGGTGGTAACACATAATAGCTAATACCGCCCACCTCGTAACACACTCCCAAATCAAAGGTGCACCCAATCAAATCACAAAATCAATAGAATGGTATGAAGAAATGTGTCCGATCGGAGGAATGACCTCACTTGGCCCGGCATGGCTCATGTTTTAGCCGCATCAACCTGACTCACCGGAGTCAGGGCTATGTAAATACCATATAGAACCGTCACCAAACCATCCTACTTCATTCTGGAATCTCCACCATGTACACAGTTGTTAAAGTGGTTTTAGGTATTGGTAGAGATTATGACAATATCCGATCCCGGTCTCTTTAACAACCAAACGCTTATTTCAGACCGTGGTCATTTCATTTCAAATAGTTTATACTTCATATCAAAATATCATATTCATTTCAAAACCATATCAAATTCGATATAATTATTCACTTTAAATAGTATTCATTTTCTAGAATCGTAACACTTCCAAAATTTTAACCCTTTCGAAATCATAACACTTTAGAAATCATAATACTTCTGAAATCATAACGCTTTTGAAATCATAACACTTTTGGCTTAAACAGTTTAGATATTAACAATAGTATATATATTAAAATAATTATAGATTAAAATAGTTTATATATATTAAAATAGTTTATATTAAAATACTTAATATAAAAAATAGTTCCTCCAATTTCACAAATCGATTTAAATCAGCATACATTCCAAAATTCAATTTTAAACGAATTCATGTTCAGCACTTTCGAATTTAAAAAGGTTAAAGATTCACTTCAAATTCTAAATAATCCATTTCATTCTTTATCAATTTCGATTCAGGTTTGAACTATCTCTTTAATTCCAATAAGATTCAAAGTTTAAATATTTAAATATAAGTTTCATTTATATTTCAACATTTAACCTTTATTTTATTCAAATTGGAAAATATCCACTTAATCATTTTAATAACAATTTTTTAACATCCCAATTTATAAATTTAAATCAATATCAAATATTCAATTTCAATTTTAGTAACAGTTGAGAATATTCATTAATTACTTTTTATCAAAAAAGTTATAAATCATACATTTAGAGATCTCAAAAATAATAAGTCCAATTAAATTATTATTTAAATTCAATTATTAACCAATTTAAATTCCAAGTCAAACATTAATTTATCTTCCCAACCTTTATTATTAAAGTTATAAAATCTATATTTTTGAAATATTAATATAATTTAAATAAATACCTAAGCATATTATATACTAATTAAATTAAATTTTTATTAAATTAAATCTTATTATTAAACATATATTTATATATATTAAATATTATTTTATATATTTTCAAAAACAAAATTATAGGAAAACCCTAAAATTTATATTCTTTTCAAAACTAACTTGTAAATTAAAATTTCCAAAACATATTATTTTGAAATCTAAATTTTATACATATAAAAAAATAGCCTATATAATATTTTAAAATCGATATTTATTTAAACCATATATTTCCTTTCAAACTTTGGAAATCATTTTTCAAAATACAAACCTACGGTGTCCGTATATAATTTTCTATCCTGTGGTCAAGTGATACAGATATTTATCATTTCAATCTATGGATATATATCATTTCAACCCGCAATCCCAAAAATTTAAAATCAATGAAAATCGCTTGGGCTTATCATTTCAACCCATAACGATTTTCCCCTATTCTACAAGATCGTTCGAGTGTATATCATTTCAACCCATATGGAATTCTAAATTAATAGGGATGTAGAGTGAGAACAAATATATGATAATAATATAACATACCAACAACAGGCATATATCATCAATAACAAATAAAATAAAATATATACAACAGGATATGGTATCATATGTCATAGGTGAACATTAGCAGATAATAACATATCATATTTAACAATTAAATAGATAGCAATTCAGATTTAACAGCATATTTCAATTGTCGTTCCAAGTGAATTCAATAATAAATATAAGAATGTTAATCGTGAGTGATTGCTCACCTTTCGAGGCTAGAGAGATTTGATAATGAAATAAGTTATGAATCCAAGCACAAATTTCCAAAGCAAAGCAAGTTGGACACGAATTCGACGAACAAAGCTGAGAAATAGAAATTTATGAGAAAAAATCAAATCATCTTGATATAAACTAAAACGAGACGAATATTATATCTATGTATATTTTTCTCTGAAATCAATATAAAATTTGAAAACCCAAACTTATGTATACTCATTTATATAAATTAATATATAAACATATACAAACTCACATACATTAAAAACCAAACATATACACATATTATATAGATTTTCAAAAAAAATCAATTTAAAACATACAGTTAAAATACAATATATAAAGCTTATATAATATGACACTTAAACATATGATAATTACTTTAACAAGGTTACTATGTAAATGTACACACACACATATATATAGTTCAAATCTCACTAAACATCAAACCTGTAAATAAGCATAGTATATACAAATTAAATATATATATATATATAACAATGTATAAAAACATATATATAAGACAACTTGCATAAACTTATGTATAAACTGAGAACCACATAATCTATATGCACTTACATATAATAGGCAGATATAAATATAAACCCATCTATACAAACAGGTTATATATGCCTTATAAAGAATAGTATATAAACTATCGTATAAATTTCCACATATAATATATATATATATATATATATATATATATATATATATATATATATCCTTCAAATCAAAAGTTATAAACCCATATATTTATAGAAAATAACATATTATATACAACTAATATAAATATATAAAAACAACCTTCAATGTTTTAAAATATAAACAGTAGCTTGTAATATAAACTATTATAACTTGTACATTAAACCTACAGAGTATGTATAAACTAATATATGGAAATCTTTTATATTATAATAGCAACACGCTGTATAACTCATATATATATATATATATATATATATATATATATATATATATATAAAATTTATATAAACTAACCTATATATACAAATTTAGAGAAGCAAGGAGGAGCTTCAGCTGTGAGGCAACATGGGATGTTCATGGTGGAGGAGGGGAGAAGAAGGAGGTGCGGTTGGGAGGAGGGTCTCGAGTTGGTTAGTGGAGGCTTGGCGGTGAAGGAGGGGAGGTGATAGGCTGCTTGGTGCTTTGGGTAGGGAAGATAACAGGTGGCAGTGAAATGGACGCGGTTGTGGCTTATGCGGAGGAGTGGTGCTGGCGTGGCATTCGGGGAAGGCTGTTGTGTGGCCATGTGGGTATGAAGCTCGGAAGGTTGAGGTGGAGTGAAGAGGCCGAAGGGGATGGCTTCACGTCGAGTGGATCGGGTCATGTGGAGAAAAATGGCAGAAGTGGAGAGTTTCTTGTAGGTTGTTTCAGGGGAAAGGTTGAGCTGTGGTGGGAAAACTAGGCTCGGGTACCATGGTGGGAGGGAGATGGTGGTCGAGCAAGGGAGAATAAGACATGGGTGAAGTGTGTGGCATGTTTTCGAAGCTTGCCGAAATTGGAAGGAGGTGGAGGAAGAAGGCTTTGGGAAGGAGTAGGTTGAATGGAACTGACAGTTGCCTTCAAAATTTATATCAAAATCTCTTTTTTCAAAGCAGAGGAAGATAAGGGACGAACGAATCAAAATAAAAATGAACCAGTGCTAAACAAATAAACAGATATATTACAATGGTAGGAATATAAAAGTCCAAATGTTAAATTTCAAGGAAAAATTTATTTCTAGTGGCTGGTAGCTTTGCATGATGGGAAATGAATAGACAAAGGAAACGAAAGGACTCAAAAACGAAAGGACTCAAAAAAGGTACCGATACGATTAACCATTTTGTGATTTCTTCCACGTACCAAACACCGAAACACACAAATTAATATACTGCAGAGATCAGCACGACGAGGCGAACAGAATGGTATACAGATATTAGCGATACAACCATCCTATCAACAGTCGATATTTTGCTGCTAAGCTGCCGCAAATTCGTCGGAAATAAGAAAAATGGAGCTAGAGAAGTCCAAATTTGATGAAACGTAAGATGACGTCTCACTTAGAAAATCGTAAACATTTTTATTATGCAAAAATATTCAAATTTCAAAAACATTTTAGTTTCATCAAATTAACTAATTTTAAAATTGAAATTGAAAATTACACAATAGAATTAGCTTCCATATTCATCAATGAAAATCTATCATTTGTTATGTTTAAATAGACGCATTATAAATATCAAATTTTTATTTCCAAATTTATTTATTTAAAATTTCACAAAAATTCAGTTTATTACGTTATTAAAACTGTTAAAATTTATGGGTCGTTACACTCATCCCTACTCAAAACTTTTCGTCCCGAAAAGTAACGAGGTAGGAGGATAGAAACAACCAGAAAGAAAAATAGATTGAAATACCAAATCAAAAATTAATTTAAAACCATATAAACTACATTTGTTTTAATATTGGTCTGCATTCAATTAATTGATTCTAATTCATTTTATTTAATCAATCAAATTTATTGTGTTCACATTTGAATGGTTTCATTTCCATATATTTTTATTCAATTGATTTGTTTCAAAATCATTAACATTTATTGCAAAAAAAAATCAGAACAAAATTTGTTTTATTTTACTCATTTATTAAATCTATTTGATCAACCATAGTTAATTCCACCTCAACATTCAACTTCAACTACAATAAAAAAAAACCCCAATAAAAAAACAACAATCTATGCTTCTCTTCATTGACCTACATGAAATTAATAAATGCTATTTGGATTCTAATGATACTCAAGCGTCATTAGTTCCTTCTATCATTCCACACTCTTCTGTGTGATTATTCAAACATATTTTCATTTTTCTTCTTCTTATTATTTTGTTTTACAGCGGTGTCTTTCATATTTCATCATTCAATTTTTTGTTACAATTGGCGTCTTTTCGCTTTTTGATTCCGATGGAGAATTTTGATCGGTATTATGAAAAATGAGTAAAATTAATTGCGTTGCAGGGTAAATTTTACGTCAATATTTACCGATGCCTTGACTTTAGTAGTATGATCATGTATAATTTGGTGCCATTACCATGACTTACAACTTACAAGTGTAACCTTGATATTCAATGTATGACACGGTTGACCATGAACCATATGACAATAGAGCTGCTTGACACGACATTGTTAAAATTTCAATTGCTTTTTGTCCACGTAGTGTGTTCGCGAACAATTTGGATTAGAGATTATGACTTTCGTGAACAAAAATTGAATCGGAGATTGGCTAAAAGTTGAGCAAAAAGTAATATAATATTAGTTAATTATTATTTTATTTAATAATAAATAAATAATTATTAATAATTAGTAATTCAAATTCAACTCCAGATTCAACTACAAACTCATTTATTAATTGCTAATCATTTATTAATAATTTAATCCATAAATATTTCATATTTATTAAGCAAAATTCGATGTAAAATTTAATGATAAATATTTATTAATAGTATTTGTTAATCAATAAATAATTATTAATTAATATTTATTAAATAATCATCAAAATAAATTTATTAAACAATCAATAAAAATTGGATGTATAATTTTACGTTTGATTTAAGTAATCTATGTTAGATGTAAAATTACATCTTACTTCACCGCTACATTTTTGAAAGTTCAAATATTTTACATTAAATGTCAAAGTAACAGATAAGTCTAACTTATCTTAGTCAAGTCAGGCGTAATTCCCATCGAATGCTTTTTCTTAAGCATTTTGGTTGTCCACCAAGGAGCTTATAATTAATTTGGCCCCACTATCGCTTTATGTAACGTTAATAGTCCTAATATGTTGACAAATCAAAATAATAGTGCAAACGATAACATTATATGGTTCATTGTGATCGACTTCATCCAAAATACCATCACATCAGCCAAAAGTAGTTCATTTTAACAATACCAATTCGTTTAAGAATAAGTAATATCAAAGATAAATAGAACCGGCTTGAGGAGTTGGATTGCCCTAGGCAAATACAATTGTGTTGCCCTAAACAACATGTGCAGGTATGCAAAAGCAAAATAAGCAACCAAAATTAAAAAAGAGTTCACCAATCACAGGGATTGAACGCCTTAGCTCATCACAAAGTAGTTAAGCACTACCAACCAAACTGCATAGCCTATTAATGAAATTCGGTGATGCGCTTTTTATCTAAAACATATTATCAGATATACAACACTTACTCTTGGTCCTCCTCTACTGTTGCCCCTCTAGAGGGGGTTGTCCTATTCGACTGCCTAGCTGGTCTAGCCCTAAAACCGATCCTGAAGATAAATCATACAACTAAACTAGTCAAGTTATTATCATCTTTTGCAATTAATAACCATTGTATAATTTTCTTATAACAGCCCTAATATCCCAATATGTATCATTAGGTAAGGCTTGACGGTTGATTTCAATTTTGTTAGGTATCAAACATAGGAGTATTTTGGTATTTGATCATTGGGCATGGGCATTTGGTTGTATTAATCCCGTTGGAGATGTTAGAAGTAGACTTGTCAACACATACTTTTGGAGGTAGATAGTTCGTATATGTATCCGCAGATACGGACGGATATTGAATAATTATCTTATCTCCGATAACGATCGATAAATCAAGAAACATAAAAAAAAAAATTAACATAAACTTTTTTAATCTTATTTATTACTAAAGTGTTAAAAATAAACAAACATAATGATAATAAATAGTATTGGACAGCTAATATGCATTTAGTATGTGTAATTTAAAATTCTGACTTAATAAAATAATAAATAAATATTTTTAATTGTACTAAAATGCACTTGTTTAAATAATAATCTTTAAAGAAATACCAAATGGATAATTATCAAATGCGGATGTCTTCGTAACCGCAATCGTTTTCGTCGATATCGGATATTTATCCGTTTTTCGAATGCGGATTTCGGATTTTTCAGGTGTCCGTTGATCGCCCTAACTACA
This sequence comes from Allium cepa, assembly GCA_030765085.1. Lineage (NCBI taxonomy): Eukaryota > Viridiplantae > Streptophyta > Magnoliopsida > Asparagales > Amaryllidaceae > Allium > Allium cepa. The sequence continues at coordinate 699,857,829 of CM060929.1, read as the reverse complement.
TGGGAAATGTATGCTAAAAAATGCTTATCCAGAATTGATAATAAATTTTGCTTCTTCTACTTTCTTTTCTTGTACCGTTTCCTTTTTCTTTTGCTATTTTCTTCTTTTTAATCGTTTACATCTTGGATAATTCACCTTCTACATCTCACATTCTTCTGACATCGATATTTGTGCTTTAAGAGCATCCCCTATAGTATCACATGTTTGGTTTAACGCCTCACTTTTGTCCTCACCTATGTGGTTACCAGCATCATATGTACGGATAATGACTAGTTATCGGTTTAATTATAGCCATATGCAGAAAAAATGGAATTTAAGGTTACATATTAATCATCAGTTTGCCATGTAACCAAAATTAAACTAATATTTACCATTTGTCCTCCAACCAGATCAAAAAGGAAGACAGCAAGCCTTTTCTCTTATTGGAAAAAATAAAAGTAATATAAACCACAAGAAAGCTAGTAACAAAGCCTGAAGCAACAAAAACAATTGAGCTTACAAATACAAAATGTGGCCGGTGGTCTGAGATAGTGGGCCAAGTCCCTCAGAAACAAAATTCAGTGCAACACATAAACTAACCTTCAGAAGTAGAGAACCAATGAAAGAACTAACAATACTCAAACATAGATGCTGAATATAACCGGACAGCAAACCAGACATCTATTTTGTACGCGTCTTAATGTCTTAGAGCATCCGTGCTAAATTCAAATCATATATTCAGTACATCATCTCCACTGATGAATTACCTTGAATATTCAGGTTAACTAAATTGGTCCATAGTGCTTATCTAATAGGCGTTTGAAGCACATATTAAACGAGCCTCCGATACGTACACTTATTTGTCAGACATCCAACTTCAAGTGACTATTAAATAACTAATGGTCAAATGCCTATTAAATAAGTCGTACGTTGAGCTTCTTATAAATAGACGTCCATAGCCAGGCTCATCTGTTGGGCTTTTTAAGCAATTTAGCCATAATATTCAGCCCTTTTAAATACTAAGGTCTGACTGTATTGGAGAAACTCTTATGTTCCTTCCAACAATCCGATGATAAGGTTAAAGGTACCAGACTTTCAGATCAGCCAAATTTCACTACCATTCATCCGCCCTTGCAAACATCGAACCTCATCCTTACAAACATTAAACATCATCAAAGTAACATATAACATTCTCTGCCTATTATAACATCGTCGCCCAAAGGTGGTATAATACCTAAATGCCATTATGATCAACCTTTCTACACATATATATATTTTGGACAATTACAGCATTTTAACATATGCCCCATTAGATAGACTTCTTAACACTCTGGTTATTGGCGAATAAAGTGGTAGATCATGAAGTTTATACTAAACAACGCCATTTGAAGTATTTCCTACAATATTTTACACTTCCGTACTCCGTACAATGACAGTAAGAATGCAATGCATACGAGGTCACAGCTTACGGGACATAAAATTGCTTCTGGTCATCCGACAGCAACAGGCTCATAGGTCTTTGACAGAAGAGCTCATACGCTGCATGCACAAATATATTTATGAGCTGCACAAACGCGTGTGAGCAAAAGGATGATACCTAAACTTTGGCAAATATATATCAGTAGTGTAAATTAAACCATATAATACAAATAGTGTGGAAATGGAAAGCATTCGAATTCGAATTCAAATTATGAGAAGTAACAAAAGAAATAGAGTAAACCCTAACTAACATATTGTATTGCTCACAAGTTTTAATACATTGAGAAACATATGGATCATTATGAAGTAGAAGAAATTACCATCCTTTTGCTTATGTATGGTTGCACCGTTGATGACTCAGGTTGACTGTTATCTTTCAAAAGTTCTTTCTTCTCTGTCTCAAATTCCTTTTTAGATTCCTTTCTTGTGCCAGTTTGCCAAACTCTACCAAAATTTGGCAGCCAGTTAGCATCAATATCACTTGGATTTTTCTCTCCCTTCTTTTCCATTTCTAACTCGGCTCTTCTTCTGTCTGCCCACGCTGCCCCAACACGTTTTGGATTTAACTTCTTTAACTTAATTGTTTCAGTTGATGATAATGTAAGCTTATTTGCATGCAGTCCAGAATTCTGTAAATTTATCTGTTCACTTGCATCAAGCCATGGAGGTAGGGATCCAGAATGAATGTTTGATTGGGAGGCTACACTTAGACGAGATATTCTAGTAAATTTCTGCGAAACTAAATAAAGCGTGGGAAAAAAAATGTATGTCAGCTCAACTCATAGTTTTAGTGCTATCTAGTGTTTGAATCACAAGAACCAAAACAAAATGCCTGGTACTAGGATGCAACACCACTTAAAAATGTAAAACAATTTAATGAAAATTAGGGACACGTCTCTCTTTCTAAAAACGTATTTTTTTACATCCCTCCCTTTTAGAAACTATTTTACATGCCCCTCTTTTTTATCTTGTTCTCTTTTACACCTCTCGTTTTCAAATTTAAGAGTAACTGTCAAGGCGTGTATTGCATGCGATTGAAAAATGATAACATGGACACATGTTAAGATTAGTAAAATTACCCAATACCCCCCTGAATTAAACATAGTTTTATGAAAATATGGATGTTTTTTATAAAAGGAAATTAAAATGGACCTAAAACTTAGTTTTTTTAATTATATGTATGCCAAAAATTTAACTTGCATAGAAAGGATTAGCGCACCAACTACCCTACCCTTCAACTCTATATAGTAATTGGAGCCGTAGACTACACAATTATTAGGGTCAATCACAGGTTAAACAATACATGGTGATTGTAGGATATCATGATGTGTATTGTACAATATGATTGTATTAGTGCTTGGTTTAGTGTCTATTCAAGGTCAAAATATAACCGGGACTTTGGGAACCTAATCTTTTTATATAAATTAACAGTTACTTCAGTAAAGTGTGCAGGCTTGTAAGTAAGCTCAAATGTAAAAATTCTATGTTCCACCAAACCCTGAATTTGCTACAAGTAATCCACCAATGCTAATATATAATCACCCAACCAATTCCATTTGGAACTATTAATTCAACTTGACAAATCTACTCAAAAAAAGGTTGGAGAGGTCATGTTATGGAAAGAAAGAAAAACAGTCACAAAAAGCTGTATATAATATGATCAGCAAAATTTAGTTTGGTTCTATATTTTATAAAAAACAATAGAAGCCGTGTGGAGTTATATTATTCTCACTGTACCATTGGAATAGTCTCCTCCAGAAGCAGATTGACAATCCTACAAAAGAAGAATGTCATGAAGGGGATATGAGTAATTATTGTAGCATGCATCGAGTGATACCATATATATTGCTATGTAGTGTCAAGAATACATCCAAAATAATGTTACATTACAGTACTCCATAGTTACATTGCTCGAACCAGATTGTATTGTGAAGCTATAGCTGATAAACTATTTTGGTTGTGGTTAACAAAGCTTTCACGTTTCAACTTAATTGAAAGATAGAAGAATTGAAGTGCATCAGATTATTCAATTTATGGTAAAAGGATTACAAAGATCAGTGCTAAGTCACTGTAAGAGTTCTTCAGCCACTACCATCGAGAGTAGGTTACCATTAGCATTCCCCTGTTGAAGGGTTTAGTAACCTGTCAACCAAAATAGTTTTCTAATTTCCTGCTCTATAATAGGCTATCAATTTTAATCATTTTCAGCTTTGAATGCATATGCAACCTTTTCAGTTAAATTTATATAAGCACTATCATTGATTCATTGGAGATGGTAGTTAACACCAAGAAGGTTGATTCTTGTCAAAACAAAAACAGACAGCCCATTGATCCAAGATTGAAGCTGGGTGTTCATGTGTAGCATTCAACTTGATCAAATTATTTGAAATATTCATTAACCCACTGATTGATTAGAGTCATTAGATTGCTTTAAAACAGGATAGGCGTGAGTCAACTATCTTAATAACACATTTTACAATATAATCCTTATAAGTTTTTATTCTCAATGATAAGTTAGGACGTGTCGAATGATGTATAAGAGCTACTAAATCGTTAGATGCTAACTTGCTATTGAAGTTTGATGCTAAATTCCATGCGAATTTAAAGAGAGATATAACTAGAAACAGCTTAGGCGACCTTATATACTATTTTCCTATTATTTAAACTCTAACCTAGAGCAACATTTAGTCTTCAAACGGTTTACACGCTGTATTTTAGTAAATCTTATTGGGAAGCAATTGTTTGTCTAGCTCGGAAAAAAATTACACAAGAATATTGGAGCAATACTGTAATGACTGACATCCACATATAACACATTGTATCCAACTTAATCATCTTCACCACATTCGCCAAAGTGTGGACCTTTTCTTCCTTGGAAGAACTCAACGCTATTTTGAATGGAGGAGTTTATATTTCTATGTCAATTTCTAGTTTGTTTTGCCAATGTGAGACTATTTTTTTAGACTTACATCCATAAATATAAGTTTAAAATCCTTATAAGAGGAAGGTTACAAGCATTGTATAAAACAAAGTAATATGTTTTGATAAATGACTTGCTTGCTTCAACAATTCAACCAAAACAAAGAATATTTAGTGGTATATGTTCCATAAACTCGCTGGACCAAAATCCAAAACAAACCTGTATCCATGCTGTAACAAAACGAAGGGTGTTGTTTACTGTTCATGTGAACGAAATGCTGATTACTGATTAGCCAATATTTAAATTTAATGTCGAATTCCCCGGTCTATTAACCGTCACGTTTAACAAAATTATCCGAAGGAATATACGTTTTCCAATAACAATAATAGAGATCTAGTAGGTAAGTTACTTTTACTCTTATATTGCGCATTAATGCAAATCCTTATTGTTTACATCAGTTGACTTCTAGAGACGCAGAATGACAAGAACCACTAGACTGTGAAGTATACAAATAAAAAAAATGGATTATTAAAAGTGTGGTGCTAAGGGCAACCGTCCAAAATGTTTACTAATACCATTGCTAGAAATTACGAGACAACTTTATTCTCTCCTCTTCCTAATACAATATCCTAAAAAAGGGCTACCAAGGGCACAGACAAACCCTAAATCGCCCTCTTTTTGCACAGCCATCAACCACCGTCCCAAACATTTTTGCACGGTCATCAATCACTGAACCTCGGTAGTTCAGTGGTTGTTGGCCGTGCAAAAATGTTTGGGACGGTGGTTGATGGCCGTGTAAAAATATTTTGCTCGGTGGTTAATGGCCGTGTAAAAACGTTTGGTATTAGGAAGAATGCAAATTTTATCGTGTTTACTATTTTATTTTATGGACTATGAAGCACATAATGCGGTGTGCCCTTAGCACCACATTTTTTTAATCTTATCATGTCAATTTCAATTCCATGTATTTTTCATTGGTAAAATCATATACACATACATACATACATACATACATACATATGATATAACATTGTTTACACAGTTGTACAAACAGGTTTTATGTGCTCCTTCCATCGAAACCATGTGTTCAGAATTATTATATCTTCTCATTTACCAACATCATATGTCACTGAGCTGCTGCTACTCTAGCAGTCTTAACTGAGGAATCATATGCTAGCGCTAACCACAGGAAATACTTATCTTGGCAATACCACATCAGAGCAAAGGAATCACTGAAATTACACGGTCAATATTTAACATTTTGGTGTATACATACCAGCATGACATAAGAACAACAATGCAGTCACACTTGGTATTTTACACTTTATACAACACGGAAATTTACATTGAGAACAAAAATTAACAGTGAACTTCCATTTAAGTGCCTAGGAAAAGCATACATAACATGACTAGTCTACTACCATTTTCTGATTATATACCTTAATAGAATAAATAAACATTGTATACTGAAATAATGAGTAGGGGGGTTTGATCACATGCAAGAACCAAAAATATAACAGATCAAGATCTTACCAGTCCATTTGTTTGAGACAGTCCATTTGAAAATAACTCTTTGTTTCCAAACTGCATATACTGTTTACCTGCTATTTTCACAGCACAAATCAAGTTAAATGAGACCATCAGATATATATATATATATATATATATATATATATATATATATAACCAGTAAGATTTATCAAAGTTCCTATCACCTGTTATATTTATACCAGAAGTACCTATTGCATGAGAACCCATTTTTCCATGCAAACCATTTGATTCACTGCTAACTGCATGAGGATATACTCTATAATCCTCATCAGTAAGTTTTTGTAAAGGCACAACAGGAAGAAAATTATTTGAAGTGAAAGAAGAGATATAATGCTTATTAAAATTGTCGATATTATCAGAGCAAAGTTCATTATGGATATCTTTAGCTTCCAAAGGTAATGGTTTTGAAGTTCCTTCTCCAGAGGTTGATCCTGCATTCTTCAGCACCGTGCAGGCCTTTTCCCACTGTAAATACACCAAGAGATTCTAATTATGAATTATTCAATATAAACATTTATCAGACTTTAAAGAATGAAAGGGTTGTGGGTTCGTGCACTCACAGAATGTGAGTGCAAATTTGAATGCGGATATCTTCATTGATATAGTAATAAAAGCAGAATACTGAGAAAATAAATACTGCTGAGGTATCATCATAGATTGAAACTCATCTCAAATTTTTTTTCCTACTTTCCAGCAGTTATGGGTTGATTTTTCTGAATATAAGCTGACACTTACAGTTGTTGAACCCCAGAAGACACATTCAGTCGCAAAACGTGTTTCCCACCCACAGTCGCAACTTATGGCTCAACTATCCTTCTCGTTTCAAATGCATCAAAATCGAAATGTTTTCTTAATGAAAAATTTTCAAAAAAAAAAAGGGTTTTTTTTTGGGGTGAGCTTGGGGGGCATACTAAGTCATAGTTAGACAACAAAGACACAATGCAACGTTGGAAAAATCATCACTGCAAATATCTCATACAACCATGCCCCTACGCATATATAGAGACAAGCGTTGCGAACGCGTGAATTTTGTTTTATACAGATGCACGATATTAAGATATAACTTAAAATTTATTTAAGATACAATTAATTAACTCGGTTATAACATATAAAAAATTAGTATTTTCACTAACGAAAAATTTAGCATTTTAGGCATGAGTGATTTTAGATATAAAATCGATTGAATTAGTTTTAGTAGACAAAAAATTTGTGTTTTAATTAAGATAGGAAAAGTTTTAAAAAATAAGAGTGATTGACCAAGTAATAGAATATAAATATTTTAATTTTAATTAAGGCGGAAGTATGTTCAGATATTTTGAGATATAATTTGAATTTAAAAGGGCATTTTAAAAAGTTTACATTTATACCAAAAAATATGACACTAAAGGTTATACAACTATTATTAAAGATTTATTCATATATCTAATTCACCATTTGTATTAACTGGGCTTATAACTGTTGACACATATATTTACTATCCATATATTTAACCTCCAAACCTTTAGAAAAAACAAATGAAAGAAGGTATATTTCTTTAATATCATTCCTACTTAGTTTTGTGTAGTAAATAATGTTAGATTTGGGTTTAATATTTCTTTTGATCTGCCTATTTGATGATTTGTAAGTTTTGAACATGGATATGGCTTGCTATTTTAAATATCTCCTTGTAAAAAAAGATACTAGCGCAAAAATGTATGTTGTATTTTTTTCTTCTTCTTTTAATTGGCATCTTAAGTGATAAATAGATTGAATAAAACGTAGCTTAGATTTTCTTAATGGCACATTCGTGTGCCTTCTCTTTTGATAGATTGGCATCAACAGTACAGTTTGAAACTTTTCATGCTCTTTTCAGATAGGTACAAAAGTTAAATGTTGATCTAATGTTAAATGATACTACAGATGTGTGAAGAAAAGAATAACATTATTTGCATTATAATTTATGAAATGGAAATTTGGTTCCGCTACTTATTTTCAGATTTGGTACATGAAAAACTCTTTTCCAAAACTTGTTTTAAATTACACCCCTATTTTTAATTTCGGTAAAAGAATATCGTTGTTTTTTGGAAGTTAAATCAGAACATTAATCGCATTTATTTATGATCAAAACAATTTTTTTGAAAAAACGCAAATATTTACAGAGTTCCCTACAAATACTTACAGTCTAAATTTTTTAAATATTTATAGATTATTCTGTATTGCAGAGTTTTCCGTAAATATCTTAAAACTTAAATATATGGGTTCTTTTATAACCTGTTTTTGAGGAGGAGCGACTGTGTATTTTGAAACTTGAGGAGGATATTTTTACAAAAATTCCCAATTACGAATTTCATTTGTAAAAATATTATTGAATTGCACAAACATCAAATGTGCTAAAATGAAATTATAATTAACAATTCCACGTTATATATTGAAGTTTTATTTCATAATCGAAGTTTTTTATGTCATAGATTGTAGAATGGATATTATTAAAGCCATAATTATCAACGGAGCATATGCCACAGAAAGGCGCAAGACCTTCTGGAGCCTTGGCGCACGGCATGCCAAATGAAGAGATATTATAAAATGCGAATATTATAAAATACTTTGCGCTATGTCGTGTTATTTCGGTAAATTTATTTTATTTCATGCTAAACTTGTTTATTTTATATTATAATTTGTACTTCATAATTTATAACAATTACTTAATATATTTGATTAGATTAAATTACATAAGCCTACAACTTAAACCTTACGTCAATTTAACATATGTTCATATGAATAAATTTATAACACATTTAAACATCATTAATTTATACATTCATGATCATTGTCATGTTACAACTTGATTTAAGAATATTAAAAAAATTGCTTTTCCGTGTTAATAATTACATATGTTAGTGTTCAAACAAAGAGAAATTAAGAAGAAGAAGAAGAAGAAGAAATCATCTTTTAGAACCTAAAAAAATAAATAAATTTGTAAATATAATTGATGAATACTAATTTTAATGCAATGTTTGGATCATGAAACAAAGACAGTAAATTTAAAATAAATAAATAAAACAGAAAAAAAGGTATGCCTTTTTTCACCGTGCACCGTGTACACATTTGTGCTATGTGTCATTTTGTGCGCTTTTTCACATACATCATGCCAAAGGACCGAAAGGTGCAATCTCGTGCATGGCCACATTTAGCACGTGCCACCGAGCCGTTCATTACTATGACAAGAATTAATCACGTAAAGACCTAATTCAACAACATTGGGACTACATGTAAACTACCCTTTTTATATCCTTTTTACCTTTATTTTTCATACATTTGGCTTCAATTTTGTTTTCATCCCTAGATAAATTAATGCATTTCCATAAGGGATTAGCAAAAAAATCAGCTTGATATTATACAACAGTAAGAGGATTTCATGCACCTATTAGTATAATCTTATTATAATCCTATTATATGAATTATATAACATAATGATACTAAATCATTTGTTAGAATCATAGAGACATTTATTTTTATTTTTGAAAAATATAACAATATTGAAACTTCTTAAGGTTATAATAGGGAAATAAAATCCAAAATCATGCTACAGTATTCATCCCTTCATACGGTGAGTTTATATGTCATATTTTCAACAATTGTCTCCAAAATATAGAACATACATCAATTTTAAAAACACGGCAATTGAAGCAACTCATGCTATCTGGTAAGTAATATAATATTGCAAAGGGTAACACAATAACAAATTTCAACCGTTAGTTAAACCATGGTTTGAAGTTCCAATTGGCATACCAGAATTCTGCCCATCCCGGTCCGGTTCCACAATGACCAAGTCGGCATTCACCCAAAAATCTAGTTTCGGATTTGAATGAGAGAAAAAAGATGTAGCATGTAAGATGGAGGATCTAAGGATTCACAAATACTTTTGAGATAAGAAGAAAAAAATTGATTAAGAGAGAAATATATTTCGGTAAAATGATAAAAACAAGTTCTATCTATAATTACCTGAACATGAAAATTGAGTAGTCTTCGAGTTCATGTTGGAAGCAGTTAGAGCATGAAAATCAAACGATTTAAGATGAGCGGGTTTTTGGCCTTCATGTTGGAAGTTGGGGCGGCTTCCAGAAGATGACTTCTAGGGTTTACCGGAAGGCTGGTTGATAGGCCTAGTAATATATGGGTTTGCATTTTAATTATAAAGATTTAGGCTTAATATATTTAGTGTCACTTACTTGAGATCCAACTAAAATTATTTTTTATAACAAAAAGGATTGGGCTTTGTTTTATTAATTTAAGGGTAGAAGTTAAAATATTTTGAAGGATCAAGCTTTTGTTCATTTTAAATACAAATTTGTAGTGTTTATTAATTTATCCATTTATATAAAATTGTTGCAAAAAGCAACGAAATCCGGAACTGGAACTAAAGCAAAATCTCTAAAATTTCTGAAACGGAACCGAACTTTTGAAAATTTCAAATGACCGGAACGAAACCGAAAACTGAAATTTTGAACCTTTAGTTAAACCTTTCATATTCAAACAATTTTCCCTTCAATAAAAAAGTCGGTTAAAATTTCATCGACGCCAAAATCGAATACAAATGCAACTTTAGGATATGTGAAATGTCTAAGATAACTTATCCAAAATTGTAATTATACAGTTGTTGGTTAAAGTCAAATTCATTATCTACCTTGCAATGAAAGAAAGCAGGCCACCTCGTTGCACTTCCAAATTTACTGAAAATAAAATATAATGTGTTGCTCTTCTCATATTATGTTCCTTAACATCTATTACTTACATGTTATTTACAAAATATATGCAGTGCTCTAAAGTCTAAACAAATGTATCCATATTAATAATATGCTGTTGAGTTGAACTTTTGTTTTTAAATTGGATACTTAGATGGTATTACATAGTTGTAGTGCATGTCTAAAGTGGTAGATAGCATATTACAAGTCAACATATGTCCAATGATTCGAGCATGTGACATCACAGATCAAAATCCAAGCGTCTAACCACTAGGACAGCGGTGCTGAACATGTAATATGTGACTTGGATAGTAAATTCTAATTCCACTTTCGACTACAAATGCTAAGTATTAAAGAAGTACAATAATAAGCCATATAATGTATTTATTTTATATTTTTATATTAATTTAATCATATTTTGTCGTGTCTATATTAATTAGTTGAACATCTCATTTTATACGCATGTAACATAATGCATGTTATATGTGGCACGGTTTGTTTTGAATATGTATGTTTCCATGATTCAATTTTTGTGGATGTTTGGTTTATTGATCAAGTTTCAGAAGATAATAGCAGACTCTCCGACAATGAAGTTAATTCTGCATACAACTTGTTCATCCCAGATACCACTCAAATGAGATTTTGTATATTGGGTAGATGATGACGATGTTAATTTACTCATATAAAGCTACATTGAGGTAGCTCGATATATGTATTATTAAGGGGCATTTTACCAGAAGGACAAACTTTGCAGTCCAATTAGTTTCTAGCACACACATTCACAAAAATTAATTTCAAGGCCAAAGTCAGCAAAATAATTACCTTTAAGGACAAAGTCAGCAGTCCAATTATTTTCAAGGACATAATTTCATAGGTTTTTAGGCCTTAAAAACTAATTATTTTGCATTTTGTCCTTAAAAATAATTATCTCTGTTGTGTGTCTTAGAAACTAATTGCGCTTGCTAAAGTGGCACTTATGGCAAATTTCCACTATTATTATTAATATCCACTCACTTTGTGTGATTTCCTATTTGATATGAGATTTTGCATATGAAAATCCTTTGTTGAAAAGAGATCTGAAAACACTATGTGACACCTACAATTAATTCGCACTATAGATACCATCTTTATATTTTGATATTTCATTTTTTTTCTCTAAACTATGTCATCGTGAACCTTTTAAAATGTTGAATTATGTGAGTTTTAATCATTCAAATACGTCAAAATTTTGTATAAATAATCTTGAATGGTATTTAAAAAAAAGAATACAGATGGAACTTTATAACTCAAAATAAATCAAGGGGTGCAAATATTGCAAGGCAGAAGTGAGATACATCATCCTTATCCATATACATGTTCCAGTTTTATATCAGCATGCAGCAAACAACTAACTAGTACATAAACTCAATGAATCACAAATAGCACATGTAGTCCTTAGAAGCACAAAATGAAAGTGATTATGGAACAGGTCTAGAAACAAAAATGGAAAATATGACCAAAAAAACAAAAGTTAAAAATGAGAACGAAACATGCTTTAATAAAAATAAAATAAAAATCATTAATATTTGTTAAAAAAATTATGTAACTTTGAATTTGTTACATTATTTAACGTAATTAAAAACCAACAAATAACTTTTTGAATATTCATTGGTATATTATACAATTTTTTACGGTTCTAGTTCATATTTTTAATGTTATCCTAATCCAATGCTTTCATTAAATCATACATGAAATTATGCACAAACGTTGTCATTTTTAATCATAAATAAAACACCGAATATCTAGAAGATATACTTAAAATTTAATTTGTGACAATGGAAAAATAGCAACCATCTTTTGATCATTTGATAGAAATAGTATTATTACTAATTATTATTTCTCATTCATTCTAATAATAGTATATGGCAATCATCAAAGAAAAAGAAAAGATGCATTCAATTGAAATTTTGGCAGTGTTTATCGAAAATTTTCCTTCTACTGAAAAGCATGTTTCCAATAGAAACATGGAAACATGCTCTCACAAATTTGAACTGCACTTCCAACAAATTTCCATGCAAAGAACACCGAACCAGGGATTCTTACCAAGAAACGTCGATCTGTTACAAGGTTAGAGTTCTGAAGCACAAAACTCATAAGATCATCAATTAATACTTATACCCCTTCAAAGTAATGCATATACAAGTCCTATTGGCAGAACATTCTCTCGCATACTCTTTCAAACTCGGTATAAAAATTGTTCACTGAGCAATACAAAAGTTTAAAAGTTACCATGCACCTAAACAAAAAGCTTAAAAGTTGCTATACAAGCTATGTGAGCAGAACATTCCCTCACACACTCTTTTGAACTCAGTACAAAAATTGTTCTTTGATCAATACAAAAGCTTAAAAGTTACTATGCACCAAGTATGAATTATGACACCCAATTAGTGACCGAGTTCGGTAAAAAGGAGATCATCCGTAACCAAAATTGGGCAAGTAATTTGTTGCAATTAATTAACAAGCTAACAAAATACAAAATAAAATCAACTATCACCTTGTTGAAGTCCTCCTCGGAAACAGTAAATGAACCAACTTGATCCATCCCTCCTCCATGCTTCACAAAAAACTCCCTAACATTCCTCAAATGCTCCATACTCCCGAAATGATTGATCGCATTACAACTACAAACACAAAATGTAAAACTATAAAGAGAACCATGTATTCAATTCAAAATTTATAATAAAGCACCTATACTGGCACTAATCATAATGAAATACCAACAGAAACATTCCAAATTCATTTTTATAAATAGGGCTAAAAATCAAACCATGTGAACTCTGCGCCAGTCTCCAACACATCCACACTACAAAAGATGCACCAAATGCGATCCCAAGAAGACAGATCGGGTGCAGGAAAGGTAGGCTGCCGAAGAGAAGATTGAACCATGGTAAATTTGCTGCGGAATTTAGAAAGCAGAGCGGAGAGAGCGCGCTGGTGAGAAGCGGAGTATCTGTGACGGCGACCTTGGTTGTGGTTTCGACGACATACGTCACAAAGCTCGAACTGATTTAGGTTTTCCTTTTTCTTCATCATGCCACGAGTGAACTTTCTTTTGCAAATCGTTCACCGCAAATTCAATTCAAACGATAAATTCATCTCTATGCCACTCTATATGCTTAGATAATTCATGCCGCTTCTAAAACCTTGTTGTAATTTTTGCCTGTGAAATGTTTAAAAATTAAATACCTAAGTGTATTTATTGATTGGTAGTACATCCCCACACACACACTTGTTTTAGAACATACAAAGCTTTCTTAAGTTTGTAAACATGATTTGGTAAATTTTCATTTTTAAAAAGTGGTGGTTCAACATACACTTCTTCTTTTACAAATCCATTTAAAAATGCACTTTTAGCATCCATTTGAAATAATTTGAAATTATTATGATTTGCGAAAGCAAGTAGAATCTTAATGGCTTCTAATCTTGCTACGGGAGCAAAGTTTTCATCAAAATCCATTCCTTCTTCTTGACAAAAACCTTGAACGAACGTGTTTTATTTCTAACTACATCTCCTTGTTTATTCATTTTATTTTTATAAACTCATTTAGTTCCAATTATAGTTTTATTTTCAGGTCTAGGAGCAAGTTCTCAAACTTCATTTCTAGTAAATTGATTTAGTTCTTCTTGCATAGCCAAAATCCATGAATCATCAGTTGATGCTTCTTTTGGATTTTTTGGTTCGATAGTTGATATAAAAGGTACATTACTCATTTGACTTAGTTGGTTTCTAGTTTTAACTACAGATTGAGTATCTCCTATTATATTTTCAATAGGATGATCTTTTGAAAGTTTAGTCCTTTTTCATTATTAGTTTCGGTTGACTATTGATTTTGAGTAATTAAATCATCTTCATCATTTGTATCTTCAAAATTATTGAAATTTTCATCGAATGACACATGCATTGTTTCTTCGATGGTGTTAGTTCTTAAATTAAATACTCTGTATGCTTTACTTCTATTAGAATATCCGATAAAGATACCTTCGTCGGATTTAGGATCAAATTTATCTAAGTTGTCTTTAGTATTTAAAATAAAACATTTACTTCCAAAAATTCTAAAATAAGATACTTTAGGTTTCTTTGAGTGAAGAAGCTCATAAGAAGTCTTATTAGTTAATGGTCTAGTTAAAATTCTATTTAAATATAACAAGCGGTAGCAACTGCTCTGTCCAAAAATTCTTTGGTAATTTACTGTCTGAAAGCATAGTTCTCGCACACTTTTGAATCGTCCTATTTTTACGTTCTACTACTCCGTTTTGTTGTGGAGTTCTTGGAAACGAAAAACAGTGAGTTATTCCCTTTTTATTGCGGAATCCCTCAAACTTTTCATTTTCAACTTCATCACCGTGATCACTACGAATGGTTATAATTTTTAGAGAAAGTTGATTTTGAATTCTTTTTGAAAAGTTCTTAAAACATTCAAAAGTATCACTTTTATATTTCAAAAATATTGTCCATGTAAATCTAGAATAATCGTCTACAATTACAAAAACATATTTACTATGATTTATTGGCAGAATTTGAGATGGACCAAATAAATAAAGGTAAAGTAATTCAAGAGGTTTTGAAGTTGAAATCATATCTTTTAATTTAAAGGAATTTTTCTAAGTTTTCCTAATTGACATGCATCACATAAACTATCTACTTTAAAATTCATTTTAGGAAGACCTCTTACTAGATCATGTTTTGACAGTCTAGATAAGAGTTTGAAATTCAAATGCTCAAATCTCTTATGCCAAATCCAAGGGCGGGTCACTTGTATTTGCCAAAAGACATAAGTTATCATTTGAAACTTTCATACTAAGAATATAAATATTCTTTTTCCTAACTCCCTCAAATATTATGTTTGAATTGTTATCTTTAATGTGACATTTATCTTTTTCAAATTTAATTTTATATCCTTTATCACAAAGTTGACTTATACTTAGTAGATTATGTTTTAGATTTTTAACTAGCAAGACATTAGTAATAATAGGAGTTTCAGGGTTACCGACTTTGTCGATGCCAATCACATATCCTTTTGAATTGTCTCCAAAGTTAACCAATCCTCCGTCTTTGTATATTATATCATTTAACATATTTGGATTTCCAATCATATGTCTAGAACATCCACTATCGAGTATCCATTTGTCCTTTCTGATCTGCACAATTTGTTCGTTATGTATTGATTCCTCAATAGCCATAAAGCATGATTCATGCACATCAAACAATTTTTGTAGACAACTTGAATTTGAACATTGATTATATGCAGATTCAAAAGACAATGATGATCTGAATATTCTAAACTAGTATTAACAAACATAGCCATTTTAAAACTTTTTTCAAAAATCAGATTATGAAACTTTGAAAACCTTGCTCTGATACCAAATGTGAGAAATGCGGATTAAGGATCTTAAGGCTAAGGACAAACACTAGAAGGGGGGTGAATAGTGTTTTAGACAATTGTTAAATCTTTTTGAGTTTTTGTTAATTTAAACATAAATGTATGCAATATTCAGACATAGATATGATCACAGAATTAAACACAAATGCAAATATAAAGTAAAAGCTATAAATGAAAGAACAAACCGGATTTTATACTGGTTCGGAGTTACCCTACATCCAGTCCTGCACACAGGTACGGATTTCCTTTCAAAAAAAAATTATAATTACACCCTCGATTTTAAGGCTATGAGGTACACCCTTCAGAATCACAATCCTCTAGGGTAGAGATACTTGATTTCCCCGGCAACAAGTTCACCCAATTGATTTCCAAGGTTACAATCACACCTTTTACACTTGATTGATTTTCAAGGCTACAATCACACCTTTTCTCGCTAAGTTGATTACAAAAAACCTATAACTCTGAATAGCACTGAGGATCTTATTGAGATAGTGATAGAGAATCAAACCAAAGATAATCTAGTTAGATTCAATGTTGATTTCTACAGAGTAATGATAAAAATTTGTATATAGAAATGTGGAAGAAGAAGAGGAGTGAAAAACCAGAAAAACTATCTTAAAATTCGTTGAAACTAACCCCTATTTATAGAGGAACAACAGTCATGTCTATTCGTGAAGAGTTATGACGAATAGACACTTCTTTTGAAATTTGAATTTTGAACTCAAGTAACACCATGTAGACATGGGGTACATGAGTATGTCGACATCCCAAAGGGATTTTGGTGTTTTGATTTTCTTTGAAAATAACATTTATTTTATATTAAAACTATTTTAAACTTTATAAATATACTTGACTATGTTTAAAATACATAAGTAAGTATAAAGAATAACATATACAAAATTTTACTATAATTTTATATTTAAAATCTAAGTATAAATATTTAAAAGTTAAATATATTATATTTAAACGATAGTTTAAAAACAAGGATAATTTGATTTTGAAATTAAAGATTATTTTGAGGCTAAAAGTATTTGAAACCAGAATAAATGTTTGTGATGCTTTTAAAAGGAAGGTTTTGAAATCATTTTGAAAACAAGATATAATTTTGAAAAATCATTTTGAATAAAAGGTTAGCGGATACAAAATAATGTTCCGCTAGATTTTTCGTAGGTTCCATCCTGCTTAGGGTTCCATCCCTTTAACGGACTCGAAGTGGATTCCATTCCATGAATAAATTGATTTTTAAGATGTCAGTGCTTTTCTAAGAATTTTAACAAAATTTCTAATTAAAGAATAAATTACTTGAATTCTTGAACTCTTGATAATCTTGATACTCATGAGTCTTCAATCTTGATATATTGAATCTCTATACTATACAGTTTTTATTCTTTGTACCTGCATGGTTAAATCCTGCATATACATATATATCTAAACCCATAAATTTAAACGGTTTTAATAACGTAATTAAACTAAAATTTTATGAAATTTTAAATAATTGAATTTGAAAATAAAATTTTGATATTTGGAATACGTCTATTTAAACATAGCATATGGTAAATTTTCATCTGATAATATGGAAGTTTATTTTATTGTGTAATTTTATTTAAATTTAAATTAGATAATACTTGATAATAAAATATTTCACAAACCTGAATATTTTTATATAATAAATTTGTAAATCATCTTCTGAGTGTGACGTCATACGTTTCAATAAATTTGGACTCTATTGCTCCGTTTATCATATTTTCAGCGTTTTAGCAGCATTTTCGGTACCGAATATCGACTTTTGATAGTTCGGTCGTATCGCTAATATCTATGTACCGTTCTGATCATTCAAAGTTCGGTACATGACTAAATCGATAAAACAATTAACCGTGCCGGTAATCAATTTCAACCTTTTGAGTTTCTTGTCCTTTCATGTATCTAACTGTTGAAATCAAACAACCTTTTAGTTATTCCCAAAATTTCAAACTGTGACTATTACTATTCCCACTGTTCACTTTATAACATTATTTCTTCGTTCATTTTGGAGGCTCTTCCTTTCTGGTTCATGCTTTCATAAAAATAAAAATATATTGTATCAAAGCTTTTGTATTTGTTTGTAGCCAGCTCTCCTTTCTCCTCCCATCTTCATTTAAGGCTTGCTCGTAGCTTGCCCTCATTTTTCTTTGAGATAACTTGCTTCCTCCATGGCATCGATCCCCTCTCTACCGAAACTCCACTCCATCTACTTCCTTCACCCTAATCCTCTCGCGTAGCATCCACCTTTCTTTGGCTTGCCACCGTACCTACTATTTTTTTTTTGATGAAAGTTGCCTGCAACCCAAAGGCTTCTTCCACCAAGTCACCACACAACATTCCCCATAGCCTACGTCCCTCTGACCGCCACCTTCCCTTTTGCTTCACTTCCCGCCATGCGCGCAAGTCTGTGGTCGATCCCGCAACCACCATCTGAACATCATCAATCCACTTGCAACAGCCGCTCTACCCTCCAACCTTCACCACAACATCACTGTGCTCCGCCGAATCTCTAACACCCCCTCCCGCCTTACACATCCGCTATATAGTTCACATGCGTCCACTTCGACAACCAAGCCTCATGTCACCTCCTATCCTCCCCTTCTATATTATATTTACAGATTTCTATATGTAAGTACGAATTCTTTTGTTTATATATTTTATATACAGATTCATATGATATAGGTTTATACAAGTTCAAAGCAATCCGTTCGTATATATATACATATACATATACATATATATATATATATATATATATTGTACGAGTTATGTATAATATCTTAGATATATATATATATATATATATATATATATATATATATAAGAATATGTTTAGCCGTACATGTATATTTCCATTCTGCGTTTGGTTCAGTATGTATATTAATTATATCAATATATATATATATATATATATATATATATTGTTTAGCGGTTTTACATATCAGCATATACATTGATTTTTGTTATGGGTTTCGAACATTGTACATACATAGAAACGAAGAAAGATATATATGTTATAGACTTTAGAACATGTGCTTTATTCTACACATTTAAATTTTTATTTTATGTATATAGATAGGTTGATTTTAGAAAGGTCGGTGTATATATATATATATTACAGTGTGTATATAAGTCAGGGTATATATGTATGATATAGCAGTTTTATTATATAATATATGTTATTTATGATTATTCCAATAATTTTGAATTGCTTGTATATATAAGTTTTGTATATATATAAAGTTTATATAAGTTTGTTTATTTTATGCCGTATATATATAAGCTATATTATATTATTTAAGTTACTATGTATATATATATATATATGTATGTATGTATGTATATGTTATATTATATTTGATACAAGTCTACAGTATTACATAGGTTCACTGTATATAAGCCTATGTATATTAAGGTGTATAGTAGTAGTGTTAGATCACAACATTATATTTTAGTACAGTATATTTATATAGTTGTTCGGTTGGTAGGTTGTTTATATGTATATATATTGTAACATAGTAAGTTGATATTGACTTTTATAGTATATATTGTTTTGAAAATATAACAGGTGTGTAAGTTTATATTAGTCTCTCTCTCTCTCTCTATATATATATATATATATATTAGTGTATATAAGTATACTTGAGTTCGGGTTTCAAGTAGTATATAGAGATTTATTTTATACCTGATTTGAAAATATATGAAGATTTTATCTTAAACATATGCTTTAAAGTTAACTTTAGAGAAATTATTATATATAGTGTATGACTTTTTCCTTTGACTCCAATTTATCAGCTTTATTCATCAAATTCATGTCCATCCTGATTTGCTTTGGAAATTCGTGCCTGGATTTGTAACCCACTTCATTTTCAAATCTCTCTAGCCTCAAAAGGTGAGCAATCACTCACGATTTACATTCTTATAGTTAATAAATTTGATTTCACTTGAAACGACAATTATAATATGCTGTTAAATTTGAATTGCTAGTTATTTAATTTTTAAATATGATATGTCATTATCTGCAATTGTTCACCTATGATATGACACCATATCCTATTGTATACATATTATATTTAAATTGTTACCGATGATGTATGCCTGTTGTGATATGCTATATTATTATCATAATTTTTCTCACTCTGCAAGTTCCCTGTTAGTTTAGAAATCCTAATGAGTTGAAATGATACATACCCAAATGATCTTATAGAATAGGAGAAGATCATTATGGGTTGAAATGATAAACCCAAGCGATTTTTATTAACTTTGAATTTGGGATTGCGGGTTGAAATGATATATACTTGTAGATATTTGAATTACGTATTGAAATGATAAATATCCGTATCACTTGATCATATGATAGAAAATTATCTATGGACACTGTTGGTCTATATTTTGAAAAATGATTTTCAAAGTTTTGAAAGAAAATATATGATTTTAATGAATATTGTTTTTGACATATAGTATATAAAGGTTATTTTATATATGTATAAAATTAGATATAATTTTTTTTATATGTTTTGGAAATTTTAATTTATGAGTTAGTTTGAAAAATATAAATTTTAAGATTTTCTTATAGTTTTATTATTTTAAAACGTATAAAATAAGGTTGAATACAAAATACAACTAATAATAAAATTTAATTTAATAAAATTTAATTTGATTAGTATATAATATGTTTTAAAATATTTATTTAAAAATTTATATTAATATTTTAAAATAGATTTATAACTTTAATAATAAAGGTTGGGAAAATAAAGTAATATTGACTTGGAATTTAAATGGGTTAATAATTGAATTTAAGAAAGAATTGATTTAAACTTATTAGTTTCGAGATTTTGAAAGATATGATTTATAACTTGATTTGATGGAGGTGATTAAATGAATTTTCTTAACTTTAAATAAAACTGAGATTGAATATTGAATTTTGATTCCAATTTATAAATTGGGATTCAAACAAATTGTTATAAAAATGATTAAGTGAATATTTTCAAATTCAAAATAAATTATAGTTAAATGTTGAAATATAAGTGAAATTTATATTGTAGATGTTTGAATATATAAACTTGAATCTTTGAACTTTTAATTTGAAATGGTTAAACTAGAATTGATTTAAATTGAATTTTGGAATTTAAGATGATTTGAACCGATTAATGAAATTGGAGGAAACTATTTTATTATATAAAGTATTTTTAAACTATATAAAGTATTTTAATATATAAATTATTTTAATATATATAACCTATTTTAGTTTATAACTATTTTAATATATAGACTATTTTCAACATCTAAACTGTTATGATTACGGAAGTGCTATGATTTCAAAGTGTTATGATTTCAAAGTGTTATGATTTCAAAAGTGTTATGATTTCAAAAGTGTTATAAATTTGAAAGTGTTACGATTCAGGAAATGAGTATTTTCAAAACTAAATAATGATATCGAATTGATGTGATTTGAAATGAATATGATATTTTGATATGAAGTATGAACTATTTGAAATAAAATAACCTCGATGTGAAATAAGCATTTGGTTGTTAAAGAGACCAGGATTGGATTTTATCATACTCTTTGCCAATACCGAAAACCACTTTAACAACTGTGTACGTGATGGAGATTCCAAAACGAAGTAGGATGGTTTGGCGACGATTTTGTATGGTATTTATGTAGCCCTGACTCCCGTGAGTCAGCTTGATGCGGCTAAAACAGGAGCCACACCAGGCCAAATGAGGTCATTCCTCCGATCGGGCACATTCCTTCGATACCATTCTATTGCTTTTGTGATTTGATTGGGTGAACCTTTGATTTGGGAGTGTGTTACGAGGTGGGTGGCAGCAGGTGCTATGCGTTACCACCAGTCCGGATCCGCAAACGTGTACCCACCCTCGCATTGCCTCGAGTGCCTTGTCGCATGCCTTATTATGCCATCTACGAGTTTGTTTTGTAACGTACCTATGTGGTGCCCTCTGGGTACACCTCTAGTTTACGGAGGAGCGTACGACATTGTATAGACTACGAAAATATAAAAATGTGTTAAGTGGAATATGGATAACGCCTTAACGCTATTTTAATACTTTTACTTTACTATAGACATATTATAATAGCGTATATTACTACATAGTAGATAGTTCCACGGATCCTTAGAGAATGGAAATCCTAAGCATCCTTTAAGTTACTTGTATTTTATTTGACATTTCACTTGAGTTGAATTTATTAATATAAGAATGTGAATCCTGACTCAAGTGTTTTGTGTTTTGCTTTATGCTCGGGTTAGACTAAGTGTCACAGCATTTGAGACTCACCATTAGAGATTGGAGCTTTGTTTGAAGATCTATCTATCCAGCTTTCAGCAATTTCTGTTTATTCTAGTCACTTATGTTCAGACTTGTCAATTGCTTCTGCACTTGAGACTTCACTGTATATGAGACATTTCTGCTGTATTTTATTTCAAACTCTGTTGTTTATATAGTACCTTCATGAACTACTATTTATCTATTCTGCTGCTTATTGTTTTAGTACTCTGTGTCTGTGATTCTGTGATTTCTTTATTTACTGTATATGTTGAATTTTCCAAATATAAATTAACAATCCGTTATTTTGAGCAATTCAATTCTGACATCTGTGTCTGCTTATGCACTTGGCGGGTGCAGCATGATAGGGGGTTCTCGCATTTGGGTTTTTTAGCAAGCATATGACTCTTACTCCTACATGTCCCGTGGGGTTGGTGTAGTCGAGAGGCTGCCGTAAAAGCAGAACACAGGTACCATTGTATGCTATGGTGGGAGTTACCCCATTGGTGTTGTCCTGTTACAGTTGGTATCAGAGCTCTGGTTTAGGAAAACTTAGAATATATAGTAAAATTTAATTACCGAATCACCTTCGTTCGAGCTTGAATTTCTCCTCTTGATTAGAATTTCTTTTGAATTTTGGAACTTCTCCTTCTGTTCTGAAATCCATTCTTGTCTCTCGCTATTCGTGTTCTTCTTGATTCTGGAGCATCCCATAGCTCCACTTTGGTTGATCTCTATAATGAATTTGAGAACATCTTGCCACCTCAATTTGCAGCTTCGACCTTATGTGTGTGCATAATCATTCGGCGGTCCCGCCAACCTTTACGTGATCTAAAAATGGGTGAAACTCCTTACAACCGACATCAATTTAACGAAGATTTCTACATCCTCGGTTTTGATGTTGTTGTCTCTTTCGATGCTCGAATGTTTCTCTAGTAAATGACCAGGGTAATGCTCTTATGATCCAACGTCGATTGCCTTGAACTCTGTAGGCAGTTTTATCTTTCGCTTGATTCTTAACCGAATGATCTCTCCTTAGCGGGAAATTGAATTTCCATATTGATCTTATTTCTGGAATCCCGGTTGTCCCGGATAAGGTCACCCGCGATTAATATTAGTATATCCATTCTTTCCTCCTTGTAATTTAATTATTTTAGATTCTTTTCGAGTCTATCTTCATAGTTAGAATTCTCTTGGCTAAGGTTCATCTAAACTTGGATCTCTATCCTTTTTCTCAATCCATTCTTGAATCATCCAGTGAGGGAGTGTAGTTGTAATTACTTTTTTTTTACATTATGTTGTTTGAGTTATTAAATTTGAATTTTTGGTTTTATTCGATTCGTCTGACCAACAATATCGATAGGAATTCCATAACACTTGAACAGAGAAAATTGACACAATCTTGTTTCAAAATTCATAAATGATATAATTTTATGTATGGTTTTATTTTATATATAGAAGTATATTTTTATGAAATTGGATAGTTAAATACATTGGTTGCTAGGAATGATAATACTAGATTATCATTTATTACTTTGTCGACACTACCAAATCATTTTATATTGTTATATGTTATAAGGTGTTGAAATTTTATAAACATGGTTTATTTGATTTGAAAATGAAATAAACTTAAATAAAGGATTTAAGAATTGAATTTTCGATGCTTTTCAAAATTTGGTTTTCAAAGTTTTGGAAAAAATATATTTTTTGGAAGTATTTTCGAGTGGAAATTTTTCAAGGAATTTTAAAAAGAAGTAAGCCTGTACTCTTCTCTTTTGTCGTTGGAAAATAATTTCGGTGATGACTGCAGCATCATCGGCGTTCATTTTCGAGTCTCGAAATGGAGAGTCCCCTTAGTAGCTTTGCTACACTTTTGTTCTGAAAAAAATGGATTTGATTTAAAATTTCTTATGTATAAACTGGTTTATAAAATATATATGTATATTTGTTTCAAAATAGTTTGAAGTGAAACCAGAAATTTGAATCTTAAGTTTTATGTTAAGAAATGGTTTCAACTATTGAAATAAAGTAAATTTTTTTGAATAATTGGAATACCTAAAATGATAAGTGAAATTAAACCAACTTGTAATAGTTCAATTTGAATAAAACTTATTTATACAATACTAAACTGCATTCTAATATATATATATAACTCACCTAAAATATTCAAGAAGTTAAGATGTTAGGTGATTGTATAATTAAAGGTTATACATGAGAAAACTTAAGAAAAAACAAATTGTTCAAACAAAAATATGGCTTGATATAAATGTTGTAAATAGAAGGAAAATTTGTGTAGTATTTAATTTCACTCAGAACCTTAATATAACTTACTTAGAAATAGTTAAATGTTAACAAGAATAAGTAATTAGATAGCATACAATATGGTATAAGTAATAGGATATCAAAAATGGTATACTGTTAAGGGAATTTACAGGTAATAAATTGAATAATAAAAAGGAAAATTTATTTGTTGAATAATATATGGTTATAAAATGTTTATACACTTAATATATGTTGCAAAATCTATTAGGTGAAATAAATTAAATAAATAAAAGAGAAGACTATTTAAGCAGATAAATATGGACTAAGAATAGTTGAAATTGAATTTTTAGTTGAATCAACTCAACTGAAGATAAATAGATTTAATAAATGAGTTAAATCATATAAATTTTGTTTGAAAGAAAATTTTGCTAACAATGGTAATAAATTGAAAAGAAGTCAATAAATGGAATTGAAACCAATAAAATGTGAACACAATAAATTTGATTGATTAAATAAAATGAATTGAAATCAATTAATTGTATATAAACCAATTTTAGAATAAATGAAATTTATATGGTTTTGAATTAATTGTTTTATCTAGTTCTTTGTCTTTTGAATATATCCTTTCCTTTCTGGTTGTTTCTATTCTATTATCGCTTTCCTTTTCGGGGATGAAAAGTTTCGAGTGAGGAGAGTGTAACGACTCGTAAATTTTAACGGTTTTAATAATGTAATTGAACTAAAATTTTGTGAAATTTTAAATAGTTGAATTTGAAATTAAAAATTTGATATTTGGAATACGTCTATTTAAACACAACAAATGGTAAATTTTCATCATAAAATATGGAAGTTTATTTTATTGTGTAATTTTATTTAAATTTAAAACAGTTAATACTTGATAATTATAAAATATTTCATAAACCTGAATATTTTTATATAATAAATTTGTAAACCATCTTCTGAGTGTGACGTCATATTTCGTTTCGACAAACTTGGACTGCTATGGCTCCATTTATCTTATTTTCGGCGTTTTAGCAGCATTTTCGGTACCGGATATCGACTTTTGATAGTTCGGTCGTATCAATAATATCTATGTACCGTTTTAATCGTCTTGTCGTGCTGATCTCTGCAATATATTCGGTTGTTTATTTTGAAGTTCAGTACGTGGCGAAATCGATAAAACAATTAACCGTACCGGTAACCAATTTCAACCTTTTGGGTTTCTTGCCCTTTCATCTATCTAACTGTTGAAATCAAGCGGCCTTTTATTATTCCTAGAATTTCAAACTATGACTATTACTATTCCCACTGTTCGCTTTATAACATTATTGCTTTGTTCATTTTGGAGGCTTTTCCTTTCTGGTTCATGCTTTCATAAAAATAAAAATATATTGTATCAAAGCTTTTGTATTTGTTTGTAGCCAGCTCATTTTTCTCCTCTCATCTTCACTTAAGGCTTGCACATAGCTTGCCCTCATTTTTCTTTGAGATAACTTGCTTCCTCCATGGCATCGATCCCCTCTCCACCGAAACTCCACTCCATCTACTTCCTCCGCCCTGATCCTCTCGTGCAGCATCCACCTTTCTTTGGCTTGCCAATCGTACCTACTAATATATTTTTTGATGAAAGTTGCCTGCAACCCAAGGGGTTCTTCCAAGGGGTTCTTCCACCAAGTCACCACATGGCATTCCCCATAGCCTACGCCCCTCTGACCGCCACCTTCTCTTTTGCTTCACTACCCATCATGCATGCAAGTCTGTGGTCGTTCCTGCAACCACCATCCGAACACCATCCATCCACTCGCAACAGCTGCTCTGCCCTCCAGCCTTCACCACAACATCACCATGCTCCGCCAAATCCCCAACACCCCCCCCCCCCACGCCTTACACATCCGCCCTATAATTCACCCGCATCCACTTCGACAGCCAAGCCTCAAGTCACCTCCTATCCTTCCCCTCTATATTATATTTATAGATTTCTATATGTAAGTACGAATTCTTTTGTTTATATATTTTATTTACAGATTCATATGATATAGGTTTATACAAGTTCAAAGCAATCTGTTCGTTTTTATATATATTTTGTATGAGTTATGTATAATATTTTAGTTATATATATATAAGAATATATTTAGCCGTACATATATATTTCCATTCTACGTTTGGGTCAGTATGTATATTGATTATATCAATATATATATATATATATATATATATATATTGTTTAGTGGTTTTACATATCAGCATATATATTGATTTTTGTTATGGGTTTTGAATACTGTACATACATAGAATTGAAGAAAGATATATATGTTATAGATTTTAAAACATGTGTTTTATTCTATGCGTTTAAATTTTGATCTTATACATATGGATAGGTTGATTTTAGAAAGGTCGGTATATATATACTACATTGTGTATATAAATCAGGGTATATATGTATGATATAGCAGTTTTATTATATAATATGTGTTTTTTGTGATTATTCCTATAATTTTGAATTGCACGTGTATATAAGTTTTGTATATATATAAATTTTATATAAGTTTGTTTATTTATGCTGTATATATATAAGCTATATTATATTATATAAGTTACTATATATATGTATGAATGTTATATTATATTTGATACAAGTCTACAGTATTATATAGGTCCACTAAATATAAGTCTGTATATATTAAGGTGTATAGTAGCAGTGTTAGATCACAACATCATATTTTAATACAGTATATTTATATGGTTGTTCGGTTGGCAGGTTGTTTATATGTATATATATTGTAACACAGTAAGTTGATATTGACTTTTATAATATATATTGTTTTTAAAATATAACAGGTATGTCAGTTTATATTAGTCTACATATATTAGTGTATATAAGTATACTTGAGTTCGGGTTTCAACTAATATATAGAGATTTATTTTATACGTGATTTGAAAATATATGAAGATTTTATCTTAAACATATGCTTTAAAATTAACTTTAGAGAAATCATTATATATAGTGCATGAGTTTGGTTTTAAAATATATGTGTTTTAATTTGAGCAAAGATTGTGTAATAATATATGTAGATTTCGTTAATATATTACGTTTGAATATATATATATATATATATATATATATATTATGGAAATTTTATTTTGAAACATGTATTTCTAAATTTAATTTTTGGTTTTATATAATATGTTTCGTTTCAGTTATATCAAGATGATTTTGATTTTTCATCTGACTCTAATTTATCAGATTTGTTCGTCGAATTCATGTCCATCTGCTTCGCTTTGGAAACTCGTGTTTGGATTCATAACCTATTTCATTTCAAATCTCTCTAGCCTCGAAAGGTGAGCAATCACTCACGATTTATATTCCTGTAGTTAATAAATTTGATTTCACTTGAAATGAAAATTGAAATATCCTATTAAATTTGAATTGCTAGTTATTTAATTTTTAAATATGATATGCCATTATCTGCAATTGTTCACCTATGATACGACATCATATCCTGTTGTATACATATTATATTTAAATTGTTACTGATGATATATGCCTTTTGTGATATGCTATATTATTATCATAATTGCTCTCACTCTGCAAGTTTAGTTTAGAAATCCCTATGGGTTGAAATGATACATACCCGAATGACCTTGTAGAATAGGAGAAAATCATTATGTGTTGAAACAATAAACCCAAGCGATTTTCATTAACTTTGAATTTGGGATTGCGGGTTGAAATGATACATACTTGTAGATATTTAAATTATGGATTTAAATGATAAATATCCCTATCATTTGACCGTAGGATTTCAAAGTGTTATAATTTCAAAAGTGTTATGACTTCCAAAATGTTGTGATTTCAAAAGTGTTATAAATTTGAAAGTGTTACGATTCAGGAAATGAGTATTTTAAAAGTGAATAATGATATTGAATTGATGTAGTTTGAAATGAATATGATATTTTGATATGAAGTATGAACTATTTGAAATAAAATGACCACGGTGTGAAATAAACGTTTGGTTGTTAAAGTGGCCAGGATCAAATATTGTCGTACTCTCTGCCAATACCGAAAACCACTTTAACAATTGTGTACGTGGTGTGGATTCCACAACGAAGTAGGATGGGTTGGCGACGATTTTGTATGGTATTTACGTAGCCCTGACTCCCATGAGCCAGCTTGATGCGGTTAAAATAGGAGCCACGCCGGGCCAAGTGAGGTCATTCCTCTGATCGGGCACATTCCTTCGATACCATTCTATTGCTTTTGTGATTTGATTGGGTGCATCTTTGATTTGGGAGTGTGTCACGAGGTGGGCGGTAGTAGGTGCTATGCGTTACCACCAGCCCGGATCCACAAACGGTATATCTACCCTGGCATTACCTCGAGTGCCTTGAATCATGCCTTATCGCTTCTTCTACGAGTTTGTTTTGTACCGTACCTATGTGATATCCATTGGGTAAACCTCCAGTTTACGGAGGAGCGTATGACATTGTATAGACTACGGGAATATAGAAATGTGTTAAGGGGGATATGGGTAATGCCTTAACGCTATTTTGATACTTTTACTTTACCATAGACATATTATAATAGCGTATATTACTACATAGTAGATAGTTCCACAGATCCTTAGAGGATGGAAATCCCAAGCATCCTTTAAGTTACTTGTATTTCATTTGACATTTCACTTGAATTGAATTTATTAATATAAGAGTGTTAATCCCGACTTGAGTGTTTTGTGTTTTTCTTTTCGCTCGCTTTAGACTGGGTGTCACAACATTTCAGACTCACTTTGTAGATTAGAGCTTTGTTTGAAGATCTATCTATCTAGCTTTTAACTATTTCTGTTTATTCTAGTCACTTATGTTCAAACTTTTTAGTTGCTTCTACACTTGAGACTTCATCGTATATGAGATATTCTGTTGTATTTTATTTCAAACTCTGTTGTTTATATAGTAGCTTCGTGAAATACTATTTATTTATTCATTCCCTGTTTATTGTTTTAATGCTCTGTATCTGTGATTCTGTGATTTATTTATTTATTTTATATGCTGAGTTTGCCAAATATAAATTAACAATCTATTATTTTGAGCAATTCAATTCTGACATGCGTGGATGTGTATGGTTCAAATTCCCAGGTCGTTACATTCCCTCTTTACCATACATATGTACATGTTCGAAGATAGACATACTCAAAATTTCGAATTTTGTTTTAATTTATACAATTTATTTTGATTTTGGAAGTTAGAGAAGTTTTTGATATCTTATACCGGAAGTTCTGTCTAAATGGAATAATCTATATTAGATATTTAGCGAAGAGGAGAACAATAGAAAATTCTGGAAAGAGAAAAATCTAGACCTAGAGAAGGTAAGAAAACTTTGGGCTTAAAACATATTAATAAATTAATTTATATTTTAATTCTTCTCTTTGCTTTTGAACTAAATTCAATTCAATTAAATAAATATAACCCACATACCAAGTCATTTCTTTATCAACTAATATTACATTCTAATTACATCCTATTATAAATTATATTTTTTGCATTTTAACTTATTTCTATTTTAAATGTCACATTTTCACAAATTAAACTCTTTTATATTAAATAACTTCAAAAATCAATTTCTATTTAAATATCCAAATTCTAATTTAATTAATCAAATTTACTATAATTAACTTAAATTAATTATCACATAAAACCAGATTGTTATAGATTCACCCCTTAACAATATTGTGTCATCGCAATTTTCCATAAGGTAAGTCTATAATGAACCAATTATACCAATTTAATTATATTATTTTCACTTTATTTTACATATCAAAACATTTATTTAAAGAAAAAATGCCTTATAAAATCTCGAAATATTTCATTTAAATAAATTTCTTTTCAATTATCATATATTCTTCCAAAATTTCATTCCTCTTCTGTTCAAACTTAATTTGAAATTAATTTTTTTAACTATAAATCCTTAAAAAATTCCATAAACAAAAATGAACAATTCAAAATTTCTTCTATAATCTCATTATCCATTTAAATAAAAGTACCTTTCAATATAATATTTAACTTTTGACATTTCATTATAAAAAATTATTTCCAAACTCTATTTAATACATTACTTATAGTATATACTTTTTAAATAATTTATATTAAAAATTCACTTTCATACTAAAGACATTTAATAATAATAACCATTATATATATACGATAAACCTTTGCTTCCACTAATATTACTTTTATAAAACATTTTCGGCAATCTTTAAAACACACATTCCTATATATATACCACTCAACAAACCATTTGAAAAAAATAACAACTTTAATATCAACATGCAATATTTATACTTATTTGCAATAAGTATAAACCGATTAATTAAATTCATTTCATAGCATTGATAATTATACATAAGTTCCAAAATCAAATGCAATTCCCACAACTTTAAATTAGCAAATTGACGCAGCGGATTAACAGAAAATCGATATAACGATGAAAGTGTAGCAATCAGTGAGTTGAGAATACTGCAATGCCCAAATCCGTTGATCCAAAGATACCGGATTCTAGCTATCTTCGTCTCGTTGATCGCGCACGATACCGAGAAACAAAGATCTACGATTCTTCGGCGTTGATCAAGCGCACTTGATTCCGCGAATCGGCTTCAACAAACGTTGATTCGAGCGCACTCGAATAACCGAAAGTGGAGATAGGAGATTACACTCAACTACCAATTTTAGAAGAAAGCACACAGCAATCAACAAGAAATTTTATTCAAAAATCAACAACTCCAAAATGTACAACACACTCGCTATTTATAGAGTTTTGACCTTGACCCTTAAGTCGTTGCCGACTTAACACTCCCCGACTCACGACTTACGACTCAACTAAGGTCGCGTGCAACCTAAGCGTTCAGCGACGTACTTATTACAACGACCTAAAACAGTACAACACAAGTCCATCCCGACACACGACTTAAGGAAGTACGCGACATACGACTCAACACTTATTTACAGCACATATGTGACCTTACACGACTCAACTTAGGTCGTTGACGACCTAAGACATAACAGTTTTAAAGACAAACAAAACAGTACACGACTCATCATTACAAACGACATAACAGAATGGCGACTCAACAGAACAAAGTACACGACATACAATTAAACAGACCCCGACTTAACACTTTTCAGCATAACGACTTAACGACTCATGAATCAAGCGACTCATCTTGTAGGCATCACCACTCAAGGTCCAGCGACCTAAATCCGAGCGACTTATCTCCAACGACTTATCACCAGGCGCTTTAATTCCGAGCGACCCACTCCTCCGTGACTCGTTATCCTTCACTCTGTTAAGTCGCGAACGACTTAAGGCTTCTTCATTAGCACTTGTAGTTATAGGTTGTAGACGACCTAAAGATTCAGATTTCGAACGACTTATTGTTTTGTTAGGTCGTAACTCTTCTTCTCCTAGCCTGTTAGGTCGTGACCAACCTAACCCTTCTCCCTTCGGTCGTATGCGACTCATGCCTTTGCCTTCGGATCTGTTAAGTCGTGAACGACTTAAACTCCCACTATGTCGTGAACGACTCATGCCGTTAACTCGCAATTATTCGACCCTGGTCTGAGCTGCATCACAAATAAACATAAGAGACTAAATAAAGGTACTTAGCGGAACCTAATAATTCTGTTGCGCATTCTGATAAAACAAGTCAGAACTTAAATATAACATCAAACCAAACATCACAATGTCATATTAAACCATCTGAAATCATACAACGCAAATACTGCTGGTTGGACTAACTTCTTTCATCATTGTTACCCCAAACATTTTATCACAAACTCAAAAGAGTTAAGTGAAAAGTAACTACATAATTTCAAAATATAAAATACTACCCTTGATGATTACCCCTCTAATCATCCTATATATATAATGTACTATTTCTTATTATAAAAAATTACCCAACTCACTCAAGGGTAAAGAACTCTAAATCTCCTCTAAGGTCTCGACTTGTGTCTCTTATATACAATGTATTGTTCTGAACCTACTCTGATACCATTTTGTGACACCCTACCACTATACTCATACTATTCAAGAGTATTACAGAGTAATATTATCATATAATTTGGACAATGAGGTTATATGGGGTACACACGAGAATATTTCTTTGGACTAACATTACTAAGTATTGAAACATAAAAAATATATGCATAAATCACCTATATGTACACATTACTAGTACAAAGCAATAAACACGCATGCCTTAAAGATAAAACAATACATAAAACACAATAAATAATGGAGAACATAGGGTCAATCACACCAATAATAGATAATATATATAATATATAATAAATTATTATGATAAGAATAAAATACATCTCGAATATCAACTATCTTAATATAATATGATGGATAATCAATATGCATCCGAATATCCAAATATACAGTGAATTGATATCATTAAGTATTATATAATAATCCTAATACGAAGCTTCTCTAAGCCTAATAAAATATAAGATAGACGAGTCACCCTTATACCTGAAATATCTCGAGCCAACCCAAGTATTATTTAAATAAATAAATGGGTTGGACTATATCAAATCCAAAGTCAATAAACATATAGAACTCGGTAAATACTGGGTATAAATAAATATATAATAATTGTGTTATCTTAGATAATTCCAACTGTCATATACAGTAGAAAACCACTAAACCCAGTATAAAGATGTCATCACTAATATAAAAGCATATCAATTATAAATCATAGAATCCACATCAAATGGGTGAATCATCCATGCCAAAATCATCATCAAATCTGAAATCTGTAATACATGAGATATCATCAAGTATAGTCAGGTAAGGACAAAGCAATGCCTGAATAAATTTCTTAATCTCACCTTATAAAGTATCATCATCACATCATCAAAATCAATAAGAAAGATCTAAGCCAGCCTATAATAATGCCGCAATGTGAAAAATCATATATCTCGACCCACAACCCTTGGAGAGGTGAAACTCTCGATTGAAAGGTCCTAAGAGAATCAATAATAAGTAGGTTGTCTGCCAGAGAAGGATATGAGCTTAGTCTGGACATAGTCTCAGGTATAATCTCGTTCATACATAATATATGTCTATCTACTACCCATACATACATACATACACAACACATACACTAAAACCAAACAAGAGACTAACATCACGTCTGCTTGCTGCAGGAGCCGCATGTGGTTCATATGACATGACTCATATAGTCATCAGTTACCATCATATCTCCCCTCTCGGTACCATGAAAATGATCCTCGTAGGTTCGACAACACGTAGCCTCTTTGGCCAAATGTGCCCATATGGTAACTGACTGCTGACCTATGTGACACGAATTTGGGACAAGACCCACGATCAAGCCACCGGGTTGGACTAGCCCATTTGATTCACTCTCGAAATATAAAGGGAGCTGGACAATGGTAGATATGCATATAATGTACACAAACTATATGGTGAACAAGTAGCCGCCACATGTGTCCACCACAGCGAGTCACCAACACATCACATATCCCCGTATCAGTGTTATCCATGAGCAAAGAATAACTGAATAAATAATACAACGGTGTCCCATAACACCGTGTGTTACCATTCTATTTATTCAGTGCTCACACATCACATTTCCCCTTTTTATTCTATATAACAAGTCCAAAGAATAATTAGATGAGTGTAACTAAAAGTCCCATATCAGACAGTACTACTAAACCGTTCATTCTAATTCCTCGCTACACAGAATACAAATCAAGAAATAAAACAATAGGATGTCATCATCATATCATATTAAATTCATCAATCAAATCCATATCGACAGTGAATCATTCATATAATTCGCCAAAAGATCTAAAGTCAGAGGATAAGATAAAATAGCGTTTGAACCAAAAATGGCACAAACACCGAGAAATTTATGTAGTGAATGAAAATAAAGAAACATAAATGAAAATGAGAAAATAACAAGGCACAATCATTTATAGTGGTTTGACAAAGCATAACCTATGTCCACTTTAAGGTTTTATTTCTTATATTCTGACTTGGAGGCAGAAATTCATAGGAGTCAGTATAACTCTAACACTTAGATTTTCAAAATTACAAGACTATAGAATAGTATAGAGCTAGAGCCTAAAAAATCATAAGAAATGAGCCCTGCCTTCCTATTTATAGGTAGATGCCTAAAATAGCATACAAAATATCTCCAAGCCGTTACCTATGATTTAAACCAATTCTCCCAAGAAAGTAGGTGTCAACTCATCAGTTTATATGGGTCGGTATGACTCCAAGGTTAAGGGTCGACATCGACCCATAGAATGACCAATATGGCTGTCTTGAACTCTACATCTTGGTTGTCCTAGTGGTTAGCTTCATGATTCTATAGTTATTTGCACCAATATTAGCTTGTTTCTGGATCGAAATAACGGATTTGTGGAAGAACAGAGTTGCAGCTTCAAGTGCTAATGGAGATCGATGCAGAATTGCTTTAGATCAACAAAATGAAATTGGAAATAGGCTATTAGCATTAAGTAGGGCTAGTAGGAAGAAGATGGGTCCCCCAAGTGGAGGAAATAGGGGTCGGTACCGATCCATGGGTAGGGGTCGGCACTGACCCATAACATGGGCAGACCCATGTTGCTTTGGTCTTAAGTAGTTCTTGTGTTGGCCTTGTGACTTTGTTTCACTACAAGAAAAGTCAATTTTGATGGCATAACACAACTGCGTTTTAACCTGCACTGCTGTTATTAGCTAAAATTAAAAAAGGTTTGAAACGCTGTCAACCGTAAGGCAATAAAAATTTTGTTCCTTCCCGCTAACAAATTCTTTCCCTCCCACTGCTTAGCTTAAGAAAAAAAAATGTTCCTCGACGCTGCTGCGTTATCAAAACTTAGGCAAAGAAGTTCATTTCCTCTCAATCTAAACAAAATTAACTGAACACTAAATTATGCTAATTCCTTTCCTATTCGAAGACATCTATAAAATAATTATCATATTTGTTGCTGACCTAATTGAATCTTATAGGAAACATAATTGCCCCTCGCACGATCTTTGTTAATTGCACCGAGAAGAAGAATATGCGACTTCACAAATTCGATGTTAGGTAAGTATATAGTATAATTTATTGTCTTCTGATTTGTTTGATTTTGTT
This sequence comes from Allium cepa, assembly GCA_030765085.1. Taxonomy (NCBI): domain Eukaryota; kingdom Viridiplantae; phylum Streptophyta; class Magnoliopsida; order Asparagales; family Amaryllidaceae; genus Allium; species Allium cepa. The sequence continues at coordinate 699,822,035 of CM060929.1, read as the reverse complement.
TAGAATGTTTAGATCTACAAGCACCAACTCTAATCTTCTTGTGGTGTGATTTTATAACGTAATCACTTGAGTTTGTCTTTTATTATCATTGATCTGGGGAAATATCTATTTAAATCTTCGGTTACAGTGTGAATAGTTCTGTGCACTTAATTTTTATTGAACTAAGAAATTTAATTTTAATCATTTAGATGTTCATAGTGCATGATTTCCTACACCTATTTGAGTATATAATTGTAAGATATCTAGGGGCAATGAAGGTACATACATGTATGTTAAGTATCACTGAGCCTGGAGCTCAATTTCATTCACCAACGATGTAATATACTGCTCTTTGTTTTAATATCTTTGTATTGATTTATTTCTATTGTTACTACCTGGTTCAGTCATAACAACTTTTAATTTAGTTTATATCTTTGGTTATTGTATATGGATAGATTTTGAGTATTATATGTGGAGAATAAATGCATTTCCTTGATAAGTAAAGAGTCAAATGGACATCGCCAAACATAAAAGTTATCTAGGGATCTTATACAAATCTAGACTAGTCATACAGAACTAGTGGCTAAATTCACTTCGTAGAAAACACACAGACTACAAGCAAGCTTCAGCAAGTTCTATCGTGTTCCATATATGTCTTATAGTCTCATTCATTTTATGTAGCACAAACAATAATAAACAAAGAAACAGACATTCCTTTCCTCTCATGCCTTTGCACATACACCTTGTATTTAGGTAAGGTTTGGTGCATATTATAATAAGAAGAAGAAAAAGGAAACATAAGTGAAGTTGTGATTGTACACTGACTTTTCAACCTAGAAAATTCAATGTTCCTTTGTCCAGGTTTCTAACTTTTATATCATGTCAAGCAGAAAGTCTTTATATATATAAATTATGTTCATTTGAGTTTTTAGACTTAATATCTACACCTTGTATCGTCTAATGCATGACTAGTTTAGTTATATACATGTTTAGCCTCTGTATAATTGGTATTTTAATTCATCTCTGAATCAAGTCACATATACATGGTGAAATATGATGCATAATATGATGAGCGGTGAGGATTCATAGTCTGGCTCACTGCAAAGTTTGAATTATGTATGTATCGCATTAGTATTTCTGTAGTATATATAGTCTGACCATGTCAGCATTGTAAAATTATCCTTTTGATAAAAGAATTGAGTTTGTACATGAGTAAATGCAGTTACATTATTAGCTGAGTATGATAAGGTAGGTGACTAGATAGATTTGCCAAGCTACAGTTAGAAGTAGTCATAATGGTGACATAATAGGATATTAAGTGATGTAGACAAATAAACGAAGCAATTAAGAAACGCATTTTTGAGCAACCCTTTTCACTAGAGAAGAATTCTCTGTCCTGCACATTTTATTCAGTCTTTTGAGTTCAATGGATGCAGTAAAAAAACCTGTATCCAGGCTATAACTCATGGTTTCTATTTTCTATGGTATTAGATAGGGAACACTAATGAAGCGCAGGCAATACAACTTTAGCCAAGCTGGTACATGGCTTGTGCAATCTGTTGTAGAATCTATGACATTATAATTCTTTGGTTTTCCATCAATAAAATATTCTGTGCATAACCAGACTTTGTATTGCTGGTCATACCTGTAAATAAAAATAAAAAATAACTTTATAAAGAGTTATGTTTATTTACTAGCATTACAGGATCACCATTTATCATCTTTTTTGTACTAGTTCTCTAAATAATAAATAAGATCCTATATTATGGCCTAAGAATAAGTAAATGTCCAAGGATTTGTTGGGATGTTAAATAAAAAGATTAATGGATAGTGTGTGGTTACAAGCAGGTTGTGGTGAATATTATCTGGCATCCACTTAGATCTCTGACCATATCCCAAGCTCGGTATTTGGCAGCTACTCAAGGAAATAACCGATTCAACTCTTTGAATGCCATTGCCACATGCCTGGGATTTTATTGAGAATTTCCTCTTTTACTAAGTATGAATGCTACTCAACGTTTGGGTGATTATTGACAACCGTGCAATGACGTGAGTTAAATTACCCACACATTCAAGTATTATCTTTTCTATAGTGATGAAGCAATAAATCCTTAAACAAATAATCTCTTGAAGTCATGTGCATCGTTTAAATTTCTCCAATTACATTCCACTTGATATTTGAAGTAAAAAATCGCTAATACTAAATACCAACTGGGTATGCAAACATGTTTATATAATGTTTGATTGATTAACCACCTTATTTTTTTGTTATATCTCTCTACTAAGTATTATAAGCTTTTATAATGATTTGATAATGGTCCATAAGCACCTTCGCAAGTTCATTTTTGACTTCCTTGACTGTGCTCACAGCTTCATATTAGCTTGATGTTGGGTTCATGTACTTGTTGTGTTGAATAAGTCAGTGCTTTGTAAGTTGTAGAGCTTTGTGCAATTTGTTATAATCATGTAAAATAGTTTGTATATTTGAAAGAGTTTCATATTGATTTAACAGAAATTCTATTACGCTCTTGATGTCTAATAAAGGTTTGCTATTTTTTCATCTGAAAATAAAGCAGGGAGAAGAATTCTCATCCAAAAACAAATTAACTATTTTTTCATCACACAGCGATTAGTTCCTCAGATGTCTCGTAAAGGTATATTTTGAAATAATGCAAACTATACTTAATTTACTGTTTATAATTTTTGCAAGGTGCCGGAGATATCTTGATAAATGATGGAGGGCAATTGAAGGCACCATGATTTGGTTTGATCCAACTATCAAAGTTATCAGCTGATAAAGTGAAGTTGGCAGACCATGCAAGCCAGATTAGCAGTTTAAGTAAGTCACTCAAATTCAATTTCAATTTAGTCAATGAATTATGCTCTTAAATTTCATCCTAACTTTTTTTTCTATATCTATATACCATTTTCTTTTTCAACTTGACATATGAAGACTGTTGCGATCTTCAAAAGTGAAACTTATGTATCGACTAGTCTGTAGAATTTCATTTGATGTTGTTAATAAATTCAATCATTTAGTGGTATTATGCAGTTGTTCTAACATCAAATAGGAACCATTTTGTTAAAAAGAATGTTGAGGCATCTCTTATAATGAGAACGTGAAGTACCCCTTGCAATATTTCTTAACCACCAATCAAATCTTTTGATAATTATTTTTCTTCTTCTTGTTTGTAATAGAATTTATATGATGGATTATTTGTAGGATTCTAGCACCATGCATGTAAGTATGACAAATTATAAACCATTTTCATAATTCATGTTAAATGCATTAGGGAATTAATTACAATTTTCAAATTTGAATTAATTTCTTTTGCTTATTAATCAATTAGTTACAAGGAATGCTATTTGCGTACTCTCACTATTTTCACGGACCAATTAACACGTCCTTCCTCAAACGGAATAGAATTCAACAAAAACCCTTTCGTTTTTGTGAATATAACACCTCATCTGCTACCTTCTCATCATTTGCAGAAGCATAAGATGAACCAACTTTGCCTCAGGTTGTGCTTACAGAAGCTGTACTTGAATCTTCTATTGCCTTCTAATGGGAACACCGGCACCATGCAGAAGGAGATCCTTATTGCTAATGCCTTTCAGGGAAATGATTCTTTGATGTTTGCTGGGTTGCTAGCTGCTCTCGCTGCTGCTGGTAGCTGGTCGCAGTTATATTCTTGATTTATGTATTTCAATATTTTACAACAAGCATGAAATAATTAACATATATGAACAAACACTCAACTGGGTACTCCTTCAAAATTGTATAGAAGCTCAAAATTCTTATTACAAATGACTGTTCATTTTATCTTGATCTTAATTAATTTCTTTTATCAAAAATGGAAACTATAGCTAATTAAACAACAACATCCATTTTAATCGAGAAATTCAATAAGTAAACATCACAATTCGTCATAATGCTCTATATGAATCAGTAATTGATAATATAGAATTGTCACATTATGACAATCTTGCTTGAACACTCTGTGCTATCATGGTGTAGATATACTATCATTTAATATTTATAAAATTTAACAAAGTTAATTAAGATTTATAAATATTAGCTAAGTTAACTAGTTTTTATAAAAATTAAATAAGTTTATAAAAACAAACTAAGCTTACAAAGATTAACCAAGTTAATAAAATTTTATAAAAATTAACTAGTTAATTGGTTTTCATAAAAAGTAAACTAAGTTGACTAAGTTTTATAAAAATTAACAAGATTTATAAAAATTAACTACTTTTTTTTATAAAAGTTAACTAATTTTTTATAAATATCAACCAAGCTAAGTAAATTGTATAAAAATTGAATATGTTTATATAAACAACTAATTTTATAAAAATCTAACTGATTTTAAAAAAATCTGACTAATTTTATAAAAATAAACAAGTCCAAAAAATTAACTAAGTTTTATAAAATTTAATTAAGTTCTATAAACAATTAATTAAGTTAGCTAAGTTTGTAATATTTGACTAAATTTTACAAAATCAACTAAGTTAATCAAGTTTATAAAAACTAAACGAGTTCATAAAAATTAACAATATTTCACAAAATTAAACAAATTAATGGAAAAGCAGCAACAACTGAGCTTCTAGCCACCTTAGATTTTCTATTATAGCACCGGTCCTTATATTCATCAAGTGCAGCAAAACAGTCAGTCTAATGCTAAGAATAATAATCCTACTGGTTTAGGGATGCTTCTGTTGTCTTCCTCAATGGTTTTGGCTAGTGGATCATCTGTAGTTGCCATAGTTGTAGACCCAACAAAATTTGCAGCTGCTGCAACCAACTATAAAGGAATAACAAGTGCACAACAGCAGCATCAAGCTGCACTACTGCCAGGACTGTGGCTGTTATTACTTTAATTGTTTTCCCTAGACGTTGTGGGGGATAAGATGATATTCTTTTCTGGAAGGTAAGTTTTATACATATTATTTTCCATTCACGTATTATATTAAGCCAAGAACCAACAAAGAAAGGAAAATAGAACCCATTATTTGTGAATGCTTCCATACTCCAACTAACAACACATTCATCGTCACAGTGAGACTTTTGAACATACCATATGTGCGACACTGGTGATTTTTTTAACGATATAAGAATCGATAAACCAGCCACGTTTTACGACTGCGATACATGTTCTAGCAGCCATCAGGGCACAATATAGTGATTATCCAGTTAATGAATTAGCTGATTTACCTTATGGCAATCATATTGTCCACTTTGCTAGTATCGATAGTGTTGGGAAACAAAATTTTCTATATACTTCCATAATCTATTTATTTCTATAGGGTTGAGACTAGCTATCAACTGGTCTGGCGTATAGGATAAATTGTTCTTTGTTATCATATAATCTAAAATCTGTAATCTTCAGTCGACCTGCCTCATCTTGTAGAACATTTCTGTACCAACATAGTTTTAATTAACCAGGATGAATTAATTAAATTCAGTCATTGTACTCTTCATTGTACTGATATGTATTGAATGTTTGTTTTAGTTTTAACAACCTTGGTGTTAAGTCCCTATGTACAATGGCATGTGGTTTATGCTGGTGAAGGTAGTTCATGCCCCTGAAATATATGCAGGAGAAGGGATTAGTAGATTATGGTTAAAGCATGTACATGTGTTATTAATAATAAAACCAGTTTGATTATCTTGAACTGTATAGTTTTGATTATATACTGCTTGATAAAAATATCTCGATATGATAAAACTATTTAAACAGAGTCTCTACTTGCAATTCCAGAAAAGCTAATTAACATGTAAGTAACCATTGGAAGATACCAATGATCATACTTAAGCTGTATTATTTCTAGTTGACATCGCCAGGTCAGCAAATTTTAATTTGATTGAGACTGAAGTATAAGTGTGACCCTATACACAATTGCACATATCTATTTGGTTATATTTGTCTTGAATATTTGATCAAAAGGTAAGAAAAAAATGCCTATTACCTTGCAGTATCCAGTGCACAGGTAACTGCAGTTAAAGAATCGAGTCTGCCTTTGTTTTCCAGGATTTCAAACAAGGTTCCCTTGCATTAGTAAAAATTTACAGTTAGTAATTTTATAAACTGGTTTTATAACAGTAAACTATGTTACTAGTCACTGCACTTAATTTATAAACTGGTTTTATAAAAGTAGATTTAGTGTTACTAGTCACTGCACTTAATTTCTGCAAATAATTTCTGCAGATAATATTTGCACTTAAATTACTACAAATAATTTCTGCACTTATGTTACTAATCAATCGCCTACTGAAATAGTGTGATGAATTTGTAGTGTTTACATGATGAATCCGATTTAACTTTGTGTACACTTTTTTGATGAATTGATTCTCAAGCATTGCTTTTACTTTACAGGTAGATAGATGACTGTGATGCAAAAAAGGTTGCAACGAGTCATGGATCGAAGTTATTTTTGCTGCTAGAACTACTTTTTGGTTTTAACGTATGTATTACTTGCTTTTGTTTTGCTATTGCTACTTGTTCTATATTTTGTTTTTGAACTATTGATGACAAACTATTTATGTTTGGTGTAAGAATATTGTATATTTTGATTATGAAATTTCATACGTCGGTTATCAAATATGTGTCCAAAATGTGGTACTGATATAATATGTTGATTTTGAAATCTGATATTGATATAATATGCTAATTTAGAAATGTGATATATATGCACATTATGGTGGATGTTTGTAGAAATGCAATTAAAGATTTCCATAGCGTTTTTAAAACGCTGTTAAAACATTCCACAGTGTTTTTTAAATGCAGTTAAAACATTCAACAGCTTTTTAAAGCAGTTAAAACATTCCATAGCGTTTTCAAAACGCTATTGAAAGTTTTAACTGCATTTAAAAAACATTGTGGAATGTTTTAACAGCGTTTTTAAAACGCTGTAAAAAGTTTTAATAGCGTTTTAAAATTATCGTTAAATTGTCTAAAAACATAAAGCACGATCTATTGCAACAACGAAACACTGTAAATAAATATCACAGCATTGAAAAAACGCTATAAAATCTTATCTTAGCACGAAACAAACGCTAAGAAAGATCTATAACTGCACCCAACCAAACGCTGTTAAAAAGGACATTTAACAGCGTTTATTTCTTGTCATTGTATATCCCTGACATATAACTGCATGTCGATATACAGCATACGCAAAAACGCTGTTAAAAGCTTTTACAGCGTTTTTAAAACGCTGTTAAAAGTCCTGTTTGTTTTAGTGTTTGTGCTTGGTTCTTGAACTTTTTGGCCATCTTTCTGGGTTTCCTACCTTGGTAACTCCAAGTTCAACTCGTCCAATCTACACGAATATGGCCTGTCTAAAGGCTGGATAACACTTGCCTTCTAAAGTACATCTCATTTCAAATGCGATGTGCTTTGAATCGAGATAAATTAGGGTTGCTACGAAGGACTCCACTCTGTATATTCTGAATGGTTGTCATCCTTCTTGCGAATCATTTATATGGAAAGTTATATCCATTATCATCCATCGCAATGCTTTACCAGTATTTGGGACTATAAATCTAGAATGTATCCTCATAATCCATCATTTCAAACTTGAAGATTTTAAATTGATTCCTTCCATGAATTATTTAGGTTCGAATTTGATTTTCCTTTGATTCCATCGGGTACTAGATATACATATGTACACATATTCATGTGCACGTTCCTTAGTGGGTAGGAATACTTGTACATGGTCAATCACATGCATTTGCACAAGCATACATACATACATACATATGACTCTTCCCCTTTTTTTCTTCTTGTGAAAAAAAAATTAGGAAACGATGCCTACCCCGATTCTTGGGTCGGTGCCGACTCGAGACTTTGGAGATTTCCTAAGTTTCATGGCTAAAGCGTATAGGTCCAAGGGTATATAACCCAATCCCTTTCATATTTTCTCCTTGTTCTCCTACTGACTCAAAGCTTTAAAGTTCCTGCCATTAAAAGTCTTGAAATCCGTCCACCTCACCATCGCCTACTTCTGCCAACACTTGAAATCATTTGCCTCATCATGGTTAGACCTAGCCCCACCAACCCGAATCGTAGTCTTCACTTTGCGAACTGACTCGACCTTTACCAAAACTTGGAATTGCATAGGTTGGTGGAGGAGCTTGAGGTGGACATAAATGGAAATAGGCAAGCTTGGTCATGGTTGAGGCCTCGGCTGACAGTTGTGGTTCGGGAAAGGGCGAAGGTGGAAGAAGAAGGATGGAAATTCCTTCAAGTGTTGGAGTCGTACAACTCCAACACTTAGGAAATTTTTTGGATTTTTGGCTCACACGAGAATTTTTGCTCGTGAACTAATGTCTTCTTCTTGATCTAAAGCCTTTTCCAAAGCATGGCCAATGATGTAATGCTTGTCCGAACAGTCAATGATGATGGCCACTTCAAGCGAAATTTAAACTATTAAAACAAATAATTATTATATCGAAAATCCAAACTGCACGACACTGTACGACACTACATTAGAATTCACTTTTGTATAGGTGTTGATTATCTATCGAGTTTTTTATATAGAAATGGATCGAAGACATTTTAAACGTCTTGCTACTCAAGTCACATGTACATCAACTTCGAGATATGCCAAATCTGACGCCGAGTCAAGTTCTACTACGACTCCACATGCCCAATAAACTCCGGTAGAGCATGCACAACAAACTCCAATTCAGCAGGAACAGCAAGAGACTCAATAGGTTGAGTAGAAAAATCTAGAAATGTATCAAGTCGAACAACAAAGTCCAGAGAATCCAGTAGAGTCGGTAGGTGGGCCACAAATTGACCCGGCTCTTGACACCCTTGAGGATGCCATAATATTGGAAGATCCTGTTGATTCTGTTGCTTCTAAAATTGTCAAATGATCGGTTCGTAAAATATGTGATAAGCATAGTATTTTGTTTGAAGATGTTCTAGCTCATTCTCATCATCAATGACCTCACAACCCTCCAGATGGGTACACTACCTGCAATAGATATATGTGTTTAGCAGGATATGTCCCACCCTTCAACTAGTTTGTCCATTGAGTTCTAAATTTCATGCACTTGGCTCCGACACATCTGCACCCAAACAACTATGATTTCCTCCTTGGTACATACATGGTCTTCTCCGAGCACTAGAACCGAGTACCCAGCAATGAGGAGATCTGGTACATTTGTAGCTTTAAAAGCTGAAAATAGAGTCCCTCTCTAATTTGCATGGAACCAATCAGGGGTTGTAGTGTAGTTACTGGTGAATGGAATAAGCTGAGCTACTTTAAGAGCGAGTGGTTCTATGCTCGCTGCCCACTCGGGTTTGGTCGATGGTAGGTATTTGGATATAAGTTCCATTTCATTTATATTCTACGAATCTGCCTTATATTCTGTAGACTTAACTCATATCCTTGTTTTGCTATCCAGATGTTCCGATGAGATCTAGTAGCTCAACACTTTCAGATTCCATTAATGCTCTTATGGCAGTTCCAGTAGAAGATAGAGATATAAGAATCTCCGTCAAATGAAAATCTCCTTGCTTATGGCTTATTAGAAGAGGGTCATTGTACTGGTATCAGCCAAGTGGCAACTAATGACGACGACGGTAGTGATAACAAACTGCATGAAGAAGGAGGCTAGGTTGATCTAGATCCGCCCCCAGTCCTAAGTCCTAGGACAGGAGTTGAAGAAAATATCGAACAACTAAAAGAAACACCAAAGAAGGCAAAATTGTTGGTGAAAGTGGTGAAGCTAGCCATGACAACATTGGCATAGGCCATGAGTATCAAACTGAACTGCTCGTTGATGATCAGCAACTTTCTCCAAAGAAGAAATTAATTATGAAAATTTCCAAGGCACAAACTTCTACCCAGCGTTTGTTAGTCATAAATGTACAGAAAACTCCACCTCTTCCTTTAACAGGAACATTTGCCAGCTTAGGGCCAATCCCTTATGAGTTTGGCTCTTTTGATGTCGGTCATATTAGCATTAAGGGCATCAACTTCCCTATTCGCATTGATAAGGACTTCATCCCTACTAGTATGGAAGAGATCACTCTCATAAGCAAAGCTCCAACTCATGGTCCATTGAAGGAACAACATGACACTTACATATATGTGCACTTCACGCTATTGCGCACACTTGATTTACCTCCTTTGTCATTGGATCTAACTTCTTCTCATTTTATTTGCAAGATCCATGGAGAGAAAGAAGTACACATATCGATCTTTGGAGGAGAAGCCATTCCAAGTACAAAGGCCTCGATCAAGTTTGTACCACCAGGGAAGTGGTGGTGATTATGAGTTGATTACCTCTCTAGCCGTGATAGAGATGACCGAGATAGAGGAAAATATGATAGACATCACTCATCATATGATTCTGCTTCCAAGTGTTACCCTAGGTCTAGATCACCTCCTCCTAGAGGTCTAAACAGGAAACTTAATCATCGCGATGACATCCTACCTGGTAATACTCCTTATGCTCCACCTCCGGCTTTTATCCCTATACAGCCTCCGGTGCCATCTCACTCCAATTGATCCTCCAACTGCAAGAATCACAAGAGTGGCTCTAAAACTTTCCAGCATGGGCCTGTCAAAAGAACTACTATAGTCCCACCTATCTCTATTGAGGAACAACTTGCGGCCAATGCCCGAACGGCCAAACAAAAGGAAGAATTTCCAAACATTTGCTTTAATGGTCTTATGTTTGTGCCTAACTTGAAAAGAATCCTTGCCGATGTCCAAACGATGAACATGTATCGTGTGGTCGATGTCCACAATCAGTATAATGATGGACGAAAGAAGCTGAGAAAATTTCTAAAGTCCCCTACGATGGCAGCTAGAGATCGACAATCAAAAACTCATCAAAGCTTACAATAAGAGAACCATCTCTAATCTTGATACCGAGGTCGAGAAACTGAGAACATCAAAAGCCGAAGCCAAGAAGAAAGCTGAGGAGGCCATTAAGGCACTCAAAGATAAACAGATTAAGCATCGAGATAAAATAGAGAAGGCTTTCCACACAAAACATGCTCTGGTAATAGAGAGGGATACTGCAAATAGAAATACGGCTGAGCTAAAAACCAAGCTAGAGCATGAAACAAAAGAGAATAATGATTCACTTTAACAATCTCAGAATTATTATGATGAGTTGCTCAACACCCGGGAGGAAAGAGAAAAGGTGGTTGAGTGAGCTAAAGATGTTGACACGCTCATTAAAAAAAGTTGAGGCCATGGAACAGTGGAGTGAAGAGTGGATAATGGAGAGGTTTGAGCCACCGCTTATCCAGTACAATGCTAATGTGCTCAAATTCCAAAATCTGGAGTGGTTCCAAGACGATTACCCCAGAATTCCTGCCCTCGCCTAGAAGCGTATTGTTGAAGAGGAAAAGGCTAGAGAAAGAGGTCTTGGTAAGAGATGAGACCAGGATTTTGAAAGACATCCTGCTTATCCTTCATCTGGAGCTTGCTTCAACAATGCATAAAGACTTGGGTGAAGACTTTAGAACGACGCCATAGGATGTTAGTGCCAACCAAACTCTTAGGCCCCAAGCTATTGTGGCTTCATCCTCTAATCTTGGATATGGTCCTGAGAGGCCTGAGATCCACAGACCTATCACTCACTCTCCGATTCCTGAGCGAAACTCCAGTGGCACTCCAGCCCGCGTAGAACCTCAAATCGAAGAAGGTATCTCATTGACTTCTCCTATATTCCATAAATTGTTGTGTTGTCGATTAACATACCTAATCTCACTTTCTCTTTTTTCTAGAGCATCAAGTCAACCCCATGTTTCTCTACTTCCTGACCAAGACTCTCAACCGGGACTACAAGTGCATGTAACAGAATCAGTTACTGTTACCACTTCAGCAACGATTCCAACCATCCATGTCGAAGATACTCCTACCCTTGGCGAGCAGATGATTGGTGCATTGTTGGTTGATGGTGCTTGTGGGACTCAGGAAACAAAGATTAATGAAGATGTTGTTATTACTGGGGTCTCCAAGCCTCTGTTGGGTCCTACCATGCACTAGCTTAAGTAGGAACTTGGAAAAGACATCCTTCTTGCCATAGAGATCAAGCAGGACAAGATGGAAGTTGTCCCTCCTCCTCTATCCATCACCTTTCTTAGGCCAATTATCTTTGCTCTGGTCTATATTCCTCCACCCAGTAGCGCTCAAAGAATGCCTATAGGATCTATCGGTTTGTATTCCAAAATATTACTACTTATATTATTCCAAATTGGTTGTCGGCCCTTTTAAAGGGCAAAAATAGAAAACTCAATATCTTTCATAGCTTTAGATGATAGCTTCAATCAACTGATCTTCAGACTTATTGGCCTGAACCTTTCGGAGGAACTGATCCTGTAAATTGGTGTTATAATAGCAAGGAGATAAGTAATTAATAAAAGGATTCACAGAATCAGAAGAATTCCCTTGCCATCCATAATAAGACTTCACTTTTATTGAATTTTCCAAATTAGATCCCCAATTAGGGTTACAAAATTATGACCAAGAAGTTATAAGTTTCTTGAAAGAAAAGAAAAGTCTCCCAAAACAGGACCCATTGGGTCTTATTTATATACATAGGCATCACTCCCTCCGACCTTACGGCTTCATCCGATACGGAAGGTTGTCTCTTGTATGCAGTTGCAAACCTTTCGATCTTGTCTGTTGAATGCTACCGAAGGGTCTCCCCTTCACTTATTTTAGGAACTTGTTTCCTTTACTGGAAGATTTGTTATATGCATAGCATGTGAACCTTCCGAAGGCACCAGAAGGTTTATAGCCTTTGTAAACCCTTTGGCATCATTAAAAGGTTGCTTTTCCTTACTTGACTGCTACCGAAAGTTGTGTTTCCCTGGATGATGGCGGAAGGTTGTTTTCTATTGACTTATGAATGGTGCTTTTACCTAAACCTTTTGGTATCATCGGAAGGTGTCTTGTAGGTGATTATCCGACCTGAAAGGATCATTACACTTTCGAAAAGGTTTCCGTAAGGTCATATGTTCTTGCTTCCACCTTTTTGCGTACTCCAAAGGGTATGGACCTCTTGAACATTGTAAAATGACACTCTACTTCCTCCATGAAAGGTCTGAAGCCGCTTCATATTATTGATTGCATCCCTTCGATCTATTAGGAAGGTCTGATCCAGATCCTTTCCTTTCTATCCTTTGTTTGAGGTCTTATGGCTTAAACGAAAGGTGAATTTTTCGAGAATCATTGCTCTTGACTTTCCAAGTCATCCTCTCCGAGAATCATGGAGTTCTCATCTTCATTTTCCTACATACATAAATTTCAAGTGCAGATAAAAGCGTTCTTTTAAGTAATTTGACCTTCCTCCAAATAAGGAAGTCATTTTCCAAACTTGATTTAAAACTTTTAGATTACCTTTCTTACTCCTTCTGTCATAATCATTTTTATAAGATTTAAAACTTCTCCTTACGTCAAGTTAACTGTATGATCTGAGATCCATTCAAATTATATTTTAGCAATCTAAAGTGTTTTTTTTGCTTCCTCCAAAGGAATTAAAGTTGCATCACTAAACCTTCCGATGGGATCAAAGAGTATTCCAACTTTAATTTTTCCTTATTGTCTATAGGTCTAATTATCTTAATGCTTAATCCTTCCAACAACAAGCTATCATTGGAATTAGGAAGCACTAAACCTTCCAATTCTTGTCTATTCTTCAAAATATCACATGAATAGGTAACAAATCCATAAATACATTTCCAATTGTATAACTAACTTAAGAAATTTAACTAAACACTCAAATATCCATATATATATATATATATATATATATATATATATATGCATATACTACTTCATATTACACTGTCAAAATGAACTAGTACATTAACATCCTCGAATTAAACATCGAAAATGACCAAAAAATAGCAAGATGACTTCTTCTCTTTATCTTACGACCCACCTGGAAAAGGCGGAAGGTTTGGAGTTGATTCGATGGGATTAGGCCTGTCAACGGATACTTTTGGATGCTGATAATGCCACATCCGCATCCACATCCGAAATGATTTTCGGATATTAGATATCCGCATCCGTGGATATGGACGGATATCGGATAATTATCATATCCGTTAATGACTGATAAATCAAGAATTATAAATATAAATTTTAAGTTTAACATACATTTTTTCAATCCAACTGATTAGAAAGTGTTAAATATAAATAAATATGATGATCATAAATAGATTTGAGTAGTTAATAAGCATTAAGTGCATATAATATAAACCACTAACTTAATAAAACAATAAATAATATATTTAATTATACTAAAATACACATAATTTATACTATAATCTTGAAAAAGACCGAAAGGATAATTTTCGGATGCGGATGTCTTCGTATCCATATCCGCATCCATTTTTAAGAATATCAGATATTATCCGCTTTTCAGATACAGATGCGGATGGATTTTAGATTTTTCGGGTATCCATTGACAGCCCTAGATAGGATTGATGACAATATGCTCAACCTATTTTTGCTGATATGGAGAATAAGCTATTAATGCAGGATTTTCTCCCGAGACATCCCAGATTGCTAAATACATTCGAAATGTTTTTGTGGTCGGGTCGAAAAGCATAGAGTACATTGCTTTTATATGTGGATTAGGAAAATTTGGTTGCAAATGAACGACATTACTGGATTGTGCGCTAGCAACCTCTTCCGCTTCTTGTAGATGGTTTAATATGCTTAATGCAAAGCAACAACAACAATGGGGTGCTTCTGCATTGATGAAATTGGGATGAATCCGATGGAGGTTGCAAGCGGCCATTGGTTCTTTTTTCTCTTGTTTTGTTGTTTTTTAGAAATAAATGCTTATATAGCGAAAATTGGAAGGGAGGGAAGGAGGAAGATGAATGGATCGTGTCGGCGATTCTGGTGCAAAAAATAAGACGGTCTTCTGTTCTCTAGAATTTTATCATTAATGACTTTTGTCTTTTTATATGATTACCGCTTTACTTCTAATTTTCAAAATGGTTAAACCATATTTGATGGAAATCTGCAAACGATAGTTCTGATCGACGTATTAGTATTATTATATTTTTTTAAGAATGGTTCAAGTTTTTCAGTATAAGCTTGCTTTAAAATTTTCCCTTAGGTCCATTTTATATAAACCGGAGGGATGATTATAAACATGCGACATGTAGTTGTCCCCATCTTATATTTGGCTAGTTTTTACTATGTTTCCTAGATCGTCTGTCTCTTAGCTCAAGTTGCCTTAAGTGACCCATCTAGTCAACATGCCTAATAGGGGAAAATTTTCTTCAAAAATGACTTAGTACAGAGAATTATAGAGTAAATGGCTCTTGTACTAATTTTTCAATTGGAGCATTCATCTTGGAAATAATAATTCAAAAGTTAGCTTGGTACCACAAATCTTTAGAACTCATAATTGGTAATCTTGTTCAGTGTTCCAATCTCATGATGTCTAATAGTTTCACATGAACGGTCAACCAAATCATAAGCATCTTAATATATACGATATATTCTCCATACCCCAATAACACAATGTTGCATAACGTAATGTAATGTTTATAATATTGTAAATACTACCTATTTTGCTGCTTTTCATTCGCACCTTTTTTGTCTCTATTTCAGACATTCCCCTCGTGGATTGATGTGCTTCTTCGCTTTTCGCTTTAGTCCATGACATTTCTCTTGATTGAGTGAATCTGAATACCCTGCCATTTCGACTTTTCTATGAAACATGTAGCACATGGTATTTCTTAAGTATTAGCTAGAAATTGACAAACAAACCTAAAAGGAACATCATTTTCCTAGATTAGCAAATCATTATGGCAATTATATAAAAAGGAATTCATTCAAAATGTTAAGATCTCATCTTTTCCTATAACGGCGGATGATTGTAGATTTGGCTCCTTTCACTTGCTCGACATTCCTGGAAATAACTAATTCTAAGCTGCACTTATTTATCGAAATCCAACATTTATTCAATAAAGTCCCTGAGGGGATATTTATGACTGAGACCTAACATGGTAGTTTTTGGACTATTCCTCGTCATCGAGGGAATTTGAGAATAAAAAGGCTTAAAGTATCCTTTAGAAGATTCTTTTGGCAGCAGTCTTTTTCCAAGAATATTCTTTGACTTGGGTCAAATTATTTGAGTAGAATCCAAAGATTTCATATCCAGATTGGGGATTTCAATAATCAATAGCATCGGGATCCAATCCTTTTGGTATTAATGATTGACTCTTACAAGATGTCATCGGAACCCAAACTTGGGCACTAAGAAATATTAAAATACACGACAGTCATTCTTTGGTATATTAGTGTTATTTCCCGTGATGGACGACATAAGGACAGAAACTTATATTTACTGGTAAGAGATCGGGATCTCTAATCTGAAATAAACAGCGAAAGTCTGGAAAGCCGTACGTAGTAACTAAGTATTAGAGGTCCAAAATTGCTTGTACAATAGTAAATGATTAATAGTAGACTAGAAATTCACCCATATTGGAGTTAATAATGAAGGTCTAGAGATTTAGCCTGTCGATGAGCAATAGAAGACGAAACCACCATTCTTGGTAATAAGTTATAGAAGATTAAAATGCGACTCTTAGAATTTTCGTATTGGGAGATCATAATATCATTCTTCGACGACAAATGATGAAAGACCAGAGTATCATTTCTAGTAATAAGTATTAGAAGAACGGGAGTGTACATCCTGATAATGAGTAATCGAAGGCCAGTAATCCAATTCTATATCATTAATGGAAGTTCAATAGACCACCTCCGGTAATAAATAATTGTTGATCATAATATTCTTTGTGGATATTTGATAGCAGCAGTTCAGAGCATCATTTTAGATATAATGATAAAAGTCCCAAAATCCATTTTTGGAAATTAATAATAGAAAACCAAGATACCATTTTTGACAGTTAATAGTAAAAGACTAGAATACCATTCCTCGCAATCAATAATAGAAGACCAGAATACAAAATTCTGGCAATTAATAATAGAAGACCAAAGTACCATTTTTGGCAGAAATCTAAGAAGTCTCTCTGATTTTATCCATTGAATACGTCGTCCTTAGTCTTTGAAGATGTCTTGCATTCTTTTGCTTTCACGAGCCTAAGTTTTCTTTGTTCGTTTGTCATTTGCATTTGGCCTATTTCAGTTGGGGATTATTTTGTCTGATTTTGTACTTATTTATGCAGAGCCTATTTTAGGCTGTTAGTCATCTTTGAATATAACGACCTCTTTGGTGGTTTCTATTTTAAGCGATGCTAATTTCTGGTAGTGCCTTCCTCAGGCATTGACTTTTCTTAGTCCGTCGGACATTTCATCTGGGTTTTCGGTGCGCTCTGCTAGCTTATTCTAAAGTAGGGCCTGAGGACTTACCCGACCTTCCTCCAGGAGGCGCCTTAACCTGATCATAGTATGATATGGTCAAGGGCTTGTTTAGAACCTTGGCCAGGCCATAGCATGGTGGAACCAAGGGATTACCCATCCTCCCTCAAAATAGGGCCTTATCGTGGCCATAGCGTGATGCGGATAAGGGCTTATGCCGCTTTAACTTGGCCATTTTTGGTTTTGGTGCAGATAAAGGCTTACGCCCTCCCTCCAGGGCATTGACCTGGCTATCTTGGCCCGACCAAGGGCTTTCTACCATCACTGCTAGCCTACCTTTTTAGGCAGTCCAAGTTTAGGGAGGACTCTTCTCCCAATCATGTAGACTTTTATTATTTTGAAAATAAAGTTTTTATTTCATGGCTTGACTAATACCTTACAAATTGTTTCATCTTTTCTTGTTTTTGAAAGTGTAGGACCATTTTCCCAAGTACTTTGCATTGATTAGTATCATGTCCATTCATGAGATGGAAATTCTAATATACTCCTTTATACCTTCTCTCAAACCTTGGTTTTTTTTGTGAAGGACAATAGTTCATTTCCTCTTTGGTTTTCATATAGATGTCATCGATTGACGCTGTAAGATTGTATTCCCCAAGGAGTACCCATTTTTGAGCCATCTTTGACTGGCATCCAACTCTTTTGTAGCATAGTTTGAATACTTCTTCCTGAGGGATAGGCTTTCTTTTCATGGCCCATTGGTTTTCCTCTAAAGGCTTTCCTTCCAATCTTATGGTTTTGGTTGAAAACTCCTTGGTAATTCTTATATTCCCATTGGGAAGCTCTTTTATCCGTCTCATATCTTCAGTTGTGGATTTTCTCGGATGCTCATAGCTTTCCCTTGGGTGGCAGGCCTCATTTATGATCTTACTCCATTTGTTCATGGAGTTGTCATAATCCTTTATCATTTCTTTTCAAAAGATAGTTCCTTGGGAATATGACTGAATGGTTTTTCTCATTTGGTTGAAAATGTTGTCATTTCTGTTTACTCTTTTCCTAAGAGCAAAAATCAGGATTGGTCCCACATGAAAGAGGTTCAAGCTCCATTTTTCAAAATCGTAAGATTCTGCCTTCTTTTTGTTTATAATCTCAAGGCTTCAAGCCTTAAACTTTGCTCCTCATATTATTTAGTGTCTTTGATGTTTATGTAAGTAAGCTTTACAAGATGTGGTTCAGAAGACCCTTGCTAAGATACCTTGAATCTTCTAGCCATTATTTTATTCAGTGATAAATAACTTTGATGCGAATCTAGTTCGATGAGAATCAGAGAATTGTAGTGTCAAGAAATCAAACAAGTCAGAGGTTCGAGCCCTCCTTCTAGCGCCAAAAATGTTAACCATATTTTTGGTCAACACCCCAAACAGTGCTTCGATGGTAAAGAGGAGGATGGTTAAGTAGAAGGGAATGTTAATTTGAACAGCACAATGTAGGCGAAAGGTTTATTACCAGGGGTAGGTTTGTTTTGAACCTTCGTGAAGCTTTTTCTTTATAACACAGAATAAAATTAACCAAATATTCTCTTTTAAAGTTATACTCTAGAAATTCTAAAAGGTTTGAGTGATTGGTTACCTTGGCAATAGGGTAAAGAAAAGGATCCTGGGCAGTATGTGAGAACCTTTGATCTTGTCGAAAGGTTTTATCACTTCTTGGAAGTTGGTCTTAATCTGGCCGAGAGTTACTTGAATTCTAGCTGTTGGATCAAGCTACACACTTCTGCATTTAGACTATCCCTAAAGGCTTAATTGTTGGTTAATAACTGTATGTGGTTGATTACTACTAGAATATAAGTATCTACTAACTTTAGTTGAAGAATTCCAACTGCAATGCTAGTAACTCCGAAAGATTATTACTTATATTATTCCAAATTGGCTATATGCCTTATCGAAGGGCAAAAATAAAAGATTAGATATCTTTCATAGTTTGAGATGATAGCTTCAATCAACCGATCTTCAGACTTATCGGCCTGAACCATTTGGAGGAACTGAATTTGTAAGTCGATGTTATAACAACAAAGAGATAAGTAATTAATTAAAAGATTCACGAAATCAAAAGACTTCCCTTGCCATCCATAATAAGACTTCACCTTTATTGAATTTCCCAAATTAGATCCCCAATTAAGGTTACAGAATTATGACCAAGACGTTACAAGTTTCTCGGATGAAAAGAAAAGTCCCCCAAAACAGGACCCTTTGGGACTTATTTATAGATGTAGGCGGCACTCCCTCCGACCTTATGCCTTCATCCAATATGGAAGGTTGCCTCTTGTATGCAACTGCAAACCTTTCAGTATTGCCGGAAGATTGTTCCTTGTACACCGCTGCAGGTCTCTCGTTATCGTCGGAAGTTGTGTTTATTATGTATAATTATTGTCTGTTGAATGTTGCCGAAGGGTCTCCCCTTCACTTATTTTAGGAATTTGATGCCTTTACTGGAAGGTGTGTTATATGCACAGCATGTGAACCTTCCGAAGGCACCCGAAGGTTTATAGCCTTTGTAAACCCTTTGGCTTCATTGGAAGGTTGCTTTTCCTTACTTGACTGCTGCCGAAAGTTGCATTTTTCCTAGATGATGGCGGAAGGTTGTTTTTTGTTGACTTATGAACATTGCTTTTACATAAACCTTTCGGTATCATCGGAAGGTGTCTTGTAGGTTTATTATCCATCCTAAAAGGGTTATTACACTTTCAAAAAGCTTGCCATAAGGTCATATGTTCTTGCTTTCTCCTGTTTGCCTACTCCAGAGGGATGGACCTTTTGAGCATTGTATAATGACACTCTACTTCCTCCATGAATGGTCTTGAGCTGCTTTATATTATTGACCGTGTCCCTCCGATCTCTTTGGAAGGTCTGATCCAGATCCTTTCCTTTCTATCCTTTGTTTGAGGTCTTTTGGCTTAAACGGAAGGTGAATTTTCTAAGTAACAGAACCAATACGACCTTTAGGCTCCTTCATCCAGTGATTGCCATAATGATGAAGGAGTGCCTCCAGGAAAATTAGCATTGATTTTCCTACTCTATAAGAAAGCTTCTAACCTATCTTCATAGTTATCAATTCGAAAGATGTTTTGATTTGAATTGTCTAAATACTTGTATTGATTTTTAAATTTGTTGAGAAGAATCTGGCTTTCCATTTCAATTGCTTTCAATAGATGAATACTTTTTGTTTCTTTTTGAGTATGAAGTCTTTGATTTCTCTCTTTCCAAATGTTAAAGATAGCCGTTGTTAACATTGTTCTTGCTTTTCTAAATACTTTTGATTTTGCTTGAAGTTTTGTTGAATGTACTTGATGCTTTCCCAGATATTTTGCACTGTCTAATGTTGATTTATCTTGAGCTTTGTTATGGTAATATACCAAATATTTTTCGAATATACACAATCAGAAAATAGATGATTAATGCATTATGTTTCATGTTTACAGAGGAGATAGATTGTTTCCTCTTTTTGTTCCATTTTAGAAATTTGTCTCTTGTTGGTAATCTGTTTATAATAGCAAAAAAAGCACAATGAGACATTTTTGGGCAATTTGATTTATTCCAAATAATCATTGTGCCAATCTACTTCTGTTTCATAACTTTTATATACTCCTAAGTTATTTTGAAAGAGAAAACACTTTTTGAAGAAAGCTTCCAATCTTATGTATCCTTTTGAAGATTTGGGTCAGTTTTGATCTGTTTAATGGCTGCATTAAATATTGATGTTGTAGGATGACCAAATAAATTCCAACTATTATTTTGAATTATGCTATTAACATTTTCAATAGTGTCTCCAAACCAATATAAGCTATTCCAACCCAAAAGACTAACCAAATTTCTACCATGAATCCACTGGTCAAACTACGGACCAGTCTAATTACCATCCTTGAATTTACTTTCCAATAGTTTGATACCAATTTCTCAGCAACTGAAAATATTTTTCCATGAAAAAGAATGATGATTTTTAATACTTGCAGCAAAAGATTCTTATTTTTGAGATATTTTGCTTTCATCTATTTTGCCCATAATGAATTCCCATTCACAAACTTCCAAAATAATTTGAGTTTATAAACTTCTCTCCAATCATTTATATTTCTTAGTCTCAGACCACCTGATTTCTTTGGTTTACAAACCTTTTCCCATGCAATTTTATGATGTTTTCCTTTCCAAATGAAGTTGACACATGTTTTTTCTATCTTGTGGATTCTTTTGTTGGTTGAATCCAATATATTATAATTGCAACGATGACAGTGTGAGTTAGCTCAAGTCTACCAGCTAATGATAGAATTTTACTAGCCCACTCTTCAAACCTATTCTATATTAGGTCTAATAGTCTTGTGCAGTCTCTGTCATTAATTTTGTTAACACTGAGAGGCAGCCCCAAATATTTAACTGGTAGACTTCATTCTTTAAATTTTGAAATGTTTAAAATCTCCATTTTCCTAGAACAGCCTTTGCAGAAATAAACTTTACTTTTGAATTCACTAACTTTCAGCCCAGCATGATCCTCTAATTTCTCAAAAATATTAGCAATGGTATTTGCACTTTGTAAGTCTGCATTTAAGAATAAAAGCAAATCATTAGCATATAACAAATGTGTAATATATGGTTTGATTCTATTAATGGGTTCAAGATTTCGTTTTATTTGTTCAGTTTCCACTAGAATTAAGAAATACTCCATAGCAATAGTAAATAAGTAAGAAGAGAGTGGGTCTTCTTGCCTAATGCCTCTATTGCTATGTATAAACGCATTAGGTGAACCAGTAACCAATATTGAGTATGAGACATTGTTGATACGTTCATGAATTAGAGAACAAAATTTATTATTAAAACTCATTTGTTTCATCATATGAATTATAAAATGGCTATTAATCTTGTCAAAAGCTTTATATAAGTATATTTTAACATACATGAGATTTCTATTTTTATTGTTAAAGTTTCTTATCAATTCATGAGCAAGCAGAGTATTTTCAGTCTACCAGGAATGAAAGCATTTCTGTTTTCTGGAACTAAATGTTTTAAAAACATTTTTATTCTATTACACAATATATTAAAAATAATTTTGTATACAAATTTAAAGCAAGCAATTGGTCTAAAATCTTCTACACTATTAGGAATTTGAATTTTTGGAACCAAAGTAATAAAAGAATAGTTTAAATTTTTTCATAATTTCCTACTCAAAATTCAGAGATAGAATCAAATAAACTTATCTTAATTTCTTCCCAATGGGTTTAATAAAATTTAGCACCAAAGCCATCAGGCCCTAGGCTTTTATCATTAGTAGAATTAAAAATGATATTTTTTTATTTCCTCTAGACTAATGGGAGCAAGAAGAATATCCTGACCGCTTTCATTCAATTTAAATTTTGTTTCAATATTTGGGAAAATATATGAATTAAAATTAGTATTATATAAATTTGTAAAATAATTTATAGCTTCTCTTCCAATACATGACACATCATTAATAACATTACCCTTTGCATCAATAAGTTCTCCTTTATCATTCTTATATTTGCTGCTAAACATCTTAGCATAAAAAAATTTACTTACTTCATCTCCATTATTTAACCAATCTACTTTAGCTTTTTGCCTCAAATTAATATACTGCACCTAAAAAGACTTAATCAGATTGTTTTGCGCTTGAAAAAATTTGTTGACCTTATCTATATCTGAGCGATCATTATCAAGGTCATTCTGCTTTAGCTCACAGTGATTTAATTTATTTTTAGTTCAGTTTTTGTTCCAAATTTTCAGTTTACCCTTAGTAATTTGAAGAAATTTACAAAATTTATACAGGGAAGTGCCCTATACTTTTGCAGACAAACTATTCTTGACCATATCTCTGCAATTATCCTCAAATACCCACCCATTTATGAATTCGAAAGGGATATTTTTCTTAGAAATATTATTCTAAGTGAGATAAATTTGTATTGGAGTATGGTCACTTATAGCCTGGGGTGATGTGTAATATTCAAAATCCTCAAAAAAAATTACAAAATTCTGGATTAATAAAATTTTGTCTGATTTACAATGAATGTTTTTGAATTTACCAGATTTCCAAGTGAACGTATTACCAAAAATAGTTGGTTCAATTAAACCAATTTCGAGCATAAAATTATTTATCCTTTCTATTTTTTTAAAAGGAATAGAAATCCCTCCCTTTTTCTCATGAGCATGCATGAAAATATTAAAATCTCCAATTACAATCCATGGTTGAACCATATTTGAGTTAATTTGTTCAAGATAATTCCAAAGAGTTTTCTTTCATTTTCACTATTAGATGCATGAACAAAGGTAATTTCTAGGTAAAGCCCTCCTTTATTTACATAGTTACAATGAATAAACTAAAAATTAATAAATTGTTAAAAATTATCCCATGTATTAGGATCCCAAATAGCACTAACTCTACCATTCCCTCCCATCTTATTGCTATTTATAATATTCGAATTATTCAGACTTTTGATTTGATAATCTACTATTTTAGAATTATCTAACTTATGTTCAAGTAGATCAACAATACTGGGTTTTAAAGTCAAAAGAAGATTTGATAGATCCAATCTTCTTTCAAGCGAATTAAGACCTTTAACATTCCAAGCAATAATAGACATGATGAATAAAAAAAATTATTTATAAATGATACTCTAAAGAATACAAATAGCAGTAATAGTTAAGCACAGTAACTATTCCCATCTTCTATTCTCTCCAGCCTCTTCCCTTTTTTTCTTGTATAATGTTTTGCTTAATGCTTTTAGCTGATCTTCCCATTTGAAGTTTTTGATGATGTATTTTATTTGAATTCACTATCATCGGTATCTTCAGTGTTATCATTAGCAAAGATGTCCTTTAAGCTTTTCATTCCGCCTTTCCTTTTTTCTTTTCTACCCTTTCTACTTTTTCTTGTTATTGAAGAGGAATTTGAAACTAAACTAATTGCCTTTTAAATATTGAATTCTAAATTTGAATTTTTGACTTGTGCAGAAAGATAAATTGCTAGATGGCTTATATTGGGGTTTTCGGATGGCTCTTTACTAAGAATATTATTGATGTATGATCCATCATCCAGATTCATGCCAATAGATTCAGAAGTAAACCCTTTTTCTTGAATTACTATTTCTTTCCCGGTTATTTTTGATACAGAAAGGTTTTCAGTGATTTTCAATGTTGCTACAAGCTTTTCAGAAGGAACATCATCCACATTTCCAACAAAATTCTGATCATTAATGCCTTCTTGTATTTCCCTTTCATGAGAAAATTCTTGGACATCCATCAATATTCTTTTTTTTTATATGTCATTTAAAGATTGTGAACCAGTCACATTATTAAGTTCAAATAAAACTCTTTCAATGTTTGCATATCTTTCCTCTTGCATAGTACTACCATTATCTACTGGTTTTTCTTACATATTATGCTTTTCCTTCCAAACCATTTTGGAAACACGGTTATCAATTGTATGGCCAAAGAAAGAACATGTTTTACATATAGGAGGATCTATTCATATTCTATGTTTTGCACTAAATTTTCTTCATCATGCATAGAAATATAGGCTTCTTTTGGTAAATCTGCATTTGCTTTAATTTTCACCAGAATTCTTGCAAATGATAGCTTAGTTTCCTTAGTAGTGTGTTCATCTAATTTGAGAGGGTTACCAACCACACTGGCTATACCACTCAAAATCTCGTTATCCCACAGTATAAGATTTAATTCTAGTAATCTAATCCATATTGGCATTGAATTAAGTAGATCTCTATCAAGATTAATTTTATTGCTCCATTTCTTCGTAAGAATGAGTTTCCCATTTATGAAATATGGAACCCATTTATAGAATTTTCACAATCAGAAGCATTTGAAAAGCTGATAATAAAGAAACCATTATTCTGAGTAATAATGTCAAAATTACCAGTGGGATTACTTGATTTACAACTGACAGCCTTGAAGGGATGATATGCGGGTCTGCTCCCAGAAACACAGGCAATGACTGAGAAGTTCCACTTACTCTCTTTCCTTCTTCTAGCCTCTGCATTCAACACTACTACCTTTTTCTCATTGATAGAAAGGGGAGCAGCATATTTATGATCAAAATCAGAGTTTGATCACCCTTTCTTGATCATTTCAGCCCGTGAAGAGACATTGTTTAGGTTAGTCTTGAATTGTGAATCTGAATTTCCAATAGATTGACTGTTTCTTGAATTAATTCTTGTGTTTCTGAACCGATTTTATAAATCCAAGTTGGAATGGTTGGTTCTTGTTGCATTTCTTGCTGGATTTCTTGCATTAGCAGAGTATCTTAAACTGTGATTTTCCTGATTTGCATTTCTATGATTCAGATTTAACTAACTTGCATTTTTTTGATTTGGATTCAACAGGTTTGATCCAATACCGATACAATGATTTTGAGAAGTAGATCTGTTATTCAAAAATGTAGAACGGCGACTCTGAACAATCTGATAGCCTTCTTCATTAATTTCAAAAGTTTTTGTGGAAGTGGTTGGAATGCAGATTGGGATTCGGTGGTGGTAGAGAGTTAGATGGAGATGAAAGAGGAGACCCCCATCTGATTTTGGATGAAGATAGGATTGTCAATTAATTTTGTGAAAGCAGCCATGGTTGCTAGAGAGATTTTTTTTTAGTTGAAGTTTTTCTTTTCACTTGAAATACGTTTTAATTAAATACCACACATTCACTTGGACAAAGCGCACACAATTTACATACTCAGGAACACATATAAATACTATTGCAACACACACATATATACCAAATGCACTCTTACAAAAACAGACTGCACATACACATAGACATTCATCTATACATATATTTTGAAATAGACAACTATTAAAATGATTCCATACATTGTATTTATTATATGTGTACCATTATATAAAGCTAATACCAGGGTCTGGCTAATTTGAGAGCATATCTCTTTCGTTGGTTGTACTAGTTAAACCAAATTCCTAATTTCTATATCATATCTATTAGTTAATTCACCAGAATACATATGCATATATAGATATACATACATATGTATGTATATGTGTGTGTATATAGTTTAGCAAAACTTGTATGGATTTATTTTAACTTCTGCATAAAAAAGAAAATACATTGTAAGATTAGAGGAAAAGCTCATTTAGATCAAGCCTATATATATATATATATATATATATATATATATATATATCACCCATCAACTACCCATCCACCCACACACATGCTCTAACACACACCTACCCTATAATACACATATGAAAATGCACTGACCCAAAAATAAATACACACACATATACATAGAAAATATAACACATGCAACACAAAGCCTTTATATTACACTTACCCAAACGTTGCCCTACCAACCTATATATACAACTACACACACGTGTACACCTACATAAAAACATTCACATAAACACACTTGCACACTCCTAAAACCCAACAGTAAATCTAGAAGGTAGCACACACTTCCATACAAAATTCACGCTCGCATATTACACACACACACATACATATATAAACAAACACTATCTGCAACGATACGCCTACATACACACCAATATTCTCACATTCACGTACATATATACACTTTATCTATAAATTTCCAAGGCTAGTACAATGTAAAAATGAAAAATGAATGAGTTTTAATGGAAGGTGATACATCAACAGGTAAGGGGAATTTGCAAAATAGTTTAAGTAATGGATCCATGATAAAAAATGCTTACAGGTGCATAGAGTTGAATAATAAAAGGAGCAGTTTCATATACACAATATTCTAACAGCTGACATAAGCACATTTGGATAACATGCTCGCAGGGAAGAAAAGTGAAAGATTGGATCAACCTTCATGGGAAAACATGGGCAGCGGTTGTGATATGTACACTCACACCATTAGTTATACTCACACAAACATATTCATGCATATGCATATTCCAAATGCAATATACACACAAAAAATGTGAACAAATAACAACTCAATATATTAATTACAAAAAATAAACAAGATTGACATAGCTTTCATGCGCTAAATTACTAACTTAGAAGATGCGTTGCCATCATCCTCCCTATTTCCATGCCTTGACACTCATGCGACTTATCATGGAATGACACATGAGCTTCCTTCTTAACTATATATATGTACATGCTTGAAGATAGACATACTCAAAATTTTGAATTTTATTTTAATTTATACAATTTATTTTGATTTTGGAAGTTAGGGATGTTTTTGATATCTTATACAACAAGTTAGGTCTAAATGAAATGAAGTATACTAGATATTTAATGAAGAGGAGAAGGATAGAAAATTGGAAAGAGAAAATATAGACTTAAAGAAGGTAAGAAAAATTTAGGCTTTGGATTGGCTTAAAACATATTAACATATTAATTTATATTTTAATTTTTCTCTTTACTTTTTAAAACTTATTTCATATTAATTTAAAAAATACAACCCACATTCCAAATCACTTCTTTATTAATTAATATTATATTCCAATTACGTCCTATTATAAATTATATTTTTCGCATTTTAACTCATTTCTATTTTAAATACCAAAATTTTACAAATTAAACTCTTTTATATTAAATAATTTCAGAACCCATTTTCTAATTAAATTTCCAAATTCTAATTTAATTAATTAAATTTAATATAATTAACTTAAATTTATTATCATATGAAACCAGGTTGTTATATCCGCCTCCGCTTAACTGACAAGTGGAACTACCCATGACCTACATATATAAGGCTTAAAAGACTTATCCCTACCAAGCATATTCCATTAAGGAACCATTTCAAACCCTATCTAACCTTACTTGGATAATGACTAATTCCGAACAAGGATCTTTCGAGCCTCAAGTAGTTAGGCCAACCTACCAAATCACTAGTGATCCTCGATTTCATAAGGAGCAAGTGCTAAGAATCGTAGCATTACTAATCATTGAAGGTAAGAGAAGACAAGTAGCTTCTTATGGTCTAAACAAATGAAGCCTAAACCCATTTCATTTAGGGCTTACACTAATCTTTGCTTTGGGAAAGAAGGATAAAAAGGATAACATCTTTTTAGAAATGACAAAGAGAATTCAAATCTAAGCAAGGGGAACATGTTTTAAAGAAGAAATAATAAAGGACTCGGATCAGTTCACTCAAAAGTGGAAAAATGTGCTTAACAATTCCCATAGATAGGACATAGCTCCAAACTCTTTAAAGAGGAAACTTGCTATAGAAGCTAAAGAGCCCATTACATACAATAAAAGAGGTAAATAGAATTCAAAGGAATCATCTTCCAGGAGTTTACAACTTTCGAAGAACTATTTTGTTACTGCTTCTCATAAGGATATTTACTTCTTAACTAAGGAAAGGCTAAACTATAGGCCTTCTCAAAAGAAGTGACCAAAGATTGAACAAAATCTTAAAGGATAATATTTTCATTATCATTGCTCAAATGGCCATGACACTAATCAATATCAAAGCTTGTAAGGAATGATCAATAGTTTCCTAGGACAAGGAATGCTTAAAGAATTTGAAAAAGATATTGAACAAGTCAATAACAAAGGAAGAATTCTCTACATAAAATAAGTATATCTACATGGTTATGGAGGAAAAGAAACTCGTAAAAATAAAGGAAAAAAGAGCATTTGATCCAGCCAAGATGGCTTAGTCAACAAGCCTCCTAGAGGTAGGACGGAGTAAGCCTTGGGTCCCACCTAACATGTCCTAGCCAAAGCACCGACTAAGCTTTTGGTCTCGCCTAGTGGCCTGATAAAAGCATAAATCCTTTTTCTTGCTAGAAAATAGCCTATTTAAGGCAACTCCTAGAGGGAGGTTATAGTAAGCCATTAGTTTGCCTGAAAATGGCATGTCCAAACCATATGCAAGCCATTGATCCCACGTACGTGGCCTGTCAAAACGCCTACTAAAGGGAGGTTCAAGTAAGCCTTTAGTCCTACCTTAGATGGCTTGGCTCAAAGCACTAAACCAGCCATTAGTATCGTCCACAAGGCCTGATTGAAGCACCTCCTAAAGGGGGCTCAAGTAAGACCTCGATTCTACTTGAGATAGCTAACCAAATGCATCAGATGAAATCAATCGAACCAATCACACTCTATCCAAAAGAATGGATCAAAACAATCTTCTAGAGGAAGATCATTCAAAGTGAGCAATTTGTGATCCAAAGCAAAACCAAACAATCTTCTAGAGGGAGATCTATCAAAAGTGAGCCATTTGTGCTCGAAAACATCGAACAATCTTCTTGAGGAAGATCTCTCATAAATGATCCATTTGTGCTCCAAAGCAAAATCAAGAGAAAGATCTGTCAAGAATGAGCCATTTGTGTTCTAATACAAAATCAAATAATCTTCTAGTAGAAGATCTATCAAGAATGAACCATTTGTGCAACAAAGCAAAATCAAGCAATTTTTAGAAGAAAATTTGTTAGATATGAGCTATTATGCTCCACGATAAAGATAAAACAACCTTCAATTGCCATGTGGATTTTCTGGTCTTCTATTCATACTATAGCCAGATGAATTTTTCAGTCTTTTGTTCCTATTATTGCCGGATAGATTTCCTGGTCTTCTATTTATAATATTGCTAGATGAATTTTCTGCTCTTCTATTCCTATTATTGCCAAATATATTTCATAGTCTTCTATCCATATTATTGCCAAATGGATTTTGTGATCTTCTATTCACACTATTGCTAGATTGATTTCCTGGTCTTTTTTTCATGTTATTATCAGATGATTTTCTGGTCTTATAATATTTCTAGGCAGTTTATTAGTTACCTATTCATAGTACATTATAATTACTCAAGCACGGGACCACATTAAATCATCTCTCAATTTGAAATGGAATTCAACTTTCTTATTAAAATAACAGGAGTCTCCATTACTAATTTAGCTATTGGATACCCATTAATAAAGAGGCAGACTTTTACATTAAGATTAAAATCCATATCTTCATACCACTGAAATTATGAATGCTCAATCAGTAGGACTTCTGCTTCTGTTGACAAGCAAATTACTGGCCTTTATGTTAAAGCTCAAAATACAAAAAGCAGATTATGCTCTAAACAATAACTACAAAGTATCAGATTAAAATTGGGAAGTTGATTTCCAATCTCAAAAAAAAGAGAAAGAATGTTAACCATTTAGGTATGAGCTTATTTGCAATTTACATGTTAACAAAAAAGTCACAGATACACAAATTGGATTACAAAATGACCCATTCAAAGATTTACAAGCAATTCTCTATTCAAGGTTTAAGGCTCTATGCCTTCTTCCCTAGATCTTCAGCAACTAACGATTTATCATTAATGTGGAAAATGACCAATGTTACAAATGACCACATCCAACAGTTCTTTAAGTTTCTTTTCTTTTTTCCAAACAATGTCCACATCATCAAATTAATTAACTTAGACCTTTAGTGCATGCTTGAGAGCCTTATTGGATATTTTAAGGTCTGAACCACGCTCTTTAATTTTTAATCTCCTGCTCAAGAATATGCTTCTCATGCTCAATCTTTTCAATCTGACTTTCATAATCATTGAGACGTTGAGAAACTTTCTCATCCCATTTCTTATTGAAAAATTGCATACACTTGAACTTGATCCATCTACTCCATTAGAAGGTTTCTTCATTACTTAGACCCAGAGGTAGGTTTAATAAAGTAGGAAACTCTTTGCTAAGCTAAAGATCGAGATCTAGTCGTTCTCCTAGAAGTTAGAGTTGAAAGGCTGGATTCACCTCCACTTGCAATAAGTTCCAAGGATTGGCAGGACACTTGGCTTTTAGTAGATCCAATTCAAGATCATTTAATCATCGATGCAGTTTAGCCATTTGTGTCAATCTCAACTAGAGAGCTAGACAAGAGGAACGTGTCTATTTTCTCTTTCAACTCTTGAAATTCTTTATTCTTTCCTTTAATTTCTTCTTTTTGGATGGAGGCATTTCTTTCATATGTCTAAATGTTAATCTTAATTGAAAACATCTCCTATGTCATTCTTGTGCCTTTGGATTGTTTAGAAACCATGAAGCTGAAGAATCTTGAGAAAAATGCCTCTTTTCAATATCATATGTCAATTTACCTTTAATATCATTCAACCGAGAAAGGACATCCGTGGGACCAGATGCAAGCGTCAATTAGCTTTTCTATTCAGAAAAAGTAAAATGGAAATTAATACACGAAAATAAGCTCTTTATTAATAATAGCAAAATTTTACAAACAACAAAGAAATTCAAATTACATAACAACTCGATTTTTAACATCCAAGTACCTCTTAGAAATAGCAGTTTTTGCCTTTTCAAATGACCAAACAGATAAGGAATGGGTAGAATCAAAATAAGTTTAAATCCCTTCCGAAGTATTAACTAGAGGGAGCTGACGGTAGTCCTATTTCCCGACCGGAGGGTTAGTGTGACCACATAGAAATTTAGCATGATAAGTTTGAATTTCACTAAGCAATTTTCCTTCTCATCGCCTAAGAAATCAAAACGAAGGTGAGAGAATCATGTGTAAACTTTATGTAGTCCCTAAGAAAGAAATGTTTTGCTAACTAAGATGTTCTAAAAGTTAAATACTTCTCTTTAAAATTGCTCTTTAACTTGATAAATTTACTCAAGAATTCCATAGGAATAGGACTACTTGAGGATTCCTCAATCTATATAATATAAAAAATAATAGATCAAGAACAAGGAAATAAAGGTAATAAAAGTTACAAGTGACTTGAATTATAAATTACAATTATACAGTCATTTGGGTTCATACAATAATGATCCCTTGTAATATTCAAAAATAAATCTCTCCATGTTATACTTAATGAATCGTAATATGGAATATAATCTAAGTTATCTACTAGTGCGGAATATGAATATAAATGATAACAGTAAAGTAAATGACACCAGGAATTTTTATACTAGTTCGAACTTTTGTTCTACATCCAGTCCCAGACTCCATCTGGAATGATACTATTAATCCTCACTTAACTCGAAGGAATAGGTGTTACACCGCCTAAGAAACCGAATAGAACTTCTACTGCCTAGAAACCGAATGGGACTTCTACCACCTGAGAAACTGAACAAGACTTTCAATACAAATAGTAAAGTTGTTTCTGATGGAATATGCTCTTGAATAGCACTGATAAGTCAATAGCGCACCTTTCCTATAATCTTCTCCTCTGTAATATGCCATGTAATTCGTGAAGATAGGAAGCTTATTAAATCACTTAATGAGGTTTGCTTGAATGAACAAGTCATTTGAATGAAATATTGATTGCAGATGGCAAGATAGTTTAGACAATAAGAATGAGAATTTAAATCAGAAATTGGTGATTGAAACAATTGAATTTATGGCTATATATAGTGTTTAAGAGTTGCAATTGTTCATGAAAGGTCGCCATGAAAGAATATAGAAGCAACTCTTGAATCAAGAGTTGTATCTCTTTGCTGAAATGAAGTGTCTCTTCAAAATATAGCCGTTTGAAGATCCAATCGACTAAGTGAAAAGATTCAACCGACTGAATCGATTGAAAATTGATGCAGCAAGAAAATAGTGCAAAAAACATGTAATTTAGTCGACTGAAATGTATGATTCAGTTGACTGAATATTCAAATAAAGTTGTGCATATGCACAGAATTCAGTCGACTGCATTCTGTTGATGTATAAAAGTTGCCTTAGCTCAATTGGTTAGAGCACTTGCTTTCTAAACTAGTGACCCAGGTTCGAGTCTTGCTCGATGAATTTTTGAAAACTTGAATTTTCATTTAAAATATGATCAAACCAATGACCCAAAATCAAGTCTTGCTTTATATATTATTATTGTTGTTTTTAAAAACTTTTATTGCTTTTATAAAATGTTTGGATGTGTATGTATATATGTGTATACAACTTTGTGAAGATTTTAACATCCGTAAACTCTAGACGTGACATTCTATGACTAATAATACTTTGTTTGTCACCATCATTTTGTCTCTGCCGTGTATATCTCTTCTTGTATCACTATATACACACACTTTTATCCTCTTTTGTACCTTGTATCTTCATGTTGAATTTATTTGTTTGTCTCTTTTTGATTCATGTACTTGCAAGTTAGCTTTGAGAATCTTTAGCATAATTGTATAATTATTGTCATTAAAATCCAGCAATAGATGTTCTAACATTCTTCCCTTTTTTGGTGATGACAACCGTACAATTTTAAAAATATTCATTTTATATAAAATAATATTAATATGTTTACAGCTCCTCCTAAATATAACATCTCCTCTTAAGTATAATATCTCCCTCTATCAATATGCATATGAATTTCTCCCCCTTTGTCATTATCAAAAAGAATGAGGGAATGTAATAAATTTTATAAATTATCTTGTAAATAGCAGGATAAATCCAATATTAATTATGGAGAAAATAAATTAGACTTTACCCTATTTGCCGATGACTGTATTTCATTGTAAGCACGTAATTCTATTAAATGCATGGAACATCTTTTAAGATTCCAAAATCTATCCTTTTCTTTTTGTTTCTCCAAATACCTGCAATTAATAATAATTATTACTAGTTATCAAAAAAATCATTAATGTATTTTTCTTTATTTTTCCAATTAACAGGAACCCAAATATTTAGATAACTTTTATTCATATTTCACGTCAATGATTTTATATTTCTAGAGATATTATAAATATTACTGGTAATAGCAGTATTTGAATTTCTATAAAAATTGGATTTAGACTTTACTCGAAATCTAGTATTAGCACTCATATTTTTATTGTACATGAAAGCATATCTAGTGCCACTTTTACGATGAGTTTTATCCTAAACCACTTTTATCATGTAAATGTCTAAAACTAGATAAAATCATGTTTAAATCATTTTGAACTTTATTAAATTTTACAAATTCATTTTTACGTCTTTCAAATTTAATTTTAAAGTAGCAATTGTTATTTTTCAAAATATCAATCTTCTCACGTAATTCAGAATGCTCTTTTTTTAATGTACAATTATCATTTTTGAGAATAAAATTTTGAGATCCTAAATTATCGAAAGAGGATTGTGATAAATCATTTTGTCTCTCAAATCAAAATTTTCTTTTGAAAATTTTTCTCTCTCCTTTTCATATAAGGTGTTTAGTTCATCTAGAAAATCTTTAATACTTACAAAATAATTTTTTAAAATGCCAAGTTGATTTTCTAAATTTAATTTCTCGCTTTTTAAATTCTCATTTCCAAGTTCGATGGATTTCATCTTTTCTAAAGTAGTAAAATTAAGCTTTGAGATCTTATTGCTTATACTAACTAATTCATTGTTATCATTCACTGAAATTCGTAAATTAGAAAGTACCTTTTTGTAGTCCTCATTGGTAGCTTGATAGGGATTTTGCTTGTTGTATTTCGATTGGATCTTTTTCTGGCAATATTCTATGATGTTGTGACGATCGATAGAATTTCAAGCTCTGATACCAAATGAAAGTGCTATTGTAGATCGTAATATGGAATATAATCTAGGTTCTACTAGTGCGAAATATGAATATAAATGATAACAGTAAAGTAAATGACACCAGAGATTTTTATACTGGTTCGAACTCCCCTTCTACGTCTAGTCTCAGACTCCTTTTAGAATTCAACCATCAACCCTCACTTAACCGAAGGAAAAGGTATTACACCACATGAGCAACCGAATATTACTTCTACTACCTAGACAACCGAATATGACTTCTACCGCCTGAGCAACCGAACAGGACTTTCAGTACAAATAGTAAAGTTTTTTCTAACCGAATATGCTCTTAAATAGCACTGATAAGTCAATAACATACACCCTTCTTATAATCTTCTCCTTTGTGTCATACCGTGTAACTCATGAAAATATGAAGTTTATTAAATCACTTAATGAGGTTTGCTTGAATGAACAAGTCATTTGAATGAAATATTGATTGCAAATGGAAAAATAGTTTAGAAAATAAGAATGAGAATTTAAATCAAAAATTAGTGATTAAAACAATTGATTTCATTGCTCTATATATAGTGTTTGAGAGTTACAATTGTTCATGAAAGGTTTCCATGAAAGAAACTCTTGAATCAAGAGTTGTATCTCTTTGCTGAAACGAAGTGTCTCTTCAAAATATAGCCGTCATGAAGATTCAGTCGACTGAGTGAAAAGATTCAAC
This sequence comes from Allium cepa, assembly GCA_030765085.1. Lineage (NCBI taxonomy): Eukaryota > Viridiplantae > Streptophyta > Magnoliopsida > Asparagales > Amaryllidaceae > Allium > Allium cepa. The sequence continues at coordinate 699,786,572 of CM060929.1, read as the reverse complement.
CGACTGAATCGATTGAAAATCGATGCAGCAAGAAAACAGTGCAAAAAACATGTAATTTAAGTCGACTGAAATGCATGATTCAGTCGACTGAATATTCAAATAAAGTTGTGCATATGTACAAAATTTAATCGATTGAATGATCTTTGCCAGTCGACTATATTCTGTTAACGAATAGAAATTTCCTTAGCTCATTTGGTTAGAGCACTCACTTTCTAAACTAGTGACTCGGGTTCGAGTCTTGCTCAATGCATTTTCGAAAACTTGAATTTTCATTTAAAGTATGATCAAACCAATGACCCAAAATTGATCCTTGCTTCATATATTATTATCATTATTATTTCAAATTTTTTTTTATTGCTTTTATAAATGTTTCGAATGTGTATGCATATGTGTGTATAGACTTTAACAAGATTTTAACACTGTAAACTCTAGACATGACACTCTATGACTAATAATACTTTGTTTATCACCTTCATCTTGTCTCTATCCTGCATATCTCTTCTTGTATTACATATACATACTTTTATCCTCTTTTGTACCATGTATCTTCATGTTAAATTTATTTATTTGTCTCATTTTTCATACTCATGTACCTGTAAGTTAGCTTAGAGGTTCTTTGGCATAATTGTATAGTTATTATCATTAAAATCCAACAATAGAGGTTCTAACACATAATCTTATCCGGAGGAAGGGAATAAGGAGAAAGTGGAACAATCGCCATTTTGGGAAGGTTCTAGCAATCCCCAAGATGAGGATCAGACCCATATTCATCTAAATATCATTTATAAAGACGCCTAATTAAACCTCTATCTCGCTTAAGTAAGAGAAGTCAACAAATTTACCCCCGGAGTAAACTTTACATAGGAACTCCACCAAAGCATTTCTATCATCGATTAACATCCAAAAGAGAGTCATCAACTCCGCATTCTCTTTCGTAATTTTGTCCCCATTAAGGAGAGATCTTTTTAGGCAAGAGGCGCTTAACTTTCCGTAATATACTTTAACCGTGCACCATTACCAAAAAGGCGCTTGTATTTATCAGACAAGTCATTATATTCTTCGATTAGCCTTTCAATTTCCTTATTCAGTCGATGCTCCTTATTCATACTCTTTTTACAAAGAGTCTAGTAATAGTATTTGTTCTTTTTCCTTAACTAAAATAATAAGCTTATCAAATAATAGCTAAGCAAGTAGTCTTAGACATTTAAATAAAGAATTCCTTACCCGGGAGGCCAAAACTTAAGAAATAGGATTCCGAGTTTTTTCCTTTGGTTGACAACTGGGGGGAACCTTATCTTTTAGAGAAGAGTCTTCTATGTAGTGTCTTGAGGATTATCGGTAAAGGATGCATCGTGAGAATATGAGCCCAAGTTAGCATCGCCTAATCCATTTCTCCCATCTTTTGGATCTGAAGGACCTTCCTATTGCCATCACCATCATCATCACCATTATGGCCATTGTTTAACAATGAAATTTCTATCGGTTTAGAGTGTCACCAAAATATTTTTAATAAAAATAACCGCAAGCGCACAATGTACAGTTTTGCTACGTGACAAACACAGGTCGATCCGCAGTGTATTGTTGATTTAAATTTCCTATTCAATCGAATTAACCAAGAGTAGGGATTGTTTTGAAAAATAGAAAACTAAAACTAAGAAAAAAGTTAAGATTAAAAACCATGTGATTAAAATTCAATTTAGCGGCAAATCCACTTTCTTATTTTATTCCACATAAATCAACATAAAATCAAATGATGATCTCTTTTTAATCTAAGTGGGATCATTGATATATTTATCATAAGCATGGCCTATTTGAGTTATTAATTAACACAATCAGACCATCAAACTATAATACAAATCTAGTCATATTTTTCCAAATCTCATGAAACATGGCATAGAAAATGAAACCAAAATCTAGTTCAAGCATGATCTATTCACTATTAATTAGTAATTTAGATCACTATATTTTGATTAAAACTTCACTTCATTGCCACGAACATATTTAAATGAAGAGGCAATTTTTGATTAATGAGATAAGCATACCTATTTGTTATGAACAAAGTAGGCTATCAAATTCAACATAAAACACAAACAAACGTAAACATCCATTTTCTCATGAAGCAAAAAGAGATCATATATAGAAAATTATGATGAATCTACATGATAAAAGAAAGCTTCATTACTCCTAAATTGTAGGGATTTAGCCTTTCATTTGTATTATCATTTCAACACATAGAGATTTCAACATTGAAAACAAAAAAAAGGAGAAAATAAACAATTAAAAAGAAGATTAACTACTAGAAGGAAATGGATAAACTAAGTGCATACATGTAAATCTAAGCTATGAACATGAAATGAAAGAGAGCATAAGAATAAAAATGAGCATAAAAGTAAATAAAAGCATGTAGGAAAGAAAAGAGAAAGACGCTAGGAAGCCATTTTTATTTCATGTAATATTGAGCTTACAACTTGCTTGCTTAATTTCCTAAGTAAAAATGAAAGGTAAGAAGATATTTACATGTACATAAGAGGGCTATTTATACATGCATAAAACCTTAATTCAATTTTTAGGGTGCTTCCCAAAATTCCCTTTAGGAAGTGTGGACTCCAACCATTAGCCTCAAATTAATTCATCATTAAATATGCATTGAGCTTTAACCTCCACTTAGTTATCCATTAGCTTCTAATTGTAGATTTAGGTAAGTGGGTGAGGTCCTCCATGATCATGAGCTTGAATTATTTCCTCCTCATTTCTTTTTATTCCCTTGTGCGTGCATATATATTCATGAAATCATCTTCCATAAGCATCAAAGTTTGAAAAATGTCCAAGTAAAAAATTCGCATGCACAAAAATGACTATTTTGCCCCTATATGTAGATAAATATATGATAATTTGAAAATAATTGAATTTTGGTTTTAAACATGTTAAAATACCAAAATATAACATTTATTAAATAAAAATAGATAAAATATGGATGTAAATATATGCACATTTACATGCACATCAAATACCTCCACACTTATCTTTAGATTCGTCCTCAAATAAAGAAAAACTAAGATAAATCCATTTTCATGGGGAGCACGATTGCATTAAGCATATGCAACAAGCCGTTAAATCTCTGGATGTCCCTAGTTGGACGAATGTTGTCTCATGAGAGTTTTTAGCAGATACTACCCACAAAATCCAAATGCAAGTGAAAATATTTGCAAAATGCAAGATTTATTTACAATGGGATGAATGCAAGTTTTTGAAAATATTTACAATGTAGGATTTACTTTTAAATTGGCACAATAAGTTAAATATAGGTTTTGATCATTATCTTGAAATTTAAGTCATTTATTCGTCAAACTTTCTATAAAAACGAAGTTATCATAACAAATAGGCTATAGTTTAACTCGTTATTTCGGTCGATAATGCAATGTAACTATGAAATGGATCCTTAGTTGATTATCCAAGTTTATCAAAGTGATATTTTCATTTCTTTCCAATAATAAGTTAAATCAAACAAGTTAAAATAGTGCTTGGATTTCAATTGCTTACTCTCTCTTATATGAAAATTTTATTGATGTTAACAATATTTACATATGCCTAACTCAGATAAACCAAGGCCATATATATCGAACGTGCACTGTCATTCAGGCTTAGGTGAGAAGGGTACAGAGCATGGAAAGTGAACGCACAAGTGTGAACACTTATCGACTGTAGGCATTATTAAAAAATCTTTTATATACATACACCAAACTCAAAAAACTGAGGCAAGATATACCGATTGTGCACTGCCTTTCGGGCTTATGTGAGAAGGGTGCAGAGCATGGTGAGTGAAGACACGGGTGTGAGCACATGACCCTAGGCGTTAAAAATATATACATACATACAATTTTTTTTCTTTTACTTATATATATTTTTGTGTTTTTTTTGAAAAGAGAGAGTTTTGCAATCTTAGTACCATTTAACTTACAAGATAAAAATGTTATATCCTTTACTTTAAATTTACCACTTTTTTTAAACAAAGATTTTCATTTAGAATATACTTCATAATTAACACATATGAACCTTCCTAAATACTAGTTAAACCATTGTTATTTGTAATCAAACTTCATTTTTATTTTTGTTCAGACAATTTTTTTTCAAAATTTTCAATTTATTAACCAAAACTTATACTTATCCTATAGTGTTTCTTCAAAAATAAATCAAAATGCTAAAAGATAATGTTTTAAAGAAATTTTGAGATTTTTTTCTAGTTAAATGAAAATTAAATAAAAAAAATTCCATGAACTTAAAAAAATGAAAATGAGACTCCCTTCCCCCCTCGCCCCGCACTTAATTTTTACTGTTTTCCAATAGTCAATGCACGATATAATGAGTGTAACAGGGAAAAATATGTGCATATTTACAAAAGAGGGTTAACATTCTTACCAGACGCAGCTTGGCTCATGAAGAATCATGAGCTCCTCCTCTTCGTTACTGGAAAATTCCAAGAAAAGTTTCAAACGATGACCATTGACCTTAAAAATCGATCCATCCTAGGGGTTTTCTATTTCTACGTCACCATGTGGAAAAAATTTCGTTCCACATATGGTTTGGTCCATCTCAATTTAAGTTTCCAAGGGAATAAATGAAGTCTTGAGTCATATAGAAGAACTTTCTGGTTAGGCGAAAATGTTTTTCTTAGGGTTGACTTTTCATGAAAAACTTTTGTTCTTTCTTTGTAAATTTTCTCGTTTTCGTATGCGTAGTTTCTAAGTTCTTCTAGTTCGTTGAGTTGTAGTTTTCGGTTTTCTCCAGCTTTATCGAGATCAAAGTTTAAGTTCTTTATTGCCTATAATGCTTTGTGTTCGATTTCAACTGGTAAATGGCAAGCTTTTCCGTAAACCAAATGAAATGGAAACATCCCAAGGTTAGTTTTAAAAGCAGTACGGTAAGCCCAAAGCGCGCTGGTCAATTTCTGAGACCAATCTTTTCGATTTTTGTTAACAATTTTCTCTAAGATTTTTTTTATTTATCGATTTGAAACTTCAACTTGACCACAAGTCTGAGGATGATGCGGAGTGGATAACTTGTGGGTTATTGAGTATTTTTTCATTAAAGTTTCAAAAGAACGGTTGCGAAAATGTGTTCCGTTATCACTGATTATTGTGCAAGGTGTGCCGAACCTCGAAAAGATGTTTTCTTTGAGAAATTTCACAACAATTCTATGGTCATTTGTTTTGCAAGGAATGACTTTGACCTATTTTGAGACGTAATCGACAAGGAGAAGGATATACAGGGTTTCAAAATAATTGGGAAAAGGTCGCATAAAGTCGATACCCCAAACATCAAAGATTTCGATCGCAAGAATGAGGTTTAGAGGCATCATATCTCGTCGAGATATTCGTCCAGGCATTTGAAATGGATCGTAGGTTTTGCAAAATTCTAATGAGTCTTTAAAAAAAGAAGGCCAATAGAAACCATACTGAAGCACCTTATTTGCAGATTTTTAAGGACGAAATGTCCACCGCACGCTTGATTGTTGCAAAACAAAAGAACACTCCTAATCTTATTATTCGAAATGCAACGTCGGATGATTTGGTCGAGGAAATAATTGAACAAGTATGGATCGTCCCAATAGAAATATTTTACTTGGGACATGAATTTGTATTTGTCCTATTTGGACGAAGATGAGGGAGTTTTTTTAATGACTAAATAGTTCACTGTATCAGCTACAATGGATCGATAGAAATTGAAAGAAGTTGTTCATCTAGGAAGTTTTCACTGATTGGCAAAGAAGATGGTGCGTTCGGAAGACGAGATAAGTGACCGGCTATGACATTATCGGATCCTTTTTGGTTCTTGATTGTAAGATCAAATTCTTGTAATAAAAGGATCCAACGAACTAAGCGAGATTTAGCGTCCTATTTAGCAAAGAGATATCAAAGTGCAGAATGGTCCGTTTACACAGTAATATGTAACCTGATCAAATATTATCGGAATTTTTCGAGAGCAAAAACATCCGTTGGAAGCTCTTTTTCAGTGGTTGTGTAGTTAAGTTAAGCATCTTTCAGAGTCATGCTAGCGTAGCAGATAACGTGAAGGATCTTGTTGATGCATCGTCCTAAGACAGCACCAACTGCAAAATTTGAAACATCACACGTTATTTCAAATGGAAGATCCCAATTGGGTGCGCAAATGGTCGAAGATGAAATGACATCTTTTTTAAGATGTTCAAGAGAAAAGATACACTCGGAGTTGAAATCGAATGGAACGTATTTTCGGAGAAGAGTTGTCAAAGGATGAGTGATTTTGCTGAAGTTTTTCACAAAGCGTCAGTAAAAGCCAGTGTGTCCTATAAATGGTCGAATGTCCTTAAGAGATTTGGGAAAGGAAAGGTTTGCAATGACATTAATTTTCGCTTTATCTACCTCAATGACTTTATTTGAGATGATATGTCCAAGGACTATGCCTTGTTTGACCATAGAGCGACATTTTTCCCAATTCAAAGTCAAATGTTTTTCTTTGCATCAATTTAGAACCAACTCAAGATGATATAAACAATCATAAAAAGAATCACCAAAGATAGAGAAATTGTCTATAAAAACTTCCAGAAAGCGTTCAATCATGTCAGAAAAGATGCCAACCATGTATCGTTCGAAAATAGCAGGAGCACTACAAAGTCCGAATGGCATACGTCAATAAGCAAAGGTATCGAATGGACACGTGAAAGTTGTTTTCTCTTGATCCTTGGGAGCGATTGGAATTTGGTTATAGCCGAAATAACCATCAAGGAAGCAATAGAATTCGTGGCTGGCTAAACGTTCGAGCATTTGGTCGATGAAAGGAAGAAGGAAGTGATCCTTACATGTTGTAGCATTTAGATTTCGATAGTCAATGCAAACACGCCAACCCGTTTGAGTCTGAGTAGGAATGAGTTTGTTAGCGTCGTTTGTTATAATGGTAAGTCTGGACTTTTTAGGCACGATATGAATTGGGCTAACCCATGGGCTATTGGAGATGGGGTATATGATACCGTTATCGAGGAGCTTAAGAATTTCGTCACGAACCGCATCTTTTATTTCCGGGTTAAGCCTCTGTTGTGCATCATGAGTGGGTTTGGATTCGTCAATTAAGTGAATGGGATGTTGAACAATAGAAGAGCTAATTCCCTTATGACGGGCAATGTTTCATTAGCACATAAGTATGCGTACTTAAGGTGATCGGGAAGTGGTTTGAGGTCCAACTTTGGGAGTTTCTCGATCAAAGAATTGGGTTGAGATTCGGACTCAACTGGAAGCGATTCAAAAGGAAGAGTGTTTCGATCTCATTGGGTATTTCATGAAAATAAATTTCATACTCAGCTTCGCGTTCGACATTAAGGTCAAGCGTCTTGTTTGCGAAGTTTTCGTGAATAGCACTGGCGTTCAACTTTTGGTCATGCGGTTCATTCGATTGGCTTTCAAGATTGAAAATATTAAGATCCAAAGTCATGTTTCTAAAAGAGATTTTCAATGAACCATTACGACAATTAATTAAGGCATTTGTGGTGGCTAAGAATGATCGATCTAAAATCAATGGAATTTGACTTGTGGGATTTGTCACGGGCTGTGTTTCGAGAATGATAAAGTCAATGCGGAATATGAATTTCCCTACTCGAATGACCACGTCCTCGATTTCTCCCACAGACTTCTTAATGGAACAATCGACGAATTAAAGCATGACCTTTGTGGGTTTGAACTCACCTAAGCCTAATTGTTCATACACAAAGTATGAAATTAAATTAACACTCGCACCTAAGTCTATCAAGCATTTGTTAATCATCTTGTCTTTAATTGTACATGAAATTGTAGGGCGGCCAGAATCTTTGTATTTGACGAGCATGGATTGGGACAAAACTTCACTCAAACCGGTGGCTAAGAAGACCTTTTTGGGCACTTTAGTGTGTTGCTTTTGGGTGCACAAGTCCTTAAGAAATTTTGCGTACGTAGGGACTTGCTAAACTATGTCAAGAAGCGGAATGCTAACTTTCATTTGTTTAAAAATTTAGAACGTCTTCTCCATTTGGTCCGAGCGTTTCTTTGGTCGAAGACAATGTAGAAATGGGACACACGACACTTAGTAAGCGGGTCTACTTGAGTAGAAGAAGAATTTTGATTGGCATTCGATTCAACATTTGGTTCCACGTTTTGTTCAGATTCGTTTGTTGTCTTAGATGTGTCAAGAGAGGTTTCTGGTAAATCGTTTCGATTAACGACTTGATTATCGATTCGTTTACCAGAACGTAAAGTTGAGATCGCTTCTAATTGGGTGACATTGCTATCTTGAACAACGTGGGCTTGATTTGAATTTGCGTTTTGATTCCTAGGATTGGAATTGGCTAGCTTGGGAATGTGCCTCGTTCACGTTCGCTAACAGACGTGGCTAATTGACTCATTTGCATTTCAAGTTTTGCAATTGATTGGTTTGTGTTTTGCATATATGAGGTTAACAAATTTTGCAAATTGCTATTTAATTAATAGCTTTGAGTAGTTGCTTTAGCCAAGGATTCAAGAGTTTTCTCAAATGAACTTAAACGTTTATCGTCTTGGGAAGGAAGAGCGGAATTTGGTTGAAAATTTAACTGTTAAGGTTGATGATAAGACGGACCTGCAAAGTTTGGTTGAAACTGGTTGGGATGAAAGGGAGAATTCAAAGCAATATTCGGGAGTGCTTGAAAATTTGGACGAAATGTATTGGTATTTGGATTGTTTTGGTTCCAAGCAAAAGTTGGATGATTTCTCCAACCATGATTGTACGTTGGAGAAAACGGGTCGTTTTTGGCTTTATGAAAGCATTAATTTGTTCGATGGAATTAGGGACCGATCGGCTATATGATTAGGATCGTTGCATTTATAACACATCTGTTGGAAAGCTTGGTACATTTGATTCGATAAGAAAACATTATCGAATTTTTTAATCATTGCGTCGATCTTAGCTTCCAAAGCAAAAGAAGATCCTATCGAGTGTGCACTCGATCCTGAGTAAATTGATTTTTTGTTTGAACGTTCCCATTGAGATGACTTTTCACTGAGGTTTTCAAGAAATTGCCAAGCATCTTCGTGATTTTAGACAAGAAAGTTGCCTTGGAACATTGATTCGAGCATGGTCCGTGAGCTGTTTTCGAGTCCATCGTAGAAGATTTGGCAAATCGTCCATTTTTCGAAGTTATGGTGTGGACAATTTATCAAAAGCCTTTTGAATCTTTTAAAATATTTTCCGCATGGTTCTCCCTTGAATTGATGAAAATTTACAATTTCATTACGGATTCTACTCTTTTTTCCAAGGGGTAGAACTTTTTTAAGAAAGATTTTACGAATTCTTTTCAAGTTTTAATCGAGTTCGATAGTAAGCTGTACAACTATTTTACAGCGTAATCCATAAGAACGAATGAGATTAATCAAAGTTTGATTCCCTCATCATAAAGTTGTTGGAGTTTAATGGTTACGCAAATTTGTTTGAATTTAGTCAAGAAAATTTATGGGTCATCGTGCTTGAAATAGCCAAATTTTGGAAGCGTGGCAATATGGTTCGAGTGAATTTCAAAATGGTTACCCGTAGGGGCGGGTAACGTGACGCGTGATGGAATAGAAACTCTACCGGAAAAGATTCTATCCATAAGAGTTCAAGGGGTGTTCTCGTTCGCTATTTCGAGAGGACCGTTTGTTTGAGTTAAACGGTTAGTTGTTGAGTCGCGAGTCCAACGATTTGTTGTTGTGTCGCGAGTCTAAGTACTCATGCGTAAGTGAAAGTCGAGAAGAGAAGAAGCTAGAAATGAGTTTAGAGAATAAAACAAGATTTGGAAAATGAAGTGAAAAATTGTTTTTGTTTTTGTTTTTTTAAGGAAGAAAATATATTTACAAAGTGAAATTTATTTTCAAAAGAAAAGTTTGATTTTATTTTTGATTTTTGTTAGTTTATCAAATTTTCATATGTATTTGCTTTTGATTTTTTTTTTAATTTTCGAATATTTACCAAATTTTTTATTTAAAAAAAAATGGGAAATTTGATTTTTCTTTTTTGTTTTTGAATTTTTTTTTGTTTTTGTTTTTGATTGAAAATTTTCAAAGAAAAGGAAAAGAGATTTTTTTTTTTTTTCCTTTTTTGGGATTAAAAACGAAGTTAAGTAAAATTTACAAATTCTTTTTGGATTTTTTTTAATATGCATGAACTAATGCAACTAAATGAACGCAAAGGACTTAATTACAATTTTTTCCTTAGTAGCTCCTATCCTAAAATTGTATAGTCACACTTTATCTTAAATCAGCAAAAAAATTTCCAGCCAAGTAACGGGTAGGGGTTATCGATACACCATGAATCACCGTAGCAATGCAACCGAAAGTTTAAGTACCTTTAGAGGAACAACCACTATAATATTTACGAATCACCGTCATATTTATAAATGGTTATTACTCTGCGGTAACCTAGACACCAAAATAAAATTATTCAAATAAAACAATTGCGAAGATACAATTAAGCACTAGATGAGCTCGCGACACCCTTAAGTCGAATGTCTAATCTTTATTATTAGTCAAATTCTACGATGAAATGCGATTTGTGGGACAAGGAAAGGGTGATAAAATCCCTCACCTTATGTGAATTATGGTATTGCCCTAGAAAATAAAAATAAGATGGGATGAATGTCAAAAAAAATTAAACGTGAATTTACAATGCAACTAAAATGAAATTTGTTTTTGGATTTTGGATTTTTTTTTATATATAAATGCAAATGCAAGCAACCAACAATGCAATTCAAATAAAAATAAAGAAAAAGAGAACGATAGCAGAGCGTGCAGAATTTATTAGCAATTTGTTTTTAAGCTGCGATTTTTTTTAAAGCAAGCAAGATGAGCACTTTTAGCAAGCAATTCTTTCTTTTATTTCCTGCAACCTGAAAATTGAATAAGATATATACAGTTTTTTATATCGAAGAGGAAACTAAAACAAAACAAGTGAGAATCAAAACAAACCAAAGCTAAAATAAATTTTTATTCGTTTTTTTAGATAGAACCAAAGTAAAGGAACAATGAAAGAAAAAGGTTTTTTTTTTTTTTTTGTTTGTTTGTTTAGAAAGAAACTTAAAACAAGATAACCAGAAATTCCTTTTTTTCTTTTGTTTCGTTTTTTCTTTTTTTTTCTTTTGGAGGGATTTAACTAAACAAAATAAAAATCCACAGGCCCAAACTAAATAAAATCACGTACCCAATTAAAACTTTCTCCGCCCCGAACCAACACGAAGTCAAACAAGCTGAAATTTGCAAACTCCGGTAAAAGATAATTTACAAACGAACTACAATTCCATTAAATAATGAATTCACAAACTCACGAACACATAAATTTTCAGTTTCACAAATTCAAAGTTGAAATCGAAACTCCAATCGACGTCGTTCGCTGTTGCGATGGTGTTGGGTGCTTGCAGGCGATTTGGGGATTGATGATTTCAGGTTGATTGAGATGACAACGAAGTGAATTAAGGGAGGTTGTCGGCAATTGGTAGTTGCGCAGGCTGTGAGTTTGCGATTTTGGGTTGTGTAAGGAGTGGTTGTTGAAAGGAGAGGGTGGTTGCTGTGGGACGGTTGGCGTTCGAAGGTGATGATTGTGGAATCTGGTAATGGGTGAATTTGTTGATCGTCGATTCGAGGAGTTGGTCGACTTCATGGTCTTCGATTTTGAAGTTCGCTGATGCGATTTGGGGATGATGGGTTCGATGATTGGTTGTGGCGTTCGTGAATTTGAATGTTTTTGATGGTGGAGCTGTGAGTATGTTTTTTATTTATTTGATGTATATGGTGGCTGTGATAAGAGTGTTGTGTTGCTCTGGTCTTGGCAAGTGATGTAGCAGGTTGAATGGTGTAGTATATATAGCAGGTTGAATGGTTTGTACTGTGATGTAGCAAGTTTTGGTAAGTCATGTATTGCAGCAGTGGTTACATTGTAAATGAAGTTTGTGGTAGAGGGGATAGGGCACTGTTGGGTTGGAGGAAGTTGGTCTATGATGTCGAACTGCACTGTGGCTGTAGTGAGTTTGGTCTGTGATGTTGTAAATGGTAGAAGTGGAGTAGATTATTTGAGTGTTCGATATTTGATATGGTGGAGTGGAGATGATCAGGGGTCAGCAAATGGAGGGGTTCTATGATGCAACTAGATGGAGTTTGTTGGTTGGCGAGTTGGTTGTTGGTATGATGGTTAATGACAGAGGCAAATGAAGAACGTGGCAGTTTGTATATGCTTATGACAGTTTGTTCTCAGGCTGAAGTGATACGGTGGTGAAGGTTTGAAATTGGTTGCAGTTTTGGACCGATGGTTGGAGTTTAAGTGGAAGTGAAGGAGCAGTCTTGTGTGCACAGTAGAATGAACTGCAGTAGGGGATGTGATGGATTTTGCAGTCGAATTTGTTGCGGTTAAAATGGTTGTGTGTGCAGTAGAATGAACTGTAGTAGATGATGTTGTTTGTAGCAGGTCAGTGGTAGTGTCGAGAAGGGTCTCTGGTGTGGTAGGTCGTTCGTGGTGGGTGCTGTAAGAAGCAACTGCAGGGGATATGACAGAAGCAGTTGATGTTATTGGTTGTTTGTTTGGAGAATATGAAATGCAAGGCAGTAAGTGTGGGGCGACAGTTGAAATAGGAGATAGGATGGAGGAGTTGATGTTATAGGTAGTAGCAGATTTAGCAGAGGGGGGTGGTGAAGTAACAGTGCAAAGGCAAGTCCGTTGAATGAAACAGTGGTATCAGTGCACAGTGCACAATATGTGAATAGTGAACAGACAATGAAATGATTATGTAAAATGAATTGAAAGTTGTACGAATGAAAATTGTAAATGAAATGAAAAAAATTTCTTTTGAAATGTACTTGTGTATGTAATTTTTTAAAAATATGCAAATACAAATGCAAATGAAAATAGACTACAAAACAAACAAACAACACAATGAACATAAAAATCACACAACAGTTTTTTTAAAATGCAAACTAGCACACAAACAAAAATCAAATAAAAATAATTCGAAGAATAGAAAATAAAATCAAAGACAATTCCCCGGCAAGGGTCAAAAACTTGTTTAACGACGAATTTTTTATCGGTTTAGAATATCATCGAAAAATTTATAACAAAAACAACCGCAAGCACATGACGTACAATTTTAGTACGTGGCGAGTACGGGTCGATCCACAGGGAATTGTTCATTTAAATTCCATATTCAGTCAAATTAACCAAGAGTAGAGATTGTCTTGAAAACTAGAAAACTAGAACTAAGGAAAAATTGAGATTAAAAATTGTGTGACTAAAGTTCAATTTATAGGCAAATCCAATTTCTTTTTTTTTTCCACGTAAATCAGCATAAAATCAAATGACGATCTCTTTTTAATCTAAGTAGGATTAGTGATGTATTTATCATAAGCATGGCCTATTTGAGTTATTATTAACACAACTCAAACCATCAAACTATAATACAAATCTAGTCTTACTTTTTCAGATCTCATGAAACAAGTCATAGAAAATGAAACCAAAATCTAGTTTAAGCATGATCTACTTACTATTAATTAATAACATAGATCATCAAATTTTGATTAACACTTCACTTCATTGTCATGATCATATATAGAAGAAGAGGCAATTTGTGATTAATGAGATAAGCATAGCCTATTTGTTATGAACAAAGTAGGCTATCAAATTCAACATAATATACAAACAAACATAAACATCCATTTTCTTATGAAGCACAAAAGAGATCATACATAAAAAATTATGTTGAATCTAGATGATAAAAGAAAACTTCATTACCCCTAAATTGTAGGGATTTAGCCTCTCATTTGTGTTATCATTTCAACACATAAAGATTTCAACATTGAAAATAAAAAGTAGAAAAATAAACAATGAAAAAGAAGATTAACTATTAGAAGGAAATGAACTAAACTAATTGCATATATGTAAATCTAAGCTATGAACATGGAATGAAAGAGAGCATAAGAATAAAAATGAGCATAAAAGTAAATAAAAGAATGTAGAAAAGAAAAGAGAAAGAGGCTGCGAAGCCATTTTTGTTTCATGTAACGTTGAGCTTACAACTTGCTTGCTTAATTTCCTAAGTAAAAATGAAAGGTAAGAAGATATTTACATGTACATAAGAGGCCTATTTATAGATGCATAAAATCCTAATTCAATTTTAAGGTGCTTTCCGAAATTCCCTTTAGGAAGTGTGGCATCCACGTAACCATTAGCATCTAATTAATCAATCATTAAATATGCATGAAGCTTTAACCTCCACTTAGTTGTCCATTAGCTTCTAATTGTAGATTTAAGTAAGTGGGTGGGGTCCTCCAAGATCATGAGCTTGAATTATTTCCTCTTCATTCCTTTATATTCCATTGTGCATGCATATATCTTCATGAAAACCTCTTCCATTTGCATTCAAATTTCTATAAAAATTATGAAAAATGTCCAAGTAAAATGTCCCAAATTAACACATGCACAAAATGACTATTTTGCCTCTGTATGTAGATGAATATAAGATGATTTGGAAATAGTTGAATTTTGGTTTTAAACATATTAAAATACTCAAATATGATATTTATTTAAATAAAAATAGATAAAATATAGATGTAAATATATGCATATTTATGTGCACATCAGCCATCGTCATCATTGTCGTCGTCATCTCCTTCACTATCAGACTCTGTCTCCTCATTAACCGGGGGATAGTCAAAGATTAGCAACTTTTTGGTGTCAACCTTTTCCTCGATAGGAAACTCTTCCTGAAGTGACTTTTTATCTTCCCTCAGCATGAGACTAAACTTTCTTTTAAACTTTTCATTCCAATCTGGAAGGGATGGAAGGTCTAAGTCTGGGCATCTTTGAACGTTATCAGCATACGCTAAAGCATTCTTGTAGCACTTCTCAATAATCTTGCAGAAAGCGTTATTGAGTGAAAAAGCGACTTGCTCATGGGTATCCCCCATAATGTTATTCAAATTGGCTAAGATGTTAATTTTTTTTGTAGCTTATTCTTTAGAGATTTGTTCTTAACGGCTAATTCAGCCTTCTCTTTGTTGGCCTTTTCATTCTTATCGACTAGGTCGGCTTTCTCTTTATTAGCCTTTTCAAGGTATGCCTTTAAAATTTTCATTTTTTCATCTAATAATTGCCTAGCTTTATTTTCATCATTAACATAGGAAGTAAGTTTATGTTTTTTAGAAACAGCTTCATCCCTTGGTGTAGTGATATCAATTATATTGTTTATAAGCGAGGAGATTTGACCGTTAAATTCGGCTACTTCGTTAGAAGGCCCTTAAGAAGCCTGTTGAAGGAAGAATATATGCTTGGCTGCCTAAAATAGTTGGAAAACATGATTCGGGACAGGATATAAAGCTAAAAGATTGGATTAATCAAACATAAAAGAATGTATACCAATGGAAGCTGCTTAAGAATGACATTAAGATGGTCTCTTGAGTAAACTGACGAATGCAATGGTGCAAGCAATGTAAGTGAAGGAGATTGGGCCACCAGGCGTAGAAGATTTTCAAAACTTGCAACGAGAAACCGAGCCTTTGAAGGAAGAGGATCATTTAGAGAAGAAAACAACCATGGATCATCAACCAAGTGACTGATGCCTGTTAGAGAAATAGGAAAGGAAATATTTAGGAGTGACTCAGGAGTCTGGGCCTCCTTTGACTGCTTCTGGTCTTAATTTAAATTTTCCACGTCATAACTTAAGTCAATGCTTATATGAGTCTTCTCGTCCACAACAACAAGAGTAAATTCATCCACAAGCTTGGGCCTCTTACTTGGGGGAGGAGATCGAATATTAGCATTAGCATTATCTTTCACTTTCCATTTTATCGCCTCCGTTGCTTTAGCAATAGAATCCTCAATAGTAACAGGCTTGCTTGACTAAGACGAGGATGGAACTTTATCCTTATTCCCCTTCTCTTTAGGGGAATTAACTTATCCCTCTTTAGAAGCAATAACAATAGCAGATGAGCATAAAATGAAGAATTTTATAAGATAATAACGTTAGGAATTCCATACTAGTTACAATATAAGCTTACCGGTGGGCACAAGTTGGACTAGAGTGGAAACAAAGAAAACATTTCAGTTATTGATAACCAATGATCGTTTCCCTTGGCATTCCCTTTCATTATTCGAGGTTCCCCAAGTATTATATGGCTGTCCAGAATTAGAAAATATTGATGAAGATTCATTTCCATCGAGCTATCACCCATGTTCTTAGATACCAAAGTTAGAGATTTGATAGTGTTGCTATTAGAAGGCTTAACTGTTTAGGAGCCGGACCTAAAGGTAAACATTTGTTGTAAGATAGTGATGAATATAACATAAGTAACAAGAAATAGAACTTACTTATAACAGAGAAAGTTACCCTAATCTTAGAGTAGCATTTGACGTAAAAAAAAGAGTTTCCCATCCCTTAGTCTTGTCGACAACATTAATGACTAAGCATTTCGAAAGGGGATGAATGCGATATAGTGGATGATCCTATTGCTCACTTATTCTCGTAGGGCTAGCTATGGTATGAATATTCAGCATTGAGAGAAGGAAGCTTGGCCTCTCTAATAAGAACATCTAAGCAAGTCAAATAGGTGTATGAATACGGAGTTAATTGGATAAGAGTGATATTTAGGTGCTCTAGGAAGCTCAAGAGAAGTCAGGAAAAGAAAGATATTCTGAGTACCATATATGAATTGGAGTGAAGGCGAAAAACCCACTTGGAGGGTTGTAGATTCTGCCAGAAGAATTAGTAGGAATAGCTTATATGCCTATGATACAAAATTGCTTGAGAATGGAGTCCCCTTCTTCTTGGATAGTAATATATGACTGATTAAGAAGATGATCCCATTTCTTAAGAGACGGAGAAGCTTTAGGACCCTTACCAATCTTCTTGACTGCTTATGAAACTGCTTTCTTGCCTTCCATTTGCCCACTAGGTGATATTATACCAATAATTTTTATATATTTATGAAATTCAGAATGTTCATGATATAAAAAGGATATTTTATGCTAAGACAAAGGATAACACATCAACTATGAACCACCCAAGTCATAACATAAAAATGTCCAGGGCTAAAGTCCACCACAACATTTATAGCAAGTCAATAACTATAGAGTGATTTATGTCGACATTCATAAAATGGTTAAACTTTTAGCTAAGTAAAAATATGTAGATAAATGTTAGAATCATGGTGATAAAATAATTTTATGGTTATTTAATAAAAATTTAAATGAAAAACTATGCTAAATACATCTTGAATATCATGCCAAGTCAATACGGTTCATGGTCAATTGGTAAATTGATGTCGAATGCGAATGCCGCATAAGAGGCTCTATCAAACACTATAATATGATGTCATAACAATGCTCAACGCTGAAATAATTCGAAAAAGATATATATGTGTGTGTGTGTGCGCGCGCGCGTGTAGTTATTTATGAAATATACCAAGTGTGTAAGTGGTCCATGGCCTATTACGATGATTACATTACAAGATAATAATGCATTGTAAATTTTTAACAAGAAAATTGAATAAACCGTCGCCGAAAGAAAAACAATAACACACTGTGAGAATGTCAAATTCATATGGTAACTGATTAAGCTAACGTCGCACCCTTGGTTAACTGCCAGCATGGTAGAATCCCATGTTATAATAACTCCTAGGTTTTTAAGTTAATGTCGCACCTCTATTCAATTATTGATGACATAAGGATCTGCACTATAATGACTCCTAACTTTTAAGTTGTAGTAATTTTGTAAAACGTCAATTTAGAAATAAAATAGGGTAATATCAGGTTTGGGTGTAATAAATTATCCACTTTGCCATTAAACGAAAAGCTCCCAGACATCTAAATTGAAGTCGCCTAATTCGAATCAACCTATTAAAAATCCCCAGCGGTACAGTAATTTAAGATTAAGCATAATAGATTATCGATTTAACAATAAGATTGAAGATTAACAATCTAAATCTAATATCTAAACCTAAGTGATGAACTAAAATCAAAAAACTCTATTAAGAACCCTAGCGCCCATTTGAATGGAAGTTCCCCTTATTTAACTCATCAGTTTAATCGATTAAAGCGAGAGTAATACCTTAATCTTAGCTTTGACACTAAAAGGCTAGAACTTGTAAATGATTTTGTGGATTTTAAACTTGTTTTCTTGAGCTTTAAGTTGTAGGTAAAAAGGAAGAAGAGGAAAAAGCTTGGTTATTTTTAGGGAGGAAGAAGGCGAACATATACCATTAGATCAAATTTGAATAGACGAACAGATTCAAACAGAATACCTATAGGCGGCAAGCGCCATTATCAAGAATTGACTTGAAAAGTCAATGCTTCCTACATATTAGGGGAAAAATGTTACTACCGTTATTGATTCGAAAGAATGAAAATGGAATATCATCGATGCCACTCTCTATCAATAAAGTCGAATGAATGATGCCAACAATTATCAACGCCACTATTATTAATGTGGCACCTTAATAATATTGCATGTCATTAATGCAACATGTAATATTGCATGTCACCAACAAAAGTAAGAAATTGTATTGAGATTGAAGTTGGAGGTTAACTATAAGACATAATGCTGCTATCATCAGTATGAAAATTAATATTGAAGGCATAAAGTAATGCCGCATATAATTAATTCCACGTAACATCAACAAAGACTAATGGACAATGACACTTCAACTTTATGTTGCATCTAGTCAATATCGCATCCCATTAATACCACGTTCCAATAATATCACACTTCACCTATAAAGATTGAAGAATTAATATTTCCTCAGGTTAATACTACGTATCATCGATGATCATTTAAATGCCGCCTCCCTCTGATGTTGTCCTACAAATTACTTCAATACCGAACCTCACGTGCTGCCACTTATAACCAATGCTGATCCTTATTGATGCCGCACTTCATTAACCAAGGAGATACATTGTGCAACATGCTGTAAGCCTTCAATAATATTGCAGCATTATATATTATCAATGTCATGTCAAATTGATGTTGCATCTCTTCAATGTTGCATCAAAAAATATCACAAGGCAACAATAATACTATGGATCATCAACTCAGTATGATGCTACCCATTAATGTCGTAATTCATCAATACACCTGGGAATGTCGTGAACCATTGAAACAAAGTGTAATACCAGGTACCGTCGAGCTGAACCTTGACGCTAAAGACCAAGTATGCTGCATGGCATCCATGCCGCACCTTACCGCTCCTACAAATATACACCTAGGAGCATGGAGGAGCATGAATCATTCTTCTCTTTCTTCATATATTTAAACTTTGTAACCCTAAATCAATTTGGGAATTTCTAGTGACAATTGTATTCCTGTGACATTGGCATATAAGGCTATGTACATTCAATTATTTCATAGCATATGAATAAAGATATTATGACCGATAACTTGTTTCGAGTTCCTAAGAACCTATGATTTTTAATCATAATTTACTTCGAATTCTTAAACATTTGTTGTCTCAATTTCTACTTGCATGAGATTGTTCCACATTAATTGATGGCTTCAATATGGGTTAGAGCATAGCTTCGGCATAAACAATTTAGGACTTCATTATGGACTTGAACATACTAAACCTATTCATCTAAGCCATTTCTCAACCAAGTATCGCTTTTGCCAACACTCATTGAGGTCTATAAGGGTTAATCAAGCCCTTTCAACCAAATTCCTCTTTCTTTACACTTATTGGGTGTTAGCGAAGTAATTCGTTAACACCTTCTAATTGGTTGCATATTTTCATATACATATGAACATGGTTCTCCCATTGGTTTAGCCTCAGTGTTAATTTCTTGGATCTCATCAAAGTCTACAACCTCACTATCAATTTCTTTTGATAGAAGTTCCTTTTTTAAAAAGATAGCATGAAGAGAAACAATAACCTTTTGTTCCTCAGTATTATAGAATATATATTCCATTAAGTTTTTTGGATATTTTAGAAATTTACATAACACCGATCTTACCTCGAGTTTATTTGGACCAACGTTCTTAACATATGTAGGTGATGTGCACGTAAATGTGCATATTTTTACCACCATATTTATTCCTTTTAAATTAAATAAATGATCATATTGGGTATTTTAACTTATTTTAACCAAAAATCCATATTAATTCCAAATTGTCACATATCCATCTTCATATAGGGGCAAAATGGTCATTTGTGTGCATATATTTCTTTGAAAAAAATTAATTAGAAATTTACATAAATTTTTGTAGGAATTTGGTCTCAAATAGGAGTGGTTTCATGAAGACACATGCATGCACAACATGAATATAAAGGAATGAAGATGGAAATAATTCAAAGTGAAGATTATGGAGGACCCTACCTACCCACCACCTTAATGTACAAATTAGAGGCTAATGCACATACTTATGGAATTAATGGCTTCATGAACACTTAAATGATGATTAGTAGAAATTAATGATTACTTGGCCTCCACACTTTTCCAAGGGTAGTTTGGTTATTCCCCAAATTATGGATTAGGGTTTCATGCATGTATAAATAACCCATAATGTTTCATGTAACCTTCCTCTTACTTAGTTCCTCTTAGTCGGTCTCTCTTCCTCTTCATTAGTTTTAGGCTCAAAATAAAAGAAAGCTCCTCTTTTCTTTTCATGGCTACTTAGCCATTTTTACTTCATGTAACTTTCATTTTTTTTATGCAATGTTAATTAGTGCTCTCTTTCTTTTACATGCTTCTTTTGTTTATTTACTTTCATGTTAGTAGTGTAGATTTATTTTTCATGCAAGTAGAATAGTTTTTTCTTTTCTTTACTTTGCTCTCTTTTTCCTATTCTTTTTCTTTCATGTTGCAAGCTATATTTGTTGTTTTGATAACAAATATGAGAGGCTAATCCCTTCAATTTAGGGGTAATGAAGCCTCTAATCATGTAGCTTCAACATTTTGATAATTATAGCTCTCTTTTTGTGCTTAATGACAGTGGTTTAATTTGTTGTTTTTTTTTGAATTTGATTGCCTATATTGTTGACACCAAATAGGCTATGCTTAAATAATCACTAACACAAATGCCTCTTCATCAAAATATGATTATGGCATAAGAAAGTGATTTGAAATTCAAATTTGATGGTCTATATTTCTAATTAATAGTTAATAGGCTATACTTAAAATAGATTTCATTTGCAACTTTGTTTTTATTTTCATGAGAGTTAGTAAGTGGTTTAAAGGTTATGTTATAGTTTGATGGCTTATGTTGAGCTAATTAATAATACATATGATAAACACATCATTTAAACTCACTTATGACCAAAAAAGAGATCATAATTTCATTAATTGTTGAATTATATGATCTAGAGAGTGGATTTATCTCTAAATTGTCATTTAACTCTTATATTTTTATCACTTTCTTTTTGACATTTTTCTCATTTTCTGGCTAATCACACTCTTCAACTTTGGTTTAATTTGATTGAATAGAATTTTAAAATCATCAATTCCCTACGGATCGACCCGTATTCGCCACGTACTACATTCGTACACCGTGCGCTTGCGGTTATTTTAATTTTGAAATTTTTTGGCGGTTTTCTAACTTGATAGAAATTCGCCGATTAACAAGTTTTTGGCACCGTTGCCGGAGAGTTGTTTTGATTTTAATTTTCTATTCTTCGGATTATTTTTCTTTTGATTTTTTGTGTTTTTTATTTTGTGTGTGTTTGCATTTAAATAAAAAATTGTGTGTTTATTTGATTTTTGTGTGCATTTGTTTGTGTGTTTATTGTTCTAGTTTCCTTTTCCATTTGCATTGCATTTCTATTTTTAAAAAAAACATCACAAATTCAAAACAAAAACAAAAATGTGTTATTTCCTTTGCAATTTCCATTTCCTTTTGTTTATTTTTACATTTACATTTTTGCTTATTCCTAACATCACCACTGATCTGCCTCTCTGTTTCTCTCTGCCTGCACAGTGCAAAACCACAAACACTTCCCACAACCTCGTCTAACTTTCATCACTTCACGACCCACTGCTACATCACTCAACATATACTTCAAACCATCAAAGCACTTATTCCATCTGTACCTCTGTGCATGTGCACTGCCACCACCATCATCTACAATAACTCACACCAACCTACAATACAACTGCTGGTTTACTGCAGTGCCAACACAACCCCTTTCTGCCATTCAATCATTCCACTGCAACCATATTCCTCCTACCCACCCACTACTTCTGCCATCACTTCTTCTCATACATACAACTTGCTGCCATATACCACCATCAACATCTCAACAAATATCTACAGTCAAGAACCATCGTCTCTTTTACATATTGCCTAACATCTTCCACATTACACCATACTCACTGCCTTTCCATTATCCCCCTGTCAATAAACATTAACCACCATCTCTACTTCACATTGCCATGCACAGACAAACTGTCAACAAACTGTCTACCACTCAAAACACTCCCTCTATCATTCCATTTACCATACACTACAGCATACTTCCCACCCCTTATCCCTTTGCTGACCACATCTTCATCACCATACAAGCACTTCAAAACCATCATCATCAAAACGCAATACCCCCTCTTCAGCAACCGTCCATACCTCCCATCAAACATCCTACATCCACTCTACAAGGCTATCAATCATCACACCACTTCAATTCCAAAACTTTCTTGTCTGTGCAAACTCCAACCTCACTGCTTATCTACATCATCCCTCCACCAAGCCGTGCAGTGCACAACACAACTTCGCCCACCACATATCAAACTTTATCAACCATCAACCCTCTACAAACTGCTACAACTTGTCACCCTTCAAACCTGGTTACCAGTGCCTTCAACTGCCCACTGCCATAGCCTTCACTTCTAACTCCAAATAAAAACTGCTCACCAAAACCCAAATTTGGAAGCACGTCACAAATCACCAACAAACGCCTGATAGAAAAAAAAGAAGGCTGCAGTTGCGACCCACGAGAGCAACAATCACGCGAAACCACCCCAAATCACAACTTTCAGTGCCATGCACAACTTCCTGTTACCTGACTTACAAGACACCCACTTCCGCCCTCAATTGGATCGAAATACCACCGCAACAAATCGCCTTCCTCCTCCAGGAACTACCGTAGACCATCCCCACTTCCGAAACGGCATCGATTTCAACACCCTCAAACTCGATTTCAACAACCCCAAACTTCGAACTACGACAGTCATACAAACCCCATTTCGAACTCGCTCTCCTCTATTCAAACCCGCGACCGCGGCTTCAATCACGAATCCATCGCCTGTCCAGACCATCGAACATATCCAATCGCCGACCATCAACAATCGACTCGTCTAAAAATGCGGGCAACATGAATCGAACGCCGCGTGAACTCCAAAAATTTGATTTGGGTTGCGATTGATTTTTATTTTCTATTGTTTTCTGAGAAAATTGGGTTGAGAAATTGAGTTGCGGTTCATCTATTTTAATTTGACTAAGGAATCATTTGGGCCGCGTGGGTAATTCTTTTTTTTGTTTACGTTGAGTTGAATTATTTTTAAGTTTGGGCGCAATTATTATTATTATTATTATTTTGTTAATTTGTTCTGATTCCTCTTTTTTTTAGTTACATCCTTATTTTTAAAAAAACATTAAAAAAATTGTATATATCTTGTTTTTATTTTCAGGTTGCAAATTGCAGGAACCCGAGAGGAATTGCTTGCTTCGCTCAACTGCTGCGCAAAAAAAAAAAATTGCTTGCTTGCTATATCTATTATTTTTATTTAGCTTGCATTGTTGTTTGCTTATATTTACATAAAAAAATTTCAAAAACCAAAAAAAAAAATTCATTCGTAGTTGCATCGTTAATTCATGGTTTAATTTTCAGTTTTGCATTTCATATTAGTTATTATTTCATATTAGTTGTTAATGATAACGGTTAGATAACTCTTAATTGTATATTAATAAGTTGTCTTCTTTGAACATTTTAACTTCTTGGTGTCTAGACTACGGTAGAGTACTAGCCATTTATAAAAATTACGGTGATTCGTAAATATTATAGTGGTTGTTCCTCTGAAGGTAGTTAACCCTTTAGCTGCATTGCTACGGTGATTCGTGGTGCACCGATAAATCCTATCCGTTACCTGCCTGAGAACTATCGTGTTTATTTAAGACAATGTGTGATTATACAATTTTGGGTTAACTTAGCATAAATCATTTGTAATTAACCTTTGCATTCATATAGTTGTAGTAGTTCATGCATATTTAAAAAAAAAAATCAAAATCCAAAACTAAAAAAATTGTAAATATCCCTCTTCTTTTTCTTCGAATATTTTAAATCTGTTTCCTTTAAAATTTCAAAAAAAATTAAAAAGAAAAACAAAAATAAAAAAAATATAAAACCTTTTCAAAGACAAAAAATTTAAAAATTCAAAAACAAAACAAAAATCAAATTTCCTTTTGAAAAATAAATTCTATCTGTAAATATTTTTCCTTTATAAAAAAAAAACCAAAAACATTCTTGAAAATGTCTGAATTTCCATATTCACTTGAATTTTACAATCGTTGCGAAAATCAATATAATCCATATGATTTCACTTCAAATACGTATGGATATTTTAGCGACTATTCTTTAAACGATTCGAATTTGGACAACAAACTTTTCAAAACGATGACCAACCCTCGAATCTAGAAAATAGCATTTCATCTTTACTTGAAATCTCTACACAATAAAATCAAATGATAAATGATTTGTGTAGTTCGTATTTCTGCGATAACTCGAGTCAAAGTTCTCAAGGATTTCAAAATTTGAATTAAATTCAAAATTCAAATGATTTTGAGTATAACCCATGCCAATTCAATTTTGAGTTTCAAAATGGATTTCAAAATCAAAACAAAAATGTGAACCAATTTTTAAATAATTTTGGCAATGGGAATTGTTTCAATAACGTTACAATTGAAAACTTTGGTTATCAACAAATTCAAAATGAAAATGTTCATATTGATAATCATGAATTTGATTTTGTTGACCAAATGGAAAAAGATAACGGAGATTTATTACTTGAAAAATACAAAAAATTTCATGAAAATCGTAGTCAAATCTCAACTTGCAAAGAATCAAATAATAATCTACCGTTTATCGAAATTGACAATTCTTGTACTCAACAAGTCCAAATCGAAAATTTTCAAGTTAATAATTACAAATTTGACTTTGTTGAGCCAATGAATGAAATTTACGATGATCACATGAATTTGTTGATTAAAACATTGGAAAAATTTTGTGAGAAGCAAAATCAAATTTCAACGTGTGACGAGTCAAGTGATAATCCATCTTTTACCCAAATCGATGATTTTCAAACAACAACTTTTGAAACTGAAAATAATGATCTTAGCGAAGTTGTTGAAAAGACGGCAGTTGAGTTGGATTTCAATTCTTTTGAGGGTAAGAAACTCGATTTAAATTTCGATCTTCCTTTTTCTGAAAATTTGAACACAACAACTTTGGATTTTGAAATGGATATATGCGATGAAGTTGTTGATAATCCAATGAAGGAAGATGAATTTAACAAATATGAGTTTTATGGACTTTTCGAAAACGAGTCATTAAATTATGATGGGGAAGATTTCGATCACCATTTTGACTTTGAAATCGATAATTTGGAAGAAGTTTTTAATGACAAACTTGAACTTCAATTTGGTGAAAATAAATGTGAATTTCAATCAATTGTTTTATCAACCCCAAAAATCATTGAAAACAAATCAACTCGTTCAATTTTTAATAAAACAAAATTTGTTTTTCCAAATCGACAATCAACTTCAAAATCTTTTACGATTTGCTTTTTCGTGCTTAAGCTGTGTCTCGCACATTTGACGAGACAAATGAATCGGTCTTTAGAAGACCGTTTCATTTACTTTTTGACTGTATACTTTCCCATCTCTTGTAAATAATAATCTTTCATGTAAATATAAGATTTTATTTTATTTTTTCTCCTTCCACTTAGGTTGACTGTGGGAACACAGTCAAAATCAAGTGTAGGGGAGACTCGTCTTCATTTTTTATTTTATTTCATGGTTTATTTTTGCGTTTTCTTTTAAAAAACTCAAAAAAAATCTTAAAAAAAATCCCAAAAACATACTTTCTTTTGATTAACTTTTAAAGAAACATTATAGGATAAATATATAGTTTTGGTTTATTAAATTGAAATCTTTGAAAATTTATTTGTTTTAACAAAAATAAAAATGAAGTTTGATTACAAATAATAATGGTTTAACTAGTATATAGAAAGATTCATATGTGTTAATTATGAAGTATATGCTAATTGAAAATCTTTGTTTTAAAAAGTGGTTGATTCAAAGTAAAGGATATAACATTTTTTTTGTCTTCTAAGTTAAATGGTGCTAAGATGATTTTGCAAAACTCTCTCTCTCTCCTAAAAAAATATAAAAATATAAAATAATAACATCCAAGTATTCACTCTCATTTAAAAGTCCTCACGGTTATGCATGAGTGAATTACTTGGAAACTTTGATTATGTGCTTTCATACTCATTTAAAAGTCCTCACGGTTATGCATGTATGGAACACATGTAAAAAAAAGACTTAATAAAAACCACCTACGGTCGATAGGTATATGCACGAAAGTGTGTGCACTCGCCATGCTGTGTACTCCCCTCACATAAGCCCGAAAGGCAGTGCATGAGTGGTATATCTGGTCTCAGTTTACCTGAGCTAGGTATGTAATTTTTCTTGCAAATAATGGTAGAGCAAGCAATTGAAATCCTAGCACTATTTTTACTTAGTTGATTTGATTTGTTATTGAAAAGAAATGAAAATACCACTTTGATAAATTTGGATAATCAACTAAGGATCCTTTTCATAATTACACTTTGTTATTAACCGAAATAACGAGTTAAACTATAATATATTTGCTACAATAACTTGATTTTTGTTGGAAATTTTGATGAGTAAGTAACATAAATTTTCAAGATAATAGCCAAAACCTATATTTAACTTATTCGTGTCGATTTAAAAATAAATCCTTCATTTGTAAATATTTTCAAAAACTTGCATTCATCTCTTTATAAATAAATCTTGAATTTTGTAAATATTTTCATCCTGCATTTGAATTTTGTGGGTAGTATCCGTTGAAAACCCTCACGAGACAACACTCGTCCTACTGGGGACACCTAGATGTTTAATGGTTTGTTGCATACGCTCAATGCAATCGTGCTTCCTACGAAAACGGATTTATCTTAGTTTCCCTTTATTCGAGGACGAATAAAAAGATAAGTGTGGGGGTATTTGATGTGCACATAAATGTGCATATTTTTACCACCATATTTATTCTTTTTAAATTAAATAAATGATCATATTGGGTATTTTAACTTGTTTTAACCAAAAATCCATATTAATTACAAATTGTCACATATCCATCTTCATATAGGGGCAAAACGGTCATTTGTGTGCATATATTTCTTTGAAAAAAATTAATTGAAAATTTACATATATTTTTGTAGGAATTTGGTCTCAAATAGGAGTGGTTTCATAAAGACACATGCATGCACAACATGAACATAAAGGAATGAAGATGAAAATAATTCAAAGTGAAGATCATGGAGGACCCCACCTACCCACCACCTTAATATACAAATTAGAGGCTAATGCATATGCTTATGGAATTAATGGCTTCATGTATACTTAAATAATGATTAGTAGAAGCTAATGATTACTTGGCCTCCACACTTTCTCAAGGGTAGTTTGGTCATTCCCCAAATTATGGATTAGGGTTTCATGCATGTATAAATAACCCCTAACGTTTCATGTAACATTCCTCTTACTTAGTTCCTCTTAGTTAGTCTCTCTTCCTCTTCATTAGTTTTAGGCTCAAAATAAAAGAAAGCTCATATTTTCTTTTCATGGCTACTTAGTCATTTTTACTTCATATAACTTTCATTTTTTTAATGCAATGTTAATTAGTGCTCTCTTTCTTTTACATGCTTCTTTTGTTTATTTACTTTCATGTTAGTAGTGTAGATTTATTTTTCATGCAAGTAGAATAGTTTTTTCTTTTCTTTACTTTGCTCTCTTTTTCCTTTTCTTTTTCTTTCATGTTGCAAGCTATATTTGTTGTTTTGATAACAAATATGAGAGGCTAATCCCTTCAATTTAGGGGTAATGAAGCTCTAATCATGCAGCTTCAACATTTTGATAATTATAGCTCTCTTTTTGTACTTAATGACAGTGCTTGAAGTGGTTTAATTTGTTGTTTTTGTTTTGAATTTGATTGCCTATATTGTTGACGCCAAATATGCTATGCTTAAACAATCACCAACACAAATGCCTCTTCATCAAAATATGATTATGGCATAAGAAAGTGATTTGAAATTCAAATTTGATGGTCTATATTTCTAATTAATAGTTAATAGGCTATACTTAAAATAGATTTCATTTGCAACTTTGTTGTCATTTTCATGAGAGTTTGTAAGTGGTTTAAAGGTTGTGTTATAGTTTGATGGCTTATGTTGAGCTAATTAATAGCACAAATGAACCATACTTATGATAAACACATCATTTAAACTCACTTATGACCAAAAAAGAGATCATAATTTCATTAATTGTTGAATTATATGATCTAGAGAGTGGATTTATCTCTAAATTGTCATTTAACTCTTATATTTTTATCTATTTTTCTTTTGCTAGTTTTTGTTAGTTTTTTACATTTTTAGCTATTCACTCTCAACTTCGATATAATTTGATTGAATAGAATTTTAAAATCATCCATTCCCTGCGGATCGACCCGTATTCGCCACGTGCTACATTTGTACACCGTGCGCTTGCGGTTATTTTTAAATTTAAATTTTTCGACTAATTTCTAACTCGATAGAAATTTAGTCAATTAACAGTAGGAGAACCTCACATCTTAAACACTTGAGTTGGGGTTTCCTTCCAAGCCATATCTCATATGGTGTCTTAGATACAAATTTAGGGGCATCAAATTCAACATATGCGATGTGGTTTCTAACCCATATCCACAATATGACAGAGGTAACTCAACCTTACTTATTAAGGAATGAACCATATTTAATAAGGTTCAATTCCTTCACTCTAAAACACCATTATTTTGTGGGAGTATATGTCGGAGTAACCTAAGAGATAATCTTATTATACTTTAAGTATGGTTGGAGTTCCTATCCAACCTACTCACCTCCTCGATTGGATCGAAGTATTTTAATATTTTGGTTCTTATGATTCTCAACCTCATTTTTATATTTAATAAATTTCTCGCATACATCGAAATTGTTCTTCATAAGATACAAATATCCTAGTCTTTAGAAATCATCAGTAAATGTGATGAAATAAGAAGAATTATCTTTAGTAACTATAGGCATCGGGCCACATATATCACTGTGCACGAGACCCAAAAGTTCATCAATTATTTTATTCACATTGAAGTGGTGCTTGGTCATTTTACATTTAAGTCACGACTCACACATGTCAAAGGATTCAAAATCAATTGTGATAGAATACCTTTTGTTTTCAATTGGTATCGTTTCTCACTTATATGACCTAACCTACAATGCCAAAGATAATTTTCATTTATATTATAATTCAAAGAACTACTCACAAAACATATAAAATTTGTATTCATCACATAATGTCATTATCTAAAATACCATCACAGACTTATTACCATTTAAAGTAATGTCCATAACATTACTAACACTGTGAAAAACATAATCTGTCTCAAATAATCTAGATGCATAAATAATTTCACAAATAAAGTCTTTTGCATAATATCAACTATTTATTATCAAAACAAATCCTATCGACAAACTCAAACAAAAATATCCAACCGTTGTTCCATCTATAATAGACCCCAGTTTGAAAGTTAAATTAAATTAGCCATGGTGAATGATGACTTAAAAGTGGGAATGGTTACTGAGTATCCAATTCCCCCAAAACCGCCTGACGCCTACACTCCACCAGCAGATCCACCGTCTCCTACGTCCGTACCTTTAAGGTCAGCAACTCAAGCGTCCGACCAGTTGCTATCTTCTTAGATCCAAAGTTCCTCAGGCCAAGAAACGATGCCCAGACCAACTACAACAGCTATACACTCATGGCAAAGATCTTGGGACGAGACAATTAAGGATTTCAACGTTCATAGAGAGGTGGAGATCACAAATCTATCTTACTATCCCCCATGCAAGGATGGCGATACAATAATAGGACTCATGCCTGAATCTGTCTTCTGCGTTGATGCTCATAAATGGAACAACACGTTAGTTGTATATATCTTAGGCAGAAGATCGATGTATGCAAATTCCAAAACTTTTATTGACAAAACGTGGAAGCCTACTAGTACGTAAGAATTATACTATAAGAAGAATGGCTTCATATTCGTTAAATTTTACAACTCGGATGATTGTGCTAAAATATATGATCTGGCCCGTAGACTATTGGATCTTGAGTCTTGATTATCAAGAAGTGGAAACCGGGTATTGATATAAGTAAAGAATCATTTTCTACACTACCAATTTAGGCAAGATTTACTGATTTGAAATTGGAGTATTGAGAGTATCAGTCGTATTGCGAATGTTCTCGGACATCCTATATTAATGGATTCCACTACGGCTATGGAAAGCAGATTGAATTATGCTTGCGTATTAATAGAAGTTGATGTTAAGTTTTCTTATCCATCTACTATTCATTTACAGTTATATAGTGGTGCAGCATATGAAGTGAGTTGAATATGAGCACAAAATTATTCCATGTTTAGTTTGTAACTCCTTTGGTCACTCAGACTATAATCGCGGTAACCAAACCAAAAAAGAGTAGCGTCCAAAACAAAATTTATCGTCTATAAATATTGCATGGTCCAATGTTCATATTACAAGAGACTTAAATAATTGTACAGAAGTAACAAATGAGCATATCAATGTTCCAACAGTGGATCAGCTTTCCTCTGATTTCCCTAAAGCAGTTCGCCTGCACAATCCATACTCTATTCTTGCTGAGCCCGAAGAAAGCCCTAACCAAAGCACCTCGCCTGACTCTGATCCAGTTCCACCTGTGAATTTATCTACATCTTTGAGTCCTCCTGTCAAAGACACTATACAAAAAATAGAGACTACTAAAGGAAAATCAATTGCTATTACTGATAACTGCGAGAATGCAGACGAACATATCACGGATGTTGCATCACACATTCAGGAAATTGGCAATAAAAACTATCCAGACATAAATGTCTCCCCGATGGTGTCGAAGAACCCCAGTTTTATGAAGAAGCACGACAACGCTACAAATCCCAAGAATCCAAAATTGGCTCCTCCTAAAAGATCAAATAGGAGCTCATCAACAGGTAAATGAATTTAATGAGCTGGAACACTAGAGGCATGAATACCGAAGATACGATTAGTCATGTATTCACGCTTCTAAACGCTTACAAGCTTAGCCTTCTAAGCTTATAGTCGAGACCAAGCTCTCTACACAAAATATTAACAAGTTGCGTATCAAGTTTCCCGCATGGAATATTATTCATAATAATGACACTGGAACTAAAGGCCGCATTTTCATCATGCTTGATAAAACAGTATAGCAATATTTTGCTGTTAGTTCCTCACAACAACATATTACTTTATTGTTATACAATTAAGGAGGGCTGCAATTATATCGTACATATGTATATGCAAGTAATTCTTTCTCTGAGCGATAGATTCTTTGGGATTTGCTTTGTCACGGCGCTTCATCTATAAGGTCTCCGTGGCTAGCTATGGGAGATTTTTAATAATGCTCTCAACCCAAAGGATAAAAAAGGGGTTTGCCCATACCTTTCTTCTATTTGAATTATTTTAAAATCTGCTTGTATAATTGTAGTTTTGTTGAATCTCTTTTGCAGGGATGTAAATATACTTGGGGACGAAGAGAAATTACAACAAACATAGACAATGTCCTATTTAATTATGAATTCATGTCTATGTGTCCACAACTCCGTACTATTGCTTTGCCATTGTTTGAGTGACCATACCCCTGTTTTAACGTGTTTCAACTTGCATTACAAACAGTTGAAACGTGCTCCATTTCGATACATCAACAATTGTTGCTACTCACAGGGGTATACTCACTATGTTATAAAGGGCCTATCTACTACCACATGGCGATCCTATTTCGAACAATTAATTTACAAAGTGAAAGCAGTAAAAGTTGAGTTGAAAAAGTGGCATAGCTTGAGAGCTTCATACAATTAAATTAATAAACCGCAGGAAAATTTTGATTCAATGTTCTACTAGACTGACCAAGATCCGAAGAATGACACATTATATGACAACATGTGTGAGCTGGGCCAAAAACTAAATAAGTACACACAACAATATAATGAATTTCTCAAACAACAAAGCAAGGTGCCGTGGTTACAACTGGGGGACAACATCACCAAGTTTTTACATGCCAAGATGAATATGTGAAGGCATAGAAATAGAATTCATGCATTACTTGATGCCCAAGGCCAATGTATATATGATTACAACAATATTAAAGCTACTGCTATTCAGTTTTATCAGGAGCTCTTTAATGGGGATTTAACTTCAGATTTTCCACATATTGAAACTAAAATGCGAATTAATATAGCGGGACAAGAATACTTATCATCTCCTGTTACTATGGATGAACTAAAAGCGGCTATGTTCTCAATTAATGATGCTAAGAGTTCAGGTCCAGATGGTTTCTCAGCCAAATTCTATAGGCTACATTGGGATGACCTGAAAAATAGTATATACAATGCTGTGTCGGAGTCTTTTCAAACAACAAAGCTGCCAAGGCGAGTTAATCACACTTTATTACATTGATCCCCAAAAAAGATAAGCCATAATTATTTTCATATTACCGACCTTTTGCTTGTGCTAATGTGATATATAAAATTATTTCAAAAATCATATCCAAGAGAATTAAATGGTTTATACCTCTGTTAATTGTAGAAAATCAATCATCCTTCATACCGAGTAGGAATATTGGTGGTGTGCTTTGGCTCATGAACAAGTAAGGGACTTCAATAAAGTTGGTAAAGGAAGAATGTGAATCAAAATTGATTTACAAAAGGTATATGATATGGTTAATCGCGAATTTGTGTTCCATATGCTTAAGTGTTTTGGTTTCCTCTTATCTCTAGTTCAACAAATATATGAAAGTATTTCAACTCCTACATTATCTATCATGATTGATGGAAGGCCGAAAGGATTTATTACTTATAACAGAGGCCTAGGACAGGGTGACCCATTATCCTCTTACTTGTTTTGCGTAGCTATGGATTACCTTTCACTACTATTGGAAGAGGGTATGTCTGAAAAGCATTTAGAGCTGATTAATAAATTTCAACTTGACATATCTCATTTACTATACGCAAATATTATTATGATTTTTTTAGCGGCAACTACATCAAATGCTACGTATATGACTCATATTTTCACTAGAACGGAGGACACGGTCGGTTTACGAATTAACTAAGCAAAATCATAGATATTTTTCAGTAAAGATGCTATGTGGAAATCTAAAATAACAAGCATATTAAGCATAGCAGAGAAGGAGTTACTGTCAAATACCTTAGGGTGCCACTGTCCATTGATTATATACATACTTCCCATTGCGCTTCCCTGCTGTAAAGGATTAATACAAAATTAGAAGGTCAGGACAATTTTTTTTAACAATATAAGAGCATGCAGAGTAGATTCATAGTACAATCACTCCAATAGTTATGTATCAGATTATTATCTATCTTCTTCCTGTTTCAGTCATTCGAAAAATTGATCGGTATATGCAGATTTTTTCTGGAAAAGAAAGTTACACAAAATATCTTAGGATACTTTACGTAAGCCTAAAATGGAAGAGGGATAGGACTGCGAAAATTCACTGATCTCAATTCCACAGCCAGAACTAAATTATTATGGAAATCATCAACTTCTAATTGCGTATGGTCTTGATGGATGAAAACCAAATATATGTCAAAGATAAATTTCTAGATTATGCACATTAATAATTATTTTTCTGGTATGAGAAATCTATTTTACGACAACAAGATTTGGTAGCAAAAATCATGAACCGTATTATTGTAAATGGGGAGCATACACACTTGTGGTATGATCCATGGATAAACCAAAATCTCTTGCGGATTTAATTGGCTGGGACAGGGTTTTCAAAACTACTTCTAATCATAGTAAAGTCAATTGTATAATACGGGGAGGTTAATTACAACCTCTAATTCTGCCAGAGACTAGGGAGGTGGTTGATCAAATCCAAATATCTACACACCAAAAGAATGATTACTAGACTATTGTACGTAGGAAAATTTTAATTTTTTCGTAGTTTGGAATGAGATTTGAATTCATGCTCAACAAGATGATATATTTAAACTTATATGGTTCAACATACTGCTAGGAAATTTTGCTACACTACGTACATGGCTTATATACAGCAATTACCTACTTCTGATCGCCTATCGGCGTAGGGGATGACAGTCAATAAATAATGTGGTCTTAGAAAACAACAGGATGAATCTCATTTACATCTTTTTATAGATTGTGTTTATAGTACTTATCTTTGGAAATGCTTGCTGTACAAACTGGATCTCCGTCCCGAGGTGGAAAATTCACTGAGACAGCAATTTCTGACTTTGCGGTATAGCTTTGCTCACAAATCAGATGCTCAACACCTAGCTTATGTCGCGGCAGCTACCACCATGCATCACATCTGGATGGAGAGAGCTCGGCGTAGATTTGAATGTAAGAGCTGCTCGGGTGATCAAAGAAGCAAGCTTATCGAAATAGATGTTCACCTTCAGCTTAAGAGACGAATTCGGCAAGGAATTTATCTTCGAATGACCAACATATTTTTCTGAAATGAGGAATCGATTTAGATGTCAATGGATAGTGACGGCAGCAGCTTTGAGCTGGAAAGATTATGGTATGTTTGTTCGTTTAAAATGGGCCGGTTTGGGTTGTTGATGGGTAGAGGTGGTGTATTTGTCTTGCCTTCATGGGTTCGGTTGCTCTTTTTTCTATATTTTTTTGGTTCCTAGCATTGTATTTGTTTTTGTATTTCATTGTTTTATTGTACTAGAGATGGTGATATAGAGGATGTCGTGCTCTTTTCCTCACCACAATGATAAGGTTTTTTAAGAAGGTGAATCATTCTATTGTATGGTCCTTATCGTTATTAATAAAAGAACCTTTCTTTTCAAAAAATCTATAATAGACCCATCAGCTACTTGAAGCCCTCATCCTCTGTACAACACCTGTATCACCCAAACCTGCTATCTAGTCTATTCATTTAAGAGTACTCAAGAAAATAAGAAGCAAAGCATGAAACACTGAGTTAGATAATAATTTTGGCGTACGATAAACAATCTCAAAATCCTATATATATGTCGATATAGTAAGGAGCAAAAGTATAAAGAATCATACCCAAACTATCCTTGCATTTATAGAGTTAGCACGTGACCAAAATAATATTTACTTCATCATCATAAAGTATACTGACATCCTGGTATACTATCGGATGTCTAGGCATCGATCTCCTGGATACCTTCGACATGTGACATTTCTAGAGTGACATACGAAAACTATAATAACCAGGCAAAAATAATATCCACCAAACAATCCTCACTATCACTCATTGTGCCTTGGATATATGATAACATATATGACCCTCCACTTACAGGGATTAGTGGAAAAACCTCGGTTTTCCATGTACCTGAACATGAGTCCATAGTTGACACTAGATTCTTTTAACGATCTAGGGTATACGAATCCCTACAACGTTCTAGGGTAACCATCTAAGTAACCTATGAGCATCCTCACATTACCCATGCTTATGAGTACATCAGAAAACATTAAAAGTATAAAGGACACTTGAACATGCATATCCAAGCCCTTCTTCACTCCATCTAGTTTCCATTCATCATTACAGAACCCTTCAATGTCCCTTTCTATCCACGATAGAACCCTTCAATGTTCTATCCATGAGTTCCCTTCCTTGAACCCACCTTGGCAGATAATCATCATTATGACTCCATCAATATCGAGCCACAATCATCAGAACATAACTCCATCATCATTAAGTGGACATCATCAATGTCCTAAAGTTACCACATAAAAGCACCACGCCTTTGCCTATCGATGATCTTCATTATGTTGCAACCATTAAGAACGAACGTCAAATGATCAAAGAACACCTTCAGCACGCTCCACATGACATCCCCTTGCTACGTTGGGAGTTTGGCCAAATTTGACCAACCCTAATCATGTCGGTAATGAGTGATTCCTCTTTGTAACAAGTGGTTTTCCCCACTCCAAATTTTAGCTGAGTACTTCATGCACCAACTACTTCCCTCCTTTAGCTCTCCAGTAGTCCTTCCTTTCGTGCTCAAGCTTTTACTCTTGCTTTTTCCCTAAAGAAAAAATGTCAGTACCAAGTGGTTCCTCTCGGTAATAAGTGGCTTTCCCAACTCCAAATTTTGCTAAGTCCTAAATCTCCATCCTTTGCCTTTACTAATGCCTGCCGCAAAGTATTTTGGTCTAAGCCCCGAATTAGCTAGCCAAGCACCACCAAAAACACTCTCCATCAAGTTCTTCTACCTAATAGTGACTACTTCTTACAACCTATTTTTCAACCACCAAATCAACTCCTAAGTACTTGAAGTTTTTAGATACGGCTTCCTGCCACCTCTAGCACAACATACCTAAAACACATAACATTCCGGCCACTTTGACATTGTTTGTGCCGTTCAGCGTAACACTTTCCTAACTATCTAAAACCATTAGGAAATACATCAAACATATCCATACAAGAGCATACATCATTCAATATCATTCATTAGCACCCAAAAAATATAACCAATTCATTGAAACATCAGTAACATGCATAATATTATCTAGATCAAGTTTTATTCCAAAGCGGTAACAAGATTAGAAAAGGTATGGAAAATGAATTAAAATTCACTTTTATCTTTTTAAATTATGCCTAAATATGTCACTAAAGTTAGATCTAAGTTCAAAAATATTTTTAGCATCAAAATCATCTTTAAAACATCGATTTTACTCTATGCATACGCATAGAATAGTGAAAAGTACAAAAACACTCACCTACTAACCAATTTATCAAATTAGCCCTCAAAATCCATAAGGAACAACAAGAACATGAACCCCAATGGAGAAAAGTATTAGATATAAGATTCCCCCTTGCTAATTACCCTATATTGATGATTTAGGCGAATTAAAGTATAAAAAAGATGAGCTTTTTGATGGAGAAAGTGTTAATGGAGGTTTAGACTTTCTTTGGGAAATGGAAAAAATGATTAGATCTGCTCTATCATCCCTTATTTGGAAAAATATCAAAATGGATTAGTGGACTTAAGGTTGGGCCTAACTTATTGCCCACTAATCCGGCCAGCAGTAGTACAACCAAAACCAGTCATATCTCCAAAATGGTTAGTCTATTATCTCACCATTTTATGAGAAAGGAAACCATCATCCCAATCTAATGGAAGTAGTTTTAGATCCCAATTCAGATCCTATCAAAAGTTATAGGCTTTACCATATTTTTGGGGTCAAAATCGTTTTTTAAAAATTCAGAAGATGGAAAATGCCCCCAGCAGTCATTCCTCAGAACTATAAAGTCATGTGATCTCAAATGAATTAAATGATAATATTTTATGATCCTCATATATGTAAAATGTAGGACGTTACACTCTCCCCCTTAGGAAGTTTTCCCTAAAATCCATAAATATATCAAGGAATAGTCAACCATAATAACCCTGCGTGCCTAACAATCATAAGCAATCATCAGACATCTAAATAGGTAGCTATGCAATTAATAATATAGGCCTCACCGTACAAAGAGCTCTGGACATGCACCCCTCATACTCTCCTCGGTTTCCCACATATAATCGTCTTCACTTTCACCCCATCGAACCTTTGCTAACTCCACTTTCTTCCTCCGAATTGCTTCGTATAACATTCGCTGATTCAAATCAGCCTATGAGGTCTCAAAGCTTTTGGTTCGATATTGATATCATCAAGTCTGATGTAAGCATCATGCCTGAGTCATGCATAAACGTCTCTGAGTGAAAGACGTTTAATGCACCTGCATTCTTTTGAAGTAAG
The DNA here is from genome assembly GCA_030765085.1 of Allium cepa. Classification (NCBI taxonomy): domain Eukaryota; kingdom Viridiplantae; phylum Streptophyta; class Magnoliopsida; order Asparagales; family Amaryllidaceae; genus Allium; species Allium cepa. Next base: position 699,748,454 of record CM060929.1, on the reverse strand, counting down.
TCACCCTATATGGTCTCCATCCTCTCTATTATAGAAATAGTCCTACAAATCTCGTGGAGAAATTTTCATGAATATCATATTATCGATAGAGAACTCCAAATCTCTACATCTCTTATCAACCTAGCTCTTTTGTCTATCCTGAGCAGGCTTCGTTCATTGCCAAACAACTTCAATCTTCTTCGATGGCCTCTGATTATATATGGCCCAAGCACCAATTTTTCGTTCGCTTTCCACCAACACGAAGGAGCATAACACGATCAGCCGTATAATGCTTCAAATTGTGTTATACCGATACTAGAACGATAACATTGTTGACACGAACTTTACCAAATGCAAATAAGCATCCCATAAGCCTCCAAAATTAGGTATGCAACTCATAAGATCCTCTAATATACGATTTACCCCTGCAGCCATCTCATCGGTTTGCGAGGGAGAAGCTACACTGAGTTGTAATTCGGTCCCAACGCCTCTTTTACGCTTTTCCAAAATCCACTGATGAATAAAGGGTCTTGGTCACTCACAATGCTCTTCAGCATACCATGTAGTCACACAACCTATTTGATATATGATTTGGCCAACTTAGATTCCATTCTGATAGAGTTAAGGGTTATGAATCAAACACACTTCTTAACTCTATCAACTATGACCCAAATGTTATTGTACCCTCCTCTGATCCTTGGCAAACCATCAATGAGATCCATTAATATTTGTTCCCACTTTCGTTCGGGAACCTTAAGTGATTGCATCAATCCACTTAGTTGCTTCTACTATGCCTTTTCTAACTGACCATTAATGCTCTTCGAAATGAATGTCCCAACATCTTTCTTCATCAACTCCCAGTAGTACGTCTGTTATATATCACGGTACATATTATTATACCCGGGATGTATAGTCAATCTAGAATGATGGCACTCTTATTGTACCTCATCTTATAATCCATCAACATCGGGAATAAACAATCTCTCATCCTTACGGAGCCGACCATTTCGATCGATTCTGTACTGCCTCATCTCGTAAGTCTTCATCTACTTTTGCTATGATCTCTGTTAGTCTATCCTCTCGATTGTAGTGCTAATCCTCTCAATCAAAGTCGTTATGATAGTAAACCTTGCCAACATCTTTGGCTCCAACTCGTAATAAGGTCCGAAGTCATAACCAAAAAAAAAATACTCTTACTGCTTCCACTCTAGGCACATCGCTCCCAAAATGGCAAGTCTTCTAATCAAAGCATCAGCGAATGCATTTCATTACCGAGCGTATAAGAAATGCTAAAATCATAAGAGGCTAAGAACTCTATCCATCGCGGCTACCGACGTTTAAGGTCCTTATGCGAGAAAAGGTATTTCAAGTATATGTGATTCTTAAATAACTCAAACCTTTCTCCAAGTAGATAATGCCTCCATATCTTCAAAACAAACATTATCGTCTCCGATTCCAAATCATGGGTCGGATACTTCCTCTCGCGGTCTTTAGCAGTCACTAGTGTAGGAAACAACCTTACCTCCTTGCATCAGTACCGCACCTAATTTGGTACCATAAGAATCGGCGTATACCATCACCTCCTCATTCCAACTTGGATTGGTTAACACTAGTGCACTTGTTAACCTCTCCTTCAGATTCACGAATGCATGCTCACATTTCAAGTCTAAACAAAGGTTTAGTTCTTCTTTATTAAATTGGTTGATGGTACTGCTACCTTCAAGAAGTCCTTGATAAACGACTATAATATCCTGCTAGTCCAAGGTAACTCCTCATATCCGTAGCATTCTTGGATTGGTTCCAATCTTGAACCATGACACCTTCGTAGGATCGATCATAATACCCTTCTCAAAGATGACATGGCCCAAGAATCTCACTTTCCTCTACTAGAAGTGACATTTCAAAATTTTGGCTTTCAATTTGTTCTTCTCTAACACTTTAAGATAATTATCAAATGTGTCTTGTATTCCTCCTGCATCCTAGAATAAACCAGAATATCATCCTAACACAAGCATAAACATTTTTAGTTAATCGTTAAAGACACGCTTCATAAGATCAACAAAGTATGTCACTATGTTGGTCAGCCCGAATGGCATAGCCATCCACTCATAGAATCCAAACGGTGTACGAAACACAGTAAACGGCACATTCTCCTTAGTTACTCTTAATTGCTAAAAACCTATCCAAGTCCAATTGAGAGAACATCTTCACATCATGGAGCTGATCATACAAGTCATCAATACGCGGGAGTGGATACTTGTTCTTCCTTGGCACTTTATTTAGCTGATGGTAATCAGCATACAACCTCCGAGAGCCATCCGCATTAGCAACGAATACTACGATTGTGCTCCACATGGATATACTCCTGCAACTAAACCCTCATCTTAACAGGTCATTCACTTGCATCTCCAACTCCTTTTGCCGTCTAGGTGCCATACTTCTAAAAGGCATAACTACCTATTTGGCATCTTTCACTAAGTCTATGCGGTTCTCAGTCTCTTGATGCGATGATGAGCAAATCACCTCCTCGAATAAGTACGGATACTCTTTAACGATAGACACAGATGACAACTCATCTTATGGGACCTTCACTCAACATAGAAAGCCAACCATAACCTCATCCTCTAGTAGCCAGCCAATCTCTACATTTCGCCCCTCGTCGGTCTAAATTGTCACCAACAACTTCTCACAAACCACCACTACCGCATACTTCCTTAGCTGGTCCATTGTCAACATAATACTAAACACAATGAAATCCAAAATAGAGCAATCATAAAAAAAAGCATCCATGACTTGATAAGACCAAACCATAGTGTTTGCCGCTACTAAAGGTAGGTAAACATTTTTTTTTCCAATCCCAGTCTATCTACCAAGTCACTAGATATAAAGGAATGTGAAGCCCCAATATTCAAACAAATACATATGGAAACACCATAAAAATAAAAATCATACATTAACAGTGACTCCCTTCCCTTTCTCTTTCATCTAGGGAGCACTCGATGAAGTCGAAACAACGTCAAAGCATTTGCCTTCAGCATCTTCTTTGGCTTCACCAGTCTTGGGCACTTCTTTTATAGCATTCCTATCTTACCACAGATATAGCACGTCTTTCCTTCTTTTGAGTTATAGTTCTTACTTAAATGACCTTGGGCTTCACAGTTGTAGCAAACATGATTCCATTTCGCCTTCTTTTGAGCATCACTCCCTAAGATTTGCTTCTTTTTTCTCATTCCATTCCTTCCTACCACCACCGCATTACTACGGCTTTGGCTCTTTCTTAAAAACAATGGTTGGTCTAGATTTAGGGTATAAACTCTCATGGCGAAGAGCTTTGTCGATATGCTTCTCAAAAGACTCCTTAATATAACCCACTAGCTTCTCTCCCACGTGATCACTCAAATACATAATGAAATTCTCATTTTCCTTCAACGTAGTGTCAATGAAGGACATCTCGTACTTCAAAAAAGCATCTAAGTTGGCTACATATTGCAGGACTAACATATTTCCCGGCATCAACTCTACAAACTTTCCAAACAGTATTGACTCATGGGAGCCGGTATGGACTTCTCAAATCTAGCTTTGAATTGTTCCAAAGTGAAATGGTCCTCGAGAGTAGCAACTTTAATAGTGTTCCACTAGTTCATAGCTCTACCTTAGAGCCGTCGAGAAGCCAACCTTCTTCTCATAGCATTATCCACCTCCAAATCATCAAAGATTCTCTCGTAAGTATCCAACTATTCTTGCACCTCCATAGCTGATTTCGTTCCTTGAAATGGTTTGCCGCCAAGACTGGCAAAGTCCTTATTCAGCTTCGCAAAAATTGGCCTTGGGCCCATGCAGTTGAGCGCCACCACCTACAACAATAGTAGGAGCATCCGCTTGGGAATTTTGGAGCATGTTCGCCATCATTGTGTTGAACATTGCTTACAAGTTAGGTTAGCAGCCTCCGAGCCCACTTCTTCCTCGATAGCAGAGATGGATTTCCTCGTATTGTTTCTTGTATGCTAGCTCATTCTCGATCTGTAACAAGAATGTATGATCTCTTATAAAGAAACTGCATCAGTGGTACTCGAGTATGCAATGCGACTTATATGCATAGAATATAGATACTACCATATAGTTTTGAAAACTAAAATAAATAGCAAGTACGCTCTCTCTCGTATATAAATATACTCTCGATCCAATCTTGTATGATAACTCCTTCCTTATCTCTATTGGATTATGGTATCAACTCAGGTTAAGTATGCAACCTAAGCTCCGATATCAAATATGACGACCGACCTACACCTCTAACATCTACTATACATGTATAATGCATTACAATGTTGCCCAACCGATGTAGGACGATAGTCAAGGATTGTAAAGTAGAGAAAAAAGTCATAGTACCTATCGTATATCTCACACCGCAAGACGATAATAGCTAAATGTACTACAGATATCAAAGTGCATAGGTTCACAGTTATACAAAATAGTAATAGAATTTATACAACTGGAAATAAACTCAAGATAATCGTCTCTAGATAAAATAGTTAACACTATCTAGGCTTTTTAATGTCACATAATGGAATAAGCAATAGAAATCCACATATAGATACGAGAAAGAACCATCTTCTTCTTATCCTCTACACAACACCATGTATCACCTAAACTTACTCTAGTCTATTCATTTAAGTGTACCCAAGATAATAAGAAGCAAAGAATAAAACATCGAGCTGAACCATAATATGGGTGGGTGATAAGTTATTTCAAAATCGATAAATGTAGATAAAGTAAGGAACAAAGGTATAGAGGATCATACCCGACCTAACATCTATAGAGCTAGCATATAAGAACAACAACATGCTACTCTACTATCGTCATCACAAAGTCACTGATATCTTGGTATACTATTGGGTGTCTAGGCATCGATCTCTGGGACACCTACGTCATGCGACATCCCTCGGGTGACACACGACAACTATAATAACCATAGAAAAAATAACATCCACCAAACAATCCTTATTATCACTCGTTTTTTCCTGGATATATGATAACATGTATGACCATCAACTTTCAGGGATTGATGGAAAAATCTTAGCTTTCTGTATACCCAAACACCAACCAATAGTTGATACTAGATCCCTTCAACGATTTAGGGTAAATGGATCTTCAACGATCCGAGGTAACCATCCCAGTACCCAATGAGCATCCTCACAATACCCCTTCTTTCAAGTACATCAAAAAACACTTAAAGTATCAATGTCCCCCTAAAAATCATATCCAAGCCCCTCTTCCCTCCATCTAGTTTCCATTTATCATTACGGAACCCTTAAACGTTCCTTTCTTTCCATGATAAAACCTTTCAACATTCTATCCATTAGTTCCCTTCCATGTACATGCCGTGGTAGATAATCATCTTTACAACTCCATCCACATCGAGTTATCATCATTGGCACACAACCCATCATCATCACTGTGCTGAAGTTGTCACATCGAAGCACTACACCTTTTCCGTATCGTTTATCATCGATCTTCATTATGTTGCAACCATCGAGAACGAATGTCAACTGATCAAATGAACACCTTCAACATGCTCCATAGAACATCCTCTTTCTGACCTATGAGTTTAGCCAAATTTGACAAAACTCCAATCATGTCGGTAACAAGTGGTTCCTCTTGGTAATGAGTGGTCTTACCAACACCAAAATTTAGCTAGGTACTGCAACGACTACTTCCTCCTTTAGCTTTCCAATAGTTTTCTCTTTCATGCCTATGCTTTTACTCTATCTTTTTCCCTAAAGAAAACATGTCGGTACCAAGTGCTTCCTCTCCGCAATAAATGGTTTTCCCAACCCCAAAATTTGGCTAAGTTCCTTATTCTCCCTCCTTTGCCTTAACTTATGCTGCCCTGAAGTTTTCTGGCCTAAGTCATGAATTAGCTAGCCAAGCACTACCAAAACCACTCTCCATCTAGTCCTTCTACCTGACATCGACTATGTCTTCCAACTTATATTTTGGCCGCCAAATCAACTCCAAACCTCTTGAAACTTTCAAAGATGGCTCCCCAATGCCTCTAGCACAACATATCCAAAATCTGTTACATTCTGACCAATATGATGTTGCACTGTGTGATACAACACTTTCCTAACTATCTAAAACCATTATGAAATACATCAAAAAAATCCATGCAGGAGCAAACATCATTCATTAGCATCTAAATAACATATCTAATTCATTCAAATATCATCAACATGCATAATATTACTTAATCTAGTTTTAATCTAAAGTGGCAACATGATTAGGAAAAGGATGGAAAATAAACTAAAATCCATTTTTAACTTTTTAAATTCAGCCTAAACATGTCATTAAAGTTAGATCTATGTTTGAAAACCTTTTTAGCATTGTAATCACCTTACAAACACCATTTTTACTACATGGATGTGCATGGAATTATGAGAAGTACAATACCACTCACCTAGCAATTAGTTTACCCAATTATCCCTCAAAATCCATGAAGAATGGCAAGGATACGAATCCCAATCCAGCAAAATAGTAGATCTAAGACTCCCTATAACGCCCTTTAAAATTGACGATAACTAATAAATAATTAATAAGGCTTCAAAAATGGAATTTTTGAAAATGACAGAATGTGGCCCTGAAATTCACAACATTGCGTTTGTGATGATTTTTTGAGCGACTTTCACATTCGGATTTTCACGATGGGAGCTGAAACAAAATAGTTATTAGTAGTTGGAGTTTCCAAAAAATTTAAAAACCGAATAAAGGAAATAAATATTGTTAAATGGGGACTCCATTGACTGACCCACTCCTTGGGCCGGTCGACAACTTGCAATTAACTGCTTATAAGGGAGCGGTCAACCATATGGTGGTGGCTAGGGTATGAACCTTGGCCAACTACTTGGATTTTATTATTTTAATCCAATAGTTACGGTTGATTCGAGCGCATATAATTACAAGCCTAATCCCTCAGTTCTCTTCTCATATTTCAAATCAAAGGACTTTGAATCACTACTATTTTCCTTTCTCCACAATTTCTATTAATTATAATATATATGTGTGTGTTTATATATATAGTCGGAGAAGGGCAGAAAATAAAAGCATAGAAGAAAAGAAGCGAATCAACATTACGAAAGAAAATGTAAGATTCATAATTATAAATCTATATTCCCTTTAATCTCAAATCTTTTCTCATATATATAATTCTAATAGTATATATATATATATATATCTTGTTATACATATTCTTTTGATTAGAATGGAAAAGGAGTCACATAAAGGGATGCATTTGAATTTGGGAGATTTAGAAAGCTTGAAAAGAGAATGGGAAATTATATAATTCATTTGAAATTTATATTGTTGAATTTTATTTAATTATTATGCCTATATAATATCTGATGAGTTGTAGGCCTAAAACAAACGTATAGAGCTATCGCCTACATATTCTATAAAATAGGTAACTGGAATAGGGATAACATGTACAACTTAGATCTATAAATTTGAAATCAGACCTAAATATTTATTGTTGTAGAATGTTTGTAAAGTTTTAAAGTTCATTTCAGATTTATAATTGGGTTATGAATTAGGCTACCCTAGTTGACTTGGAATGTTAATTTCTATATTATAATTTATTGGGAGTGTGGTATAAATAATTGTATCTATTTCTGTGTAATTTGCATAAATTATCTAGCTCCAAAAATATGAAAAAATGTGCATGGTTTAATTAACAATGAACATACTAAAAATGAAAGGGATATGTAAAGTATGGATATTGCTTTTCGTATTTTTACACCATCGATTTTAATATAAAAGAAAAGAAATAATTCCTTGTAATTTCAATTGAAGTAAAATCTCGTTTTTGGGTAAATTATGGAATGTTATAACAGTGTTCCTTTTAGGAAGGATAGGTCTGATGAATTAAAATATGGAAAGAAATATTCTAGTTTATAAATTAATAGTTAGAATTAGAAATATATTTATATATACCCATGCCTTATTAACTAAAAATAAAATATAGAGTATTTATGGCAATATTCGTAATAGTTATTAAAAGTGTAGTATTTATAGAACTAGGAGGCTGAAAAAGGAAGGAATGGTAATTTCAAAATTTATGGATAATAACTATAAATTTAATAGGTAATGAATTTGTAGTTTAAAGATAGTTGAAAAATTAAATGAGGACCGATTAGGAATTTAATATGGCATTTATGGAGAAAAGAAATATGCATAATAACTTGAATTAGAGTAACTAAATTAATGTAATTAGAGATTGTCTAATTAGAATAATAATAATGATCATTTATTATAAACAATTCACATTTATGGAATATAGTAAATAAGCATATAAAACAGAAATTAAATGCTAGAAGGTTGTATAATTTCCATAATGGGAAATTATGTAGCTTTAATTATATGTTTAGGATAAGCATGAATTGGTGGGCCTAGCTTAATATTTAGGTCTAATATAATTGGTTTAGCTTGGTAAGGATTGGGATGCGAGGTCAATAGAGTTATACAATAGAAGTATGCCCTTCACCCAGAGGCTACCAGCATTTGTGTATACTTACTATTGATGTGGGATATCCCTGACCATAGGACTCATGGAAACGGGACATACATTGTAGATAGGTGGGGAAAAATATATCAAGGGTTCATCTTGGATTTCAAGTATTAGATGGCCATTACTTTTGCAAAAATGGGGTTTGCTTCATTTCTAATAAGAGGTATTAAGTAACCGAAAGAGACCTTTTTTCGACTTACATGAGGTCAGTCTAATAAAGATGTTGGATGAGGAAGGTCAACGGGTCATTCAGTATTTTTGTTAGACCAGTATTTTGTAGTAGGGCTGGCATATAGGCAATGACCACCAGCGGTCCTGAGCGATTGGTAGAAAAGACTTCGGTCATTCCCTAATGGATTTCATTTCCTACTAGTATAGAATCCATATGGGATATGTACAAACCTCAAAATTAGTTGGTTAGACATTTGTTTCTTTAGAGGTAGGCTAGTTAACCCTTAGATGAGTCTTTGAGATGTGTTCGTGGTACAACAATTAAACTATAAATTAAACCCATATATGGTTCATCGGTCACTGCAACTAAGACTGATTAACTAGAGTTTAAATTGTGGAGGGACCTCTTCGAGGACCGAGGTATTAAATGGCCGTTGGGTCTATCTTCTTCTTATTTAAGAAGTATAAAGTAGCTGGGGTATTCGGATAGTGTATGTTTAGATATATATGGATATAGACATATCTATAGTTGTACATCGGAGGAGGTTAGGTATATCGTACACACACATATGACTTAATAGATTAGCCTTAAGTAATAGATATAACACTTAAATGGAAAACAATCAGCATAAATTAATGTTATAGGTAAAGTATGTAAATTTTCAATCACCAAAATGTTGTTCTGATCCCCTCATCATTACAAGCCATAAGATAGATTTAAAGTGACAGGCTACTGGTGTAGAATGGAAATTGTATATGGTGAAGTCTTCTTATTCATACTCAGCGCTGACAAGACAACTAGACATCCGAGGAATAATATTGATTCTAAGATAGTAGCCTTAGTCAATATATATGATTTATTATATTTTTCTATTTCGCTGTGAGATTACGAAGAAGTGCTCAGATACATTTATGTTTATTACAGGTACCAAAACCAACAATCCATACCCTAATGGACTTGAGTTTCAATTTGTTGGAAATTCAGGCCCATTAAGGTACGGATTGTTATAATTGGTATTAGAGCTTAGGCTAGTTGATCATAGGAATTAAGATACGTTGATAGTATGTATTTATAATTTTACCTATAATTATATATATGTATATATAATGTACACCAAACTACATAAATTACAAATATTGAAGGAGTTGTGACCGTATTCCAGAAGAATGGACGAGGCAACTATGAGTTGGCCAATAATAGAGTTAAATTTATACACCTACCTTGATTACCCCATGGAGCATTGGCTGTACTTTAAGGCATTGACTAAGATGAGAATGATCATGACATATAAAAGAATCCCGGAGCTGGATGGTACTGACACCTTTGCTGGGCCTAGGTTCTCTTATGACTACAGATTTCAATGGATTATCGATTAAAAACGTACTTCATCCAGACAGATGGCAGACAAGAAATTATATATCAAAAATATTCGAAAGTAAGGTATAATAAGAGTGGAGCAGGCTCCTGTAAAAAGGTGTACATTAACCACCATAAAATGATAAATCAGATTTTTATGAAGGTGAGTAGAATAAAAAAGAAAGTCCAAAAGAAAAGACAATTAAAGTCCATTTTTGAGTCCAATCCTATGTGAAAGAATTTGATAAAAATATTTTTGAAAATTTCTTGATTTTGTTTCCAAAGGATTTATCGAATAGTTGTTATTTCTAAAAAGCAAGGAAATTGGGAGATTCTCAATTTACATTTGTTTAGTCAATGTGAAATGAATGGAAAAGAAAGCATATGTTTGGCTCGATAATTTTTCTACTTTTGAAAACTTATAAGTTCCTTTTTGAAATTCTTTCTACGGAGTGGATAAACGGAAGTGGTACTTAATTGAAATGGGGTAAAGAGAATTGAAGTGTATGAATGCTCGATAACTAAGATAGGAGGATTATTCCCCTATGAGGAAATATGGAGAGTAACAGCTGAAGTAGATTTATAGATATCTATTTTCATGTTAATAAAGGAATGAACAATTACTAAAGCAATAGGTGAATGCACTGCAGTAAGTCAATGATGGAAAACAAAAAAAGAGGAAAAGGACTATGTAAGAAGAAGCCACTTGAAGGCAATTCAGGTAGGAGAAATTTTAATGGCAATAGTATTAAGAAATTTAAATAGATATTGCATTAGGAATTTATATAAAAATAGGATTGGTAATCTAGTTAAAGTAGTATAGGTAAAAATAATAAGAATGTGATAGGAAGAATGGACAAATTTCATATATATATATATATATATGTATGTATGTATGTATGTATGTATGTGTGTGTAGTATTCGCATATATATTTTAGATAGGTGCTTAGACAGATGTTGCATTTGCACATATCTTTTAAAAGCCCCCCTCATGTGCTATTAGAATCTCCACCGAAGGTGAAACGAAAATAGCACGACTAATCAAAAAATAATAAGATAAAAGTTATCCTTGTCCACTACAATTTTCATTTTTTTAGGTTATAAAAGAGGGTTTTGAAAAATGGTTTGGTGTGATAATTAGGTTTTAAAACATGTTTTGAATTAAAAATCCAAATTTTGAGGAAGTAAATATTTGTTGTAGATAGTTTTTAAAAAGGGTTTCCAAGTATAATTTTCAAAGATAAAGATTTTGGATTAGATACTTCATGATTGTGAATTTTTAGTTTTATAAAGAGTGGTGAAACCGAAACCAATTATTTTGATATGGATCTATAAGGATGACTACCTAGATAAGACAGGGTAAATGTTTAGGCTATGAACAAAATAACTATAAATTCTTATAAGATAGCAACAAGGAATGTCCCGTTGAATATAAGAAATAATGGAATAAACCAAGGAATGTTTGATTAAAGAAGTGTGAAAGCCATAAGAAGAACCCTCAATGGAATTGGGAGTGGAATCAAAGTAGAATTTTGCAAGCCATAGGATATACTCGTATGGAAGATCAATGATAAAGAAGGTAAATATCAAAGTTTAAGAATATTATCAAGATTTTTTGACTGAAATGAGACAGTTGTACGATTGGAGAAGCGAATAACGAGATGACAAACACACATAGAGGAAGTAGGTCGACTCAAAAGGTAAAAGAAGATAAGATAGGTGGTAGGAAAGCTATTCAACCAAACTAATTTTCCAATGAGTTACTCTAAATGTGCATAGCTTACATTTCCCACCTATTATAGTGTGAGAATGCACAATTTATCCCACAAGCGGGTGTAATGGATGGAACTTTTTTACTGGGAGCCAAGGAGGTAAGTTAAGACATGTGGATTTTAGTTGAATGACATACTAGAAATTTTTATCTTAATCGAGAAAAGAGAGTTAGGGCCACAACATCATTAACACCAGTTGATGACTAAAGGCGGCTTCCAACAATCGTTTTCTTTTAGGTTTTTGGATTGTAATTGCTAGTTGTCTCCCTTTGGATATTGGAAAAGCGTAAGATATGATATGTGATATGCTCCTAATTTATTACTTTGTTGATGGTTTGGATGAGCTTTGACCGCTATATATATGTTAATACCTTAGTTATTGATTTTGATGACAACAACCATATAAAATATAGATACTAGTGCTTTGCTAAGTTATATAGTATATAGTGCGGAATATTTTGCAGCTGCTGAATCAAAGACTATACAGTATAAAGACACAAGATAAAAATATGAAGACTCATGAGTTGAAAGATGAAGATTATAATTCAGTATATAAAGTCAATAGTATATACTGTTAAAGCCCTTGAGAGCAATTCCCGATCTCCATATCAAATTTTTGATCTTTGATATTTTAAATAAAAACATTGTGATGATCTATCTTTCTTACACCCAAAGACGACCCTTAATACATCCTCAGTATTCATGTGCCGATCATCTGAGTATCCAAAAGACAGGTCATATGGTAAATAATATAAAAGACAAAGAAAACAAACATAGATTTTTCTCACAACGTCAGAGTTACTTATACATCATTACAGAATAGTACACAAAGTTGCTTCAAAATGTTACATCAAAGTTACAACAAGTAATATTCCCAACTAGGATAGCTATATCAGCCTGCCCAACTACTAATACATAATACCAGTCACAGTGGAAATATAGAGAACTACATTATGATGAAGAATGCTCCTACTTCATACTGCTTCCCAAAATGCTCCGGAGAAACCTAACTACTTGGCTACTCATAAAATTTTAAATACCTAAAAGTTTAAGGTAAAGAAATAGAACTCTTGGTCAGACATGGGTATGTTGTGAGTAAAGCGTAAGTTTAACTTTATAAAAACCTTCAAATCAAAGGTGTCTTGTAAGACCACGCCGCACATAAACACAGACGGGTTTTTACCTCACGATAATCATTTCTATATAAAATCCTTTGATATTATGATAATATCTAGGTTTAAAGTAAGTATTGAATCATTGCCGAAATTGTTACATTATTAAATTCTAGCATAATAGGCATATAATCAAGTCCAAAGGCTTATTTTATAAAACTGATTCCAACAATGAAAGGGTAAGAATCTGTCCGCTAAATCAGTACACTTCTAGATAAAATGTACTGGAGGCTACAACACGTTACACCTCAACTACTCAGAACCAGCCCTACCCTTACTGGATAGCACTGAATATGATCGCCTCTTGGTTGTGATCAACAAACATAAAAGGGATCCCAAAGCATATATAGATATCGCTCTAGATTAGCGATGACATACCCTAATGGGAGCGCCCACATAGCACTGCCACATGTCTATCCTTTAGTCATTTACCAGTTGTGAGGCTTGAGGTTACACATTTACCTATCTTCCTAGCAGACTATCTCGGAATGCTAACACTGCCTTTTAAGCGTCGAATGCAATACTAGCATTCATCCTACAAGTTGTTCCGAATCGAACAAACATTCAACAATCCCTATCTTCCATTTTGGAATCGCCCTCTGGAAGAATAATACAACTCCACAGCATACTTCATAAGGATCCGTAGTTGGGAGTGGTTTGGATAAATCATACTTATTCGAAATCAGTGTCCCTCAACTAAGACCTAATTTTCAACTAGCTCAATTCTTCTCTTGGAAGTATGCAACAAGTATTCGAATCCTCATTGAGGAACTCGAACATACACAACATACTTCCTAAGTTAAAATAGGTCAAGTTATTGTTAGCAGACAATCCGCTACTTAGGGTAATCATATGGAGTTCGCATATGGATAACCATATAATTACTTTAAACATGACATTTTGATAGGAATTAATCCTCCCATATTTATCACGTTCTAATATTTCGACCTTGAACTATCCCTCGCCTAGAAATAAATTCCAGGTCTCGCAGATAAAGGATATGCCTATCCATTGGCTTTTAAAGCTACACATGAGATAGCTTGCATCCTATAAATAAGTCACCATATTAGCATTAGGTTCCATATTTGTTTGAGGTTACTTAATGGTAATCGACACAGAAATCCCTTGATTTAAAACACTCTTACAAAAGAAAACAGTTTTAAACAAAACCAATATTTTAGAAAACAAAGTAATTTTTAAAATTTAAACACTAATTAATTAATTAAATAATAATTAAATCCTTATTAAATATTAATTAATTCCTAATTAAAATCTTAATTACATTTGACTTAATTAGTAATTAATTAATAAATGAACCCTCTTTTAAAAACTAATTAATTAATAATTAACCCTAAATAAAAAATTAAATAAAAATTAATTCCTTATTGATAATTAAATAAAAATTAACCTTTAAATTAATTAAATAATTATAAATAAACTTACTTAATTAATTATTTGAATAATCATTAATTAAACAAATAATTAAAAAATTACTTTTAAAACTTAAATTATTTTTAAAATATTTTCCCGAAAGATTCTTGAGTGAAAACTCTTTTAGACTTTGAAAAGAGCTCGTTCTTACGAACTGCACTTATAATGACTATCGCTATACGATGCGTAATTTCTAAAATTTAACTTTTTTTCCAAGTCTTTTCTTTGACTTTAACCCTTGGAAAACATTACAAAAACATAATGGTATGTATTTGAACACTAAACAAGTTTTTAAACATGAAAACATTTGAAATTTGAGAAACAAAAGATCAAAATACATAAGGGATTCTAAGTCACGTTCACAAGTAAAGGTGTTAACTTCTTAGCATACAATCATGTATCATGTTCACAACATGCATAATCACAACATAATCACATATAAACATGCTACAACCCACATATACAAGCAAGATTATAACTTGCAAACTAACTTGGCTATTTAATCTCAATTCAACCATATGTCTTTTCATGACAACACATACACATATATCCAAGTCAACACAATTAATATCCAAACAAACATCATATGTTACAATAAGTCAAGCATATATTTAAGTTCAGAAAACTTAGTTAAGGTTTAAAATTTTACTTACCAAAAGTTAAAGAAACTAAGTGAGTTTATGCTACAACTTGTACATGACCTAGATCTTTGCTTTGTCTTTGGAAAAAATGGAGTTTTGGTGGGCTTTAGCAAG
The DNA here is from genome assembly GCA_030765085.1 of Allium cepa. Classification (NCBI taxonomy): domain Eukaryota; kingdom Viridiplantae; phylum Streptophyta; class Magnoliopsida; order Asparagales; family Amaryllidaceae; genus Allium; species Allium cepa. Next base: position 699,733,259 of record CM060929.1, on the reverse strand, counting down.
CAAAAGGGTTTATCCTAGGGTAAGTTAGTGCTTGGTCTTGATGGGATGAGGGATGTATTGGCTTGTTATGTAAAGTAGAAGTGTTGAAATGGAAGGAGGAAGTTTTAAACATGGATTTAGAAGCTTTAAAAGTGATTAAAACTATGAATGCTTAACTTTAAAATTTTAGGAAGCCATGGAAATGAACATGAGAACTTAAAGAAGGTTTTTCAAAGTGGAAGTAAAATATGAAAATGAGATTAAAAAAATTAGAAATGTGTTTTATACAAAATACATAAACTAGATTACCATTTCACTGCTAAGTACATACCCTCCACTACCATGATGCCACATCACTAACCTTGCTTCCTCTCCCTCGCTCACGTGAAAAGCTTACCCCCTTTCATTTCTAAACCAACATGCTTAGTACTTCGTGTACTTAATGTTTTTGAAAAGATGAAATTTTATGCCACTTATTTTTTTTATTTTGTTTAACTTTACATAATATGTCATACCACCTTATTATATTTCTTTAGTTAATACACACAGTCAATATAAAATTCTAGTTCATTTATAAATCGGTGTAAAGGTTCAACTCAATTGCGCACAATATTTTTCGATAACTTTAGACACCTAAAAGTCAAATATTCGAAAACGATTTCTGTTCACATTTTCTATTTTTCTTTGAAATAATTATTTTATAAACATATTTTAAAGATGATTTCACCATCATTAGTTATTATTCAAAAGGGTTTTATTTTAACTTATAAAATCCATTAATCATATTAAAAATAAATTTAAATTTTTGTATTTAAATTAATTGAATTTTTGGTTGTTACACCTTCCTCCCTTAAAAAATTCTCATCCCAAAATTTAGCAAACAAAGAGCTAACGCAGAATAACCCAAAAGGCCATATATTACATTTCATGTAATCAATACAAAGGACATACACTAATCATCCATACACAGATTGGGCAAACATAATACATACAGACAAACAAACAACTATCCTAACATCAACTCAGGATATGCTTCCCTCATGTGATCTACATTCTCCGAAGTACAATTTCAGAGATCCTCACTCCACTAAATCTTAGCTAATTTCACCATCTTATTGCGCAACCTCTTCTTATGCCTATCCATAATATTAACTGGATGCATGGTCACCGTCAAGTTCGGTTCTATCTCCAAATCCTCTTGAATTGATGACTCCATAATTAGCAATTGATCATGAAAATACTTTCTCAAATGGGACATGTGGAAAATATTATGGACCCCCGACAACCTTTCCATTAACTCTATTCTATAGGCAAGTGGTCCAATCCTTTTAATAATCTTAAAAGGCCCAACGTACTTTGGTGCTAACTTTCTAGCTCTTCCGAATTGAACAACTCCACTGATTGGGAAAATCTTCACAAATACAAAGTCTTCGACAACAAATTCCAAATATATGTTCCTATTATCGACATAACTCTTTTGTCGTTCCCGAGCTTCTTTCATTCTTTCTTTGATCATTGCAACCTTTTTCTGTAGCTTCTCGAATCATATTTGGTCCAAGTACAAGCTTATCTCCAGTATCCACCCAACATGCCGATGACTTACATAGACGTCCATAAAGTGCTTTGTAGGGTACCATGCCTATGCTTGCTTGATAATTATTATTGTAGGAAAATTCCACCAATTGCAAATGACTTCCATAATCCTCCAATATCTAGAAACAGGCCCTCAAAAGATCTTCTAGAATCCAGTTCACCCTTTTTATTTGTCCATTTGTTTGGAGGTGGTATGCTGTGCTCAAACTTAGCTTAGCTCCTAAAGCTACTTCCAAAGACTCCTAAAACCAACTAATAAAGATGGGATCTCGATCACTTACAATGCTTACTGGGACTCAATGCAATCAAACAGTCTCCATCATATAAATTTCTGCCAATGAAACTGTAGTTTTTGTCGGCTTTGCCAAAATAAAATGAGCACTCTTCGTTAGCCGATCCACGATAACGCACACATCTTCGTTTCGTTTTCTTAATCTAGGTAAAGCATCAATAATATCCATTGATATCATCACCCATTTCCAATTTGGGATTTCTAAGGGTTAAAATTAACCAGCCATCTTCCAGTGATCGCCTTTTATTTGCTAACAGATCAAACATCCACTAACATATATTGAGATATCCCTCTTTTTTCTAAGCTAACAAAACACCCGCTTCATATCTCTATGCATAATAGAAGCATTTAGATGGATATTCAATTTGGATCAATGACATTCCAACAAAACTTCTTGTCCAAGGCCATCGACAATAGGGATGTAGATTCTCCTACTCATGGGCAATAAGCCATGGTTATCCATCTTAAAACTTGAATGGTATCCCTCCTCAACATCGTTGATGATCTTCATTAGGTGCTTGTCTTCCTTTCATTTGCTAGAAAGCATTTCTAGTGATGTCAGTGTAATTTTCCAAGAGGGCCAAAACTGCTTTCCTACTCAAAGAGTCTACCACCACATTTTCTTTTCCCGGCGTATAGAGAATATTCAAGTTGTAGGATGCCAAGAACTCTAACTTTCGCCGTTAACTCAAGTTCAGATCGTTCTGAGTGAAAATATACTTTAGTGACTTATGATCCGTGAAGAGCTTGAACTTTTCACCTATTTAATGAAGTAAATTACTTACTAGGAGTTTTAAAGATTAGAAATAACAAAAGAGGAAAAGAAGAATTCTTACCTAGTAAGTAATGCCTCGACATCTTCAATGAAAATACTACGGCTAAAAATTCTAAGGAATATGCTTCATAATTCTTCTAGTGAGGTTTCAACTGTCTACTTGCATGGGCTATAACCTTCCCATGTTGCATCAACATCGCACCTAAACCAACTCTACTTGCGTTTGTATAAATAGTTAACCCTTCATCTCCTTCCGTTATAGCCAAACAGGGGCGCTGGTTAATCTTCCTTTTAACTTGAGAAATGCACTCTCACACTTAAGAGTCTATACAAATTTAACATCCTTCTTTGTCATCTTGGTAAGGTGAGAGGAGATCTTGTAGTAATCTTTTATGAACTTTCTATAATAACTCGCCATCCTTATGAAGCTTTTCATTTCTGTGGGAGTGGGGTGTTTTGAAATCTTGCACATCAGCTATCTTAGCCGGATCAACAGAAATTCCATCTCTCGATAAAATATGTCCTAGGTATCTTACTTCTAATTGCCAGATGTGACATATAGAAAATTTTCCTTAAGAACGCTTATCCTTAACATTTCTAACACCACTTCCAAATAGATTTTATGCTATTCCTTGGTTTTTGAGTAGATAAGAATGTCATCAATGAAAACCAGCACGAACTTAATCAACACATCCCTAAAAATACAATTCATAAGATCAATGGAAAATGCAGGTGCATTGGTTAGCCAAAAGGCATAACCAACCACGTATAGAAAAATGCCCTCTACAAGTGGCTAAGGGCATACCGCCTTTCGCTACCCTTAACTGATGGAAACCCATAGCAAGGTTAATTTGGGAAAATACTCTAGCCCCATGAAGTTGGTTAAACATATCATCTATTTGGGGGTAAGAGATACTTATTTCGTATGGTTTGCATATTTAACTCCATATAATTCATGTACAATCTAAGAGAGCCATCAGACTTAGCTATAAAAATTACTGCCGATCTTCAACTCGAACGGCTTGGTCTAATTAATCCTTTTCTTAACGAATCATCAGTTTGACTTACTAGCTCCTGCTTCTCTCTCAGGGCCATTTTACATAGAGGTTGAACGACAGGTCTCACACCAGGAAATAAATCAGTACAATATTCAATTTCCTGATGTGGAGGCAAACTGCTAATCAGCTCAAAAATATCAAGGAAATATTTAACAACTTCTATCAATCCTTACTCTTCCTAGAATGATTCTAAGGCATATAGGAAACTACTCATACTTTTGATAGTTTCCTACAAACTATACTTTCAAATATCTCTCCAGAACTGGCTTTCAATACTATCCTACTCTTGACACAACCCAGTATAGCTTCATATTTCGAAACCAATCCATACCAAGTATTACATCAAACCCTTTAAAATCCAAGATAGATAGGTCACAAAAGAAATGATGTTTTTGAAAATGCATTTGTACTTTTTCACAAATCAAGCATAGATAGTTATACCACCTACAGGGTTGGATGCACAATAGGGGTTTCTACAAATTTCGAGATAAGTTTTAATCTATCTACGAGTTCTTTAGAGATAAAACAATTTGAGGCTCTAGTATCCGAAAAAATGTGAACAAAAATACTGTTAATAAGTAAAGTACCCTCCAAGACACTCTTCCTTTTTACATCTTCAGAAGTTAAGGGCTCATCCTTAATAGCATAAACCATAATCTGCTAACCTTTCTTTAACAGTGGGCGGTCTATGACCATATATCTAGGCTAGTGGCAATTATAGCAAAGTATCCTTTGGACCATTGGAGAGATAGCCTTCACCTACTGACAGTGTGTTGAAATAGGCCCCCTTTTCTTACAATTGTAATAAACAACATCTTTACACTTGTTTCCCTAATCTCCTCCTACTAGTTTTCCCTTACCTAGTTTCCTTTTCCAATTTGGGTTAAACTTCCTTTTATCTGGGTTAATGGTACCATCGTCAGTGGTTTATTATTCAAAAGCACTTCATACCTTAAGGCCATATCTACCCAATCTACATATGAATCCTTCACATGAGCGATTATCTTTTTATGGAACTCTTCTCTTATACCCAGTATAAACATTGTGTTTTCTTTAGTAGTGTGTCAATAAGTCCAGAACTGAAGATAACTCATTAAAATTCATGTTATATTCATCCAACAACAAGTTCTTTGCTTGAGATCCATGAAACTTCTATGTAAACGAGTTTTCCCATAACTAGCATGAATTAATCTACAAATATTTCTTTGACTCTAGCCCATGAGAATTCATCTTTTGGAATATTTGCGGTGACATAAACCCACCATGTAACTGCACTCTCTTGTAATTTCCATGATGTTATGAACCATTTTTTGTCATCAAAAATGTTTAAACCTTTGAAAATCTTCTCATATGATAGCAGCCAAGCTTGTACTTCAATGATCGATTCAGTACCCTTAAAAGTTTTTCCTCCTAGTTTGTGAATTCCTTGCATAGTGTTGGAAGTTTATTCGAGGCTACACTGGTCTGCTTCTTCCATTATCTGAGCCCTTTTAACATTCGGGGTTTGACCATTTGTGGTTGTTGTGCAACGATTTCCCCTTCCTCACCCCTTTCTCATTCTCATTCTTACTATCTAAATAAAATAAGATATCTTTAGAATACATAGACGAGATTATCTTAGGAAAAAAGTGCATAAAACCGAACATAGAAATGCTGATAAGAGCAACACGGAAATGCACTATCAAAAACTGAAGTCATTCCAGGGTACTACTAACCCTATCTCTGATGAGTTGACCACAACCAAGCCTAGTTGCTCGCTTAACCTAAGCTCTGATACCAAGTGCAATTGAGATAAGTAGCAAAGCTGCAAGCACCACAACATCATGCAAGAACTATACATCAGTACAAATGCGATGGAGTATCTCGAAGCCAATAATTGACACTTAACGTCTCCCGACAAGGACTCATATGCAAAGCTAATTCAGATTTGAATTCTCCTACCATAATTTCAAATGTTCCCACTCTACTTTCAGGAGTTCCCACCTTTAACTCAAGCTTCCTACTAAAGACATGTCAGCAATCCAGATACGTCGAACAAATAGAATGAATAGATGACATCTGGTAGAATCCAATGGCTAATGCATAACAGCGAGAAAGGAAATCTAATAATCCACATACATCTCAATACTTTAATAGAAAAAGCATTATAGCATGTATGTGACTTTTTCACCTTTTTCTCTTTTTCGGATACATTTAAGGTTTTCACTATAGTCTCTGCCATAGAAACTTGGACCAAACTTCTGGAAAAGGAAGAAAGAGAAATTCCCTTCATGGACATAAGATTCCTTAATATTCGAACCACATAAATTTCATGTTTCCTTTTCTATTTCCTACTTTTGCTTTTTACCTACTTAGTTTTTAGTGCCAAATCTTACCTTGTTTGTTTTTGAAATAAACACTTGTCGAATTTGATATTTTAACAAACAGTTAAAGTGCGAATACCAGATCGTGCAAAGCGTCTAGTAGTATAATCATAACTTCATGGAAAATTTAATACTACTTAACTTTTCTAATTTAAATCATTAAGGTAATTGGCATGCTTCATGCTCAATTGAGGAACAAATAATGAAAAAGTTCACCAATATCTTTTGCCACTAGAAGGAGGGCTTGAATCTCCATTCATTTCCTCCGCCCAACAAAACAATACACCGTATACCATGAATCCCACCGATTCACCTATCCCATCTGGCTAAGAAAATTTACACTTGGTCGCAAAAGCTGCTATCAAATCACTTATACCTTCGAAAATCCAAGATGAAGCAGGGGCTTCAATCGAGGTCCCAGTAGACCTTATCCCAGCTGCATTCCAATTCTTCACACACTGGATGAACCAACGCATAAAAGGATTAGAAAAAACAATGACCCAAAACATCATTCGCAGACCATTTTCACCTCGCCACTCCACAGTTCATCGCTTTCTTCCCCTACTACTTTGGACATTCAGCAAGGGGATGATAACGTCACTCCTATAAATAGGAATGGTGATGCTGGACCAAAATCTAACATCAAGTTGAAAGGATAAATCCATGCTAACCCTCTAATCAAAACCAATCCAGCCAACATAAACCTTATGATGTCGGAAGAACAGACTTGATCTGCTAGAGATGATGAGGATACCATGTCTAATAGCAATTCATCCTAAGTTGACACAAGAGAATGCTAAATCCATCAACTAAAAACTCAGGTAAATTAGCTAGCACGGATCTATCAATAGAGTACTAGAGAAAAAACAAAGGAAGGAATTTTGTCCCCCTTTATTGAGATTATTATTGAAGCTCCCGATAATTTCAAATCTCCCTCAATTGACAAGTTTGACGGAACAACCAACCTCAAAGATCAACCTCGCCACTTTCAAGTAATTCATGGACATCTTGAAGGTCGGAAGGATGGCTCGATGCAAGTTATTCCCTATATATTTATCCGGTGCAGCCTCATGGTAGTTTAGATCATACAAACCAGGAGAAGTTCGATAGTGGAGACAATTATCTGCTGATTTTATGAGATAGTTCAATTTTGGAAGAGAAGCCTCCCAAGATGTCAACACCATGTCATTTGTAAAGGAGGGTGAGAATGAAAGCCCGTGCAGTTTCATTAAGCACTTAAAGGCAGAAGCACTTAATGGTGGTTCATGCCGAAATTAGGAGAGGAACCCTTATATAAGACAAAAATAGCAGAAAAAATTATTTCCATGCAATGGAGACTTTCTACGAAAGAGCAGTTGGTTACATTACGATGAATGAATCAAGACCGTAGTACAATCTCATGGAATATCCACCCTTAATTATGATAAGAAAATGAGGGAAGACGGACACCACCCATCTATGATGTGATAGAAGGAGTTAACTTCACTACAAAAACCCCTTTCACTCATACCCTCAGACATATATGTGAGATGACCAAGGCTGAGCTGGCAAACAACATGTCGAATAAAGGAAAGAAGCCAGAACAAAACTAAGGTGGAACATACTTCTGCTTTCACCGAGAAAATGGTCATTATACTGATAAATGTCGACATCTAAAGAATGAGATAGAGAGGTTGATTGAGAAGAGTTACTTGGGTAGCTTCCAGAGAGAAAATAGGGGTGACAGGATAGGAAATTTGACTCTAAATCTTAATGAACAGTAGGTGGGGAACCCTTCAAACCTGGCAGCCTCAATCCAAGATTGGGAAAAAGACAATTTTCCATGTTAAATATAAACCTATTCTAAAAATAACCTTTACAGTAGCCAACGTGGTGGGAATTATGTTTCCACACCAAGACTTAATTATCATCACCATACAGATATCAAATTGCATGGTGAAAAAAGTATTTATCAATTCTAGGAGCTTATTAAATGTTATCTTCAAGTGTGCTTATGATCAAATGAAATTACTGTCAGAATCTTGAAACCCAGTCCTGAAACGATCTTTGGTTTCAACATCACAGCTCCCATTCTAGTAGGGTCAACGCGTCTTCTCATTATAATTGGAAGTTCCCTATTACGCAAGTCATTTTATGCAAGTTTTTTTATCATCAATTATCCCTCACTATATAATGCTTTCTTAAGAAGACCTACTTTGATTGATCGAGGGGCAATCATCTCTCGAAAAGACATGCTCATGAAATTCCGCACTCTGGTGAGAATAGGATCGGTGAGTTGGGAACAATTTTTAGTTAGGGAACCATACAATGTAACTCTTAACTCTAGCAATAATATCATTCCAAATTATTCTGATATCTCCTATGATATATCTAATGATAATAGCAAAAAGGAATTAAAGCCTGTAAATAAAACTACGCCGGTGTTAGATACTCGAACTAACATTGAAGCAAGTAATCTACACTCCCAAAACCTAAGACAAAAGAGAAGTGAACATATATGCACATGATTGACACTAACGAATATAATTCAATTTACGCACAGTATTTCTCTAAAGAAGCTCAGAAACAAGCATCTTCTATGATCTCACCACCAGAAGAGAATCAAAAAGTGAAATAGACCCGAGGTTAGGGGCAACAAGGAAAGAATTAAAGCTGGTAGACGATCTTGGAGACATACAAATAGATCCAAAGGACCCCGTAAAGGTGCTTAAGATAGGAAAGAACCTGTAATTTCCCTAATTTTAGTTTATCATTTACTCAGAAGATTTAATTAGATAGATTAAATAGACTAATGTAGTGGGATAAGGAGGATGAGATTTGATAATTAATTGAGTCGGGCCTTAACTAATCAATTAATAAGATTGTTCTAAAACTTATAAAAGAGGGGAATAAGTGAGAGGGACAAATTAGGAATAGAACCTTATTTAATCCCTTAAGCCTTTTCTTTCTTATTCATTCTCATTTTACATTCACAAAACAATCAAAAGAAAGTAGCGAGTCGACCATAATCAAGGAAGAAAGAAGGGGAAACTAAAGGGGATTCAAAGGGTAAAGCTTAAGGAAACTAAACTCCATCAAATCTCAATCTCATCATCCAATCTAATGTGAATAATAATTAACCATATCTATTATTTTTGTTTGGATTCGGTTAAGGCTAATTTCCAAATTTATCTTGATTGTTTTGCCATGTTATGGATGTTTAATCATTGTTTGGATAAAATGATGATTTATGGAAATTTATTGGAATTATTGTGATAAAATTTAAACGTGAACCTAATTTTTTAATCTCCAATCGATTTGATTTTCTGGTATGTTGTACAAAAAATTATTTTGGAGATGCATTTTTGGTTTCATGATTTTCCAAGTCAATATGAATATTTTATAAAATTTCCAAGGAGGAAATAATGTTTATTTCTAGTTTTAATTATCAAAATAATTATATAATTATTTTGGTCCTAAAATTTTATAGGAGAAAGAATATATAAATTCTGATATTTAGTGATTTTTGGTGATTACCAAAAGGTTATGATTTTCTATGAATTTAATTTGCTAGAAAAGCTTATAATTAATATTGAGTAATAATATTAATTGATGGTTTTCGTGAAATGGATTTGGAAAGTTAAACTGACTTACGTTAGTTTTCTGCAAAGAAATTGACAAAGTTTGTTTTACCCAACAAAAAATTAACATAGGATTAGATTTGGCTATAGTTTAGAAAGGAAAGAAAACAATTTTAATGTTTGCTAAAGTAATGCCATTGATGACATGCAGAATCCCTCATGATTATGTCATAGGAGGAATGCAGCACCTCGTGGGTGAAGAGATCCAATATTAATTTTGAAGCACTTCTTTGTTTTCCACAACGCAACATTCCTTATCCTTTTGTTTTAAAATCCATATCACATGGCATTGACGTTGTAAGTCTTTAACTTTGAAACCTATGCTTTAATGCCTTGCTGTCGCATGTCTTTATTTCCGACCACCTTCAAGTAATGATATAGTCATCGCAGTTTTATAAAGCCAATATCAAATGCTTTAAAGTTTTGATGTCGCAAGTCATTATTTTGATATCAACTGTTCTGTGGCATAATGGTCGAAGTAATATATTTTCAATGTCTTAGTTTTTAAATCAATTGATATCATAGCTTGTCAGCTCCGACATAAAATGTTTTCCCTATTTTTGGCAATCAGGTTATGCGGCTTTGATGCCATAGCCTTTTTTATTTCATAACCAATGTTTATAGGCTGAGAAAAATTGTTTACTTTTACGAACTAAAAGTAAATTTAAAGGCGAGATAACCTATGTTTTAAGAAAGTTGATAACCTTACGATTTCTGCAGCATAGCCTTATACTTTATAAAATTGGAGTTTTATTTTCGAATCTCGAACAAAGGTCCGATGTCTTTTTTAACGGCATGGATGTCATTAGCCTTCTAATTTCAATTTTTATATTGATGACTTCAAAAGTAGTACTAATGAATGTTATTTTCGATATGTCATAAGTTTAAGGGTTTGAGAATCTAATTAGGGATACCATAGGTATAGGTTGGACATTTGGGTCTATAATGTTGTATTCAAATTATAAATTGATATTTGATGGGTTCGTAGTCATCATAGAAAACTATGAGATGTGAGCCGGATTGTCCATATAATGCCAGAGAAGGATAGTCTCCACATAGTTTATGATGGGTCCATAGTCATCCTAGAAAAACTATGATAAGTGTGATGAATAGGCCACATAATTTTAAACAAATGAGACATTGTGATGGATAGTCCACATGAATTTTAATAGGTTAAACCATGTGTGATGGGTAGTCCATATGGCCTAGGATAGATAATCTACATAATGTTTATATGTGAGATTCGTAGTCCATATAAATATAAGATGGATAGTCAAATTAAATTTAGTTGGATAGTCTAATAAACTAGGATGGGTAATCCTTTATATGATTTGGATAGGATAAGGGTGTACATAACACAGTGAAGACAGATTATTCAGACTTACCCATGTTGCATGCTTGCAAATGATTATTTACTACGTTTTAACTATTATGGTTGTGGGTGCATGTTTGATTGACATAATTGGTTAAGATACTAGTGAGGGGAAATAGGTTCCACTCTACGGCGTGGTCTCGCTATATATAGGTTCGAGATGGTAGGTAATTATCCATACCAGACTTTTTGTCTGACCCGAAGTTTTTATTTTACCCCTTAAAATCTTAGGTGCTTATTTGAGTAGGCCAAAAGTAGGGGTTTTAAAATTCTATATTAGACGAATATAGACTTGTAGGAGGCAATCTAGCTATTAATTGAAATTTTATTTTTCGCTGTGTTGTTTTATATCTAAATGGATGTAATGACATAAGTTATAACTGTCAAGTATTAGACCTGATCAACCAAGAAAGCATCTTCATATGTCTCTCTTGGAGTATTTTGTAATAATTATATTTTTTAAAATGGGAGATCGAATGAGATTATGTAATGAATATGAAAATTTATGAAATGAATTGAATTTTTTTCTATTGTAACATGTTCTGAAATTATTGATATGATTAACATTATCATTGGAAAATAATATTGTAAATGACTGTAGCATCCGTAGCACTTAGTTTCGGGCCTCAAAATGAGAGATATTATAGAACTTAGTGTAAAGGCATGGGATGAACTGACATGCTTCCTAAAAAGGTCAATAGATGTATTTTCTTGGACTCATTCAAACATCGTAGGAATAGACCTAGCCATTATCTATCATGCACTGAACATCGAACTAGATGCTCATCTTATCAAACAAAAGCACATAAATCTAGACCAGGAAAGAAAATGCCAGACACGAAGAAGTTAAGAAGTTAAAGGAGAATGGGTTCATTAGGGAGGTATACTACCCAAAATGGATTTCCAACCCTGCTCTCGTAAGAAAGCCTAATGGAAATTGTATAGACTTCACCGATCTCTATAAGGCTTACCCAAAAGATAGTTTTCCATTGCCAAGGATTGATCAATTAGTAGACACGACCAGTGGGCACAAATTAATCTTATTCATGGATGCATATTCGGGGTACAATCAGATAGCCATTTTTGAACCAGATTAGGAACAAACTAATTTTGCAACAGATAAAGGGTTATACTACTACAAAGCCATGCCATTTGGGCTCAAGAATACAGGGGCAACCTACCAGTGGTTTATCAATATGATGCTTGTTGAATAGATTGGAAAGAACGTGGAGGAATATATTGACGACATGCTAGTTATGTGAAAAGCATCATCAAACCATGTTAAAGACTTGGAGCATACATTCACAGTCCTAAGGCAATACAATATGAAGCCGAACCCTTTGAAATGCACCTTCACCATCCAATCAGGCAAGTTCTTGGGATACACAGTGAGTGCTCCTAGCACTGAAGAAAACCCTAAAAATATTGAGGCCATAAGAGGAATGGGAATCCTAAAGCAGCTGAAGGAACTGATGAGTCTAAATAGCTGGGTAGCGGCCCTAAATAGATTTATATCTAAGACAATAGACAAGTGCATCCTATTCTACACCAAGTGAAGAAGGGGAGAAACTTCGTTTAACACCCTGAATTTTTACGTTAATTAATTAAAAAAGAATCTTATTAATAAATAGTAAATAGTGAAAAGTAGAATTTTTGCAAATATCAAAATTTTGGCTACGAAGCTTGCACCATTGTGTTCATGGGATTTTTTGATCTTTTTTCATACATAATGTTTTTTGATTGGAGTTCAGATGGAAAAGTTATTAACAGTTAAAGTTTTAGCATTAGAAATATATATATATATATGTATATATATATGTATATGTAAATATGGTAATAAAATCAATTATTGCTAATTGGAAAGATTGGATGTTAATAAATGTTAACATTATAAAATCTTAGAGAATTTATAATAGGGGAAAGAATTGAACAAGATCAATTAATAGATGAAATATATAGAGAGAATCAACTGAATGAAGGAATTAAACAAATAATATCAATAAAAGTTCAAAATTCACTAAAAAAATATGTTACATAGGTCGACCCAAGGTGGTCTCAGGTCGACCATGAGTGGTCGCCTAGGCTAGGTCACAGTCGACCCGTGATATATTTTGGATGATAGTAGATTTTGGCTATATGGCCCAGATTTAAAATAGTTTGACCCGATGGTTAGCGTTGATTTGAACCTCTATAAATTAGGACCTAGAGCTTCATTTCCAACTCATAATTTTCTAATGAGCACGGAAGCTCTACCATTTTCTTTTCTCGTTCAAAATTCTGAATATACAAAAATAGATTTGAATTGCATATATACACTTTAGAGAAGGAATAGGAGATGATAGAGAATAGAAAATAGGTTCAAACCAAGTCTCTACATTAGAGGTAAAGTATAGATCTAATTTTAATTAATAAATTAATCTAAATCTCTTCTTACCAATCCAAGTTCTAACAGATCTGTGTATAAATGTAAATTTGTGGTTTCGAATAAGAAGTAAAAAGGGAAAAATACATATAATAGAGATCGACTCTGGATTATATTTGGAGATTTGGGTGCATTAATAAAAGGTGAATGGAAATATTATATGTTTTTATATAATACTAGGCTTTATCATTGCAGATCTATTCCTATATGCTAAGAGTTGCATTTAATTTGCAAATGAATTCATGAATATGAAATGTTGAAGATGTTAAACTTGCCTATATTGATAACTGCAAAAGCATAATGATTAGATTCAATTTTGGAATTGCATAATGATTAGACTTAATTCTATAATTGTGTATTGTTAGATTTAATTATATAACTATATAATGATTGGAATCAGTATCTTACCAATAAATTAACCGAATGAAAATCTAATGAATGCATAATGGTTAGGAACTTGTTTTTATTCGACGATATGAATAAAATTGAAATAAGAACTTATTTGAATATTTAGTGTTTTTGTGATATATTAATATATTGGAACTTGAAATTTTGTACGTAGATTTCGCATATTATCAAGTTCAAAGCATTAAAGAAAATATGTCGTTTGGTTATTTGAAATCACAAGGAAGCATATAATAAAATAAAAGAAAAGATGTATAAAACATGGGGAAATTTATGTGTTTTGTACTGTCTATTCCAAGAGAAATTAAAAGGACGTTTCCTTGTGATTACACACCGCACAAGCATTTCCTCTTTTGATAAGATATGGAGGTTTACTATGTTAACATACATTTAGTTGAAGTTTAGTTCTAATACATTAAAATGTAGTATATCCCAAAATTTTAACATTAAGATATGAATGAAACATAAATGTCAAATAAACGGAAAGTAATGAAAAGGTAAGTTTGAGAAATAGGCAAGAAAAAGAAAGAAGTAAAGAACAAAATAGGAATAAAAATTGAAGTTAGAACTAATTAATAAAAAGATTATGATATTGAGGAATTGATAAAGGAAGTGGTAAATGCTATTGAAAAGATATATTTAAACACATAATAAAATGAGACCTAAGGTCAACTATAAGAACTGTAGAGGCAATGAAAGAAAAGAATAAACATTGAGAACATATAAATATAAGACATATGTTTATAAGTAGCCTACATTTATGATGGGTGTGGATTATTATAGTTTAATGTATAAATTAGTAAAGTAAATGACATAAGGTGATTAGAATATGTTGGAATACAAAAACACATCCAACCATAGGACCCATGAAGAGTATATGCTTGCATATAGACGAAGGGATACCCTCAAGACCGTGCTTGAAATAGAAGCTCCGTAAACAGTCATACTTTCATTGGCTTGGGCCGAATTCCAATAGTGAACATTGATCGTTAGGCGGATGTCAAGGCTAGACTCACACAGTCAGAGTAGTCTGCTTCAAATTTTTTAGAGGGTGGTATTGCCTTAATTGTACTACGCAATCTAAATGGACGGTGGGTGGGGTCGGATGATGTGCAACGCATGTGGTACTCGATCCCTTATGGCTAACGAGAAGGACAAAGTTAGCCCTAACTAGATGATGCTGCCTACCTGGGTGATTCAATTATGCACTGACATAGTTGTTTGCTAGTTTGTTTGGTAGGACAAGGTTAATTAGCCTATAACGATATTCTACAAAATATGGATTAGGTGGTTAGTGATCCGATTCCATGTTATAGGAAGTAGACAAAGCAGGAAAACCAAAGAGAATACGACCTAAAGGAGGAAATGTCGTCGGTGCACACTATAAGATTCCCTCAAGTTATACGATGATCGTGAGACAACGAGGCAATAGATCCTAATGAGGTGTTGAATGAGGGATACTAGTAGGGATAGTATCTAAGTCTGTTAGGGAACCGTGGGATATATGTATGTATGTATGTATGTATATAAAACCTATAAGATGTAGATGGGAACGATTTGTATGCAGAGATGGAGTTGAAACGATAAATAATATAATCAGACATAACGTGAAATAGTGAACAATCGACATAAGCTAGTATTATGTATAAGATATATAATTTACCAGTCACTAAAACGTTGTTTTGACTCCTCCTTATTACAACTCACATGATAGTTAGAAGAGCAGGTACTTTTTCTTGGCGTATTCCATGCTGATAAGGACACTTGATGTTTGGAAGCGTCAAATCTTGGTCAATTCATATGTGAATTATATTCTAATTATTCTGCTGTAAGTTATTTCTCCTGAGCTCTGATATGCATTCTTTTTTTATTTGCAAGATATCAAATCAAAATTCCATGCTTTGGTGGACTTGGGTTTTTGATTTAGTGAGAATTCAGGCCCACTGGGGTGTGGGTTGTTACATTTGATATCAGAGCTTAGGTTAGTCGATCTTGAAAAATTAGGAAACATTTAATGAACACATTTGTATTTTACCTATAAATATAATATATGTTAAATCCTAATAATTATAACTATATAATAGTTACATATGGAAAATCCCTGAAGCTAGATGCTACATGACTCCCTAGTCGGGCCTTAATAGCCTAATGATTTAAGATCCCCACATGATTACTAATTTATGATGTACAAAAGGTCCAGATAAAGGAAAAATAAGAATTTATATGTTACAAATAATAGGAGATGGGGAAGTTCCTAAAAAAGGGTGTGAAGTGTCACTCCTAATTAGATTTTCAATATTGAGAAACGAACAAGTTAAAATATGGAAGGAATGGTGTTCTTAAGGGAACAGTTAGAAATCCTCTTTGACTATAACTCGGTAGAAAATAGTTTTAAAAGTTAAGAAAAATATATAATTGTGATATTTGAAAAGGTAAAGAAGCAAATATTGGATTTTTGAGAAAAATAGTGATATTGGATTTTGGAAAAATTATTTATATAACAAAAGTTTTTTTGAAAATTAAACCGAAAATTTTCAATAAAATGGTTTATAAAAGCAATTTATTTGAAGAAATTATAGAGCATATATAGCTCGCTAGTTTAAAGAAAGAAAAGTGCAAATATGAAGGTTTAATAGAAATAAAGATTTGTAAAAATCTAAAATTTCAGTGAATGAAATTTTGTAGAAAGCTGTTTCTTTTGAGAGAAAAATAGTAGAGCGGTATAGTTTGTAGGTTTTCTAGAACGAAAAGTTTTAAGTTGCAAAGAAAATTTTACGGGTGAGCAATAGGAACTGGTATAAGTTTGGGATATGGGTAAATAGTATAAAAATGAAGATTAGGAATCCTAAAACAGAGTTGTAGGCAAACGCATTACAATGGTTCAAGTAATAAGACAATAAATTAAGAGAAAACAACTGGAATAAGTTAGTTTAGGAGTTGAATATTTGAAAAGTTATGAAATATAAATAAAAATGGGGTTTGATTTATTGTAAGTAAGGTTGGGATTTGATATATTTTAATTCATAGGAATGAAAAGGGATAAGAATATAAGTTTCGATGAATTAATCAAGTTACAAATAAAGGTGTTTTGTTTGAAATAATAAGGAATGTAAATGTAAAGAAAGAGGTGTATAAAATACAGTAAATTCATATTTTGTACTATCTAGTCCAATAAGGAAATGAAGTATAATTCCTTGAAATTCCACACAAAACACAAATAAGTGATTCATAGGGAATTATATCGTTAACAATTCCTTTTGAAGGGGAAAGTAGTTCCAATGCATTAAAGCATAGGATCCTTAAGTATAATAAAAGTGTGGTAATTAGAAAGAGATGATAGAACGGAAGTTGTTTTTATCTACTGTAGTTTTTTGTTTAAAAATTTATAAAAGAAGTTTTGAAAAAACTGTTACGTGCATTTTCAGAAAAGAATGGTTTGGAGTAACGAATAAGTTTTTGAAGGAAAAATTTAATAAAAATTTTGAATTAAAAATCCCAAATTTGAGGAAAGAAAAGTGAAAAGGTCTTTGAAAAGGAAATGTTGATTTGAACGAGAAAGAAAGGAACTTTTAAATTTTGATTTTCTGACAATTTCCTTTTGATTTAATAAGTATGATGATTTCAAAAATTGTAAATTAAAGTTCTAAATGATAAAACACCAAGTATTATTGAATTTAATAAAGGGTTTTAAGTTGTACTTTTAAAGACAAAATTTTTGGGATTAAGTGTTTCAAAAATTTTGAAATTTTAATTTTTGAAAAATGGTAAAGACTAAATTAAAATTCTAAATATGGAGTAGATAGTAATTAGTGCCTAAGGAAGACGGGGTAAAGGATGAGGCCGTGAAGAAGATAGAAATGATTCCTCGTGAAATAGTAATAAGGAACCCCGTAGAGTGTAAAGGATTATGGTAAGTACCTAAAGGTATTTTAAACTTGTGTGTAAGCCAAAAAAAGAACCCATAAGCAAATGATAAATGGTATTAAAGCACGCTTCTACGAGCGCTAGAGTATGCTCGTATGAAGGCGAAGGATAAAGGAAGTAAAATACCAAGATTTTAGAAAACCATCAAAGAATTGGGTTTAAAGGAGTTGGCAATGGATAGTAATTAGACGGCTAACACACTTAGACGGTAATTGGTAGACTCAAAGTTGGGGAGTGAGATAGGAATTGAAAAAGTTATTCCACCAAGCAAATTTGCCAATAAGTTATAAAAGATGTGCATGGATGGTGTTTCTTATAGAGAAAGGATGCATAGTTTATTCCATAAATGAGTATGGTAATGAAAGAAATGAATAGACTTTATCCATCAAAAGCAATAAAGGAAAAGCAAAGATACGAGATTGTAGAAGTATGGCATGATAGAAAGATCCATTCAAGTAAGAAGTGATAGAGCCACAACATCGTTTGTATTAGTAGATGTTGTGGGTGTAATTTCTAGCAGTTGTTATAGTTAGCTTAGGTTGTAAGCATTAATAGTCTTTATTAGAGGTAAAAACGTGTACGATATTATAGAAAACGTTCCTTTTGTTTTGTTTTCAAGATTGACTGCAATGTTATGGGAAAACAATAAGATAAAGAAATTTTAGAAAATACTATCAACTAATGCAAAAGAAAAGAAAATTGTAGAGAGTGGAAGTTAAGAAATAAATTAAGAAAATTTATTTAAATACCACTAAAATAGGAAGAGGAATAAGATTGATAAATTTTAGCAAGCGGAGGGCAGGGAAGGAATCTTGAGTAGCCATGGGTTAATGTTCATGTACCTCAATGGCTAAAATTTATAATTGAACTTGGTTGTTGGTTACTATTGCAGATAAAAGAAAAGTTTTTAGAACTTATAATTTACCACGTAAGTTGAGAGAAGTCCACTATAGGCATTGGATTGTTGACTAAACCTCGATTTCTTGAGACGTGGAAACTTCTGTTTTGAAAAACTTATATATATGTACACTTTTGGAAAATAAAAATATCTCTGCAAAATGTTTTGAAAGGCTTTTAAGTTTAAATTTTTATGAATATTTTAGAAAATAATATAGAAATATTTTGGAACTAAAAAGAAATTTTCAAATTTTGGAAATGTCACATACTTTCCATTGGGGGATAGTTGACCGATTCATTAGTAAGGATTTTACTATGCTGCAAGGATGACAGTAAAATAAATTATAGTTAGAAACAAGGGAGAAAGCTGTTATATTTAGTAAATCACTTTCTCCATATCTTATTAGTAAGCAAAAGGTTGAAATAAACCCTATTTAAAAACTTAAAAAATAATTTGACTTATGCAAATTGTACTTGAAATGTTGAAAAATGATTGGGGGCAAAAGAGAAGATTACAAGATACAGGGAAACACATGTACATAAGAGAAGGATGGAAATATGGATTTTTCTATCTAGACCTTTTCCTATTATAAGAAAATAGATTTAGAAAACTTGATTTTTCTACATCTAGATGTTAGCAATGGTGTGCTAGGATTTGGATGGTAGGAATTGGATGCAAATTTGGTTGAACTATACTTCTATTCGTAAAAATGTAGGAAAAAGTTGGATGTAAAAACAAGTTTTTGATTTTGAAAGGTTGCACACTTGTAAAATTGCCAGTATATTTAGGATATTTGCACCATATTCTCGATAATTGTTTTAAAATATGCATTTATGTAAGAGGCACCAATTTAGAATTGCTCGGTTTGCACATCATATATGTTGTGATACACCGTGCTCCTTACACGAATTGGTTGCAAAATTATTTGTACACTAATTGATTGTTGACTTAGAATGGATGTATGGTTAGGTTGCACGGTCTAGCCCTTTAGGAATTTCGAAGACAAAATTATTTTAAAGGGGAGAATGTAACACCCCGCGTTTTTCTATTAATTATTTAAAAAAGAATTATTGCAACATCTCATATCTGAAGGCCAAAAGCTAAGCGCTACAGATGCTGCAGTCATCTATAGTATTAACTTTCGATGACAAAATATGGCAATGCTAATGGTATTCATAATATCAGAAGCACATGAATATGGAAAAAATCACAGATTTCTAAAAAAAATAGCATTTTACGAATTACATTTCAAACAAATTCGTATTCAAATTACATAATCCCATATCCGTTTTCCATGTAAAGATCAATTATAATCATTACAATATACGCCAAGAACGACATATAACGATGACCCCTTGGTTGCTTGGAGGAATATTCTCATATCTGACTTATTATACATAGCGAAAAAATAAACAGAATAATTTGTATTCCTAATTAGCTATCCGTCAGCCACCTGCGCATTTTTGGAAGCTTTATTCGCCAATATATCAAAAACCTAAAAACCTAACCCTCAGCATATTCAAATCAATTTTGAGCACCCAAGAGTTTAAGGTGGAACAAAAACTTCAAGTCAGACATAAAACCTGGTGTGAATAATTCTGTTTCATCTCGATTTACTGATATAGAGTGAGACCATGCCACTTAGTGGAACGGATTTCCCCTCACAAATATCCTTTTCATAACATATATTTTGCAATCCTTTTCTATAACCAAACTGGTTAATTAAACTGATTATGTCAAAATAGTTATATCTTTTATGCTAATAAATAGACTATTTGTCCGTAAAACAGGTAATATGCGAACTATCTATCCATACCAGCAAGGTTCGTTATGCTACAAGTGGACTATCTGTCCATATAACTACACTAACTGTCCGCAAATTGGACTAACTGTACGAGATCTATGTTGCCTTCCTACAAACTGGACTAACTGTCTGAATCAAAATGGACTGACTTTTCGAATCATTTTCTTAGGTTAACTATCCTATAAATTTTCCTTGAAAACCTTTTCAAAATAATGTAGTCCTTCAAATCATATATATACAAGGAAAATATATCTTTAGCTTTACCTAAGCCATTTTTCCATATTATATATACTTTACTCAAAATAATGTTAATGAATATTGACAAGGATTGGCTATCCTTCCAAAATAAGTTAAAAATCTTTTTCACTTGAAAATACTTAGGCTATATTGCCTATTCAATACATTCGAAACCTCCTTTTAAAACCTTTAAACAACCCTTTCGAAACCCTTGAAGGTAACCCCTTCGAAACCATTAAAAGCAACCCTTTCAAAAACATTAAATTCCTTTCCTTTGAAAGCTTCAAAACATTAGACATTCCTCTTTAAAACCCTTAAATGTTGCCTTTTGAAAACATAAGAAAAACCTTTCCTTTCATGTGATATCCCGGAATTTCATGCAATTTAAAATGTGATAATCTCCTTTACAAATTATTTAAAATTGGTAAAATTGTTATTTCCAAACAATTTAATAATGAGTTGTTTTTAAATATAGATTTTAAATAGATTTTTAATAGACTTATTATTCTCTAATTTAATAAGTGTTATTTAAATGTGTATATATGTGTGCATTTAAATTGGTTTTAAATAGGATAATTATTTACAATTAATAATGTGTTTATTTAAAATTGATATCTATATTTATTTGAATTGATATTAAATTGGATTTTAAATTGAATTTGAATTTGGATTTAAAATTTAAATTCAAAAGTTATATATTTTAAAATATTTTGGATATAAAAATATGTGTGTAATTTGTTTTATTTTATTTTCTCTAAGGAAATTCATATATATATATATAAAAATAAGAATTTATAAATAATAAAGTAAGTGTAAAACTTTTTTTTTACATTTAAAATTAAATAAAATATTCTTAAAGGACAAGTGTAAGAATATCAAGACACATTATAACAAATGTTATTAATAAACTAAGGCAATTGACAAATGTTAAATTTTAAACATGTTTCATCTTAAATTTTTATTTTTCTCTTATTTTTATCAAATCATATTTTTAGCTTATATAAACATATGCCTCTGTGAGAAAGGCGGATTAAGGATCTTAAGGCTAGGATTAACACTAGAGGGGGGTGAATAGTGTTTATAAAGAATTATTAAATCTTTTTAAGTTTATGTTAATTTGAACACATATTTATGCAATATTCAGACACGGATATGATCACAGAAACAAACACAGATGTAGAAATAAAGTAAGAGCAGTAAAGGAAAGAACACACCGGATTTTATACTGGTTCCGAGTTACCCTACATCCAGTCCCGCACATAAGTACAGATTTCCTTTCAAAAGCAATTGTACAATTACGCCCTCGATTTCAATGCAACGAGGTACACCCTCCAGAATCTCAATCCTCCGGGTAGAGATACTTGATTTCCCGGGCAATAAGTTCACCCAATTGATTTCCCAAGGCCACAATAACACCTTGTCTCGCTTGATTGATTTCCAAGGCCACAATCACACCTTTTCTCACTAAATTGATTACAAAGAAAACTATAACTCTGAATAGCACTGAGAATCTTGTTGAGGTTGTGATAGAGAATCAAACCAGAAATAATCTAGTTGGATTCAGTATTGATTTCGGCAGGGTAATGATAAGAATATGTATATAGAAATGTGGATGAAGAAGAGGAGCGAAAAACCGGAAAAACTGAATTAAAATTCATTGAAACTTACCCATATTTATAGAAGAACAACAGCCATGTCTATTCGTGAAGAGTTATGGCGAATAGACACTTCTTTTGAAATTTGAATTTTGAAACCAACTGACACCATGTCGACATGTGGTACTTGAGCATGTCGACATCCCAAAGGGATTTATGGTGTTTTGATTTTCTTTGAAAATAACCTTTATCTTATATTAAAACTATTTTAAACTTTATAAATATACTTGACTATAATTAAAATACATAAGTAAATATAAAGAATAATATATATATATATAGAATTTTACTATAATTTTATATTTAAATCTAAGTATAAATATCTAAAAGTTGAATATATTATATTTAAAAGATAGTTTAAAATCAAGGATAATTTTGACTTTGAAATTAAAGATGATTTTGAGGCTAAAAGTATTTAAAATCACGATAGATGTTTTTTATTCTTTTTAAAAGGAAGGTTTTGAAATCATTTTGAAACAAGATATAATTTTGAAAAATCATTTTGAATAAAAGATTAGCGGATACATAACAATGTTCCACTAGATTCTTCGTAGGTTCTATCGTACTTAGGGTTCCATCCCTTTAACGGGCTCGAAGTGGATTCCATTCCACGAATAAATTGAATTTTAAGATGCCAGTGCTTTTCCAGGAGTTTTAACAAAATTCCTAACTAAAAATTAAATTACTTGAAATCTTGAACTCTTGATAATCTTGATATTCTTGTTACTCAAGAGTCTTTAATCTTGATATCTTGAATCTCTATACTGTACAGTCTTTATTCTTGGTACCTGCATGGTTAAATCCTGCATATACATATATATCTAAACTTATACTGTAAGTATTTATATTTTATAATCTATTCTAAGGTTGTTGTCATCAAAACCATCATATCACGGACTAACAATCTTCCTTTTTTTGATGATGACAACCTTTGTTTATAAAATATTACTTCTATCCTAATAACTCCCCCTTAATTTATGCCTAACTATTCTATTTTATACTTCTCCCCCTTTGTCATCAACAAAAAAACCATCTCCAAACTATATAACTCCCCCTCATTCTTGGACTAAAACACCTGCATTAATAAACTTATACAATGGAATATAGAATTAAGAGATAATTGATAGACACAATAATGAATAAAAGATTATGTACATATTAATGTATAATTATATATGTTTTGTACAACAAACATCAATCCGCACTAAATATCAATCAATATTAAACCAAACCAAAGCAAATGAAATCAAATCAATCAAAGCAAACAATTCAAACAAAGCACCCAAATAAAATCAAATGTTACGAGAAACTTCCACCCATCCTTCTTCTCCAAAGATAGGGTCTACTTTAATGGCATCCCAATTTTCATTGTCATTGGAGAGAGAGACTGAAGGATGTGCTTCGTTATCATCCTTGTGCATGGAGGAAATCATCCATCGTATCGCATCAAAATGCCTTTCTTGCTCCTTGATCATCTGCCTTTGACTCAATTCTAAGTGTCGCTGGTTATGAAGAATGAACGAGAGAATATTCTTGGATGAATTAAGAGTTTCTTCATGATTCTCATATAAGTTATGAATTGGATTACTCATTTTTAAAATTGTGAGAAGAATGAGAGATAGAGAAGATAAGAAATAATATTCAGTGATAAATTCTGGAAGAAATAGGTATTTATAGGTGTAGAAATTCATTTGAAATGAATAGACATATGGTAGTTATTCAAATTTCAAATTCAAAATGAATTGTCATTTCTGACCAGTACATGTCGACATGGTCATAGGGGGCATGTCGACATGGTGTAGTGAAATTTGATGATTTATTTTGATTTTGTGAATAATTGTGTATATATATTTATATAATCTACTAATATTTATTCTGGAGATAAGATAGGCTAGATAATTGAAAAGAAATTCCATTTCATTTCATACTAAGACGATACAACGATTAATCATAAAGAACTACACGAACATTCAAATCAAAATAAACTAAAACAAATACGAGATACAAAAGGTAGAACTAGTTAGAGGATGATGATGATGAAGAAAGTCCAAGTTTCTTGCTGACTTTGGAAATGAACTTGTTCATCTTGGATGAAATTTTTTCCAACTTCTTACTAGTGGCTCTTTTAAGAATCCGTTGATTCTCAACAATCGTCTTTTGGTTTTTGAGAAGGGTTTTACTAGATGGATTAGGAGGATAGATGATGCTTTCCAAAGAGGTTTCACCTTCTTCTTCTTCTTCAATTTCCATTTCATCTCCTTCTTCTTCTTCTTCCTCTTCTTCCATTTCCTCATGAGCCAAACGCTCTTCTTTTTCGGCAAGAGTTTCATAAGGTTGAAAAACAAATGGAATTTTCATAAGCGAAATGTTGGAGTGATTGAAAAATTTTCTAGAAACAAATTCTTCGCCTTTGAAATCCACTCCAAAATAGTTAAAAATCCAAGTGAGATAAATTCCATGATACAAAGTGTTCTCACCCATTTCAAGATTTTTAGAACGAAGTTCATCCAAAATAACTTACGCCTAATTAATGTCATAGTTCCCAAAAATAGCAAAAAGTGCTTTGCAAACTTTTGAAGTAGGATTGTTACAATTTCCCGATCTTGGGTTCAAAGTATGTTGCAAAATAAGATTGACAATTCTTGCTTTTGGTCGGAAGTTTCGATTTTTAAATTCAAAATCATCATTTCCTTAAAAAATGTGATGAAATGTCTCATGATCATTTTCATCGATTTTGAAACTAGAAAGATCCATTCCCATATTCTTGCATTTGAGAATGGTACCCAAAAGATCATAATTCAAAACAATTCTAGTGCCTTTGACACTACTCCAAATTTCATCCTCATTTCGATTATAAAACCCACGGTTTAGATTAGCATAGAAAATTTTGACAAGATTTGGATAACAAACAAAATCATTTTGAGAAGCATCAATAAGACTAAGAATACGATTATTTGCAAAAAGAGAATCAATTTCATAAGAAGAAAAATCTTGACAAATAGTAAACTTTCCAGGATGGACTTTGGCATAATTAGCATAATTGATGTATGATTTTATTGCCTCCGGATCATTGAAGAGTTGCTCTTTTATTTTTCCGCAAATTCTTATGGTGAAGGGGTAGCTTGAAGAAGCCATTAAAGTAGAGAGTAGAGAGCTTGAAGTTTTGAAGAGAGAGTTTTAATTTGAAAATGAGAGTGAAAAGATATGATAAAAGATAGGGAATAAATAGATTCTCAAATGACATTTTCTCTGGTCAAAAGATGCCTTTTCAAAGAATTGAATGAAGTGAAAAGATGGAGGGAAATTCAACCATTTGAATTCAAATTTTGAATTTCAAATTCTAGTACCCATGCTGACATCATGGTGGGGACCATGTTGACATGTGCCTATGGATTTTTATGATTTATTTTTCCCAAGTACTCTAATATATATATATATATATATATATATATCTGGAATATTATTGGAATTATAGTCTTTTCAATATATTATTATACTATGAAAATAATAATAATAAAATAATAAAATAATAGTAAAAATTTTAAAATTCAAATAACATACCAATTCAAAATCAATCAATCAAGCATCTAATTCTAAGCATGCAATTTCAACCAATTATATTGTAAATGTGTACCTTTTTTCGAGTCCGTTTCTCTGAATTCGTCAAAGTCGTGAACTATCGTGAAACACAAATTTGAATTATCTTTCTTCTGATCATCACCACTTGAGGACGTGTCTGAGTCATCTAGAGTAGCAGTAAATGCACGCTTCCGTTTCTTTGCTGAATCATTATTCATAGGAGGATTTTGTCTTTCTGGATATGGATAGTCTCTTTGGATATGGCATGGTTCATCACAGTTGAAACATTGACATTGTTTGGTGCTACATTTTGATTTCTAGAGTTCTCATAGTAGTTTCTCTTGAGATTATTCATCGTTCTGTATTTCAAAAAATTTCAAAAATTTCTGGTCATAAAGGCCATCTCTTCATCATTATCGTTGTTTGAGTCTGATCCATCGATCAATGCATTGAATGCCATTGATTTCTTTTCAGATGTTTTACTTTCTCTTCTCCTGATCATTTGGACTTCAAACGACATTAGATTCCCACTTAATTCTTCTATCTTTAAGGTACTGATGTCATTTGCCTCTTCGATCGCATGTTTCTTTTGATCCCATTCTATAGTAAGAGAATTTAAAAAATTTCTGACTTGATCTTCTTCAGAAAATTCCTTTCCCGAGGATATTAAAGAATGCACAATATTCTGAAATCCACTATACATATCGGAAATAGACTCATTATGCTTCTTTTTAAATAATTGAAACTAATTTGTGAGCATGGAAATTTTGGTCTGTTTAACTTTGCTTGTTCCTTCGTGAGTTACTTGCAAAGTTTTTCAAATTTCATATGCAGAATTACAAACTGAAACTCTATTAAATTCATTTCTATCTAGTGAAAAAAAACAGAATATTCATTGCTTTAGAATTATTTTGTGCAACAGTCTTTTGCTCAGCGGTCCACTGTGCAAAATCAGTTGTGGGTTCGGAATATTCAGTTTGTGTGATATTCTAAGTGTCTAATCCTAAAGATTGTAAATATATTTTCATCCTACATGCACAATATGCATAGTTACTGCCATTAAAAAGTGGTGGTCTGATAGTAGACCGACCTTCTACAAATGAACTAGTGACAAGAATACTAGTGTTAGTAACAGTACCAGTGTTGGTAGCCATTTGAAAAACTTTTTCAAAAATCAGATCATGAAACTTTGAAAACCTTGCTCTGATACCAAATGTGAGAAATGCGGATTAAGGTTCTTAAGGCTTGGATTAATACTAGAGGGGGGTTGAATAGTGTTTATAAAGAATTACTAAATCTTTTTAAGTTTATGTTAATTTGAACACAGATGTATGCAATATTCAGACATAGATATGATCACAGAAACAAACACAGGTGCGGAAATAAAGTAAAAGCAGTAAAGGAAAGAACACATTGGATTTTATACTGGTTCAGAGTTACCCTACATCCAGTCCCGCACACAAGTATGAATTTCCTTTCAAAAGCAATTGTACAATTACACCCTCGATTTCAAGGCAATAAGGTACACCCTCTAGAATCACAATCCTCTTGGTAGAAATACTTGATTTCCCGAGCAACAAGTTCACCCAATTGATTTTCCAAGGCTACAATCACACCTTATCTCGCTTGATTGATTTCCAAGGCCACAATCACACCTTTTCTCACTAAATTGATTACAAAGAAAACTATAACTCCGAATAGCATTGAGAATCTTGTTGAGATTGTGATAGAGAATCAAATCAGAAAAGATCTAGTTAGATTCAATGTTGATTTTGGTAGAGTAATGATAAGAATATGTATATAGAAATATGGATGAAGAAGAGGAGTGAAAAACCAGAAAGACTGAATTGAAATTCGTTGAAACTAACCCCTATTTATAGAAGAACAACAGCCATTTCCATTCGTGAAGAGTTATGGCGAATAGACACTTCTTTTGAAATTTGAATTTTGAAACAACTGACACCATGTCGACGTGGGGTACTTGAGAATGTCGACATCCCAAAGGGATTTTTTGTTTTGATTTTCTTTGAAAATAACCTTTATCTTATATTAAAACTATTTTAAACTTCTTAAATATACTTGACTATAATTAAAATACATAAGTAAATATAAAGAATAATATATATATATATATATAGAATTTTACTATAATTTAACATTTAAATCTAAGTATAAATATTTAAAAGTTAAATATATTATATTTAAAAGATAGTTTAAAATCAAGGATAATTTGATTTTGAAATTAAAGATGATTTTGAGGTTAAAAGTATTTAAAATCTGGATATATGTTTTTGATTCTTTTTAAAAGGAAGGTTTTGAAATCATTTTGAAAACAAGATATAATTTTAAAAAATCATTTTGAATAAAAGGTTAGCGGATACAAAACAATGTTCCACTAGATTTTTCATAAGTTCCATCCTACTTAGGGTTCCATCCCTTTAATGGGCTCGAAGTGGATTCCATTCCATGAATAAATTGGATTTTAAGATGTCAGTGCTTTTCTAGGAGTTTTAACAAAATTCCTAATTAAAATGTAAATTACTTGAAATCTGGAACTCTTGATAATCTTGATATTCTTGTTACTCATGAGTCTTCAATCTTGATATCTTGAATCTCTATACTGTAAAGTCTTCATTCTTGGTACCTGCATGGTTAAATCCTGCATATACATATATATCTAAACTTATACCGTTAGTATTTATATTTTATAATCTATTCTAAGGTTGTTGTCATCAAAACCATCATCTCATAGACTAACAGCCTCTTCCCTTCAATTCTTTTTTTTCTTTTCAAATCAAAAGTTAAGAAAATTTTAAAACTTGTACTCAAAACAAAATCTGTAGAAAATACTTTCAAAAACCAGAAAACAAATCAAAGTTCAAGCCTGTTCATCAGATTCAAATCATCAACCTGTATCATTTAAAAAACCAAAAAATCATCCTCATCTTTGATGAAGTACCACTTCAAACCAGAAAATCAAATTCTTCAACCTGTAACTCAATTTCAAAATCAACCATTCGCCAAAAACTTGAACTTTCTTTTCAAATCAAAACAATTCAAAGGCCCGTTCTTTTGCAAACTTGAGAATTTATCAAAGCATGTTCAAGCAATCATCTCTGTTTTTTTTAAAGACAGCCTGGATCAACCAACAACTTTCTACTAGATCAACTCGGTTTTTAATTAAAAGAAACAGTTAAAATCAAAATCAGGGAGCCTGTTCTCTGCTTTTACAAGACAAGTGAGTAAACTTGTTTTTAAAAGCTTGAGTTTGTAATTATCATAATGCAGGTGATGGGTTATAGATGAAATGATGTGAAAACAAATTTGCATGGATGAATCAAGATATTTATATGTATATCAAATAAGATAACCTGGGCATGACATGATATATACATTAAGTTCTGTTGATTTTTAACAAATAAAACCTGACTCAAAGAAATCAACTCTCCTTCTTCTATATGTTTCAGGGTATAATTCCTAAACGAAAGGTATTAGTATGAATGTAAACAATGCTTGCATGCATGTCAATATGCATTTGTTTAAGTGTGCAGGTCTGAGCATATAACTCTGTTTTGTGTGCGTTCATAGAATAAGAAAAAGTTTTAAAATCGACAACTCTTTCCTCATACTCTTTTGAAATAAGATGTATAAAGGAAACATGTTTGTATTTGCCAGATCTAAATTTTCAAAATATTTTTAAGTAAAATTAGAAAATAAGTTTTTTTACAGGAAAATGAAGAACGGTAAATTCAAAAGCATGTCAAAAAATTGAATGATATAGTTTCAGTTTTCACCTATATACTCTAATTCCTTTTAGAAAACAATGATTTTCAAAAATAAAATGTGGATTTTTAAGATGGTATTTTGGGAGGAATTGAAGGATGATCAGAATTGAGTCTTTGTTCGAATTCAGGCGATCATGGAACTCGGAGAGGATGGGGTTCGAGCTGAAGGTGGATTGTGGGTCGGAGATAGTAAGAAAAATGGTCGGGGTGGATATTTTTCGTCGTAGCGACGGCAAACTGAGGATGTAGGGTTTAGTGACCCTGATAGTTTGTGGTTGAAGTCGGGTCATTGGCAAGGCCTTGGATGATCAGGAGATGATCGGTCCTAGGGGAAAATCTGCATATGTCAGTGACAAAGCTAAGGGATTTGTGGTGTGGATGATGGTGGTCGACGTTGTCGATGGCAAGGCAATTTCGTCGTAGGTTTTAGTTCCAGTTTTGGGTCTAATGGCTCGATTTTGATTGCAAGGGGATTCGTGAGTTCTGGATTTTCAATCAGAGTGAGATGATCGACGGCGACTTATCGGTGGTAGCGGCACCGATCGGAGACGACCAGGCTTCGTGTGCACGTGCACGAATCTTCGTTGATATTTGAGTTTGTTCCTGAATTTTGTTGCTTCAAGAAAAATGGTGATTTATGCGATGTCGTTCTCGAGTTTGTTCGGAGCATTGATTGAATTTTTAGCTCGGTTAGGGATAGGGTTCTGTCGTTATGAGCTTCAATTTTTGTTTGATAGTTTTAAGCTTGGACTTGGGAATTTAGTAACCGAGTTAATTAATACACAGTGAAAATTGCTGTACCAAGTTTTAAGGCTAAGAAATTGAAGTTTCAAAACATTAGGAATTTTTCAAAGTGCCAGAGGAAAATTGAATTTTGTATTAAGTTTCAAGCATTATTAAACAAGATTTAATTTTGTTAGTTAATTGTTATTAAGATAAATTGGTTTGGTTTTGAATAATTAAATATTGGATGAATTATTTAATTTAATCTCTAGTTGATTTCAAATAAAATAAATGATGAAATTAAGAAGTGGTAGTTAAGTGGTATCAAACTTAAACTAATCAAGAAGATGTCAAATGATGTGTCTGATAAAAGAATGATCACCAAATGAAATTAAAGAGAAATTAATTAGTGTAATTAATTCAGATAATTACTTAAGGTAATTAATTAATTAAGGAAAGTAATTAGAGGATTAATTAATTAATATATAAGTAATATTTAAATGTTTTATAAGATTTATTAAAGGTTAATTAGTGTGAGAAATTAAGGATTAATTATTTAGTATAATTAATATAAGAATTTATTAATATGTAATTCAACTGTAATTAATTAATGTAAGTGATTAAAGTGTAGTTAATCATTGAATATGATTAATTAAGGTTAATTAATGAATATGATTAAGTAAAGATTACTTGTTAAATGTAATTAATTAAAAGAGTAATTAATTAAAATAGGTAAATAGAGGTTCATTAATGTAATTAATGAGAGTAATTAAAGGTTAAATTAATTAATGATCAAGGTTAATTAATTGAGAATAATTAACCAATGGGATAATTACTTGATGAAAGTAATTATGGGTAAATTACTTAAGGAAGTAATTAAGGATTTATTAATTGAGAAAATTAATTAAGGATTAGTTCATCAATGAGTATGATGAATTAAAGAATAATTAATCAATGTAATTAATTATCGAATAATTCATTTGAGTAACTAATTAAGGATAAATGTAATTAATGTGAATGGGTGGAAATTAAATTAATTTGGTAATTAATTAGAAGTTAATTACTTGGTGTAATTAAAAAGGAGATTAAGGGATGATTAATTAATGGTTTGAAATCAATTAATATTATGAAAGTAGATATAAAAGATTAAAGAATTAATTTATTTAGAATGGTGAGACTAATTGATCTTGCTTACGAATGATTGAATGATATTGTATGCCTTAGATTAGTTGATATCTCTGATATGTGATTTGGGATGCTATGTGATATGGTATGTTTGGTTTAAACTGTGACAATGTGGGTATCTACCGATGATGAATTACTGTGTAAAGGTGACACCCTGTATTAAAGTTTGAATTGTATTCCACTTGAATAACTTGGGTTAAGGTGACTTGGGATTCGAAGAGACCGGGGTCGGGTATCAGAAAATACCTGAAACCGCTTCGATTTGAATTCTACTATAACTCTTTATAGATTGATTTGTGAATTCAATAGGCTAGAATGGAATAAATTAAGTAACAGAGACATTTAACCCATGAGCTATTGTGTGATAATGATTGACTATAATAGGTAAGAACTCGTAGGAAGTATGAGTTACCTTGGTAATTCACTTAAGTTATATAGCTTGGTATTTCATATTATATGGGTTTACTCACGCTGGTTTCCATCCTGACCCGGGTGTTACTTTGATGTAATGATCGAGTCAGACCGAGTATTACAGATTTCCAGGTTAGGACGTTCTAGAGCTCAGGAGGCGAGCTGGATGGCAGAAACATATGGAGTGTATTCCGCTGTGATATATTGCAGTATATTTGGGACAATTTATTTTAATTGTCCTATTTTGTGTAAATTTTGTAACTCTGATGTATTAAAATGTAATGGACTGATTCAACTTTCTGATATGTAAAGAATATTATTTGATATTATATTTTATCCGCTGCGAATGTGAGATGTTGGTGTTTCTGTTTCTTCTTTTCTTATACCTCTTTTCATCTTTTCCTAACTATCTGGAGTTTTTGGGATCAAAAATTCCGGGTCATTACATTTCATCTCTTATGAACCTTGGGAACCACCCCTTTCGTAACCATTTTTGAAAACCTTTCGAAACAGTCAATACTCAATCCTTTCAAAAGCACTTTGGGTTCTATTTAAAACACGTGGAACCTTTTTAAACCATTTAAAATTTCATTCCTTTGAAACCATTGAAAATCGTCTTGGTCGAAACCATTTAGACTCTGCCTTCAAGTAGAGCAAAAAGATCAGAAACCCATTAAAGTCGAAAACAACTGTTTCGAAATCATTTAAAACTATCTCTTTCGAAATCATTTGGGTTTTAGTTCAAACATAAAAAAAGGGTCTTAAAAACATTTAAGTCAAAAGCATCTGCTTCGAAACCATTTTTGAATAATGAAGTGATGGAATCGAAACCATCCCTTCGAAAGCATTGGAGAGGTGGCCATATTTTAGAAAACAAAAGGAACCCCTTCGAAACCATCAGGATCGAAAGGTAGGAAATGACAGCTAAATGTTTCAAATCAGTCGAAAGCAAGCATTTAAAAGAAAGGTGCAACCCAATCGAAATCATTCTTTTAAACCATTTGAACTAGTCTAAAGCCAACTAAGTCAAAAGCATTTTAGTCGAAAGCAAGCGGGTGCATTTTTCTTTAAAACCAAAACAACGCTTCAACCCTTTTGAAACCCCCTGGTTTCGACCCTATACCTTTTGCCCACATCCAATACATTACATACTAGTTGCCTAATACCATATGCATTAGTTTTGACTGTGTCAGAGGCGATAGTATGGAGGCAGAACCTTGTGGCGAAAGAGACGAAATAGTGAAAACCAATTATTCTTACTTTTAAACTATTCTTTTATACCTTACCTGCCTTGTTTGTCTAAATTTGATTGGTTGCAAGGTTTATCTTTTCAAAAGTGTTGCCGACTTTCCAGATTTAACAATTTAAACATTTTTCATAAAGCCACTTCTTCTCCTTTAATTATATAAAACATTTAAGTCCCATACCTTAAATAAATTTATATAACCATTAAAACACTTAGGAAAAATCTAGAAAAATTCCAAAAAATCACATTATATATGTTTTCTAAAATGTAAAAATTTCAGACCAAAATAGTTAATTATTTACCCATAATTAATTTATAACCCAAAATACCATTTTCTTTTGTAGAAAATTCACATTAGTTCGACGAAAATTCAGAAAAATCTAAAAGTTGAAATCTGTCTCCAACATAATATTTATGATTTTTATAAAAAATTGCAAGGCATTTGGATGTCAGTTAATAGGGCTTTCACTTTTAAACATATCATAAATTCAATATGAATAACTACAGTTCATCAACAAGTATATATATTCATTCCATCATTCATAAAAACGGCAAATCAATGTAAAATATTCAAAACTCATCTTAAAACCGAAGACGCAATAAAAAATGAGATGTAAACATTATTCACTTTAGCTTTAGAGATTAGGGAGCTTGAGATTTGGACGAATTTGATTTGAATTAGCTCTTCCTATAGTTTTATTACTCTTCATCCCCTTTTCCTTGTTTATGGTGGTCGACCTCTTGTTGTAAAAAAAATTCAAAATGAGCTGAACGTGTATACTGATACTCGGCTAAGGTTTGGAGGATATAGGAATGACCTTAGCCTATTTTACCCCTTTTTATTTCAATTTCACTCTTATTGTAGTTCGTCGTTAAATGGCACAGCTAAACCTTAATTAAAATTAAATCTCAATCCCCTAATCAACACATTAGTTTATTTAATTTAGCTAATTAAATATCCTAAATAAACTTACCAAAAATCTGGGGTGTTACATTTATTAATAAATAGTAAACGATGAAATGTAGAATTTTTGCAAATGTCATAATTTAGCTACGGAATTTGCACCATTTTGTTCGTGAGGATTTCCTGATCAATTTTCGTGTATAATATTTTCCAATTGGAGTTCAAACGAAAAAATTATTTACGTTTGAAGTTTTAGCATTAGAAATACTTATATATGTAAATATGGTAATAAAATCAATCAATTCTAATTGGTAAGATTGGATGTTAATGAATCTTAACATTAAATTAAATTCTTAAAGAATTTGTAAAAGGAGAAATAATTGAACAAGAACAATTAATGGAGGAAACAAATAGAGAAAATCTATTGAATGAAGGAAATAAATAATCAAAATCAACCAATGTTCAAAATTCATCAAAAACATGTTATATGGGTCGACCCAAGGGGTCTTAGGTCGACTATGAGTGGTCGACCTAGGGTAGATCATGGTCGACCTGTAATCTAATTTGGCAGATGGTAAATTTTGGCCGTATGGCCCAGATTTAAAGTAGTTTGATCTGACGGTTAGCGCTAGTTTGAACCTCTGTAAATTAGGACCTAGGATGTCACTTTTAACTCATAATTTTCTAATGAGCATAGAAGCTGTGTCATTTTCTTTTCTCCACCAAAATTCTAAATACATAGAAATAAATTCGTTGTGCATATATATACCTTGGAGAAGGAATAGGAAATGATCAAGAATAGATAAAAGATTCAAACCAAGTCGCTACATTAGAGGTAAATTATAGATCTGGTTTTAATTAACAAATTAATCCGAACCTCTTCTCTTTATTCCAAATTCTAATAGATCTGCAAGTAAATGTTACTTATGGATTTAAACAAGGAGTAAAAAGGGAAAACACAGATAATAGAGAATAGATATAGAGATTTATGAGCGCTAATAAAAGGTAAGTGGAAATATTATAGGTTTTCATATAATATAAGATTTTATCGTTGCAGATCTATTCCTATATGCTTAAGAATTTAACTTAATTTGCAATTGAATTCATTAATATGAAATATTGAAGATGTTAAACATGCATTTGAAATTTATATTGATTATTTCAAAAGCGTAATGATTAGATTTAATTTTGTAATTGCGTAATGATTAGATTTAATTCTTTAATTGCATAGTGACTTGATTTAATTCCATAGCCGTATAATGATTAGGTTTAATTCTGTAACTGCATAATGATTAGAATCGGTATTTTAACAAAAAATAAATTAAACAAAATCATAATGAATGCGTAACAATTAAGAATTTGTTTTTATTTGACGATATAATAAAATTGAAAAATTATTTTGATCTTTGGGGTTTTGGTGATATTTTAATATAATGGAACTTAAAGTGTTACAAGTAGATTTTTGAATATTATCGTGTCCAAAACAAACAAAAGTGTATCGTTTGGAATCATAAGGAATGCGTATATGAAACTAAAAAGAAAACATGTACAAAACAGGGAAAATTTTCCTTGCATTGTACTATCTATTCCAATAGAAATTAAAAAGGCGATTCCTTGTAATTACAAACGTCGCAAAGCATTTACTATTTTGATATAATATGGAGATTTACTGTGTTAACATACATTTAGTGGAAGTTTAGTTTTAGTATATTAAAATGTAGTAAGTCCTAAAAGTTTAACATTAAGATATGAATGAAATATAAATACCAAATAAATGGAAAGACATGAAAAGGGAAATTTGAGCAGTACGCAAGAATAAAGAAAGATGTAAAGAACGAAATGGAAATAAAAATTGAAGTTAGAACTAACAAATAAAATGATTATGATATTAAGAAATTGATAAAGGAAGTAGTAAATGCTATTGAAAAAGAAAATTTAAACGCTTAATAAAATGAGACCTAAGGTCAGCTATAAGAACTATAGAGGCGATAAAAGAAAAGAATAAAAGAATGAGAACACATAAATACAAGACATATGTTTATAAGTAGCCTTGGTTTGGGTTTATGATGGGTGTGGATTATTACAGTTTAATGTATAAATTAATATAGTAAATGACATAAGGTCAGTAGAATAGGTTGGAATGCAAAAACACATCCAACCATAAGTCTTGAGCTCTTCATCTGTCTCTTATGGTCAACGAGAAGGACAAAGTT
Source organism: Allium cepa (assembly GCA_030765085.1). Classification (NCBI taxonomy): domain Eukaryota; kingdom Viridiplantae; phylum Streptophyta; class Magnoliopsida; order Asparagales; family Amaryllidaceae; genus Allium; species Allium cepa. Next base: position 699,696,816 of record CM060929.1, on the reverse strand, counting down.
ACACATAACTGGATGATGCCGCCTACTTGGGTTGATTCAGTTAGGTTATGCACCGCCCCAGTTATTTGCTAATTTGTTTGGTAAGGCAAGGTTAATTAGCCCATAACGAGATTCCTTCAAAATACGGTGGATTGATTAGCGGATCCGAGTCCACGTTATAGGAAGCAGAAGAAGCAAAAAATCCCCAAAGAAAATATGGCCTAATGGAGGAAAGGTCGTCGGTGTACAAGATTTCCTCGAGTTATACGATGATCGTGAGACAGTGAGGCGATGGATTCTAACGAGGTGCTAAACGAGGGATATTGGTGAGGTTAGTATCTAGGTCCATTAGGGAACCATAGGGTGTGTGTGTGTGTGTGTATAAAACCTACGGGACATATTTTGGAACGATTTGTACGTAGAGATGGAGAGGGAACGACTAATAATATAATCACACATAACATTTAATAGCGACCAACATAAGATGATGTTATGTATAAGATGTATAATTTACCAGTCACCAAAACGTTGTTCTAACCCATTCTCATTACAACTTACGGGATAATTAGAAGGGCAGGTACTGGTGCTTGGCAGATTCGATACTGACAAGGACACTTGGTCTTTGGAAGTGTCAAATCTTGGTCAGCACTTTTGTAATCAATTATATTTTAATTACTCTACCATAAATTATTTCGTTAGAGTTCTGATATTCATTTTTTTGTTTTATTTACAGGATATAAAGCCAACGATCCATGCTTTAGCAGAATTGGGTTTTCGATGCAGCGAAAATTCAGGTCCAATTAGGTACAAATTGTTACACTTTGAATGGATTGAGGAGTGCGAAGCTACATTTTGAAACCAAAAGGATCACCTGATCAATACTCATTTATCTTCTAGACTACCATTTGTGAAATTACATATGCAGTCAAATTACAAAGGAGTGAAAATGCCCGAAATTCACACGATTGAGTATTTAGGGTAATTTCATTTCTTCTTTGGGCTGTCTTTACACTTCTTTTGTAATATTGGGCTCTGGCCTGTCTTTATATCTTATCTCTCCTTGTTTTCTTTTCTTATTGATAATTGTTGAGGCATTTGCGCCTCTCACCTGATACTTGCTAAGCGGTACTGCCATTATAATCTGGCCTTCTAGCATAAAATAATAATGCTTTGTTTTGTCTGTAAAAAAAATAGTGGCAGGTGACAATTTATGCCTTCACTTAGCTATAACTAATAAAGCTATTAGTACTATATTTGTACAAGAAGATGAAGGGACGCAAAGGCCATCTACTTTACAAGAAAACAGTTTTCAAGGGCAGAGCTAAACTACTCAATTTTTGAGAAGCTTGCGTACAATCTACTTCTTACATTAAGAAAGCTACGGCCCTATTTCTAGGCGCATCCTATCAAATTACTCACAGAGAAACCTCTTAGGCAAATACTACAAAAGCCAGAGATATCGAGCCACATATTGAAATGGCCAATGTAGCTTAGCCAATACGACATCACCTATTGTCCTAGGAAGGCAATCAAAGGCCAATCACTTGCAGATTTAATTGCAGAATACACCATACCAGCTGAACCCCATTTAACCCCATAGTTTTGGTAGTTGTTCAATGATGGAAATCGAATGAACAAGGGGTAGGAATTGGATATGTACCGATCACTCCATATAGGCAGAAACTAAATAGAGCAGTACAGATCGTTTCAAAGCAACCAATAATGCGACATAATATGAGGCTTTCCTAGTAGTCCTAAGAATGTTCCAGTTAATGAAGGTAACCAACATTAAAATCAATAGCGATTCCTAATTAGTTATGAATCAACTGCATGGAAATTACTAAGTGAAGGGACAATCCTTAGAAAAATATATGGAGCTATCAAAGAAATTACTAGAGCAAATTCGAACAATCTGGTATAGAACAAATCCCACTTGAGAGAAACTAATCCCCCAACTCCTTAGCAAAACTGTCTAGCACCAAGATGACCAATAAAATGAAGGAAGTACCAATTGGGCATCAATTAGAGCCGAATATAGCAAAATCAAATCAAATACTGGTCCTAACCCAAGCCCAGCGAGCCGCCATTCGAGATACATAAAATTAAAAGACAACGGAAAGCCAATATCAGCTCACAACTGAACTTCTACCTTAACGAACCATGGAGAATGATTGATTGGCTCCCATCAAACAATTCCTCCTAAATAGAATTTTACCTTCGAATTGGAATGAAGCTCAAAAGATAAGATAGCCGGCTCCTTACTACTCCTTTTTTGATGGAACATTATATAAAAGCGGACATTCTACCCCTTATCGTAGATGCATTTCCAAGGAAGATGGAGTATGAGTCATGAAGGAAGTACATGAGGGCCAATGTGGAGATCGCATTTGGGACAAATTGGCAAAAAAAGTGCTGAAACGTGGCTACTATTGGCCTACCATGCTCCAGGATGCAAATGAATTTATGAGGAAGTGCGACAGATGCCAACAGTTTGCAAGTATCCCCAAAAAACCATTCAATAAGCTCACCCACTCGCAAGCCTACCATTCGACATATGGACATAGACCTAATAGGATTACTTCCAATGTCAAAAGAGGAAGCTATATATGCCATAGTTTCCATAGATTACCTCACCAAATGGGTAGAGGCAAAACCTAGCTACGATTACTGCATAGAAGATAGTCACTTTTCCAGCAAGGAACATAATCACCAAATATGGGATACCTCACAAAATCATTTTTGATAATCGTACCCAGTTACAGAGCTTTATGAGAAGAAGAGCATAATAAAAAGTTTCTCCTCAGTCACCCACTCATAGGCAATTGACAGTTTGAAGTTACAAACAAAACCATCAAAAAGCTATCAAAGAAAAGGCTATAGGAAGCTAAAGAAATGTGGAAGGAGGAGATTACTTTAGTAATATTGGCCTATCGAACTTCAACCAGATCTCTGGTAGGAAACACTCATTTTTCAATAATCTACGAATATGAGGTCCTGCTTCCTGTCAAAGTAGAAGTCCCATCACATAGAAGGATATCATATGCCATAGAAAAGAATAAGAAATTGAAAGAAAGCTGCACTAGATCTCATCTAGGAAATAAGGGATCAAGGGCGGTTAAATTGGGCGCATATCGACAAAGGATGGCAAAGAATTATAATGCAAGACTCGAAGAAAGAAACTTCTCAAAATGGGACTTAGTATTGCATAAAATGATGTCCAATACAAAGGATCCAATAGACAAGATTTTAGGACCATATTGGGAAGGTCCACTAGTAATTGTAGAAGTTTCAAGGAATTGGACATATTGGTTATCGAGACTTGATGGCAACCTAGTGCCAAGAACTTATACCTCAAAGCATTTAGACCTTACTTTGTATGATCTACAGCGCTTATGTGATGTATGTTGTAGTTATTATAAAGAAGTAACAATACAATGAACTGGATGTAGGGATATTAGATGGTCCGAACCAGTATAAAATCTCCATTTGTTAACACTCTTTAACATAGTTCAATAATCCCCCATGCACATACATAGTTCACTGCCAATAGTCGCTAATCAGGAAAAGCATGAGCTATGTAAGCAAGAACGAAAATCTTAGCAATGAGAATAGTGAAAATGGACCTATGCCCTTGGAATTACAACAACGCAATCCAACGCTTCAGCCAGAATAATGCACTGGACGTAGGGATATTAGATTGACCGAAACAGTTATCAAAATGGAGCTGCGCATAACGCATCTCAGCTTCTCAATCGAACTAGCCATAGGAATATTGAACGGCCTAAACCAACAGAAAATCCCCTCTATTTTAATACTCTCAACATAACACACCGGACATACGGATACTGGACAATCAGAACCAGTACAAAAAATCATGCACATGCGAAGGTCGAAGTTACACAACCTGACTTTACAATCAAACATCCATCCTCCCGCAAACAACGGTGAAAACTGCGCTAAGCGCAGAAATAATTTTTTCACAGCTTACTACCGACATTCAATAGTTGGGATGATAACACAATATATGAGCGACAACAACAATCTTAGAAATGAGAATGATTACGTTGGATTTAGACAGTGCCAATCGCATGAGCAAATTTTTCATAGCCCATCTCCGTTGCTCAATGGTTGTAACCAAACTAGAATGACAATGGCAATCTTAGAAATGAGAATGGTGAAACTAATCTAAAAGTAGAAAATACCAAAGCGTAGGTCAAAGCAGAATGAACCTACATCCCGAGTAGTAGGTAAAGGTAAGTCTATACCGATCGATGATCACTGCTGACTTGGGAGGCAAGTGTTATACCCATATTTCTCGCAGTATCGTAAAGAGAAATGGATAAATTGTAGAACCTAGAAAAATCCCCCTGCAATCAAAATCAAGAAGAAAATAGCTAGAATCAAAGAGGTCCAAATGATACTACACAATGAACTAGACTTTGGGCACTACCAATAATCTTTACTAGAGGAACTACAGCTAAAATAAGTAGAAAGGGGATGAAATGATGCACTCAAAAGATGGGCAAAGATATCAGATCTAAATCTATCCCTTAAGTTTCAATGTTATGCCATATTCCTCATTATCTAACATAGTTAAGGGAGCAGGAGGTAATTGTAATGTACAAAGACAAAGAAAAACATAGATGCTGGGCAGCCATTCACTCTGCTACTTTGGTACTAATCAAACAAAGCTGCACATGGTTAATGATAATTGTGCACTCAAGCCAAAGGGCATGAGTAACCAAAATGCGCTTTCAACAAAACTAATACTTCACTAGAACCTTCGAGGACGGATTAGCAATGCACATGTTGAGTGCAACCTAAGCAGTATCGTAAGAAATCAAGGAGCGTTCCATAGGGCTATGCACATGCCCACTCAAATAGCATTCCAATGCGAATCCACACTCACAGGTGGCTAGCAAAGATATTAACCCCTTATCCTCTATTAATGGCTCACATCAGCCACGGGTCAACCTTAGCCATAGCCTGTTTAGGTCATGTTAGCAAGCATAGCAAAGTAACACCTAAAATAAGGCAGGATAGTGCAACTTCACCTCGATAAGATGTCAAAAAACAAGTGCTGATCAAATAAGCAACAAAGCTACAAGCACCGCAACGTCATGCTAGAATTATACATCAGTACATATTCAATGTAGTATATCGAAGCCAATAAGTGACACTTAACGTCTCTCCCTAAAGACTCGCATGCAAAGCTAAATCAAATTTGAATTATTCTACGAAAATTTCAAATGTTTTCGCTCTAATTTCAGGAGTTCCTACCTTCAACGCAAGCTTTCCACCAAAGACATGTCAGCAATCTAGATATGTCAAACAAATGGCATGTAAGATGATATCTGGCAGAATCTAAAGGCTGATGCATAATGGCAAGAATGGAACTCTAGAAATCTGCAGACATCTTGACACTATAAATAGAAAGAGCACTTTAGCATGAAAGGGACTTTTTCACCTCTTTCTCTTTTTTCGAATACATTTAAGGTTTTTACTGTACTCTCTTCCATGGAAACTTGTACCAAACTTCTAAAAAAAAGAAAGAGAAATCCCACGGTGGATGTATGATTCCTTAATATCGGAACCATGTAAATTACCTATGTCCCTTACTATTTCTTGCTTTTTTTATTTACTTACTTATTTTTAGTCCCAAATCTTACCTTATTTGTATTTGAATTAAATACTAGTTGGATTTGACATTTTAACAAAATGTTAAAGTGCAACTACCTAATTGTGTAAGCATCTAGCAGCATGATCACCACTTCCTGACAAATTTATTATTATTTAACTTTGCTAATTCAAATTATTGAGGTAAATAGCATGATAACTACTTCACACTCAACTGAGGAATTGGAAGACGAAACGTTCACCAATATTTTCTAATCAAAGCGGTGAACCTCTACCACTCTCCCTTCTGCAATATTTCTATTAATTATAAAATATTATATAAATATAAATAATCAAAGAAGGGTATAAAATAAAATAGAAAAATAAAAGGAGTGAACTAATGTTGTGAAAGAAAAGGGTAAGATTTTTATAATTATAAATATACATTCCCTTAACCCCAAATCTCTTCTCAGATCTATAGTTGTAAATACACACACACACATATACATACATACATACATACATACATACATACATACATACATACATACATATATTGACACACACACCTTGTTATACATATTTTTTGGATTAGAATGGAAAAGGAGTCTAGTAAAATGATGGATTCAGATTTGGTATATTAGAAAAGCTTAAAAGGCGAATGTGAAATTATATAATTTATTTATAACATTGAAAATTTATATCATTGGATTTTATTTAAGTATTACGCATGTATAAGATTTGTTAATTTGTAGGCTTAAAACAAATGTATAGGATTATCGCCTACGTATTCTATAAATAAGTAATTGGAATAGGAATAATATGTAAAAAATAACCTAGAAATTTGAAATTAGTCCCAAATATTTATTATCGTGCAATGTTGTAAAGTTGTAAAGTTTATTCTAAATTTATTATTAGGTTGTGTATTAGATTGATCTAGTTGATTTAGATGGTGAATTTCTATATTTTAATTTATTGGGAGTGAGGTATAATTTAATTTTATCTATTTCCATGTAATTTTCCTACATTATCCAAGTTCAAAAATATGAATAAAAAGTACATTATTTGAATTAACAAGGAATTATTAAAAAGAAAAGAGATGTGTAAAGTATGGATATCCTTTTCCGTATTTGCACTGTCTATTTCAGTATAAAAGAAACAAAATAATTCCTTATAATTTCAAATGAAGCAAAGTCTCATTTTTAGGTAATTTATGGAAAGTTATAATGGTAATCCATTTAGGAATGATAGCTCCAAAAAATTAAAATGTTAAAAGGAATGTTCTAGTTTGGAAATTAATAGTTAGAAATAGGAATATATATATATATATATGTGTGTGTGTGTGTGTGTGTGTGTGTGTGTGTGTGTGTGTGTGTTTGTGTGTATAACCGTGCTTATCAAATAAAAAAAAATGTAGCGTGTTTATGACGCTATTTGTATTTGTTATTAATAGCGTACCATTTATTGGACTAGGAGGTTAAAAAAGGGAGGAATAGTACTTCCAAAATTTATGGACAATAACTATAAATTTAATGGATAATGAATTTGTAGTCAATAGAGAGTTGAAAAATTAAACGAGGACTTATTAAGAATTGTATGGCATTTATGGAGAAATGAATTATCCATAATAAGTTGAATTGGAGCGACTGAATAAATGTGTTAGAGATTATCTAATTAGAATAATGATAATGACGACTTGTTACAAACAATTAACATTTATGGAATAGAGTAAATAAGCGTATAAAATAGGAATTAAATGCTAGAAGGTAGAGTAATTTTCATAATGGAAAATTATGTAGCCTTAGTTATACATTTAGTATAAGCACAAATTAGTAGGCCTAGCCCAATATTTGGGTCTAGGATAATTGGTTTAGCTTAGTAAGAGTTGGAATGCAAGGTCAATAGAGCTACATAATAGAAATCTGCTCTTTACCAAGAGGCTATCAATTTACTATTGATGTGCGATATCTCCAATCATAGGACCCATGGAAAAGGGATAAGCATTGCAGACAGGTAGGGGAAAATATACCAAAGGTTCTCCATGGATTTGAAATTTTAAATGGCCCAATAATTTTAAGGAATTGGGTCTGCTTCATTTCTAGTAGGACGTATTAAGTAACTAAAAGGTGTATTTTTATTAACTTACATTAGGTTAGTCTAGCTAGATGTTAGCTAAGGAAGTTCGATGGGCTATGTCAATATTTTTGTTGAATTGGTATTTTGCGGTATGGCTGGCATATAGGTTAAGACCACCAGCGGTTCTAAGTGGTCGGTAGCAAAGAATTAGGTTATGCCCTAATGGATTTTGCTTTCTACTAGTGTAGAATCCATATGAGATACACACAGGCCTCAAAGTTAGTTGGTTTGATGTTTGTTTATTCGAAGGTAGGCCAGTTAACCCTTAGATGAGTCATTGAGATGTGTTAGTGGTATGACAATCAAACTATACATCATAAAGCCATATATAGGGGTCCTCGGTCTCTATAGCTAAGATTGATTGACTAGCATTTATGTTGTGAAGGCCTCGCTTCGAGGACCGAGGTATTAAATAGCTTTTAGGTCTGCCTCCTCTCTATTTAAGAGGTATTAAGTGACCGGGGTTTTTGAGTAGTATATTATTAGATATATCTAGATATAGGCATATATATATAGTTATACCTCAGAGGAGGTTAGGTATAGTGTTTGCATACATAGGACATAATGGATTAGCCGTAAGTAATAGAAATTATACTTAAATGGAAATCAATCGGCATAAATTAATGTTGTGGGTAAAGTTTGTAAATTTATAGTCACTAGAACATTGTTCTGAACCTCCTCCTCATTACAACGCATAAGATAGATATAAAGGGACGGGCTATCGGTACAAGATGTTAATGGTATATGGTGAAGTCTTCTTATTCATGCTCAGCACCAAAAGGCAACTAGACATACAAAGAATAATATCGATTCCATGGTATAGCCTTAGTCGACATACATGTTCTATTATATTTTTCTATTTTGTTGTGAGATTATGTAGATAGTTCACCGATACATTTTTGTTTATTATAGGTACCAAAACCAACAACCCACATGCTAATGGAGTTGGGTTTATTTGAAAGTCGGGATCATTAAGGTGTTGGTTATTACAATTGATATCAGAGTTTTGGTTAGTCGATCATAGGAACTAGTATACGCTGAGGGAATGTATTTATGGTTTTACCTATAATTATATTTATTGTTTGCCAAACTTTGTAAATTCTGAATATAGAAGTATTTGTGGCCGTATTTCGAAAGGATGGACGAGCCAACTATGAGTTGGGAAAATAAATAGAGTTAAATTTATACACCTTCCCTGATTACCCCATGGAGCAATGGTTGTATCGTAAGGCATTGGCCAAGAGGAGAATGAGCATGACATATAGAAGAATCCTAGAGACTAGATGGTACTTGACTCCACTGGGCCTAAACTACCTTATGACTATGGATTTTTGTGGATTGCATATTAAAGCGTGCATTTCATCCAGACAAATGGGTGATAAGAAATTATATGTTAAAAACACATGAAAGTAAGGTATAATAGGAGTGGAGAAAGCTCCCACAAAAAGGTGTATATTAACCACTACAAGATGATAAATTGGAATTTTATGAAGGTAAGTAGGAAAGAAGGAAAATCCAAAAGAAAGGACAATTGAAGTCCATTTCTGAGTCCAACCCCATGCGAAAGAATTTGACAAAAAGATTTTTTGAAATTCCATGAATTTTTTTGATTTGGTTTTCAAAGGATTTATCGGGTAGTTGTTGTTTTGAAAAAGCAAGGAAATCAAAAGATTCTTAATTTAAAATTTGTTGAGTCAAAAGTTCCTAATTTAAAAGCTTTTTGTAAAAAGAGTTTCCATTTTTAATTCAATGGAAAAATGCATATGTTTGACTTGATAATTTTCGGTTTTTGTAAATTTAGAAGGTTCTTTTTGAATTTTTGTAACGGTTGGATAAAAGGAAGTGGTACATGATTGAAATGGGGTAAAGAGAATATAAGGGTAAGAATGTTCGATAACTAAGATAGGAGAAATATCCCCGTATAAGGAAAATATAGGGATTGTCAGCTGATGTAGATTTATACATATCTCTTTTCATATTAATAAAGGAAAGCCAAATGACTAAAGTAGTAGGCGAACGCACTACAATGGGTCAATAAGGGAAAACAATAAAAAAAGATAAGAGATATGTAAGAAAAAGCCACTCGAAGGAAATTTAGGTAGGAGATATTTTAATAGTAGTAGTATTAAGAAATACGAATAGAAATAGCATTAGAAATTTGTATAAAAATAGGATTAGTAATCTAATTAGACGTAGTATAGGAGGAAAACAATAGGAATATGATAGGAAGAATGGATGAATTCCATAGATACGTGTAGTAATTGCACATATATTTTAGATAGGCGGTTTGATAGATGTTGCATTTGCACATATCTTTTAAGACTCCCCCTCATGTGCTATTAGGTACTCCATCAAAGGCGAAAGCGGAAATAACACGAGTAATAAGAAAATAATAGGATGATAGTTCTCTTTATCTACTCCGATTTTAATTTTTTTAAGGTTATAGAAGATGTTTTTAAAAAATGGTTGGGTATGATAATTAGGGTTTTAAACATATTCTGAGTTGAAAATCCTAGTTTTGAGAAAGTAAATATTTTTTATAGAAAGTTTTTATAAAGGGGATCTAAGTTTATATTTCAAAGATAAAGGTTTTGGAATAGGTACTTCATGATTGTTAAGTTTTAGTTTTATCAAGAGTGCTGAAACCTAAACCAATTTTTTGATATGGAGTAGATAGGGATGGCTACAAGGTAAGATAGGGATATGGATGCTCATAGGATAACAACAAGGAACATCATGTTGGATATGAAAAATATTAGAATGAACCTAGGAATGTTTGATTAGAGATGTACGGAAGCTATAAGAACAACCCCCAAAGGAATAGGAAGTGGTATCAAAGTATAATTTTGCGAGTCCTAATGAAAGATCAAGGATAAAGAAGGTAATACCAAAGTTCGAGAATATTATCAAGAGATTTTGATTGAAAGAAGATAGTAGTATGATTGGAGTGGAGAAGAGAGCAAGGAGATGCAAACATACATAGAGGATGTAGGTCGACTCAAAAGTATGAAGAAGGCAAGATATATGGTAGGAAAGTTATTCCACTAAACCAATTTTCCAATGAGTTAATCTAAGTATGCATAGCTTATATTTCCTACCCACTACAGTGTGGGAATGAAAAATTAATCCCATTAGCGGGTGTGATAATTGAAGTAATGATTGGAATTTTCTTATTAGTAGCAACAAAGGCAAGTTAAGACATGTGGATTTTAGTTGAATGATATATTAGAAATGTCCATCTTAATTGAGTAAGGAGTGTTATAACCACAACATCATTAACACCAGTTGATGATGATGGGTGGCTTCTAGTAATTGTTTTCTTTTAGGTTTTTGGGTTTGTAATCGCTAGTTGTCTCCCTTCAAATATTGGAAAAGCATATGATATTATATGAGATATGTTCCTATTTTATTACTGTGTTGATGGTTTGGATGAGCTTTGGCCACTACACACACACACACACACATACATACATACATACATATATATATATTTGTGTGTGTGTGTGTGTTTGTGTGTGTGTATATTAGTCTTTTCAAAAAAAAAATATTCGAAAATAGTGTAAGCAAGAAGATCTCATAAGGACGCTTAACCAGCGATTAATGTACTTAAAGGTGGAAGTTTAAGAAATTTAATTTGCAACTAGAGAAAAAATGCTTAGATCCTAAAACTTAAGAATTTTATGAAAAACAAATTTTAAAAATGGAGGAGAAGGAAAGGTTGTTACGAAATCACAGGTCAATGTTCCTATGCCTTCAATGCTAAAATTTATAAATTGGCATGTGTGTCATTGTTTAGGAGTACAAGGAAATGTTCCCCAAATCTAGGAACTGCACATTGCTAAGGTCAATCATATGCATTAACTCATTGATTATGTTCCGATCACGTTAAGATGTGGCTTGATCTGTTTTAAAGATGGAGCATCAATTGTTTTGAAAAATTATGTTTGAATGGTTTTGAAAAATTATGTTTAAATTCTTTTGAGAAGTTTTTGGAAAATTTTTGTTCAAATGCTTTTAAAAAACAGATGTGTTTTAATCGATTTTTCAAACCTGCAAGTTTGTTTGAAGAGGGGAAAATTTTCTTTTGGAAGAAAAGAAAATTTATGATTTTCAAATGCAAAATGCTTAACGTAAGAAGCATTGATGTGTTAGTGAGATGAGTTTTACAGTTCAACAAGGGTGAATGCATACAAACTATACATATAACTGGGAAAAAGGTTAATTTAGCTTTGGAATTTCTATTTCATACCCTGTTGATAGTGAAACAAAAATGCGCATTTAGGATAATTACATCTTAACATCTAAAAATAAACCTACTTATGCGTATTGTACTTGGAAAAGTTAAATAAATTTGTGGGCAAAAGAGAAAGTTCTAAGGTACAATGTACTAGGTATTCAAAAGAAGGGTGGAATTGTAAAATTTTCCATCTAAATTACATTTTCGGTATAGGAGTGTGGACTTAGAACCCTGGATTGCCAAAAATTTTGGAAGGTAGAAATTGTGTGCTATGCTTTAGACAGTAGGGGTTGGAAACAAAAATTGGTTGAACTATACTCCTACTTGTAGGAATGAGGAAATTTTTCTGTGAAATAAAGGATTTTTGATTTTTAGAAACTTGCATACATATATAACTGCCAGTATATCTAGGTTGTTTGCATCATATTTTCAAAATGTTTACAAAAGAATGCATTCGTATAGGAGGTGCTGATTTAGAATCATTCTTCATGCATGTCTCATATATTATGATACAACATGCACTTGTACACATTTGGCGGCAAAATTGATTGTGCACTAATTGTTTGCATAGCTAAGATTGGTTGGGTGCTATATTACATGATTCAACCCTTGAGGAATTTCGAGGATGAAATTCTTTCAATGGGGGAGAATGCAGTACTCTGTAAAATTAACGGTAATTAATAAATAATTAATAATTCTCCAAAAATGGAATTTGAGTAAACAATGGAGTTAGGCCATAAAGCTTACACCATTGCATTCATGGTAATTTTTTGAACGACTTTCAAATTCAGAATTCCACAATCAGAGCTTAAATGAATATGTTATCAACGTTCGAAGTTTTCAGAATGAAAGTAATTAAAAAGCAAAACAGGAAATAAATATTATGAAATATGGACCCCACCGATTGACCCTCTTCTTGGGTCGGTAGATCGCTGGTTGTCGACAACCTATTGGGGAGCAGTCGATGTTCGTATGGCAGTGGCTAGTGTTTGAACCTCGGCCAACAACTCGGATTTTATTATTTTAGTCTAACGGTTACGATTGATTCGAGCATATATAAATAAAGGCCTAACCACTCACTTATCTTCTTATATTATCTAACCAAAATGAAAAAACTCTGCCATTATCCCTTCTCCACTATTTCTATTAATTAAAAATATTACATAAATATTTATATAATCGTAATATTTCTATTAGAGAAGATGTGATCCGACCATCCATCTACTAACTCTTTCCCTTGACATGACAAGGGGAGTATAAATCACAAAAGGACGTGAATTGACTGTCCAATACGAGACGGATGTGACTAACCATCCATTAACTAACTCTATCCCACGATTTGACAAGAGGAGTATGACACCACATAGGTCTAGACTCGACTATCCACCCCATGGTTGATGTGACCTAACCATCCATCGACTAGCTCCTACCTTCAACCCGTTAGGGGGAGTAGAAACTTAGGATGGACGTGACCGAACTACCTAGCCATTAACTTAGACCTTAGACCTAGCGGGAGGAATATAACTTCATAAGGATGAGGTTCGACCGTCCGTGTACTAATTCCGCTAACCCAAGACCAAGTGTAGGAGTACAATCACCCAAAAGCAAAATACGACAGCTTAACACTGTAGCTTGTGCCTAGTATTATAGAAAACAAAATAACTTATTATTATAATTATATGGAATTTGACAAAGACCTTTATGGATTTGAACATGCTTGGAAGCTAAAGGAAAAGGTATGTATATGGATGTAACGCCCCGAAAATTTTCGACTTTCGAAAATTCAACATCGATACTCACTTTATCGACTGCCGAGAAATCGAAGGCCGAAAACCCGAAATGTTATGGTTTAAGAAAAAGAAAAGAAAGAAGAAGGTAGAAGATAGAGGGAAAAGAAAATAGAACATAAAGAAAATAGAAAATTTTAAAATAGAAGAAAAAGAGAATAGAAAATGGAACGGAATAGAAAACAACAGAACAACATCAGAATCTCACAATTCGCAGCGGAACAACATATAATAAATAAATGAATAATCTTTAAACAAAGAACTATATCAGTTATTACATTACATCACATTTCATTACATCATATCATCATCAGAGTGTACAACAATATACAACAAACAGTGCAGCGGAAAAGAAATACTATATAAACTAGTAATACGCCATGCCATCCAGCTTGCCTCCAGCAACTCCAGAATATCCAGAATATCCTGATAAACCTAACTTTTGACTGCCCGTGTGAAAATTGGTGGGCACCCAGAGTTTAGGAAGGAAAACAATAAACTCCGAGTCAGTCATGTGACTGGTGTGAGAACTCAAAACAGTTTATTTATCTTAAAAATCAAAATAGAGGAATATTTTTAAATTCAATTCGCAATGCTTTTAAAAATGAGACTACCATAAGGCCTCCCGCACACACACACATGCAAACGCAGAATCGGAGGAGATTTCTCCTTATGATAGTCAAAGATGCTTGATACGCATTTAAAAGAACATTTGATATTATTATTAGTGTATAGTGTAGGAAAAATTCATTTCGAAAATAAAGATATAAATCTTAGCCAACATAGACATTTCGAACTATGCCTACTATAACTACCATCCAAACAGTGTTGCGACACCATAAGTGAATGATAGGTTCTACAACTAAAACCGTACAAGTTTCGTATTGTTTCTTTGGATTTCCAACAAATGGTCAGGCCAAGGAACTTCCCATTGCCACATGAGAATGCCTCTGGAAAGACATCCCCGAGAACCAAACCGGTGCTCTGCCAACACAAGGCCGGGTTACCCTTAACTGGGTAACTACTGACACGAGCACGCCATTCCCCGATCGTAAACGACCTTTCTCACGGGATCCCGATAACCAACAACCACAAAGCAATAAATTCGCAGTAACCACATAGGTTAAATATCTGGGCTCCATACCATGATACCACCTCTATCCAGAAGGAAATGTACATACCCTAAAGGGAGCTACCCCTCATAACCTTACCGCATCTTTCCTGTTTTGACCATTTCCGGGGTGTGAGGCTCGACGAAGTCACGTCCACAAAAACATACTTTATACAAAAGCCATGCTTTGGGTCAACAAATGATCATAGAAATGATCACCAAGATAGACGATCAAATAAACGATCCTATCACAATAATCAACACAATGATCATTTACAGCAACACTCAGCATGTCACATTACCAAATTGGGAATATATCGCTGATAACATTCAACTACATAACCTCTGAGCTCGTACGTCTCAGAGAAGGGTGTTAAGCTAAAAGAATAAATTCTCCGCCACCAACATAAATATATTTGAAAGAAATCGGCTTTATATCTGAATCTGTAATGTCAGACATACTATCCATACAAGTCTGTTCCGGGCTCGAACAAAACCGAAGGCACTTACAAAGAAGTCCTTGCAATCCGGATATTCACAATCCTGATCGGATTTCCCATCACTTAGGGAGTCTCTATACCGCTGCAACTCAGTGCAGAGACAATCGACAGGTCATCCTATCGCTCTCGCAAATACCGGGTCTTCAACACCGATCTTCAATGCAATTATAACGACGTATCACATATTCGGAATGGGTTATACGACCCCATGGTCCTTTCCCGGTTAACCCGAATAGTGAGCGCTTATTCAAAAACAAGTGTAGCATTCACATTCAAACAAATCACATCAAATACCCATTCAAAGGGAAATATTGATAGTCGGTTATTGAACTATCAATGGATATGCACACATCACCAGATTCCAAATAATTTTCCAAATTATTTATTTTCCAAAATATCTTCACTAGATATATAATTTCATACTTCAAAAATAAATTAATATTTATTTTCTAAACCAATCCCACTTTCTTTTATAAATTCCTTGGTGAATTTACATTTCAAAATATCCATGCATAGGATTTCAATAATTCATTTCAATTTATCTTCAAAAAGATAAATTCTCAAAACGTTTCATTTCACATTGGAAAAACATTTCCATACTTATTTATTCATAAGTAATTCACAAATTTTATTTATTTTCACCCTTGGAAAATATTCAATATACTTAAATCGAAATTTAGTATATATTTCATTCTATTAAGGAAATCATTCTCTTAAACATATTTATTTGGGCCAAAACGAATGTTGCGTAGAACATCGTTACGACAACCCAAAATCACTAGTATAGGGATTCGAAATTAAAATAGATATATAAATCTCAATACTATACAAAACATTTCCTTTCGGAAATCATTTACTATAACAACAGTGTTATAGTCCATTATTTCCTTCTATTTCTCGAAAACGTCTATTTCAACAATAAATGTTGAAATCTATGGTTTCGAATCTCAACACATTTAAAACATCGTTAGATCGTTTTAATTCTATTTCAAATATCACATTCAAAACAATTTCTTTAACATCTTATTCACTATTCAAAAACGTGAATATGCTACGTTAACACATTTCATCCTTTTATACATTTTATTTAAAAGAATTATTCACTATTCAAAAACGTGAATATAACTCCATTAATAGGTTTCAACAATTTACTTATCAAAATAAGTCGTTTGTGAATTTATAAAACAACGTTTATAAACTCCATTTCTATTTATTTTATAACAACTTCCTTTTATAAATTCCTTTATTAGCCTATTTGATTTATATCCCAATCATAAAACAAGGGTTCATATTATAAGTCAAATACTTATAATTTATTCGTTTGCAAAAATCGTTCCTTTGAACTTCATAATTATAAATCTTATAACTTATAAGATTCAATTATTCATCCAAATATATTCCTTAATAACTTCACAAAATTTATAAATCTTACTATTTATAAATTTCACTTATAACTTCATCATTTATAATTTTATAAATTCCATTTATTTACAAAATTCATTTTCACTTCATTCAAACACTTATAAAAACTCGTTTTATAATGTCCATATTTCAATTTATAAATATCCATTTATAAATCTCTTAATATAAATCAATTTATATTATTCTTTAAAACGTCTCTAATCTCCTTTATTATTTCACCATTTTGATTCATAAAATAATTAAATTTCATAAATCCTATATTTAAACTTTTTTTTTTTATAAATTCTAAAATCCCGATTAAACTATTTTATAAAATCAATAGCATCATATTCTCAAAAATCAGTTTTTAACTATATTTCTCAAAAATCATAATTTTTATAACTTTAAAAATTATAACGTTTATTTATTTAAGATGGATCAATTCCAAAAATATTTCATACTTCAAAAATCACTTTGAAATCATTTTAAAATTCCAAATTTGGTCCAATGATGCTACACACCAAATAGTCAATCACGACTACAACGATATCATATATCGATATGAAAATCCATCAAATATCAAAATATCTGAAATCAAATAAAAACTGTTGAGGAATCCAGTTGGATCCCTCCAACCTGTTTTCCTGCATCCACAAACATTAGCACAATACCCATTTCGCTCCAGTACGAAATTATCGCGGTATATGTTTTTAATAAATATTATCCGCTTAATAACGGCGCAATAGGGTCTCATCCGCTAAACAAAAAATTGCGGGAAATCAATAACTCCAATATATACATATGCCAATATATATATATATTTATATTATATATAATACCAATTTCACTGTTTATGAAATATTCGCGGTATATGTTTTTAATAAATAACATCCGCTTACTAACGGCGTATAATGTCTACTTTAACAATCAATAGATATCAATCATCATTCAAACATGCATTCAAATATTTTAAATCTAACTATTTAAAATAAAATCGAAACTGATTCGATTGAGTGAGAAGTTCTCACCTTGATTTCAATTTCGATTTCAGCTTTTATTTCGAATAAAATTAAACGCGCGTTTAATTTTACCCGAAATTCTCACTAACTCCAAACGACTCCAAACCAACTCCATCGCGTAGTGCTCGTCCATACGATTCCAACGCAACTGAGTTTGCATTTTTTCGACCTCGTATGAAAAAGTAATTGATTTTACAAGTTACACGAATTTATACTTAATAAATTTACAACTTTTATTATAAAATTTATAACCTAACTAATCCAAAACCATTGGATCCAAGCTCCTCTCCATCAGGCCGTCCCTCCTATCTTCCCTCCCTCACGTTCATCTACAGGGAATTAGCACGTAACACAAACCCATGAACTCCAAACTAGGGTTCCAATTTGCTCCTCCATCTTGCCGCTTGACGACGATCAGGATACGCCGTATCGAAGGCCTCACCACAAGCTACACACGGCCTCAAACCCCAAGAGCTCGGCCCCCAAATTAGCCTCATTTTGCGTGCGCAACTGTAGGACGTCGGCCCCCCATAACTTCCTCCTCGCGACGCCAAATTCGATCATAGCCGTTGATCTCGTAGCTCTCATCGCCCTCTTCAATACTCTAGTTGAAAGTTTAGCTTAATAGTCGACGGATTTGGAGTAATCGAGGGAGGAAGGTCGAACGTTTCTGGCCATTGATGGGGTGAACGGCGGCTAGGGTTAGAAACTAGGTTTTGTTTTATTTTTTTTTCTAAATTATGAAGAGGGTGGGTGTATTTATAGGAAAAATTCGAACACTATTCATCCGGAAATTCCGAACTCCGATTTACGCGCCGAAACTGACATTCCTAGGGTTTACCCCACGTTCCGGACACAATGGAATAGGTTTCGAAAGCTAATTCGGACATCTGTGCAAGTTATGGCTATAAACGCTCAATTTAAATTAAACCGATTTAACTCGATTTCTAGGCGTTTTAATTCATACCGGACAAACGGTAAATCCAATTGACATGAAATTTGAAACCTTACAATAATATCACATTACGGATCCGATGAAACTTGTTTCATCGAAATCCAAGACTTTTTGAAAAATGGCTATTTTAACTCGCCAAATTAATATTAAAAACAATTCGATGCGTGTCGAGCTGCCACGATCAAACGGTAACTCCGATTGACACGAAAATTGAAATCCGGTAATAACTAACTATTACGGATCCAATGGAACTGGTTTCGTTCAATTCTGAGACTGTTCAAAAATTGGCTATTTTCACTAGTCGATTAAATATTAAAATATTCAATTTTCACAAATTAACTTTTAATTCGATTTTAAAAGTTCTAAAATATCATTCTAACTTCAATATGATAAAATAAAATTTTACAAATCATTTTCAATCATATTTAACTCAATTTTCAATTATTTCCATAATTTAACATATTAAATTATCGATTTAATTATCCAATTAAATCCAATAATTCAAATTAAAATTTATTCGACTTATAAATTCACTCATTTATATTTAAAATTAATTAAATATTCAAATTTTAATTAATAAAAATTCTGGGTCGTTACAATCTTCCCCCCTTAAAAGAATTTCGTCCTCGAAATTACAAGTAAGAAAAATTACAGAAGCTATTAATTTTCCCAAAATTCATAGTTAAACTTCTTACAAATCTTTACTAAGTTTTCAAAATCATACTTAGTTATCTTTTTCAAAACCAAACTATATCATTTAACTTTCAATTCCAAAATCAAAGTTTAAGTTTTCAAAATTTTCCAATTTTCTCAAAAATTTTCTAATGCCTTATATTTTCGGAAAAATTCGCCATAGTCTCCTTTGTGCGGCTCGATCCGAAAAGAAAAATGACAGTATATATATCACAAATATACATCTCATCAAGTAATGAGGCATCCCGAAGGGAAAAAAGTATAAAAGTACGGTATGTAATCCGAGATATGTACCTTATATTTTATTAGCAAGCATATACGGCTAATATAGCGCGAAAGCGAGCTCCAAATGCGAAGCAAACGCGATCCGCACCTACTAAACACTCAACAAACAACATGAGAACATGCATACATGACAATAGTATCAATATACAACATATAGCAACATAATTACTATATATGCCAACATAGCAAATGCATTCAATAGCAATATATATTCAACCATCAACCAACTATCATCCATAACCAAATCAATATTCATTCATATTCTTATTAATATTCAATGAATTAGGTTTTCAATTTAATCACATTTGATTCATATACAGTGGATGTTCTTACTAACATTCATTCTCAATTAGTTTATATTCACTAATTCATATTCAAGTTGGTCCACTTCCAAATCAAATTCAATTCTATTCAAATTTATTTACTTCTAATTTGAATTCAATTGCATAGCTTTAAATTT
The DNA here is from genome assembly GCA_030765085.1 of Allium cepa. Taxonomy (NCBI): domain Eukaryota; kingdom Viridiplantae; phylum Streptophyta; class Magnoliopsida; order Asparagales; family Amaryllidaceae; genus Allium; species Allium cepa. The sequence goes on along the minus strand of CM060929.1, from coordinate 699,676,637 downwards.
CACTAATTCACTTTCATTAATATTTAATGAATTATATACAATCAACTAACAACCATATATCAACCAATGTTTATTAATTGCAACCAAATTCCTTTGCTTATATTCATTCAATTTGATTTAACACCTTTACTTGTCAATTGGTTTAATTAAATTGATTTTCATTCAATCTATTCATTCAATTCAATTCAATTCGATTTCTAAAGTTGAATTTCATTTATATAACTTAAGTTCATATCTATCACTTAACTTTATTCATTTTACTTTGATATCAATATCACTTCATGCAACATCTCTTAAGTTATATTCCATTTAACTTTAAATTCACTTTTATTCACAACTCATATTCATAAATATATTCATATAGTTTCACTTCTAATATATATAAGTTTATTTCACAATTGTAAATCACTTTAATTATAATTCAACTCTTATAATTCTTTTTGCTTATACAATTCCTTTATTTAGATTATTCAAATAACTAAACAATCAACTTATATACACTTTAATAATTCTGAAAATTATTTCTTTATATATAAAATATAATCAAGGTAAAATTATTCCATTTACCCAATTTTAAAACAATACTGTGTCGAATTATCTTGTTTAAGAGTTTAGAAACCCCTATCTACGATAGTTAGCTAGACTACATCGACTGAAATCTATAAACAATCAACCGATAAGTCAACACAATACAAAACAATTTTATATTCACTAACAAATACGCTCTCATAGCTATTATTACACTCAAACTCAATCTAGAGTACTACTGACTCTATCTCTAATGAGTAACACCCAACAGAACCATGGTTGTCTCTTAACTATATACTCTGATACCAAATGTAACGTCCCGAAAATTTTCGACTTTCGAAAATTCAACATCGATACTCACTTTATCGACTGCCGAGAAATCGAAGGCCGAAAACCCGAAATGTTATGGTTTAAGAAAAAGAAAAGAAAGAAGAACGTAGAAGATAGAGGGAAAAGAAAATAGAACATAAAGAAAATAGAAAATTTTAAAATAGAAGAAAAAGAGAATAGAAAATGGAACGGAATAGAAAACAACAGAACAACATCAGAATCTCACAATTCGCAGCGGAACAACATATAATAAATAAATGAATAATCTTTAAACAAAGAACTATATCAGTTATTACATTACATCACATTTCATTACATCATATCATCATCAGAGTGTACAACAATATACAACAAACAGTGCAGCGGAAAAGAAATACTATATAAACTAGTAATACGCCATGCCATCCAGCTTGCCTCCAGCAACTCCAGAATATCCAGAATATCCTGATAAACCTAACTATTGACTGCCCGTGTGAAAATTGGTGGGCACCCAGAGTTTAGGAAGGAAAACAATAAACTCCGAGTCAGTCATGTGACTGGTGTGAGAACTCAAAACAGTTTATTTATCTTAAAAATCAAAATAGAGGAATATTTTTAAATTCAATTCGCAATGCTTTTAAAAATGAGACTACCATAAGGCCTCCCGCACACACACACATGCAAACGCAGAATCGGAGGAGATTTCTCCTTATGATAGTCAAAGATGCTTGATACGCATTTAAAAGAACATTTGATATTATTATTAGTGTATAGTGTAGGAAAAATTCATTTCAAAAATAAAGATATAAATCTTAGCCAACATAGACATTTCGAACTATGCCTACTATAGCTACCATCCAAACAGTGTTGCGACACCATAAGTGAATGATAGGTTCTACAACTAAAACCGTACAAGTTTCGTATTGTTTCTTTGGATTTCCAACAAATGGTCAGGCCAAGGAACTTCCCATTGCCACATGAGAATGCCTCTGGAAAGACATCCCCGAGAACCAAACCGGAACTCTGCCAACACAAGGACGGGTTACCCCTAACTGGGTAACTACTGACACGAGCACGCCATTCCCCGATCGTAAACGACCTTTCTCACGGGATCCCGATAACCAACAACCACAAAGTAATAAATTCGCAGTAACCACATAGGTTAAATATCTGGGCTCCATACCATGATACCACCTCTATCCAGAAGGAAATGTACATACCCTAAAGGGAGCTACCCCTCATAACCTTGCCACATCTTTCCTTTTTTGACCATTTCCGGGGTGTGAGGCTCGACGAAGTCACGTCCACAAAAACATACTTTATACAAAAGCCATGCTTTGGGTCAACAAATGATCATAGAAATGATCACCAAGATAGACGATCAAATAAACGATCCTATCACAATAATCAACACAATGATCATTTACAGCAACACTCAGCATGTCACATTACCAAATTGGGAATATATCGCTGATAACATTCAACTACATAACCTCTGAGCTCGTACGTCTCAGAGAAGGGTGTTAAGCTAAAAGAATAAATTCTCCGCCACCAACAGAAATATATTTGAAAGAAATCGGCTTTATATCTCAATCTGTAATGTCAGACATACTATCCATACAAGTCTGTTCCGGGCTCGAACAAAACCGAAGGCACTTACAAAGAAGTCCTTGCAATCCGGATATTCACAATCCTGATCGGATTTCCCATCACTTAGGGAGCCTCTATACCGCTGCAACTCAGTGCAGAGACAATCGACAGGTCATCCTATCGCTCTCGCAAATACCGGGTCTTCAACACCGATCATCAATGCAATTATAACGACGTATCACATATTCGGAATGGGTTATACGACCCCATGGTCCTTTCCCGGTTAACCCGAATAGTGAGCGCTTATTCAAAAATAAGTGTAGCATTCACATTCAAACAAATCACATCAAATACCCATTCAAAGGGAAATATTGATAGTCGGTTATTGAACTATCAATGGATATGCATACATCACCAGATTCCAAATAATTTTCCAAATTATTTATTTTCCAAAATATCTTCACTAGATATATAATTTCATACTTCAAAAATAAATCAATATTTATTTTTCTAAACCAATCCCGCTTTCTTTTATAAATTCCTTAGTGAATTTACATTTCAAAATATCCATGCATAGGATTTCAATAATTCATTTCAATTTATCTTCAAAAAGATAAATTCTCAAAACGTTTCATTTCACATTGGAAAAACATTTCCATACTTATTTATTCATAAGTAATTCACAAATTTTATTTATTTTCACCCTTGGAAAATATTCAATATACTTAAATCGAAATTTAGTATATATTTCATTCTATTAAGGAAATCATTCTCTTAAACATATTTATTTGGGCCAAAACGAATGTTGCGTAGAACATCGTTACGACAACCCAAAATCACTAGTATAGGGATTCGAAATTAAAATAGATATATAAATCCCAATACTATACAAAACATTTCCTTTCGGAAATCATTTACTATAACAACAGTGTTATAGTCCATTATTTCCTTCTATTTCTCGAAAACGTCTATTTCAACAATAAATGTTGAAATCTATGGTTTCGAATCTCAACACATTTAAAACATCGTTAGATCGTTTTAATTCTATTTCAAATATCACATTCAAAACAATTTCTTTAACATCTTATTCACTATTCAAAAACGTGAATATGCTACGTTAACACATTTCATCCTTTTATACATTTTATTTAAAAGAATTATTCACTATTCAAAAACGTGAATATAACTCCATTAATAGGTTTCAACAATTTACTTATCAAAATAAGTCGTTTGTGAATTTATAAAACAACGTTTATAAACTCCATTTCTATTTATTTTATAACAACTTCCTTTTATAAATTCCTTTATTAGCCTATTTGATTTATATCCCAATTATAAAACAAGGGTTCATATTATAAGTCAAATACTTATAATTTATTCGTTTGCAAAAATCGTTCCTTTGAACTTCATAATTATAAATCTTATAACTTATAAGATTCAATTATTCATCCAAATATATTCCTTAATAACTTCACAAAATTTATAAATCTTACTATTTATAAATTTCACTTATAACTTCATCATTTATAATTTTATAAATTCCATTTATTTACAAAATTCATTTTCACTTCATTCAAACACTTATAAAAACTCGTTTTATAATGTCCATATTTCAATTTATAAATATCCATTTATAAATCTCTTAATATAAATCAATTTATATTATTCTTTAAAACGTCTCTAATCTCCTTTATTATTTCACAATTTTGATTCATAAAATAATTAAATTTCATAAATCCTATATTTAAACTTTTTTTTTATAAATTCTAAAATCCCGATTAAACTATTTTATAAAATCAATAGCATCATATTCTCAAAAATCAGTTTTTAACTATATTTCTCAAAAATCATAATTTTTATAACTTTAAAAATTATAACGTTTATTTATTTAAGATGGATCAATTCCAAAAATATTTCATACTTCAAAAATCACTTTGAAATCATTTTAAAATTCCAAATTTGGTCCAATGATGCTACACACCAAATAGTCAATCACGACTACAACGATATCATATATCGATATGAAAATCCATCAAATATCAAAATATCTGAAATCAAATAAAAACTGTTGAGGAATCCAGTTGGATCCCTCCAACCTGTTTTCCTGCATCCACAAACATTAGCACAATACCCATTTCGCTCCAGTACGAAATTATCGCGGTATATGTTTTTAATAAATATTATCCGCTTAATAACGGCGCAATAGGGTCTCATCCGCTAAACAAAAAATTGCGGGAAATCAATAACTCCAATATATACATATGCCAATATATATATATTTATATTATATATAATACCAATTTCACTGTTTATGAAATATTCGCGGTATATGTTTTTAATAAATAACATCCGCTTACTAACGGCGTATAATGTCTACTTTAACAATCAATAGATATCAATCATCATTCAAACATGCATTCAAATATTTTAAATCTAACTATTTAAAATAAAATCGAAACTGATTCGATTGAGTGAGAAGTTCTCACCTTGATTTCAATTTCGATTTCAGCTTTTATTTCGAATAAAATTAAACGCGCGTTTAATTTTACCCGAAATTCTCACTAACTCCAAACGACTCCAAACCAACTCCATCGCGTAGTGCTCGTCCATACGATTCCAACGCAACTGAGTTTGCATTTTTTCGACCTCGTATGAAAAAGTTATTGATTTTACAAGTTACACGAATTTATACTTAAATAAATTTACAACTTTTATTATAAAATTTATAACCTAACTAATCCAGAACCATTGGATCCAAGCTCCTCTCCATCAGGCCGTCCCTCCTATCTTCCCTCCCTCACGTTCATCTACAGGGAATTATCACGCAACACAAACCCATGAACTCCAAACTAGGGTTCCAATTTGCTCCTCCATCTTGCCGCTTGACGACGATCAGGATACGCCGTATCGAAGGCCTCACCACAAGCTACACACGGCCTCAAACCCCAAGAGCTCGGCCCCAAAATTAGCCTCGTTTTGCGTGCGCTACTGTAGGACGTCGGCCCCCCATAACTTCCTCCTCGCGACGCCAAATTCGATCATAGCTGTTGATCTCGTAGCTCTCATCGCCCTCTTCAATACTCTAGTTGAAAGTTTAGCCTAATAGTCGACGGATTTGGAGTAATCGAGGGAGGAAGGTCGAACGTTTCTGGCCATTGATGGGGTGAACGGCGGCTAGGGTTAGAAATTAGGTTTTGTTTTATTTTTTTTTTCTAAATTATGAAGAGGGTGGGTGTATTTGTAGGAAAAATTCGAACACTATTCATCCGGAAATTCCGAACTCCGATTTACGCGCCGAAACTGACATTCCTAGGGTTTACCCCACGTTCCGGACACAATGGAACAGGTTTCAAAAGCTAATTCGGAAATCTGTGCAAGTTATGGCTATAAACGCTCAATTTAAATTAAACTGATTTAACTCGATTTCTAGGCGTTTTAATTCATACCGGACAAACAGTAAATCCAATTGACACGAAATTTGAAACCTTACAATAATATCACATTACGGATCCGATGAAACTGGTTTCGTCGAAATCCGAGACTTTTTGAAAAATGGCTATTTTAACTCGCCAAATTAATATTAAAAACAATTCGATGCGTTTCGAGCTGCCACGATCAAACGGTAACTCCGATTAACACGAAAATTGAAATCCGATAATAACTAACTATTACAGATCCAATGGAACTGGTTTCGTTCAATTCTGAGACTGTTCAAAAATTGGCTATTTTCACTAGTCGATTAAATATTAAAATATTCAATTTTCACAAATTAACTTTTAATTCGATTTTAAAAGTTCTAAAATATCGTTCCAACTTCAATATGATAAAATAAAATTTTACAAATCATTTTCAATCATATTTAACTCAATTTTCAATTATTTCCATAATTTAACATATTAAATTATCGATTTAATTATCCAATTAAATCCAATAATTCAAATTAAAATTTATTCGACTTATAAATTCACTCATTTATATTTAAAATTAATTAAATATTCAAATTTTAATTAATAAAAATTCTGGGTCGTTAGAATGGATGTACGAGCGCGCATGCATACTCGACATGCAATTTCCTGAATTAATGGAAATTGAATTCTTACATAGGACTTTCAGGAGAAATCAGTTCAGATAACTGAGGCCCACTTGGTCAGTCAACTAGTTCAATGGAATCGATCATAGAGAGTTATCGAGAGAATATATTACGATTTTGCAATGTCAGATATCGACCAAGCATCGTAATGGATAATTAGAGATACGACTGTGGATGAAAGCCACTTAATGAAAGGATAATAACAATTCAAAGAACTGGGTCAAATTAAATCCTAAATTGTCTAGATTCAAAGCACATCATGTTTACATTCTTTGGGGGGAGGAAGGTAAATGTTATCTAGCCTTTTGACCAGACATTATTCTGACAGACTAAAATAATCAGATCTAGTGAGTGAACGATGGAAAAAGACCGGAAAAAGACCCAAGGACTTCGAAAATATCACAAAATGGCAAGGAAAAGGAAATATAAAAAAAAGGAGTGAAAAAGGTGGAAAATTTGGAAGTTTAAATTTTGGAAGAACCGACTCGAAGCAACCCACAAATCCCCATGTCGGACTCAAACTAGAATAGGCTTGATAATTCTCTGAGTTAGACTCGTAGCAATCCCTAAAAACCCTAAGCTCGGCTTGGAGTGGACTCGGTACCAACCTTTGGACTTGACTTCCTACCGACTCCTAATGACTTTGAGAAAACACTCTAAAATCAAAGGTCTAACTCCAAGCAGACGAAGGAAAACTTAGAACACGAAAATCTTAGGTCAAGCCCTAGGTAAACAGTTGAATTTCATGAGTCAGACTCCAGATAGAAGCAACCCAAACTAGAGAAGTCACGAATCTACTCAAATTGGGAATCGGTACCGATCCCACTCAAGGGATCATTACCGAAACTCAACTCCACCTTGGATGGACCCCATCTTCTGCCTACATGCCTAACTCGATGTTAAAAGCTTATTTCTAAGGTCACTTTGTTGAATCAATGCAATTCTCTGTTGATCTCCATGAATTCCTGAATTAATACTTTGTTTTTCTATAACTCTATCATTTGGACCCCGAAACAAGCTATTATTGATACAAACAACTATGGAATCATGAAGTTAATGATAAGAGGAGCCGAAGCAAAGATTGAGAATCGATAGATTGGCAAATTCAGGGGTCAGTGCCAACCCCTACTCATGGAGTCGTACCGACCCATAGCTACTTAATGATGTGGCATCCTATTTGTAAGGAGAGCTAGTCTATAGCAAGGAGATCGACTTGGAGATCTTTTGTGTGAGATATTAGGCACCCTACCTTTACAAATAGGGGGTTATGGCACAATTTTTAGGATTTTTTGCTCTAGTTCAATTATATCCTATATTCTTGGAATTCTAAAAATCTAAATTTTGGAGTTATACTGACTCCTAAGAACTTCTATAACCAAGTCAGAAATTAGCAACAAAGTATTCAAGTGGACGTAGGCCTTGCTTTTCGAAACTTCTATAAACCCTAAGTGTTCATTTTTTACTTGCTTTTTTCTCATTTTTCATTTAAGTCTTCACTTTTATTCTTTACTTAAATCTTTGGGTGTTTATGCCATTTTGGGTTGAAATGGTATCTATTCTCATGTAATTTCCATAAATTATCCAAGTCCAAAAATATGAATAAAGTGTGTTTTGTTATTTGAATTAATAAGGAATATACTAAAAAGGAAAGAGATGTGTAAAGTATGAATATTCTTTTCCATAGTTTGCACTGTTTATTTCAATATAACAGAAAAGAAATAATTTCTTGTAATTTTAAACGAAGAAAGGTCTTATTTTGAGTACTTATGGAAAGTTATAACAGTAATCCTTTTAGGAAGCATAGCTCCGATAAATTAAAATGTGAAATGAATGTTCTAGTTTAGGAACTAATAGTTAGAAATAGGAATATATATATGTGTGTGTGTGTGTGTGTGTGTGTGTGTGCGTGCATAGCTACGGTTATCAATTAAAAATAAAAAAATGTAGCATATTACGATGATATTTGTGTTAGTTGTTAACAACATAGTAACTATGACTAGGAGGTTGAAAAAAGGAGGGAACAGTAATCCAAAATTTATAAGCAATAACTATAATTTTAATGGCAAATAAATTTGTAGTTAATAGAGAGTTAGTGAAATTAAATGAGGACTGACCAAAAATTTATATGGAATTCATGGAAAAATAAAATAGGCATAATATGTTGAATTAGAGTGACTAAATAAATGTTATTAGATATTGCCTAATTAGAATAATGATGAACATTTATTATAAAAATTGTCATTTATGGAATATAGTAAATAAGCGTATAACATAGGAATTAAATTCTAGAAGGTAGTATAACTTTCGTAGTGAAACTTATGTAGCCTTAACTATACGTTTAGGGTAAGTATAAATTAGTGGGCCTAGCCTAATATTTAGGCATAGGATAATTAGTTTAATGTAAGGTTTGGGATGCGAGTTTAATAGAGTTAACAATAGAAGTGTACCCTTTACCTAGAGGCTAATAGTAGCTGTGTATACTTAGTGCTGATGTGGAACATCTCTAATCATATGACCCATAGGAAAGGGATATGCCTTTGCAGGTATGTAAGGGAAAATATACCAAAGGTTTAGCTCAGATTTGAGATATTAAATGGCTCAATACTTTTAAAGAAATAGGGTCTGCTTCATTTCTAACAAGATTTACTAAGTAACTGGAATGGGCATTTCCTCGACTTACATCAGGTTAGTCTAAACGAGATGTCAATTGAGGAAGGTCGTGGGCTATGTTAATATTTTTGTTGGGCCGATATTTCACAGTAGAGCTTGCAAATAGGCATTACCACCAGCGGTCCTGAGCAGTCGGTAGCAAAGACTTGGGTTATTCCTGATAGAATTCATATTAATATAGAATCCGTATGGGATACGGACAGACCTCAAAGTTACTCGATCAGATGTTCATTTTCTCATAGAATGGCTAGTTAACCATTAGATGAGTCTTTGAGATGCATCAATGGCATGACAATTAAATTATAAATTATAAATCCATTTATAGGGGTCATCGATCTCTATAGTTAAGATAGATTTACTAGCGTTTATGTTGCGAAGGGCCCATTTCGAGGATTGAGGTATTAAATAGCAGTTAGGTTTGCCCCCTCCCTATTTAAGAAGTATTAAGTGATAGGGTTTTTGGGCAATACATGTTCAGATATATATGGATATAGGCATATGTTTAGTTATACCTCGGAGGAGGTTACATATATCATACACGCATATATGACTTAACGGATTAGCCATAAGTAATAAACATAACACTTAAATGGAAATCAATAGGAATAAATAAATATCACAAGTAAAATATGTAAATTTCCAGTCACCAGAACATTGTTCTGACCCCCTCCTCGGTGCAACCTAAAGAATAGATTTAGAGGGACGGGTTATTGGTGTAAGATGGAAATGGTAGATGGTGAAGTCTTCTTATTCTTTCTTAGCACAGATAAGACAATTAGACATCCAAGAAATAATATTGATTCTTAGGTAGTAGCCTTAGTCGATATATATGTTCTATTATATTTCTCTATTCTACTATGAGATTATAAAGATGGTGCTCCGATATATTTATGTTTATTACAGGTACCAAAACCAACGATCTGCATCCTAATGGACTTAGGTTTTGGTTTATCTGAAATTCAGTCCTATTAAGGCGTGGGTTGTTAGATTCCCCCTTGCTACATACCCTTTAATAATGATTTGGGCCAAATAAAGTATAGAAAAGAGGAGCTTATTGACAGAAAATCAGTCAATGAAGGTTTAGGCTATCTTTAGGAAATGGAAATGATTAAATCTATACCATCACTCCTTATATGGCATAAATCCCAAAATGTATTAGTAGGCTTAAGGTTAGGCTTACTAGTTTTCCACAAATTTGGCCACCAACAGTTCAAACTTAAGGCAGCCACATCCCATAAGCGGTAAGTCTATTTTCCTATCACGGCCACTCCATGAAAAGAGAAACCATCATTCCGATCTAATAGAAATAGTTTTCGACTCCAATTTAACTCCTATCAAAAATTATAGGCTTTAAAATATTTAAGGGTCAAAACCGTCCGATAAAAATTCTATAAAGGAAAATGTCCTCAATAGTCATTTCCTAAAATCACAAAGTCATACTACCTGAAATAAATCAAATAATAGTATTTTACAATCCTCCAATTTATAAAGTGTGGGTCGTTATAGTCCATATAAACCTCCATTGTCCACCTGATTTGATTTCCGAACGTCTTAGCTACAACATACTTTGAGGTAGCTTCAACATTCTTCAAACCGAATAGCATTACTCAATGACAATACAATCCCAAATTAGTGATGAAACTCGTGTGCTTTTGATCTAGAACGTGTGATGCCCCACTATTTTCAACATTTGAAATCATTTACATATGCCTCAAAATACAATTACAACTAATTTCTGATATTAAAATCGGTGGATCATCTATTGGAACAATTTAAATTTTCAGAACTACGAAAATATAATAAAACCACACTACGGAATCAATCATCAGAACAAATGAACATTAACTCAATAATAAAATTATTGTACAACATCATCCCATCAATTTACATTTCAGTACACCAATTATCGTTAACTTACAAACAATACAACAATGTTATAATAGAACATACCAATCAGCTACCCATAATATAGCCTACATCCACTCCTACCTACAACATCACAATTGTACATATATGTATAAATTAAATAGAAAAAGGTTTCAACTGCATTTAGATTGTGTACAACCCTACATAGTATGACCATAGGCTTGATAGTTATTGCATAGATAAAGATTGCCTACGTACTCCATTTGAGGGATCAAGCCCATATAGTTATATTTTCTGCTCTTCTCCTACATCCAAATAGTTGTTTGCACATAACAACTACAACATCCATATAACCACTGCAACCAAAGCGACTAATGCAACCAATTTCCTACCTCTAATAAAACATTTCAATCAATCATTATAAATATGGGATAACAACAATAATAGCACACGACCATTAAACATTACAACATTTGACAACATATAATGTCAATCCCCAAACATCAAATCAACTAATCATAGCATATATACTCGCGTATGTACTAATTATCAAATATTAGTAATACACCATCAATGCAAGTATAGATCGATCAAATTTGAACTAAACCACTATATAAGTACCACAAACATCAATATAATAAAACCATAGTTAACTACACACAATACAGTAATAATGGCAAAAGATAACATACACGTCCAAATGCGATCTCATCGTATGTGATAAATAAAATCAACGATTAACCGCATACTACATCCATCCAAAGCATCATATTCATGACCATCATTTTCTCTTATGTATAAAATCATTTGTTACTGTTACTACAAAAGTGCCTTTTGTTTATTGCAAAATAATAATATATCTTCCAAAATTTATAATATACTTCAAAATATTTTGCTATAATCCCATGACTTCAAACCACTCCAAACATCGTTTTTTATATCAAAAATGCCTTCAAACCAATAGTATTATTATTTTACGTTAAAATAATTTGAATCCCTTTAATATTCTACAATACAAATTTATTACTATTTATCTCAAAATAATGTAATTTTCATAAAAACTATATTTATGAAATCTCATTTTATTTAAATAATAATAATAAAGTTTCCAATTTTAGTTTATAATATATTTTCCGTTGTTATTTATGAGTTTCACCAAAAATTCATAAATAATAACCTTACTAAATTTCTTCCATTAATTTAATTTAATTTAATTCACTAAACAAAAATTATCTACAAAATCTATAAACAACCTTGTTTATCATTTATTTATCCACTCTACACGTTGTTAACCAATTTCATCCATTTTAACTCAATTAATTTCATCAAAATTTAATCTACAATTGATTATGGTTAAACACCCAATAATAAAATCATCACCAATAAATAATCAACTTGGCATAGCATATCCAAAATAGTCATAATATCCAAACAATCACTAATATGTCACACCACATATCAATAATTACAATTTTCCATTAATGGATATCTATTTCATAATTTAAAATTCAATTAGTTAAATTAAATAAACCTTACCAACGTTCTTCTTCCAAAAGTCCTTAAACTCATCAAACAATTGGTCTTTTAGATAAATGTTAACTCTTTCAACGACCTCCTAGGCCAGTGACACCCCATGTCATAATTGGATTCATTGTTTGTTCAGATACTAATCCTATAGGTACTGCCCTACAAGGGCAGGCTATACGGTCCTATGTTCTAGGGTACACAGGTGAGCGCCTTCATATACCATTGCCCCATGGAATCACCTACATCCAGAGGTATCATTGATCCTTCCTACATCTGACTTGACCCGGAACATCTCATGCCCTACCAATCACTTCACATTGCCAAACATGCTTCTTTGGACTAATCTAGTCCCGTACATTTACTTCCCACTTGAAGTACTTGATCAAACACCTCCCATCACCATTTCATCAAAGTTTAGAACACTTCACATGGCTCTTAGGATTTCCTCGCACTTGACCGAAAGCAAACCACCATTTTCCCTATGCGCCGTAAAGTTGACTAGAGAAAACTCTACATCATCCACTTATGAATGATCCAAATACGTCCCTTATCACCTTATTATTTTTTCCAATGAACATCTCCTAAAAGTTAACATCAGGCAACTACCTCCTCATAGGATTATGAACAGTAATAGGCAATGTATACTAACATACAATGTAAACAATCATAATAAGGAAAATAATAAACAATCAGCAAATAAGTAGATCGAAGCAAAAAAAATAATGAATCAAAAAAATAATGCAAGCAAAAAGAATAAACTTAAAAATGCATAACATAAATTAATGAACAATTATCATAAAATAAATAAACAATAGTAATTCAATACATATGGAATAATTTAATTCAAAAAATCATGTCATAGAACATAAGGCAAACAGTCAAATAAAATAATCAAATTAATAAAAGTAACATCAACAAGCAATAGAAAAACACAGCTAATTCAACTAAAACAAGCAAGTAATACTCAATTAAAATACCTCAAACCCATAAACCAAAATGGGCAACCATTATCTGATATTCCTTCTCTTTCTCTTAAAGGGAAAAACTAGACATCCCTATAACACATTAGATGTAAGCAACACAAAATTTATGTCATCGTGATAGGTTTTGGACAAACTTAAGACTCACATCACCAATCGTCCCATATCCCATACCAACCAGCTTAGTCATACAATAGTTTTTCAAATAAAATACACTTTTATAATTTCATTTGAACCAAATATTTTAGTTCTTTTCTTTTCAAACACCTTTGAACAAATTATTTCCATCATGTAAAATGTTTTCCCAAAATATTTAGCGCTATTTTACAATATTTTTTTCTTAAAGGAGTTATATTTTCACACATATACTCAATATAATGTTTTCTTTTTAAAGTTAGGTACTTTCTCCAATAAAAATCCTTTATCTACAAAAATGATTCACCTTCAAACATCGTTTATGAAAATGAATATTCTTCACATGAAAACGCTTACAACTATAATTAACTTTCCAGCAAATGCTTTTCAAATTTCAAGGATGTTCCTTTAAACAAAACATTTTTGTCAAATAAAAATGTTCCTCTCAACCTTTACTCAAAAAGATATATTTCAAACATTTTTAACAAAAATGCTTTCAAATATTTTTTCCATTAAAATAAGTTCTTAGAAGTAATTTCTTTCTATGTCACTGTAATGACCCTGAATTTTAGTTATTTGAAATTGGAATATTTGATTGATTTTAAATGTTAAAAAATTAATTGTAGGAGTAACATAACTTGAATTTCAAAAATATAGTGATTTAATTGATAATTAAATTGTTAAATTAAATATTTGGAATTGTTTAATTAATTAAATCCTAGAGTTAATGTGAATAAAAATGATTTTGAAAGCTGATTTAAAATTCTTTTTGAATAAGAATGAGGATATTAAACTTTTAAATTAGATTTAAAAGTGATTAATTTATTTTATAATATTTCGTTTAAATTAACATGTAAAATAGCCTTCTGCGACACTATCTCGGATTTAGACGAAACCAGTTTATTCGATTCGTATTAATGAATTTTAATATGCCATCATATTTCATGGTGATTAAATGTATCGTTTGGTCATGCGAGATCGAAACGCGTATAAACTAATTTTCGAAATTTTTATAATAATTTGGTTTGAAAAGCTATCTTCTGTATACGATCCAATTAGACCTCAAGACTAGTTCTACTGCGTTTGAAATAGGGGTATAATTTATAGAACACCAGGTGGAACACCTCGTTTAGAGTTTGGGATTTTTGGACGGTTTATAGCTTGATGGTTTAAAATCGAAATAACATACATACGTACATACACACACACACACACACACAGACATATATATATATATATATATATATATATATATCAGCCATACTTCACCCCATACCCCCATCAGTCTATCCATACCTAAGTATGCCCTGCCCATACCTCCATCTCCCATTTTAATTCGTGTTTCACCGGAGAAAGGTTCGTATTTTTTTCGAAAATATACATGGCTAATGTAAAGACCCTATATTTCATGTCTTTCGCATCCGCACACGTCGGACTTGAATTGCTCAAAATATCAGATTGTTAATTTATATTTGGTAAAGCTCAAAATATACAGTAAATAAATAAATCACAGAATCATAGACACACAGTATTACAACAATAAGTAGCGGAATAGATAAATGATAAATAATAGTTCATGAAGCTACTATAAAACAACAGAGTTTGAAATAAAATACAATAGAACTTCTCAAATACAATGTAGTCTCGAACACAAACAGACGACAAATATAAACAAACCACTGGATAGCTGAAAGTTGAATAGATGCTCATGGATCTTCAAGTGAAGCTCCAACTCCAAAGGCAAGTCTCAAATGTTGTGACACTCTGTCTGACCCGAGCATAAAGCAAAACACAAAACGCACGAGTCAGGATTAACATTCTTATATCAATAAATCCAACCCAAGTGAAATATCAGCTGAAATACAAGTAACTTAAAGGATGGTTGGGATACCCATCCTCTAAGGATCCGTGCAACTATCTACTATGTAGTAATATACGCTATTATAATAATATCTATAGTAAAGTAAACTATTAAAATAACATTAAGGCGTTACCCATATCCACCTTAGCACATTTTTATAATGCCGTAATCTATACAGATACTGTAAACTCCATTCGCAAGTGGGCTTTCAGGGAGCACTCTATTGGTACGACACAAAACAAACTCGTAGAAGGCACGATAGGGCATGCGACAAGGCACTCGAGGCAATGCCAGGGTAGATATACCGTTTGCGGATCCGAACTAGTGGTAACGCATAGCAGCTACTACCGCCCACCTTGAGCCACACTCCCTAATCAAAGGGCGCACCCAATCAAATCACAAAAGCAATAGAATGGTATCGAAGAAATATGTCTGACGGGAGGAATGACCTCACTTGGCCCGGCTTGGCTCCTGTTCTAGCTGCATCAAGTTGATTCACGGGAGTCAAGGCTATGTAAATACCATATAGAATTGTCACCAAACCATCCTACTTTATTCTGGAATCTCCACCACGTTTACAGTTGTTAAAGTGGTTTTCAATATTGGCAGAGAGTATGACAATATCTGATCCCTGTCTCTTTAACAACCAAACGTTATTATAACACCTGGTCATTTCATTTCAAATAGTCCATACGTCAGAACCAAAATATCATATCCTTTCAAAACCATATCAATTCGATATCATTACTCACTTTAAATAATATTCATTTCCAAAATCGTAACACTTTAGAAATCATAACACTTTCCACTTAAACAGTTTAGATGTTGAGAATAGTATACATATTAAAATACTTTATAAATTAAAATAGTTCATATATATAATAAAATACTTTATATAATAAAATTAGTTTCCTCTAATTACACAAATCGATTTAAATCATTCAAATTCAAAAATCCAATCTAAATCAATTCCAGTTTAATTTCAAATTTAAAGTTCAAAGATTCCAGTTTAAATATTCAAATATTTACAATATAAATTCAATTTATATTTCAACATTTAACTTTAAGTTTATTTTAATTAGAAAATATCCATTTAACTATTTTAATAACAATTTATTTAAATCCCAATTTATATATTTAAATCAATTTATTCAATCTCAGTTTTATTTAAAATTGAGAATATTCATTTAGTTCCTTTTTACCAAATCAAGTTATAAACCAAGTTATAATCATATCTTTTCAAATCTCAAAACCAATAAGTTTAAATCAATTCTTTCTTAAATCCAACTATTACAAATTAAAATCCCAAGTTATAATTTCTTTATCTTCCCAACCTTTATTATTTAAGTTATAAATCTATTTTAAAATATTAATATAAATTTTAAATAAATATTTTAAAACATATTAAATACTAATTAAATTAATTTTATTAAATTAGATCTTATTATATATATTTTAAGAAAATAAATTATAAGAAAAATCTTAAAATTTATAATTTCAAAACTAACTTATAAACTTTAAATTCCAAAACATATAATTTTTAAAATTCACAATTTAGACATATATAAAAATAACATTTATATATATTATATTTCATATTTATTTAAATCCATATATCTACTTTCAAAGCCTTGGAAATCAATTTTAAAGTATATATAAACCAATGGTGTCAGTATATAATTTTCTTTCCTAGGGTCAAGTGATACGGATATTTATCATTTCAATCCGCAATTTAAATATTTACAGGTATATATCATTTCAACCCGCAATCCCAAAAATTAAAATCAACAAAAATCGCTTGGGTTTATCATTTTAACCCATAACGACTTTCTTCTATTCTACAAAATCATTCGGGTATGTATCATTTCAACCCATAAGGAACAGGGAACTTGCAAAGTGAGAACAGTTGTGATAAAACATAATAACAACAGGCATATACCATTAGTGATAAATAAAATAAAATATAAACAACAGGATATGGTGTCATATCTCACAGGTGAACAATTATAGATAATAGCATATCATATATAGCAATTATAAAATTAACAATTCAATATAACAACATATTCCAATTGTCGTTTCAATTGAAATCAAATTTAATAAACATAAGAATGTTAATCATGAGTGATTGCTCACTTTTCGAGACTGGAGAATGTAGAAGATGACACGGATACACACACTGATATGGACACAAGCAAATCAAAAAGATGTCGTGACCACTTGGACATTGGCGAGACACGAGCAAGGCAAGATGAACTGGATTGATGAAGATAAATGGTATAAGTAAACTTATATATAACTATTTACATATATAAAACATATTCTAAATTCAAACACATTTTAAATTAAATATATATATACATTTATAAATCATTGTTTTAAACTAAACACATATATAATATATTTTAAACTCAAACCCAAGTATACTTACGTGTAGTATACACACACACACACACACACACACATATATATATATATAATACTAAAAATTTAAATAGATAATATACAATATTAATATGGGCTTGTATATACATATCAAATAAAATTTACAACAGATAATATAATACAATTATAAGCTTGTACATATATACAAAAACATATACAGATTATAAACTTTTATATGTAACAGATAATATATTTATAAATGTACTTTTATGTAAGAATATTACTACAATTTTTTTTTAACTCTAACACAAGTTAAGACACATATATATTAAACTGTAATATATATATATGCTAAAAAAATCACAACAGAACTTATATGTATATATAAACTACTGCATATACAACATAACACTTTGAACATATTATAATATACTTTATAACATATAAACTGTATAAACTTTATAATTTATGTAAACAGCTTGATATGTATAAATTGTATAACATTTAGATATATAAACCGATGCTGTAGCATATAGGTACATACTAACATACAAATCCATATATATATAAACCTATACTGTAAACATATATTTCATATAACAAACAAACTTTTATAAAATAAATCGAGATAAACTATGAAAGCTCATTTACAACACTCAGGAAACATATATAACAGCGGCTAAAATATATATAAACTTATATAAACATACGTATAACTTATACATATAATAACAAATAGATTATATATGTACAGCTAATATAAACTTATGTATTAAAACCCCAACATGTCCTATATATAATCTAATATGTATACTAACATTATGCAACTGCAAACTACTGTTTTTTTCAAAACTATATATATATACACCTTAGGTATATATATATATATATATATATTCACAGACCATATATATATAGCTTAGATAAATATATATATATTATCAACAGATTTCCTAAACGAAACAAAAATCAAATAAACTATATATATATACTCATATATATAAACTGCTTACAAAACTTAATAACATAATATATATATATATATATATATATATATATTATATTTTATAAACTCTTACTCACCAAAGAGGAGGCTAGGCCATGGAGACGGACAAAGGAAGGGTGAGGTGGCGTGTGCTGCCTGCGTGGTGAAGTTCGGTAGGGTGGAAGCTTAGACGTGTGGAGGGCTGGCGTTGGAGATGGATGGTAGTGCGGGGGACATGCGTGTGGGGGAGAGAGATGGAGGCTTGCATGGCGAAGTTCGGTAGGTAGGCTCGATGATTGGTGGGTGGGCCCGGTTGGCATGGTGGTGTAGCGCGTGCTATGATGGAGGCCGAGCAAACAAAGGAAGGGAAAAAATGCTTTAGGCAAAAAAAAGAATCCAACTTGAATATATATATATATATATATATATATATATATTACATACGGATGGCCGAGCAAACAAAGGAAGGAAAAGGGAAGGTGGATTTCAATACAAACAAGTAGAGAGATGAACAAGAAAAAAATATATAACTTTATATATTACTCTATTAAACTGATAGAGGGGAGAATACGAACAGAGTGGGTGAAATGGATTGTACCGACCAATAAAGAAAACAGTAGACGAATAAATATAGTGAGAGAAATGGCAACGATCACCTATCTTTTCAGTTGAATAATTAAAGCAAATAATCATTGCTTGGAAGACACGGCTAAAGTTTGAAATGCAATAGAAAACAAAAGTTCACGAATCTAGTACCGATACGACTATAAAATTGTTGGTTTTATTGTTGATTGAAATAAATTGTTGATTGAAATAAAATTATTGATTGGATGTTTGGATGATTTATTATTTTATTAATTGGTTTGGATATATTCCCGTTCCTGGAGCGGATGAGACTCTATGATGTTCCCAGATGACCTTTTATATACGACGCCACTTCATAGTGATTTATTTATATTATTTGGTTATATACTGTATGTGATGTGGGGGACATGTTGGAGGGATCCATTGGGATTCCTCACACTTGATTTTATTTCCATATGATTTGATATATGATGCAATGGATGTTATATTTGATGACATGGATATAATTTTTCTTATTAGTGCTTCAGTAGCATTGGGCCTTATTTTTGATATTTCAAAATATTATAAACTAATGATTTGATTTAAAATGGGATTTCAAAGTAATTTTGGAAATTATATATGTTTTAATAATTTTTCTTCAATTATTTAAAGAAGAAATTAATTTTAAAATAAAAAGGTATGGTTTTTGGAGATTATAAATTTATAGTTTTGTAAAATATTTTAATTTTGAACTATGTTGAAATTTTTTTAAAAATCCTAAATATAAGTCTGTATTTCATACAAAAGGATATGGTTTTCAAAAGAAAATATAAATATTTTTGTATAAATATTTACTAACCGTTAGAAAGTGATGTATCTATATGTATACACATGCATTAAGATTTATTTATAAATGTGGAAATTATAGATGTAATAATTTAACGATGTGGCATTTTACAAATAATAGTAAAATCGTATTTTATTAATAAAATGATCGATTTACAAACAATGTTTATATATAAAGTGAAAATTTATCATTGGATAAATTGGAAAATAAATCATAATTATGGATTTATGATAATATGTGGGATGTTGTTTTCGAAAAGTAATTAATTCTATTTGGAAATTGAAAGTGAGGATAGATTTGTAGATGTTTAATAATATTTTATAAATCAAAAGGGATTTATAAAAGAAACTTATACATATGAAACCAACATTAAAAATGGATTGTAATTAATATTTCAAATGGGAAATTTATAAATTAGTGAGATTTATAAATATATAGACTTATGAATAGGTTTTTATAAATAAAGAGATTTGATAAAAGGAAGTTTTATAAAATAGAAAGAGTTTATAAAGTATAGTTTTATAAATATGGAAATGATTATGTTGAAATTTCAGTATGGATTTTTATCAAGGAAATATATTTATGTTTAAAAGTTTTTTATTTAATATTGTTTTAAAGTTGTTTTACAAAGATTTTAATGCCTTGAACGGTTAATTATTTGAAGTATTAATTTGGTTTGAAATTTAATTATATTTTTTATCAATAAAGTTTTGGAAACTATTATTATTATTTATAATAATGTTTAAGATAAATTATTATTGTTTATTTACGAATGTTTGAAATTACTAATTATTATCTTTAAGATGTTTTGAAGTTAATTACTATATATTACATCTTTCATTATTATATGTTTTTGAAGTTAATTACGATTTATTAACTTGTTTATTATTATATGTTTTTAAAGTTAGTTACTATATATTTATAATGTTTATTATTATATAATAGTGTTTTAAAGTAAATGATTAGAATTTATTCATGAATGTTTAAGATTTATTACTAGATTTTTATAACGGATTTGGGTTTTATAAGAGACGTTTTATAAAATGGGTTAAGGGCTTAAAATAAGATTTTACAAAGTAGAGGAGTTTTACAAATGGTTCCCGAGACTTATAAAATAGTCTATAAATGGTTTTATAAATTTATAATGGTCTTTATAAATGATTTAGAATTGTACAAAAGGGAAATCTTCCTCAATGTGGTGAATATGCTTATGCCATTGAGATAAGTATATGAATATTTTTTCAAGTATTAAAATATAGGGATTTATGGATATATATATATATATATATATATATATATTAATACATATGTATATGTATATGTACATTTGTGTATGTATATATATATCTATATTTTTATTTTTATAAAAGAATTTTACTAAAATATATTTACATAATTAAATTAATAAATAAAAAGATCTATTAAAAGAGGCTAGTGATTGCTTATATGCTTCACCAATGTTTGTTTTTCGTATGGAATTAAATAACTGATTGAATGTTTGTTATTGGATGGTTAAATAACCGACTACCGAATTTGGACCCAAAAATATAACTTTTGATTAGTCTAGCAAACCAGGTGAGTTATATGGCACAATCATCTCCGACGATGTTGTACCGTGTGTATAAATCTTATTTCGTTCTCCTAGGACAAATGCCAAGGAAATCTATCCACTAACGGTTAGGAGTTTATCTCCCCTCTTATCTTTGATTATTTATTTCTTAAAGAACCGAGGTTGAGTTTATCGGAAATTAACGAAAAGCTGTTTTCGAAGAGAACGGGATCGGATAAGTTATCCAAAAAACACTTCGATCCAACTCAAAGTGTTTCGAAGTAAAGATATCTTTAAGATGATGGAATTTGAAGATAGGGTTCTCAAGCGTTTTTTTAGTCCCAGAATGAACTTGTATGGCAGTGTTAGCATTTCAAGTGGAAAGTGCTATATAAAAGTGAAAACATAGTCGCATGCCTCATCAACTGGAAATGACTAAAATAGAGGAGACGCAGCAGGGCTAAGTGGGTTTCTCCCAAGTAGGGTATGTTTATCTCTACCTAGAGTCGATATTATCTCTCGTTTGTATGCTTTGGGACCCATTAACGGAGGGGTGATCATATTCGGTACTATCCAGCAAAGGGTAGGTTGGTGCTGTGTTGGCAGGGGTTGACAGGTACAACCTTGTTGTTATTTTATCTAGAGACACATCGTGATGGGCGGTACCCCAGTAGCCCAATCATTGTATGGAATCCATTCTTCAATAAGCGTCATACGGACTTAGTTGTGCCCAACTATGCTGAAACATGAGATGCAAGCATTTCAGCTTTATTTATATTTTACTTTGACCCTTAGACATTGTTATAATATAAATGGATTTTCTATAGAAAATATTTTGGTTATTGTAAGGTAAAAACCCGTCCGTGTTTATGTATGGCGTGGTCTAACGAGATAATTTTGATTTCAAAGACTTTTCATAATTTTAAAATCCGGTTGGGTGTGTTTTCTCACCCTGGTTTTTCAGACTAACTCAAGTGTTATTTTATTATAATGCTCAGGTCATACCAAGCATATTTATAGATTTCTTTAGATGTATTAGAGCTTAGGAGATGAGTTAGAGGTCTTTAAGTCGTATTTACGTATATGTTCATTTTTCACTGCTTTGTTGTTAAAATTATCAGTATTTGTGAAGATAGGTTGTTATAACTGTTGAGGCTGATGATTGTGATTTGTTTTTGTACTCTGATGGATATATGTATATTATAATTTCTCTTTTATAAAGATCATTCATATTATATTGTATATTGTTCCACTGCGATTGTGAGAATATGGGTTGTTTCAGTTTTCCTTTTCCCTTCTCTCTTCTTCCTTCTTTCCCCTAAACAATCGGGTTTTCCGACATCTGGTTACCCGACACACAATACAATGGACATATTAGTATCGATTTTTGAGGGTCAAAAAATCCCAATTTGTTATGGTCACAATATCTTTTTACTAAGAGATTTTTTCACAAAGCACCCTCAAAATAAATTTTCATCAAGTTAAATATTTACTTTTTTTAAATTTTGATAAATCACTTTAAATCCAAAACATACATTTTTACTTCTTAAATAAAATACCTTTCGAAATTGAAAATGTATATTTTTAACTTTTCAAGTTGAAATTCCATAAAAATGGTCCCACTTATTTAGGTTAGGTCTTAAAGTCACTTGTGTCTCACTTGAGTTATAAACAACACTTAGCCCTTCAATACGTGTTCATCCTACCCCATTCCTACATTATTTATTTCTCACTCAAAGGTCACTATAAATAACTAACATACTAAGATGAGGCAATCGTTGTTATGCACACAAACCATATACATACAACCAGTAACAAGAACACTCTCTCATTCTATATTTATAACCGAACCAAAAATGTAAATCAATCTACCCTGAATGGTTAAGAATAACCAATGGTAAGGTAGTCGCTAAACCCAAGCTCTGATACAAAGTGTAAAGCCCTACTATTTTCAACATCTGAAATCAATTACAAACATCTTCAGTTACGATTGCAACTAATTTCTGATATTAAAAGTATTAGATCGTTTATTGGACAATTTAAATTCAAAATTATGAAAATAAAAAACCTCAAAGTGGAATCGATCTTCAGAACAAATGAATATTAACTCAATAATACAATTATTATAAAACATCATCTAATCAATTTACATTTTAATACATCAATTATCATAAACTTATGAATAATATAACGACTGGTATAAAAAAATATTCCAAATCGGTTTGCACTGTGCCTAATCATATACATTATGGTTATAGGTTCGATAGCTACTTCATA
Organism: Allium cepa; assembly: GCA_030765085.1. NCBI lineage: Eukaryota > Viridiplantae > Streptophyta > Magnoliopsida > Asparagales > Amaryllidaceae > Allium > Allium cepa. Next base: position 699,652,474 of record CM060929.1, on the reverse strand, counting down.
GGAAAAGACTGCCTATATACCCCTTTTGAAGATCAATCCCACAAAATTCTATTTCCTGCTCTTCTCCTGCATCAAAGTCATTAGCACATGACAACCTTCACATCCATGCAACCAATGCAACCAATGCAAGTAGGAAACACTACCCCTACTAAACCATTCTAATCGATCATCTTAAATATGTGGTAATAATAATATAACACACTTAGCTATTAAACATTACAAATATTTGACAACATACAATGTCAATCCTTAAATATCAGAATAGCTAATCACAACATATGTACTCTCATATATACTAATTATCAAATATCAGTAATACAAAATCAATCCAAGTAATAATTGATCATTTGTGTATTGAACCACTATATTAGTAACACAAACATCAAAAAAGTAAAACCATAGTTAACTACATATAATGTAGTAATAATGATAAAATATCACACACATACAAATACGATCTCCTCGTTATAAACAACATGTGTGATAAATAAAATCAACTGTTAATCACATATTACATCCATCCAAAACTTCATATTCACGACCATCATTTTCTCTTAAGTATAAAATCATTTTATTGACGTTTACTATAAAATCACCTTTTATTTATTTCAAACAATAATAATGCTTCCGAAATGGTAATATATTTCAAAATATTTTATTGTAATCTCATTACTTTAAATCTCTCCAAACATCGTATTTTGTATCGAATATACCTTTCAACTCAATGGTACAATTAATTCACATCAAAATAATAATAAGTTCGAACTAGGCTAGCCCACATCAGAAGAAATGGGTAAATTTAAAATAAATTTACCCATTTTGTATCTTTATTGGGCCTACCAAGTCTAATTCATTTAGAACTTTTCTAAATTTCTTTTATATAAACCGTTATTCTATTTAACTTTATAAATAAAGTTTAATTTTGTACTATGTTTGAATATGTGCTTCATATACACATATGTGTGTACGTGCACAAGCACATGGGACATAATAAAGTGTGCATGGTTTACTTATTTACATAAAATTATACATTTATAAAATACGATCACATACTTATATATAGATATATGGAAATAATACTTTTTGTAAAATATTTAAAATGTATCTGTACAATTGTTCATTTATATTAAATAACATAATCATTTAATAATTAATATAAGATAATTTTTGAACTTTTTAAGTGCTACAAACCCAAGCGCAAAATTAATTTTTTATTTTTATTAATAAATTATTATAAATATAAAAAAACATGTGCACATACTTATATATATAATTTATAAAATTCATGCTAACTGATTTAAAGCTCATGTCATAAAAATAATTTTTTGGATTTATAAAATAATTTTAAACAAACAGTTATAAAATAATTTAAAAAATGATAAAAATTAATCACTAAAATTATTAAACATTTATTTTTGAAACCTAAAAATTATCTAATGTCATTAAACAAAATTTATAATTGATTTCAAATTATATTAATATATATATGTATATATTAAATATATAATCAACTTCTAGTTAAATAAATAGTTATACTAATATTAAACATATAATAAACATGAATATATATTAAAATAAAGTGAAATTTGCTACTAAATTATTATTATGCAAAACTAATTTTCGAGATTTTAAAATAATTATTATATGATTTTAATCTTTAGGACATAATATATTATTTTACAAAATCATATGTATGATACTATTTAATTAAAAAATGTTTTATTATTTGTATATTTATTTTTAGGCCATGATTTTAATATTAAAAAACATATAAAAATAAAAAATTGTATTTTTAATATATATATGCAATAATATATTCAACCATCCAATATGTAATGCAAAATAAATACACTAGATTTGTGATATAGTCTAACGACCTATAATATATTACAATAATAGATAATAATATTAAATGAATTAGTAAACATGTTGAATACATTTTACCAAGGGCTAGAGATCACACTTTGAAATGATGAAATGACTCCTTGAATCAAATTCCAGTTGTAAAGTTGCTGGCTCCCAAATTGCTTTACTACCGACGGTCGGATCGAAGAATTTTGATGTGACTTGAGCTTGGATTTCTTATGGTTTTAAATGGGGTTTATTAGTAAAAATTTGTAGAGGGATATGAGAGAAAAAGTATCAAAAAGAATGACAAAGAGAGTGGTATATAAATAGTAAGTCAAATGGAGAGAAAATTGGATCTTATCCTTATTTATCTCATATCAATTCCACTTTTTTAAACCTTTCAAAAGCCTCCACTTTTTACCAACATTTGGTTGGCCTATCCAAGCTATTTTGGTCGAAATTTTCATGCCCCATATAGGACTCAAAGCTAGTTCTAGCCCAAACAATGTCTGTTGCATTCAAATCTAAATTTAAACGCATACCGATATCATATATCGATTAATATATTTACAACTATTATAAGTACATTATTTAACATTGTTCAACACATCAAATACAAAATTTTATAATTACTATTTTATAAATATTAATTGATTTAATTAATTTTTAACATTACAAATTAATTAAATCTAGTGATAAAAGGAGTATTCATTATTTTGGTTATGTGACTTTTAGGTGTAAATTTGGTCAATGGTTAGTACCGAACAATTCGAATATTAACATTACACATCCCTTAGCACATGTTGTGACATTATGACCAAATTTATCGCTTATTCGATTTTTATAAAATCCAATTTAAATTTATTAAGCATTACTCGATTATAACAATTATTTACACTAATAACTATCAGGTCGACGTTATTCTCAAGTCAAGGGTATTGTGTAATATTCGCACATCGATATTTTCTAATCGACCTTAGTTATATTAACCAACAAAAAAATATCTTGTAAGTTATTCCATAGTTATCAATTAACTATTAGTATGTAACCCTCAGGTGTCCCCAACAGTCCTGAGTAATACACTGCCCAATATTTGCAGAGCGTTACATACTAACTTAACGGATGCATTAATATCCAATCTCTATGCATCTTGACTCGGAATATTTAAAATGGTATGTTCATTTTATTGTGATAAATCATTAATGGCTATAACGTATTGTAACTACTTCACAAAACATACCATTTATGGATTTTTATTAAATATACTTTTAATTAAATTAAATAATCAATATAACATATTATATCGAGTATATAATAGAAATAAAATGCATTTTATTTCGAATAGGACTGGTTATCGAGTTAGATATATGTAAAAAATTACATAATTTCCCTATAGGCTTACTCTTAACTCTATCATAATATACCTCGAATTCAATCTTAATCAATCATACTTTGTTCAAAAATTACATCTTAATGATACATCGTTATGTATCATAAGGAAGAATGGCTTTTGAGATTGAATCTTTATTCATTTTAGATGCGTTGGGAACTCTATTTCAGTATGCCCACCCATTCGATCAAATCTAATCAACTTTAATTTTCTATTGCACATTATTTTACTTACTTCCATTTTATACTCTATGAGCTTACCATAAATATGTTACACGTGTAATAAATACACATGCCCACGTCGGTGATAACTCATCGGTGGATATAATGAAGTATGTTGAACTGTTTTGATATTAATAGACATGCAATTGTATTTATCTATATATATTGATCTGAAGAGTTCATTAACTCTTATCATGCTCCTACTACATAGGTGCTTTTCCCTTTATTGTTGGACACATAATTCACTAGTACCGTATGATTCATAATCATACACTCAAAGAATTATTTCTTCGAATCGTGGCTTAGTCCATAATTCCAAAATAATCGTAATAAATTTAGATACCTCTATATTTTCCAATGCATCACAAATAATAGTACTATAGTTTTATTTTATAATGAATATTCATAATATTCGTATTGAAATAAAACTATGTCTATTTTCTAATCAATACTGAAAAATAATTATTATTTCACAAACAATGTTTGATACATTTTACAAAACCAATTTTCCTAACCTAATGTGACCAATAAGTGCTATATAGCATGCTCCCATTGTTTCTATCATCACTACAATACCATATGAAATACAAAACTCCATTCAACCACTTAATGTATGCTATTTGTTTCATTTACTATAACTGGTTTATAGTCGAGAATTTTCAGATCGAATATCTTAAATTCAAAGAAATAAATCTCATTAAAAAAATTCTATATGAAAATACATTTTGGAATAAACTTCATATTTCTCATTCCAATTTTAAGTATTAATTATTATTTTACAATTCGTGTTCTAATGCTTCTTTATGAAACATAAATGATCATTCACTCTCTTCATCATAACTGTGCCTTAGGTTATGTCCACTTCCATATGTTATATTTCCTTTCTGAATTGTCGAACCATTCGAAGGAAATACTTACTAAAATATCATAATGAACACTTTGCATAAGTGCATTTGGTCATCCTTAACTTTTAGGGATATCAAATAAATTGCACTTTACGTAAAATGATCAAACTGACATTTCAGTGATCGAATTCTTGTATCTATCCTGTAGCCTTTGATCCAGTGCTACATTGAACATTATAATAACATTATTGTAATAATCATATTGAATACATGATCTCACACTTTAGTTTACTTGAATATCTCAACAAATTAGTTTCATTGAGATTTCGCACATTAAGAATTTGTGATCGCTCACCGTATAACATTTATATGTCATCGTATATGGATCAAATATCCATATTCATGTATTGATTTAGAGTTCAATACCCATTAAAGACAATACACGGTCTCAGGCAAGTAAATTCATAAGTGACCATGTAATGACCTGTATTTTTGGATAATTTAAATTGACGATAAACTACACACGTCCGACTCAAAGCACACAAAAGGGCAGATTGTTATTGGGGTAAATAAGAAAAAGTAGAGAAAGATAAAAAAAATACAGAATCTCACAGGAGAATGACAAAATATAATAATTAAATAACAGTCCATGAAGCTATTTACAAATAAATTTGATTATTTCTTTTACAACACAAAATCAGAGTTGTAGAAACAAGAATGAATAAATAAATAAATAAATAAATAAATAAATGCAGCGGAACAACATGATGCAGTGGAATATTTGTAATAAGTAATAATAGTACAAAATCTTCATCTTCATCCTCTTGAAAGTATCTTCGATAAATTGAATAGCTCAGACTGACCCGAGCAAATTAAAAAGACAAACCATTCGAGTGAGAACTAAATGATCTTATGTAAGTTAAATCAACAGTAAATAAATACGAGTGTAACGACGTCAGACATGTTTACGGGGTTTGACTCTCCTATCCAGTGTCTAGCGTGGGTACAATAACTTAATGGATGTTCGGGATTTACATCTCCTAAGGATCCGTTAAACCATCTACTATGTAGTACAATACGCTATTATAATAGTGTCTACAGTAAAGTAAAGTATTAAAATAGCGTTAAGGCGTTACCCATATTCCCGTCAACACATTTTTATATATTCCTACAGTCTATACAGTACTATAATTCCTCCGTAAACTTGAGGGCTATCAGAGGGCACTCCATAGGTATGGTACAAACCAAACTCGTAGAAGACGCGATAGGGCATGTGAACACGGCATTCAAGGCAATGCCATGGTAGATTTACCAATTGCGGAACCGGGATAGTTGTAACACATTATAGCTACTACCCCCCACCTCGGAACACACTCCCAAATCAAAAATCGAGGGGTGGCCACCAAATCGTCACAAAGTCATAATATGGTATCGAAGAAGCATGTCCGATTGGAGGAATGACCGCACTTGACCTAGGTATAGCTCCTGTTTTAGTCACATCTAAGCTGACTCACGGGAGTCAGGGTCATGTAAATACTTAATACAGAATCGTTCGCCAAACCATCCTACTTCATTTCTGGAATCTCCACCACGTACACAATTGTTAAAGTGGTTTTCGATGTTGGTAGAGAGTATGACAATATCCTATCCCGGTCACTTTAACAACCAGAAGCTTATTTCACACCGAATGGTTCTTTTAAACTTCAAAGAGTCGATTCACAATTTATACCAAAATATCATATTCAATTTCATGTCATATCTATTTCAAAATCATATTCACTTTCAAACTATGTTCACTTTCAAAAATCATATTTACCCTCTAAGTCATATTCATTTTTGAATTGATTGATAAGATAGGTTAATTAAATCCTTGTTCAAAAATCATCATATTACTCAAATATGACATTTTTCAAAAAGGTACCAGTTACAAATTACAACTTAGGTTGTATCATCATCAATGATTTAAATATAAATACCCCACTTTACCACTTTACACAGTCTGAAACTTTAGAAAATAGTTTAGGTAATTATAAATAGTTTATATAGTTTTAAAATATTTTAAATAGATTTAAAATAGTTTAAATGGAAAAAATGGTTTAAAAAAATAGTTTAAATAGATTTAAATTTGATTTAGTTAGTTTTAAAATGATCTAAATGGATTAAATATAGATTAAATTGATTTAAACTACATTAAGTAGATTTTAAATAGATTAACTAAATAGATTAAATAGATTTAAATGGTATTAATTAGATTTAAAATAGATTTAATAGATTTAATTAGTTAAAATAAGAAAATCGACTAAGTTGGATTAAATAGGTTATAATAGACTAAAATAAATTGAAATAGTTTAAATTGATTAAAATAATTTAAATTAGTTTAAAATAGATTTCAAAGCTCTAACCAAAACAATTTCAATAACTCAATTCCGATAAATTCATTTTATATTTGACACTTCAACTTTGAAGTTACAATTTAAATCCTTTGAACAATTCATTAAATCAATTCCAATTTTAGCATTTACACTTGGATTAATGAAAATAATTCAGTTTATATAAATCAATTTCTATTTGAAAATACCAATTAACTGAATTCAAATTTCAAAGATTCAAAAATCGTTCAATTTAACCAATCCGCTGTCCGTATATAATTTTCTACCCTTGAGTCAAGTGATGTGGTTATTTATCATTTCAATCTGCAATTTAAATTTTTACGGTTATATATCATTTCAAACCGCAATCCCGAATTAAATAAAAGTCCATAAAATCGCTTGAGTCTATCATTTCAATCGATAATGTTTTTTTCCCTAATCTATAGATCGTTCGGGTATGTATCGTTTCAATCCATAGGGAACTTGCAGTTTATAACAATATAAAATACAATTATCCAGTCATATAATATCAACAATCAAACATCGATCACAATCACCATATAAATCGATCAATAAACATCACCAAATAACTGATAATCAATAATAGGTATTAAATTGACTACTTAAATTCAATATTAAATTAAAGATGATAAATGCAATAAAAGTCAAATTTAACTATTTAAACATACCAAACATCAATCAATTAATTTCAAATCACCTCATAAATTTAATTTAACTAAAATTAGATAGTTTAGTCATTGTGAGTGGGTTAAAACACTTACCTTTAAATTTCAATCGATATGAAATTCAAATAAAGGCCCAAAATTCAACAGCCTTAGAATTTGTCCAACTAGTATCATAATGTTTGGAATTTCGATGCGATCCTAGCGAATAAAACCACGCGTAAATCAGACCTCGTACATGAAAGTTATATAAGTTTGAACATTTCAAAATTTAAATTAAAGAACAAGAGACAAACTCATCTGGCCACGTCACCCTATCCTCTACCACGTCCCAACAACTCTCATGTGTCCTCCAGAACGCATGAGCCAGTCACCATGTTGATCACCAATACCACGTGCCTACGGCTACCGGAGGACCTCAGACGACCGCCATCTGCTTCGCCTTCCTCCACCGCACCATCTGATGCCCCCATTCCTCCTCCGACGTCGCATAATAGCCGCACCGTCGTTGTTCGAATTAGGGTTTCGAAACCCTAATTCACAAATTCAGCTTGCCCCAGGCCGAATTGGAGGAAACGACCTCCTCCGGTAGCCTCTTGACACTCTCTCAACAAAACCCACATATCAATTAAATTGATGATGAAATTCAAAAACCCCAATTTGCGAGGTTTCGTGAGTTTAGCCTTTGACCGAGATTTCAGATTGATTCGAGCATCATTTCCAAAAATGAACACTTGATGCAGATTCGTATTGTCGAGAGCTTCAAAACGGTATATAACTTGATACGGTTTGGAGGAGTTTGATTTTTTCCGACTTAATTTTGGTTTTGATTTATCTACATTGGAAAGAGAGAAGCAAATAGAGTTGTACATACAGAGAAATGAAATAAGAAATAGCTTGGGTTTATAACGGGTTATATATAGGCAGATCAAAAATAGGAATGAATGGACCAGATTTATTTAAAAGTTACACGATAAACGACCCAAAAGGCACGTCCTGTCTTCGGAATGAAAATGGGTCATACTATATATCAAAATAGATGTTTTCGATAATTTTAAACTCAATGGAACAGGTCTCAGTCCTAATTCCATCGTATGAAGAAGTTAGCTTAAAATCAGCTTATTTCTATTTGATTTCTAGGCGTTTCAAGTGCGTACGATCAAACGACAAGTCCGATCGCTACGAAACTTGAAACCTTACAATAATTTAATGTTACGTATCCGATGAAACTAGTTACGCCGAAATCTAAGTCAGTAGCCAAAATGACTATTTTCACATTAATTAAATAATTTAGTATTACATTAATTCAAATCACTTTTTCATCCAGATTCGATGATTAACAAATTTCATAATTTTTGATCACTTAGACATTTACAATGATTTAACACAAGTTTACATATCAATTCAGTGTTGGTTATTACACTAATTACAGTATTCAATTTCAACTGTAATTAAATCCAATTAATTACAATTTAATTCTAATAAATTGATTAAAGTTGGTTTTAATCTTTTTATTTCAATCAATTATTACTCTGCAATTATCATCTTTTACCATATTAGTTGCAGTATTTCAATTACACTAAATTTTTGTTGATTTTGACATTAATTATAATTTAAAATCCTAATAACTTCATTTTTCTTGGTTTCGTTATTATTATTAAATCAATTTATTGCCTTATGAGTGTAATTGACATCTCTATACATTTTATTACATTCCCAATTTGCAGTTATTGTTTTAACTTACATTGATGTAACATTAAATTATATTTAATTGCAGTTGATTAAATGAGTTGGTAACAAATAACCATTGTCACCATTTCTGTATTTAATTACATTTGCGAGTTTATTATTTACAAGCAAATGTTATAACAACTCTCATTACACTAATTTTATTCAATTTCCATTTACTACACATTATTTTATTAATTAATCAATATTTGACTATCAGTTTCTCTTTTAATCCAATTATCAATTAATATATACATTACTATAATTTATTTACAATTTATATCAATTATAACTCTTTAATCCTTTTAATTAATTGGAGTTACATTTAAAGCAGTTATCAATTACCTTAAATTAATACAATTTCATTTCATTTCAGTTATATTTCTTATTATTGAACCATAAATTTTTATTTCTACCAACATTAAATCATAGAACCCTATTAAATTAACTATTTTTAATTGTCGAAAATTACGGGTTGTTACACTCTCCTCCACTCAAAAATTTTCATCTTGAAAAGGAAAAGAAGGGAAAAGAATTAATTAAGTAATCAATATATTTTATTCAAAATATTAAATTTATAAAAAAACTAATTTACATAATTAAGTAATTTAAATCAAATATATCCATTTATAATAATTAAATCCTCTTATATTCAAGTTAACAAAAGTTTGGAAAACATTTCACAAAAATTTTCTAAGTCCAAAATTTCTAGAAAATTTCGGCGGAGTCTCCTTTGTACGGAAAAGTCTGGGAGAAATAATAATATGAATCATAACAATATATATCATATTTTCAAAAATAAAATATCTTAAACCATGATGAAACAATAAAATACCGCTAGAAAACTGTAATCTGAAAATGTACCTATTCATCGGGCAAGAACGCTTAAATTATGAAACCAACAGCAATAGCAATTGCTTTCATAAACCTGTATTTCACTTATACAATCCAAAGATGTTAATAATTATATAAAAGAGAAATATTTTAAGCTGTTCAATACATATCAAACAAAACACCACAACATAGCAATCAAATTTGCAAACAAATAGTACAACATCATTTCAACCAAGGAATCAATCATCCATCTATAGCATCCAATTTTAAATAGTTTGTTCAAGTTCAGAACTTCTAATCATATAAAATGATAAATAAATTATGAAGTAAACCACACACTCAACAGTCGTAGACAACTTTATAGATTATTTATACATATCTATACAAAATAGAAGTATTCTTTTCCAGCCAATCCATAAGCCCAACAAACAAAGAATTCAACACATTCTTCAGTTTACTCTATTTATCTCTTTCACATCATTTATTGTTCATTTTTTTCATACAATTGATTTTCTTTAATTCACTTTCATAACTTACAAATTTTTTAATTTTCATTCATGCATATAAGGCTTATTTCATTACTTTATGTTCTTTACTTACATAAGTTATATCCATTTCAATTATTTGGATCATAAATGAATTCATTATTGAAGTATTGCAAACACTTTATTTACTTCACATTTACAATTTGGTTTAATTTTTTTCATTTACTTTTATTTTCTCATTCACATACTTTCATTTCTCCTTATTCACACAATGCCATTTTCTTTCATTTTATTACTTTATATTCATCGCTTAGATAAGTTATTTTTATTTTAATTATTGGATTATACATTATTAGGTAAGTTTCTTTACAATTCAATTTACCATTTATAGATTATTTCTTTTTCATATTAATTCTTCCATATAAAGTATTATTGAATATTAACTCCATTTCTAAACCATTTCAATGGTTTCTGAGGTTATAACCATTCAATTATTATAGTACCCACTTTAATTATAAATGGTTTAATTCAAGTTTATAATTATTTACTTACAGTGTTCACCTTGATCATTAAATCTGATTATAAATAGTTTAAATGTTAACTTAAGTTTATAATCATTTTTCTTACATTATTCACTTTTATTACATTTAATTAGTAACATTTCAAACTGTTAGTTCTGGTTTATTACAATTTATAACATTAGAATTCTCATTTTTGAAAGAAATTCCATTGAACACTTTCATTTTTCCAAGTTTTACTTGTATAATATTCCATTACATATCCTTATTGATAATTCAACTCTTAATAATTCGATAAGTTATATATGTCTTTTAGAATGGAATAGAAATTTACACAAGTTATCAAATTTGTTTATTTTATTTATTTTAACAAAATGTTCAATAGTTACCCTTTCTCATATATATAAGTTTACACTAATAAATACGCTCTCTTATATATACACACTCAACGGCTCATTCTAGGGTATTACTACCATATTTATACGAGTCAGACCCCATAAAGCTAAATTTATTGCTAAACTAAAGCTTTGATACCAACTATAACGACCTGCCTTTTTGGACAATTTAAATCGACGATAAACCACACAAGTCAGACTCAGACCACACAAAAGGGCAGATTGTTATTGGGGTAAATAAGAATAAGCAGAGAAAGATAAAAATAAATACAGAATCTCGCAGCGAAATGACAAAATATAATAATCAAATAACAATCCATGAAGCTGTTAACTAATAAATTTGATTATTTCTTTTACAACACAAAATCAGAGTTTGCAGAAACAAGAATAAATAAATAAATAAATGCAGCGGAACAACATGATGTAGTGGAATACTTGTAATAAATAATAATAGTATAAAATCTTCGTCTTCATCCTCTAGAAAGTAGTCTTTGATAAAGTGAAAACCTCAGACTGACACGAGCGAATTGAAAAGGCAAAACACTCGAGTCAAAACTAAAAGATCATATGTAAATTAAATCAACAGAAATAAATATGAGTGTAACGGCGTCAGAGATGTTTACGGGGTTTGACTCCCTTATCCAGTGTCTAACGTGGGTTCAATAACTTAAAGGATGTTCGGGATTTACATCTCCTAGGGATCCGTTAAACTATCTACTATGTAGTACAATACGCTATTATAATAGTGTCTACAGTAAAGTGAAGTATTAAAATAGCGTTAAGGCGTTACCCATATCCCCCTCAACAAATTTTTACATATACCTATAGTCTATACAGTACTGTATTTCCTCCATAAACTGGAGGGCTTTTAGAGGGCAATTCATAGGTATGGTACATACCAAACTCGTAGAAGGCGCGATAGGGCATGTCAACACGACACCCAAGGCAATGCCAAGGTAGATTTACCAATTACAGAACTGGGCTGGTTATAACGATAGCAGCTACTATCGCCTACCTCGAAACACACTCCTAAATCAAAAATCAAGGGGTGGCCGCCAAATCATCACAAAGTCATAATATGGTATCGAAGAAGCATGTCCGATCGGAGGAATGAGCTCACTTGGCCCAGGTATAACCCCTATCTTAGTCACATCTAAGCTGACTCACGGGAGTCAGGTTCATGTAAATACCTCATACAGAATCGTTCGCCAAACCATCATACTTCATTTTTGGAATCTCCACCACGTACACAATTGTTAAAGTGGTTTTTGATATTGGCAGAGAGTATGACAATATTCAATCCCAGTCTCTTAACAACCAAATGTTTATTTCACATCGGATGGTTCTTTTAAACTTCAAAGAGTCAATTCACAATTTATATCAAAATATAATATTCAATTTCATGTCATATCTGTTTCGAAATCATATTCACTTTCAAACTATATTCACTTTCAAAAATCATATTTACCCTCAAAGTCATATTCATTTTTCAATTCATCGATAAGATAGGTTAATTAAATCCTTATTCCAAGATCATCATATTACTCAAATATGTCATTTTTCAAAAAGGTATCAGTTCCAAATTACAACTTAGGTTGTATCATCATCAATGATTTAAATATAAATACTTCATTTTACATAGTCTGAAAACGTAGAAAATAGTTTAGGTAATTATAAATAGTTTATATAGCTTTAAGATACTTTAAATAGATTTAAAATAGTTTAAATGGTAAAAATTGTTTAAAACATAGTTTTAGATGTAATTTTGATTTAATTAGTTTTAAAATGATCTAAATAGATTAAATATAGATTAAATAGATTTAAATTATATTAAGTAGTTTTTTAATAGATTAAATAAAATTTAAAATAGATTAAATAGATTTAAATGGTATTAATTAGATTTAAAATAGATTAATAGATTTAGTTAGTTAAAATAGAAAAAAACGATTAAATTGGATTAAATAGGTTATAATAGATTATAATAAATTGAAATAGTTTAAATTGATTAAAATAGTTTTATTAGTTTAAAATAGATTTCAAAGTTCTAACCGAAACCATTTCAATAACTCAATTACGATAAATTCATTTATATTTGACACTTCAACTTTGAAATTTCAATTTAAATCCTTTGAACAATTCATTAAATCAATTCCAATTTCAGCATTTACACTTAGATTAACGAAAATAATTCAGTTTATATAAATCAATTTCTATTTCAAAATACCAGTTAACTGAATTCAAAATTTCAAAGACTCAAAAATCTTTTAATTTACCAATCTGGTGTCTGAATATAATTTTCTACCCTAAGGTCAAGTGATGTAGAAATTTATCAATTCAATCCGCAATTTAAAATTTTATGGTTATATACCATTTCAAATCGCAATCCCAAATTAAATAAAAATCCATAAAATGACTCGATTCTAACATTTCAACCAATAACGATTTTCCATAATATATAGATCGTTCGGGTATGTATTGTTTAAACCCATGGGGAACTTGCAGTTTATAACAATATAAAATACAATCATTCCGTCATACAATATCAACAATCAAACATCCATCACAATCATCATCTAAATCGATCAATAAACATCACTAAATAACTGATAATCAATAACAGGTATTAAATTAACAATTTAAATACAATATTAAATTAAACGATGATTAAATGCAATAAAAGTTAAATTTAACTAAAATGACAATTTAAACATACCAAACATCAATCAGTTAATTTCAAATCACCTCATAAATTTAATTTAACTAACATAAGATAGTTTAGTAATTGTGAGTGGGTTAATTCACTCACCTTTGAATTTCAGTCGATTTGAAATTCAAAAAAGCCCAAAATTCAATAATATCAAAATTCAACCAAACCAGTTTCATAATATCTAGAATTTCGATACGATTCTAGTGGAGAAAACCGCGCGTAAAACGGACCTCGTATGTAAAAGTTATGTAAGTTAGAACATTTCAAAATTTAAATTAAAAAAAAAACAAGAGACAAACTCATCTGGCCACGTCACCCTATCCTCTACCACGTCCCAGAAACTCTCGCATGCCCTCCAGAACACACAACCCATTCACCGTGTTGACCAACAATACCACGCGCCTCCAACCACTGAAGGAGCTCGTACCACCTCCATCCGCTTCGCCTTCCCCCGCCGCACCAGCCGATGCCCCCATTCCTCCTCCAACGCCACATAATAGTCGTGCCGCCACTGTATGAATTAGGGTTTCAAAACCCTAACTCACAAATTCAACTCTACTTAGGCCGAATTGGAGGAAACGACCTCCTTCGATAGCCTCCTGACACCTCTCTCAACAAAACCCACTTATCAATTTTACCAATTGATGATGAAATTCAAAAACCCCAACCTGCGATTTAGGGTTTTGCGATTCAGTCATTGACTGCAATTTTAGATTGATTCGAGCATCATTTCCACAAATGAACATTTGATGCAGATTCATATTATTGAGCGCTTCAAAATGGTATAAACTTGATAGGGTTTGGAGGAGTTTGATTTTTTTCGATTTGATTTTGGTTTTGGTTTGTCTACCATTGGAAAGAGAGAAGCAGATAGAATTGTACATATAGAAAAATGGAATAAGAAATAGCTAGGGTTTATAATGGGCTATATGTAGGCAGATCAGAAATAGGAATGAATGGGCCAGTTTTATTTATAAATTGAACGATAAACGACCCAAAAGGCCCATTCTGTCTTCGAAACGAAAATGGGTCATCCCGTGTATCAAAATAGATGTTCTCGATAATTTTAAACTCAATGGAACAAGTTTTAGGTCCTAATTCCATCGCATGAAGAAGTTAGCCTAAAATCAGCTTATTTCTAATTGATTTCTAGGCGTTACGAGTCCGTACGATCAAATGACAAGTCTGATGGCTATGAAACTTGAAACCTTAGATGCGATGAACCTTGTTACGCCAAAATTCGAGTCAGTGGCCAAAATGGATTTTTTCACATTAATTAAATAAATTAATATTACATTAATTCAAATCACTTTTTCATCCAAATTTGATAATTAACAAATTTCATCATTTTTAATCACTTAAACATTTACAATAATTTAATACAAGTTTACATATTAATTAAGTGTTGGTCATTACACTAATTACAGTGTTCAATTTCAAGTGTAATTAAATCCAATTAGTTATAATTTAATTTCAATAAATTGATTAAATTTGGTTTCAGTTTTTTTATTTCAATCAATTATTACTCTATAGACATAATTAACATTTGTTTACATTCTATTACACTAATATTCTGCAATTATCATCTTTTACCATATTACTTGCAGTATTTCAATTACACTGAGTTTTTGTTGATTTTGACATTAATTATAATTTAAAATCCCAATAACTTCGTTTTTCTTGGTTTCATTATTATTGTTAAATCAATTTATTGCCATATGAGTGTAATTAACATCTCTGTACTTTTTATTACATTCCCAATTTTTAGTTATTATATTAACTCGCATTAATGTAACATTAAATTACATCTAATTGCAATTGATTAAATGAGTTGGTAACAAATAACCATTGTCACTATTTCTGTATTTAATCACATTTGCGAGTTTATTATTTACAAGAAAATGTTATAAAAACTCTCATTACACTAATTTTATTCAATTTCCATTTATTACACATTATTTTATTAATTAATTAACATTTAAATTATCAATTGTTCTTTTAATCTAACTATCGATTAATACATATATTACTATAATTTATTTACAATATATATCAATTATAACTCTTTAATCCTTTTAATTAATTGGAATTACATTTAAAGCAGTTATCAATTACTTTAAATTAATACAATTTAATTTCATTCCAGTTATATTTCTTATTATCGATACACAAATTTTTATTTCTACTGACATTAAGTAATAGAACCCTATTAAATGAACTATTTTTAGTTGTCGAAAATTATGGATCCTTACAGACCAAGTTGTTACGAACATATTTGATGGTTGTATAATTAAGCGCTTACATCGGTCAACATGCAAAAATTTATTGATAAGTATATTTTATATTTCAATTTATCAATATTAAGTTCATTTGTAAATCTTTTAACTAATATAATTTTTATAAATTATATTTTATGCATAAATTTGTTGATGTAGATTATTATAACTTTATATAGCAGATGTTCTTAAAATATTAGAAAGGTTACATTTTGCCATTTCATTTTCTAATAAGGCTCCCTGTAAGGACTTGCTTTTTGACCCTTAAAAGACGACACAAATACATCCACGATATTCATGTACCGAGCGTCCAAGCGCTGAAAAGACAGATTGTTGGGGTGAAAGAAAATAAAAACCATAACAGATTCTGACATCGTATGGAGTAATCTATAATATACAAAATAATCTTTATAAAAGAAAACTATAGTATACATACCTCAACTAGAGTAGACAAATCCTATCATCGGCCTGGACAGTTATAAAGTCTGTCCTTACTAAAAAATGCAGCGTTAATAAAAAGATACGTGAATACGTCTTGGAAGCATCCAATTCTGAAGCTCCAAGCATCCAGAACTAAATATGAACATATTTGGGTTGACCCGAGCATTATAAGAAAATAATGCCCAGTCTGTTTGGTAAACCAGCATCAGAAAACTCAAATCATATGGAGTTTTAGTGTTGTAAAACCTTTCCAGAATAAAGGGTATCTGGTAAGACGACGCAACACATAAACACGGACGGGTTTTAACTAATGATAACCGTACTATTTCATAGGAAAATCTAATGATATTATAGTAATGTCTAAGAATAAAGTAAATATTGAATCATAGCCGAAATTGTGGCATTAGTTAAATTCCAGTATAATAGATATACAATCAAGTCCGATGGATCATATTGGAAAATGGATTCCAACTAAGAAAAGGTAAGGGTGTATCTTGCGAATCAGTACACCTCCAGATAAAATGTACTGGAGGCTATAGTGAGTTGCACCTCTGCTACTTAGGATCGGCTCTACCTCTTATTGGATAGCACCGAATACGATCGCCACTTAGTTGCGAACAAACAATCATACCGTGCCTCAAGCATACATAAAATTATAGATGACGCTATAGATTGGGCAATGATCATACCTTAATGGGAGCAAACCATAGAGCTCTACCCATATCCCTGCTCTAGTCATTTAACAGGTGTGAGGTCTATGGGGTAATGATTACCTTATTCCCCTTAGCAATTCCCACTTGGAATGCTAATATTGGCCTCTAGGAAGAAATGCAATGCCATCATTCATCCACACAAGTTCGTTATGGGTCTAAACAAAACCGAAGGCACTACTTCTACTACATCCGTTTTGAAATCACCCTCAGGATTAGTAGCAAGTAGCCCTTACACTTCAAAGAACTCCATCTTTGATCATCTTCAAGATATCTCCAATTTGAACACTTATGCCAGTTTGAAGTGATTTTCGAATAATATATCTGATCTCGGTCCCTCCGAATTGACAATGATGGTTTTAAAAATTGGTCAAGATTTTGATAGTTGGTTATTTAACTATCAAATGATCAAACAATTCAACCAGAGGTTTTATTCCATAAGGAATATAACACTGGTTAAGCATGGAGCAACCCTAAGCCTCTTAAATTTATCTTTTCAGTAATTTAAAACTATTTTGTAAACACTTGTATTAAAATGCTTTTGCAAAGACATATTTCATGAAGCCTTCTCTACACTTTTCCATATTTTGAAAAATTTCGTATACTTATCTCAACTGCATAAGTATATTCACAAACCATTTCATTTTAAAAACCTAGGAAAACTTTCCCATATACTTACTATATACTTACCTTAACAGTATAAGTATATTCACAAAACACAGTAGTTTCAATACTTAGAAAATGTGCTCATGTTCTTATCTCAACGGTACAAGTATATTCACAAATCTTAAGAAAGATTTTCATTTTAAATCCACACTTAAATTTGAGTTAAATTGTGTCATTTTAAAGTAGAAATAATAATAACCCGAACACTATTCGTTCGGTGTTAATTAGGGAAAAGAATATTACATACCCGCTTGATTAAGAAGGTCGTTTTGGGAAATCAAATCTCTATTATAAATTAACTTTTTAACAAAAGTCTCTTTAATAAGTATAAGCTCTAAATTCATTTTTAGCATTCCTTTCATAAAATATTATTATAATTTCTTTTATAAATATATAACATAATTTGGCTTACTTTTATAAATTTCCAAATTTATTTAAATAACTCCTTTTCTAGCATTCTTTATATTATTTATAAAACTCTTTATAAACTTCTTTTGTAAAATATCACTTATAGAAATCATTTTATAAATTCCCAACTTCATTGCACCTCTTTTTATGGACTCTAATTTCATTTATAAACCTCCAATTTCATTTATAAACCCTTTTTACAAATTTCTATAGACAATCACAAAACAACTTTTATAACCAAAACTCTAACATAAATCCAAACTCTAATTTCTATTAGAAAACTCATTTACTTTTCATAACACGATTCTTTTATATATACAATAATATCATACCGTGATTATTTCTCCAGTTTGACCAAATGATAATATTTCCCTTTATAAAATACCATTTATAGACATATTCCTTTATTAATAAAAATTCTGCTTATATCTCTCTTTTAAATTTATAAAATTCCATTTTCATAAATCTATTCTTTTATTTCAACATTTTGTACAAAATGTCTTATAAATATTTATTACCAAAATACTTCTACCTTCTTTAAATCATAAAATCACTTTAAATAAAAGATAACCCTTTCAATTTTCGTTTTGAAAATAAACATCTATTATTATAATTTTTTTCCATAAAACCAATATTATTTTAAACATTTACACACACACAGATATATATATATATATATATACATATAATTTAAAAATAATAAATAAAGAAGAAGAATTAAAATAGGAAAGTTCAAATACCATTTCTAAAAAAAAATATCACACCCTAAAAGATCAAATTTAAATCATTTCCAAACTGGAAACCGTTCCCAAAGCCAAACATCAGTTAACAGTATTTCCAAAATACTATATCGAGGCTAATAGTTACTATAGCACTTAATGAATACAACTTCCTTTTTTTCACTAAATAGGTTTAACTTTTCACAAATGTCAGTGTCAAATCATGGCCAAACTATCAATATTTGACATTTAACGATCTATATAACATGTATATAACTTAAATAAATCGACAGGCGTATAATAAGAAATTTAAAAATCATGATATCAAGAAATCTGGATTTCTCTACTAACTCCATCATATTTTCAACTTAAGTGTCAATCGCTTTTCAAAAGCGGATATTTAACCAAACAAACCGATAATTCAACCAAATATAAAACAGTAAATTTTATCTATTATATATTATACTGATTGACCAAAAAGGTGAGTTTAGCTCACTGAAATTCCAGTTGGCGCCGAAGCGTTCCGGTTTGAACTAAAATCAAATGACTTTCCATTTTAGCCCAAATTTTCACTTACTTCAAATTCAACTTAACCACTTCCACCATGAAGCCTTCTCCATTATGAATGCAACACAAAAAGCCTCGTCTCGATTGGGCCTCAAATACAAAAGTTATTCAAATTATAAGCTATTGAATTTTAAATAATAATTAATTACTTAATTAACTTTGTTAATTACAATTACCCTATTTAAATCATCTTCTTCCCTCTCTAATCAAAACCCTACACATTATGATACACACATAACCCATATGGCCATCACCTCTCTTCTCCTTACTACCCCTCGCTCATTCATGCCACCATCCATATCCATCACCTCTTCACGAGGGCTTCTCGATGGACCCATTGACCTTGCATCTGCACCCCCCGTTAAAATGCAATACCCAAGCCCAAAAGGGTCGTACGTGACTTTGAAAACTGGCTTTGGTCATCACACATCAATAGAAACACCCCACCATCTCGCCTTGCCGCAATGAGCAAGAATTCAACCTCCAATTTGACAAAACAGCCTTTAGTTGCTCAAAGATTGAAACCCTAGCTCACATGCCCACGTTCATAAAGCTGTCGATCACCAAACCAATGTCACGCTTTCCAATTCTCCCCTCAAACTATAGATCTATCGAATTCAAACTTAAAGACACAAGCTTTTCATTTTTTTTGAATTTTCTTTGATTTGTTTTGATATTTACCAGATTGGGTTTTATAAGTTTTTTTCTGTTATACGCAAATAAATGGAATTTTAAGATGAAAAGGAGTAATGTATGGAAGTTGAGTTGTGTAAGTGTTTTGACCTAGTTTTAATTTGAATATTCCAGCTTCTCACCGTATGGATTTCTGTTTGTATACAAATCCCTAAAAGACAGAATAAAAAATATAATCACGCCCAAAATAGTAAAACAATAATATACACTGGTTTACAGATTATAGTCACAAAAGCACGGCCGTTTGCTGAATAATTTTGTTACCGCTAGTAAATTTTAAAATGAACTCACGGTTATTATTTATTAAGTTAAAAGGAGATAAATAAAACCATTAAATCCATTAAATTAATATTCAATTCAAAAAAATCTAGCTAATTTAAATTACTATCCAAATATTATATTCACAGTTCAAATATTTTAAATAAATCCTTATATTTGAATTCGAGTTTTAAACTTTAAAAACAAATTATCGAATATATAAAATTAATTAAGTAATTAAAAGTCAATGACCAAAAATTTCAGGTTGTCACGCTTCTATTGGCCTTTTATATTTCTTCAAACACTAAGACTAAACATAGAAGTCTTTCGACTTCACTTATGGGTGGACCCGTCTGCCTTGGGATTCTAACGTTGAATTTGTTCAACAAGCCATAGCTCCACAAACGATGGATAACTCCTTATCGGTTGTATCATATACAACTCCTAACCCATGGTTCCTTGTCATAATCTCATTTTGACCCCAAGTTTGCTCAACAAATCGAAAGAAATTATTCACCTATAACTATTATTTTGCGACGGCCTAAGTGGAGTGTATGTAACTTGAGTTTGCTCAACAAATACATATAGTTATCTTGCCTCTCTATTCTATATATTAATAATAATAGACATAATATCTCTAGCTTGAGTTTACTTAAAAACCAAAGAGTAAGCAAGTAATTTATTAATATATTATAAATGTAGAGGACAACACTTATATTAAAGATTTGTAATCTTTAATATATTTAATTGAGTGATATAGACTTGTGGAACAATGTATTTCTTATGAAATACCCTCATGATTCAAGTGTCGAACACATCCGAAATCATGGTAATATAGTTTATACATTTATATTATATAAGTTTTATTAAATTTTATAGTATTTAACATATAAAATATTTTATGTATAACATTATAGTAATTAAATCTTATTTAATTAATTAACACTTTAATTAGTTATTATATTATTCAATTATAACATATTATGTTAAACATATATATTATACCATTACACTTATACACATATATTTTATATATATATTTTTTAATTTATTACTTAAATTTTACTAATTTCAAAAGTTCGTTTGTGCACGTATATACTGATATTCTCTTAAATAATTCAAGACAACATTACATATATCATTATATATTATACACGTGTGTGTGTGTGTGTGTGTGTGTGTTTTTAGTTAACATATTTAATTAATTTGTTTATTTTATTAATCTTATGAATAAATAATATTAGGAAATAAATTTTATGACATTTTCGAAAATTTTGAAAATTATATTATAACTTTTATAATATATGTTTTATTTTAAATTTAACTTTTAAATTTTAAAATTTTATTTTAATTCCAAAACAATTTTAAAATTAGCCTATTGTCCAATTCAAATTGGGCCTTTTCTATTAGGGGCAACCTTTAGGCTCGCACAACTATTCGGGCCACCTAATGGGCAAATAGGATAGGGTACTTGATTACTTAATAATTTATCCCTGACGCAACCTTTCTTAAACATCCTACTAACTAGGCTATAAGCTTAAATTAATATGACTAATTTAGACCGCATAAGCCATTAAGCTCTCATACTATTGTTGGAACTGGGCCAGCCTAAAGTGAAAGAAATTGGTGAATTTTTTTTTTACTATTTTGGATCTTTATTAAGCCTTTGAAGTCTAATTCATTTAGAACTTTTCTAAATTTCTTTTAAATAAAATCATTATTGTATTTAATTTTATAAATAAAGTTTTACTTTATGTTATTTTGTATTATGTTTGAATGTGTATCATATAAGCATATATGTATACATGCATGTGCAATATAATAAAGTGTGTATGGTTTGACATGTCCGTGTATAAGTGCTAGCAGATATGTTACCGCTCTTGTATTTTATGCGCTATCTAAATGAATATATATATATATATATATATATATATATATATCAGTTAACCCGCTTTTGAGACAAAGCAGATTTCAACTAAACTTAGAAGATCAACATAAGAATGAAACAATTCACAAAAATAGAAATACATTTGCAAAAGCCAAAGAAGTAACTTGAAGAAGTTTCACAAAGATTAGAGCAAACTCCTTAACTCAGTACCGAGTTAAGGCCCCTTAAGTCGTCACCAACCTATCCAACTCACCCATTCTCCTCCAAAACTTCACACAACTCATACTCTATTGCAAGAACTCAGTGTCAAGTGGTTTTTCCAGAGCTAGGACAACCATTTCCAATATTGATGAGAAGAAAGCTATGAAACTAGGATAACTCGAGTGCTATCATAAAGATTGCTAGAATCAACTCGAAGTCAATGGAAAAAAGGTTCAAACAACTGAAACAAATGAAAGAAAAAAAGACAAGTGAAATGATGCAACTTGCATCAAGCATCATAGGTCAGTACCGACCTATGGACCTTAGGTCGGTTACCGAGCTATGCTTTTAGCTCTTGTGCTCTTGACTTAATCTGTGTGATTTTGAGCCACCTTATGGACTACATTTCAAGTGAGCTCCTGACTTCAATGCTCTGATTCTCTATAAATACCAACCGACCTAAAACCAAAAGTGGATCTTCTTCTTTTTTTGACTCGAGATCTAATCTCTTTGGCATTGGAGACTTCTTCTTATTCACTCCTATCCCCTACCTTTCAAACTCGCCAAAAACATCATTGAAAATCTGAGATCCACGAGATTGTGGTCAGATCTAAAATATGTAGTTGTAATCCAGAGAGAGAACGACTAATAAAAGAGATTAAAGTTGTGATAACCCCCACCTTTCGATACGCCCAATAGCCGTCACATCGAGAAATGCAGATCCTCGGATTAAAATAAATTAGCACCACAGAGACTAAGAAAACGATATGAAGAGTGACTATTAGTCAAAACATATCACAATAGAAGCAATATAACTGAGGTATATAAAATCTCATAATAATACAAGCAGTCCTAAAAATATCATATCATATCATAGTCTCAGAAAATATATGTACATAATTCAAAATCAGAGTACATTATAAAAATATCCCTCAAAACAAAAACATAAAGATAATTGTACCCATAAGTAATACATGATGAAGGATAAGAGTAGTAGGTTAAGCTCCAAGGCAAGCACGACTGACTGAAAACAAGAATGGGCAACCACTTGCTGCCTTGTCCACCTGATATGGGTAAAAAGGAAAAATGGAATGGGTCAGAAAAAAGTCTGGTGAATGAGAACAAGACTAATACGATGATTAAGTGCAAATAAATCTAAATCTACTCTAAGTGGTATAGAGTTCATGGACAATGTCCGTGCAATCCTAAGTTCATTTACCTATGGATACTTGTCTAACACACATGATCAATCTACAAATCAAATCTCATGTAAATGAGTGGCTAAATCAAGATCTACTCCCCTTTCCACTCACATAATGCCTAGAGAGTGATAACACTGTAATGTAAACTTGCAAACTGACTCATTGTATGAACTCGTGTTCATCTCTCGATCTTAGTCACAAAATGCCTCTGATTATACCACTTTGGTGTCACCGTGTGTGGACTTCCATTAGTATTGGTGCCCATCTAATAATTGATTTCCATAGCCACTAGTTCTCTAACGTCAGTGCCTACTGTATATGAAACCCCGTTAGGACCAAGCTCCTCGTCTAACAATCGTCTTCTTGTTGCCACTTATTATCCAACGTTGACGTCCACATATACCACTTTGCGTTAGAACATGTGCAGTACTTGGATCTCCTATTAGGACCGGGCTCCTCTGATAGCGTCCCCTCCAGTGCTGCGCCCACTTGATCGTAATACTTCTGATTCAAACGTGAAATAAATATCCCATATCTCTTTATAGCTATCCACATCTAGCCTTGATATCCGCCTAACGATTCATCCTACCATTTACAGTACTTCTGGATCATCTATGTCCTATCATCATCGTGAATCAAATCTGCCCAAACTACTCTAGTAGGGAACTAACTTCCCTATTCTCTCATGCATACGACATGACCCAAAACAGTTCAATTTCTAGTTCATTAACTATCCAACTTTCATTCATTTAATTGGGCCTAAGGCTAAGGTTCAAATTGCTACTTTTCACAACGTATAGCCAACCCAGACCTTCCCCACGTTGACTACTATATATCAACCTAAGCTATTCTACGGTTGACCGTTCACTTTAAAAACACAGCGTTTCGGTGATTTCTCTTTGCATGGTTGATTGTTTATTTGCATTGTTAATTCATATCGATTACTCTAAGAAGTTAACCTTAAATTTAAGGTTAACTAATTTATCGTTTTAATCCAAATTTCTAGTTTAATTAATTATTCAATTTCTAGCAATTCTAGGGTTTACAGATTAGAAATAATAGGTTTTAGCTTAACCGTTACAAGATCTATTTCAAATGTAGATTATAAGGTTTTCAGTATGCCAATTCAATTTCAATGTAATGGATTAATTATGTCTTTTAGGTAATCTAATCAACTAAAATAGATTTAAATTTAATTTGAATAATTTAATCATTAGATCTGTGCCCATTCACCTTGTAGCCTTAGCTCTAGATCAGCATAAGTGGCTTCCAAATGATAGTGCTCCTCTAGATCTCCTAGTTGCTCGCCTCTTCTCTTTATCTCACTCTTGATTTGATTTACTTTTGATTTAATTTGGATTTCAATTTTTGATTTGAGAACTGGGGAAGAAATTAGGGTTTTTAGTAGATATTTTGGCAACATCTAGTAATTATCATCTCAAACTAGAGGTTAGGGTTTAGGTTAACATCTAATTTATAGAGGCAATCAACTAATTATGGCCAATAGATTAACTCGTAAATTACCTCAATCGATCATCATTTACTTTGCATGCACATAATCAATCTCGATCCTAAATCTCCAATTCAACGAAGCAAACAATGCTCGCACAATTCACTACACGTAGCAATCGCTTGGTTAGGAGGGTCGACTGCTATCGATCGACCTAGGACCCCCTTGGGTCGACCAAACCTATTTATTTTTTTATATTTATTTAGTTTCACTCAATTCTTTCGACACCTGTAACTCTCCCATGCTTGCTCGAATTACGACAAGTTATATATGAATATTATCTAGAAAGTCGCTATGGATACAATGGCACAACTCCCGAGCTAAATTCGAAAGTTTGTGAAAATTAACTTTTAAGTCCTTGTTTTAATTTAATTCACTTTTCTTATTAAATTTTCATTTAAATTCCTATTATATTGTTTTTAAATTTCTCATAAACTCCAATCTATTACATTGTACCCCCATTCCCTTAAAAGGATTTCATCCCGAAATCTCTAAAGGATGGAAAAATGCGAATCATGCATAGCAATCAAAATCTACGCCCATTTGATCATCCATCATCCATAATAACCATAGTCCTTGTATTATATAATTCAATTATGTATTTATGCAACATGGAATGCACATGAACCTAAGCTTATGAAAAATAGTAGTCGGCGTACTGATTCAGTCGATCTTCTATTTATGTCAGAATGCTCATGTTATGCGTCTAAATGTATGCAAGATCCTAATGATATACTGATAATTCTATATGCATGAACAACCATATGCCCACATGCAACATCCATATGCATAACATACATGGGTAATCAAAAAATCAAAAAGCAATGTGCATATGATTTGAGTGTTGTGTGCCTAGGACCTACTACCCTAAAGTGTAGAAAATATGGATGTAATCAATACACCCATAAGCATCCATATTCACCCATTAGCACCCATCACTCATAACATGTCCCATTGACGCATTTGCAAACATCCCTATCATTTGAAGGTCACTACCTAAGATAGTATTCCCTCCCAATACTATCATTAGGATTCTAACTAAAGAAAGATTAAAAACATAAGACATACCAGAAAAGAGCTATTGGTGGGAAGTGTTGTCCCGCCTTTTGGCAAGGCCGTGATACCAAGGACCTGATTGAAAACCAAGGATCACTCTTCCTGGATATCAAGCCTACGCAGGTTCGCTATGGATATCAATGAATTTTGTCCGAGTCCAGATTGATCTACATTGATAGGACATGACAAGCAAAGCCATGGAAGCCTGCATTCCAAATTTTAAGTCAATCCAAGTTTATATGCTCATGTTATGATCGATTCAATCTAGAGGAAACGACCCAGCTTTCGTATCCATCGCTATGGTTGATTTCGTATCCATCATCGAACTCCGGTTCGAATCGATCACGTTCGTATCGATCAGGTTCCAGCAACTTCGTATCCATCGAAGTGCCCCCATCGAAGTACCTCGGTTCGACTCGATCAAGTTCGAATCCATCGGGAAGCTCGGTTCGACTCGGTCTCATCGAGTCCATCGGCTCCTCCTTATTCGAATCCATTGGTATTCCCTACTTCGTATCCACCAGCAGATGGCCCACTTCGCATCCATCAACTAAGGCAACGGTTACTGCTTCGTATCCATTATGGAAGCCTCTCTTCATATCCATCAGGCAACTGTTGTTCGTATCCATCAGGTCACCTTACTTCGTACCCATCAAAGGGCTCCAGTTCGCATCCATTGGCTTCGTATCCATTAAGACGCTACATGGTTCGTATCCATCAAAGAAAGGCTTGTTCGTATCCATCAACCATCAGTAGTTCGTGTCCATCGATGACTGCTATTCGAATCCATGAATAAGGCCTTATTCAAATCCATCAAGTCAGCACACCTGGGTGACATGTCATCCCTCGATACGAACAAGGCGAGATATATGGAGTCAATGCGGTCAACTCGGAGCAAAGACCGGATTGAGGCGAAGATTGCGCTCCATGTCATCACGAAAGTGTGTGACAACATCGATTCGAAGCAACCGATTCGAACAAGGCAGCCATCGAAAAAGTCCATTTCGTATCGAGTATATCTCAAAATCTACCTATCCAAATGTAATGAAATTTTCACAGGAGGTTGCCTACATGCCAAGGAATATTCCCACCAAATTTCAGCTTGATTGGACAGCATCTTGATCGATACGAAATGAATTCGTATCGATCACAGATCGACTCGAAACTTTCTGAGATTGGTCGCGTGGGCCCACTCACGTGCCAGAAAAAGTCTCCCGAGATTTTAGCGAAGTCTCAGCCTCCTACGCCTATAAATAGAGCCCCAAAGCCTACAGAAAAGGGATCTTTTGATTCTCAAGTGCCGAGACTCTGTCGGATCTAGATCTCCATCATCATACATCATATTCTTACTGTAGAATTCGAATTTCCTATTGTAACTTGCTGTTGATTGCTGTAACCACTTGTAATCATTGAAAGAGAATCAATAAAACTGCAAAAAACTTCATAGTGGACGTAAGCAACATGCCGAACCACTCTAAATTTCTTGTCTACGCATTTACTTTTCTATTCATTGGAGTTTTTGTTAGATAATCCTCATTTTCAATTTATATTCTTCATTATTATCTCTTCAAAAACTTTCGAAGATTGTTGTGACCAATTTTGGTGAAAACACTTTGGTGCTTTCACTGAGAGAATCCATATTTTCTCCTACTCGTTGGATCTGTCATCGATACCGGATTGCATAAATCTAAGAGAAAGATCCAGATCTCAAGTCCAGATTCCTTCCATTCTATTCAGATTTGCATAAAGTCTAGGAAAGGAATTCCACCCTCAAGATGGTTAGCACAACGACCACCTCCAACGCTGTAAATCCAGAAGACCAGGATAGACAGAATCCTGTGCTACTACCACCTTCTAATCAGGACGCTACCGGACACTCGGAACCATCAGGTCCGGTTACCCGACAAGAGTTTCAGCTGCTGCGTCAAGAGCTGACCCAGAGTCGGCAACAACTAACAGAACAGCTACGCGCTAATGCCGAGCTAACCAACCAGCTGAATCGCCAAAAGCTAAAGAGATCCAGGAGAGACCATGCTTCTCACTCCTCCAGCGAAAGTTCTTCCTCTTTCGATTATCATCATCGATCTCCGCGACCCCGACTAGATGGGAGTCACATACAAACTGCTGGACATCAACCGGCAATGACCGTTGGACAGCTGAGACTTGGTCCATCGGCCGGTTTCCAAACTGGACCCTCCTCCCGAGAGGGTACCGCTCCTTACTACACCACAGAATACCGTGCCACGAACATCGCGGTTGAACCAGGAGTCGATGCCCAAGATCAGTCGACCTGGATCGTCGTCATCATGGACGTACTCCTGAACCATACGTCCCGGAAGACTATGAGCCAAGAAGGCAAGATGCGGACCGTCGACAGCATCCGGTCCAACCCCAAAATGTGGGATTCAATCACACTCCGGCGCAAGCCGCATAGAACGTACAAATGTCGGATCTCCCGACCATGATACGTCAGATGATCTGTGAGAGCCAGGGTCTCACAAATGACGATTGGGGGATTTTCCGATGTCACACTCCTTTTACGGACGATATTCTTACTGCTGAACCCCCACGGCGATTCAAGATGCCGACTCTACCCATGTACGAAGGAAACTCCGACCCCAACCAACATATTCTGAAATATGAATGGTCGATGAGAACTACCAGAGCTGACGATGCAGTGAAGTGTCGTAGTTTCCCCATCTCCTTGGGGGGGCATCGCTACCATGTGGTTCACTCGACTGCCACCTCGATCCATCTCCTCCTTTGACCAGTTGGCAACAAAATTTATTGAGCAATTCCGCATGCACGTCGCAAGGCCGAAAGACGTTAACACTCTGTCCAGCGTCACCCAGGCTCCTGGAGAGACGCTCAGACACTACTTAGAGAGATTCCATACTGCATGTGCGGAAATCAGCAATCCGAACGATAACTCCATCCGTATGGCGTTAACTAAGGGGATTGACCCCGATTCTGAGTTTGGCAACTGGTTGGCTAGAAAACCACCTGCATCATTGGGCCGTTTCCATGCCAAGGCGGCTCAATTCCTGAGAAGGGAAGATACGAAACATTTTCGGAAGCAGACTGATGCAGGGCCAAGCACGGAATGGATCCAAAGCAATGTCGCGATCAAACGGTCTGGTGAGAGCTTCGAAAAAGTTCAGTTGAACCTTCAAAACAAATAAACTCAGCGAAGAGAGGACATGAATCAAACTAGAAAGCGAGATCAAAATCGAGGCCCACCACGCAAGAATCCTATGTTTGACAGTTACACTCCTTTGAATACTTCAGTGGAGAACTTGTATTTACAAACCTGTAATACAATTCAATAAAAAAACCTGCTCCAAAACCGTCGTCAGAGAGGCAAATCCAGACGGAAATTTTTTGCAGGTTTCATGAAAGCTACGGGCACAATACGAACGAATGTCGTCACTTGCAAGATCTCGTAGAAAAATTAATCAGAGAAAGGAAGCTGGAACAGTTTATGCGGGCGCCGCAGCCTGAAGGAGCGGGCCCATCAAATCAAAATAATGAACCTAATCGACCGAGACAGGAGGACTCTACCTGTCCCCGGGGGAGATTAGTGATAAACGCCATCAGTGGCGAACCCACTTTGTCAGGAGCCTGGAACGACGAGGATCTTCGTCACTGTTACAAATGACAGGCTTTATTCAGTCTATGAATACTTTGCAATTTCCTTTGCATTCTGAAATTTGAATTTGTAATAAGGCACTGACTTTGCCATGTTTTTTCGTTCCAGCAATAAATTACTATCTCTTCAAGCTAGAGCTGTGATTCACCGAATGCGACATTCAACAATCACGATGCACGAAGAGCTAAGTTCTATCGCACGATGGAATTTATTCAAATAGCGAGTGACTGTGATACGACCAGCCACTCACTAAGTGAAACCTCGGCTCGGGGGCAAGCCATCACATCAAAGGCTGAACTGGACCGACACACGACAATCCTACAACTAACTCCAAATTCCCAGAGTGCAAATTGGAGTATAATCATCAATTCTAGGTTCCCTGAGTGCGAACCGGACTATAAATCCTAACTCCAAATTTCCAGAGTGCGAATTGGAGTATAAACATCAACTCTAGGTTCCCAGAGTGCGAACCGGAGTATAAATCCTAACTCCACTTTCCCAGAGTACGAATTGGAGTATAAACATCAACTCTAGGTTCCCAGAGTGCGAACCGGAGTATAAAATCCTAACTCCACTTTCCCAGAGTGTGAATTGGAGTATAAATATCAACTCTAGATTCCCAGAGTGCGAACCGGAGCATAAAGACCAACTCCAAACTCCCAGAGCGCGAGTTGGAGTATAAACATAAAAATGCAGTTCCGGAGAGGGTGGGCCCGTTTTCCTAACGACTTCGACTGTATCCTAACCAAGTTTGAGGCGGATGGACCCGTTCGTCTAACGACCTCGCTTATTAAATCGGGGTGGATGTGATCCGACCATCCGCGATCCCGATAAATCCATCGTTCCCAGAGTGTGGACGAATTCCTAAAAAGCTCAAACATATGTGACTGACCATCTGTCGGCTAACTCCAAATTCCCAGAGCGTGAATTGGAGTATAAACATCAATTCCAGGTTCCCGGAGTGCGAACCGACACATCAATGCTAACTCCAAATTCCCAGAGCGTGAATTGGAGTATAAACATCAATTACAGGTTCCCGGAGTGCGAACCGACACACCAATGCTAACTCCAAATTCTCAGAGCGTGAATTGGAGTATAAACATCAACTTCAGGTTCTCGGAGTGCGAACCGAAACATCAATGTAAACTCCAAGTTCCTAGAGCGTGAATTGGAGGATAAACATCAATTCCAGGTTCCCGGAGTGCGAACCCAAACATACATGCTATCTCCAAATTCCCAGAGTGTGAATTAGAGTACAAATACCAAGTCAAAGTTCCTGGAGTGCGAACTGTGTTACAAACATCGATAACTCTCGAATTCCCAAAGCACGAACCAGATTATCGATCACAGATCATCTTAAGTCCCCGGAGTGTGGACATGTGCTCAAGATTTGCAATAGGTGCGATCGACCAACGAAATACAAATGATGTTCCCCGGAACTGGGGGCAAAAAGCTTAAATGTTAATCACTAACCAAAGCAATACAATGTCCAAAATTCAAATCATTCATCAATCACGACGTGTGGTCAAGATTTTCAGACTTGGCAAATAAAACGAACTCTACTTAACGGTAAAAACACCACAAGTACACCAGACTGAAAGCCAAATACTTCAAATACTTAAGCACAAAAGAAATGAGAATTGAAACAAAGAAACTAAATGTCATTTCAACTGCCTGTATGTGAAGATTCATGTACTGGTTATTCAAAAAAATCCTATTAGCAGGGGGCCGAGCCTGCATCTATACATAGCCTACGAAAGAAAATAAAAATGACTTCCTAACTGCCAAAAATGCGCCATAGGGGGATCGTCTACTTTTTCTTCTTCGGTTTTTCTTCAACCGGAACCACTAACAGTTTTCCGCTTCGACCCCACACCCTTTGGCGCATCTTCCTCTGATGAAGGCATGATATCGATATATTCCTCCGAACTTGAACTTAAAGGAATATTCTCTTCGGGAGGAGTCGGATCCACAACCGGGGGCGGAATGGGCACGCTGGTTCCGACAAGCGTGTCCCCAGAAGATATTATCTCAAAAGGAGTGGGGCCGACCGCCGTCGTAACACTCTTAGAATTACCACCGTGTGCTGCCGCTTCCATCTCTGCGTTGATTTGAGCCAGTATCTCAGCCTCACGAGCAGCACGAGATTCACGGTAGGCAGTGGTGGACTGTGACGAAACGATAGGAACAGATGGGAACACACCAAGAACGAATGGCATGTCCGCAAAAGGATCGCCGCTTTGACCTAAAAGCCCGTTCATCATCTGCTCGTCCAAAGATAGTGAAATTCCCTGTGCCGTCTCCGTCGGCGTGACCGTAGTCGTGATAACCGCCTCAGTAGTGATGGCCTCCCGCACTTGATGCGACTCTTGGATTGCAGGAGGCGCTGTCATTGTAACTTCACTCACTGGACAAGAAAGAAAAGAAGTTGTCATAACACGCTTCGATACAAATACTTCAGTTCAGACACACAGTAGATTTGTGTAGAATACCTTCCTTAACTTCACTCGTGGCTGACTGAACAGCTTCTGAAGAATGCTCCCTTATGGGAAATAAGCGTGGCTGCTCAGGGTCATAACTTGGGACCGACTGCGGCTCAATCGCTGGCGTCGGCTCGGATCCAGATGAAATAATCATCTCAGAACTTGTAGCTGGGTGTGCGACGCCAGACCCCTCACCAACTTCTAAGTGTTGGGTACCCAGTCTCTCTCTAGCATGGGAGATCATAAAATCGTGGAGAACCTTCTTCTCATCATCATTCAATATACGATTCTCCAACTCAAACTCATCAAAAGCTTCACCCGACTGTGCTGCCTTCTCTTCTTCAACTAACAAATTCCAGGCATTGAATAAGTTTGTCGAGTAGTCATCGAGTCATGCCAAGTTTTTGTGCCTCAGCACATTGGTGTTATAGGTGATGAGAAGCTCTTCTATCTCCGTCTCGAGCTTGATCTCTGCCTGCCGAACTTTCTCATCGACTTCGGCTTCCATCTCGCGGACCTTTTCCAGGGCCGCATCTCTTTCCTTCCGAAACTCCACCGCCTGATCGCATGCTTCCTGTGCGAAAATGTTAGCAGTGTCCTTCTCCTTCAAGATCTTCGAAACTTTGGCCTTGAGCTCGTTTAGCTCGTTCAAGGCCGCATCCCGCTCGGCGGTTACAATGGTGTTTCGGTGGCACATGTCCTCCACCGTGGCATAATGCTCGCGCTTCATCCTATCCATTGCCGCCTGGGCTTCATCAGCTTTTTTAAGAGCCTCAATCTCTGATTTGCGAGAAGACTCGGCTTCACTGCCGAACACCTGAATAATTCGGTCCTTTTGACCAAGTTCCTTCTCCAACTTCTCAATCGCGACCGCCCGGTCGAAGGCACCTTTGACGCTTTCTTCACTGTTTTTGACCATTCCTGATGCTGGAAAAATATATCTGAGAGATAATCATGCATCATGGGTGCAACTGATGCCGGTATCCTTTTTAGATGCGGGGGGAAGACAAACCCGTCAAAGCAGATCTCAGGGAAATCTTTCTTTAGCTGAGCAAGCCTCGCTGCTCCTTCCCCCGATGGCTCAGTCAATGTCTGCTATGTTGTTGTGGGGGCGCGATCTCCGTTCTACGATGAGTGTCGGACCTCGATGATTGGGAAGACGACTTGTGCCGTGAAGTTTCTGGAGGCCTTGAAACGTGAACCGAAGGCGGTGCGGGAGCTCTAGGAGGTGGCGTGTGAGATCGAGACTGACGCCTATAATCTTTGTCTCTGTCAGAGCATTCATGACTCGAGTACCCATGGTCATAGTCTCTATCTCCTTCTCTCCTATATGATTCATAATATGATGAAAACTTGCGTTCACTACGAAGACTGCTAAGCATCGAGCTTCGACCAGACATGGTATCTGCAAGCAAAGACATAAAACGAAGTTAGTGATCTCTCACAATGAGCGTATTACACGTAGAAATCGTGTAGTGCCATGAAGTGTGAATTTAGGTGCAACCCCCCGACCAACCAGATGTGTCAATCGCACTAGTGGGCAGAGACTCGCTTAAAACTAAGGCTTCTAAAAGTTCGTCCAATCCGACATCCTGCTGCAAGGACACATCGTCCGGAATTGGAAGATCAGCGAGCCCTTCATAGAGATTCTCGGTTCACGGGGGAGACATCTTCGAAATTCTAATTCCAGAGGCGGGTCGAGCTGTGACAACCGATTTCCATCTCACCATTTTAGGTGGCTTAACAACGGCTGCCTTGCCTTTTCTATGCTCTTCGGTGTCCTGTGCTACATCTGCAGATTCGCCCAATGGTTCTTCATCGGTGTGAGTTCTCTCGGAGTCAGCCTCCTCAATTATAACAACTTTAGGTTTTCTTCGTTTAACTCGTTCTTTCGAGGCAGTCCTTAAGGCACCGTCGAGCATTATACTTTGTCTTCGTTCAATCAGCCCAAGAATCCTAAGATTCCTATATGTCAAGAGCAACTCGATATTCCTTTCTTCGCTTGGGATTTCTTGGAAGACCCGAACTATCTCCTTGAAACGTTCACCTTCGGGTCGGTGGATTATGGTTGAAAAGAAAAAGAGATATGAGTTCGACTTCATCTACATCAGTTTTATCTACTACTCGAGAAGATAGTAATACTCACGTCTAAATAGCCATCGCCTAGCAAACCCTGGGGGCATCTAACATAAAACCACTCTGTCTTGAAGTAGCTCAATCTAGTCCAAGCCCCTGTGACCACTTGGCAATTTCTTACCGCCTCCAGGAATGTGAAAGATGGACTATCATCCCGACTCTTGAAGTTAAATAAGTATCTGATCTCAATCGGGAGTGGCGGTCGATAGAGATACTCCATAAATGCAATGAACAAGCTATTGAGTGACGCATATCCGTTCGAATGTAGCTGAGACGGGGCGATCCCCAAAAACGACAATACTTCTCTTATATACTGGTTAAACAGAGGTTGTGTCCCAGCTGCGCATGCGTGGCGATTGAATGCGGTATATCCCTCCGGTGGATTATGCGGTCTATCATTTAGTCCCGGAAATAATACATCGTCCATCGACAAACCATGCCTTAAGCATATTCTTCCTAGCATGTCTTCCGAAATGTTGGACGGAACAGAGTCTGATGGGTATGAACGAAGGATGCGTCAGGTAACTCGTCCGGAGCTAGACCAATAACTTCAATCTCAATCTCCAGTACTTCAAGCATGGGAGGGCCTGAACTCTGAGTTTCTTGCTGTAACGACCCAGAAGTTTTAGAAATTAAAATATGAATATTTAATTAATTTTAAATATTAATAAGTGAATTTATAAGTCAAATAAATTTTTATTCGAATTATTGGATTTAATTGGATAATTAAATCAATAATTTAATATGTTAAATTATGGAAATAATTGAAAATTAGGTTAAATATGATTGAAAATGATTTGGGAAATTTTATTTTATCATAAGGAAGTTAGAATGATATTTTAGAACTTTTAAAATCGAATTAAAAGTTAATTTGTGAAAATTGAATATTTTAATATTTAAATCGACTAGTAAAAATAGTCAATTTTTGAACAGTCTCAGAATTGAACGAAACCAGTTCCATTAGATCCGTAATAGTTAGTTATTACCGGATTTCAAATTTCGTGTCAATCGGAGCTATCGTTTGAGCGTGGCAGCTCGAAACGCATCGATTTATTTTTAATTTAAATTTGGCGAGTGAAAATAGCCATTTTTCAAAAAGTCTCGGATTTCGACGAAACCAGTTTCATCGGATCCGTAATGTGATATTATTGTAAGGTTTCAAATTTCAAGTCAATTGGATTTACCGTTTGTCCGGTACAAATTAAAACGCCTAGAAATCGACTTAAATCGGTTTAATTCAAATTGAGCGTTTACAGCCATAACTCGCACATACTTCCGAATTAGCTTCCGAAACCTGTTCCACTGTGTCCGGAACGCGGGGTAAACCCTAGAAACGCTGGTTACGGCGCGTAAATCGGAGTTCGGAATTTCCGGGATGAATAGTGTTCGATTTTCTTCTATAAATAGCTCAAAAAAAATTCACAAAAATTAAGAAAAATATTCTAAACCCTAATTTAAACTACAGGCCGCCACCAACGTATTGAACGGCCAAAAACTTCCCACGTTCTTCCCCATTTTTCTTCGAATCTACAAACTTTCACAAGAATTCTCCAACTACAAAAGCGGAGAGGGAAGCGAGATCTTTGTTTTGAGCGGAGGAGATCGTCTAATTCGCGACGAGGTGGGAGATAACGAGCCGCGTTCATCCACGGTTGCGCATGAAAATCGAGGCAAAGGGCTTGACCGAGCTTGGAGCTGTCGCGGCCATGGGTGCGCGTCGACTTGGCCTTCAATTTGGTGGTTTCTGATCAGCTTCTCGATGACGTATGAGGGAGCGGCGGCCGGTCAAAGGTGAAGAGCTATGGGTTTTGGGTTACTGATGTTGCGCGTATGAAGGAGATGAATGCACGGCCGTTGGATCTGTGATGGACGGTGGATGCAGGTTGTAGGTTATAAATTTAATTAAAAATTGTAAATTTATATTAGTTTAAATACGTGTAAACTTCAAAAATTCATAACTTTTTCATACGAGGTCGAAAAATTACGAAACCAGTTGCATTGGAATCGTATGGACAAGCACTACGCGATGGAGTTGGTTTGGAGTCGTTTGGAGTTAGTGAGAATTTTGGGTAAAATTAAACGTCCGTTTAATTTTATTCGAAATAAATCGCTAAAACGGAAATAAAATCAAGGTGAGAATTTCTCACTCAATCGAATCAGTTTCGATTTTATTTTAAATAGTTAGATTTAAAATATTTGAATGCATGTTTGAATGTTGATTAATATCTATTGATTGTTAAAATAGACATTATACGCCGTTAGTAAGCGGATGTTATTTATTAAAAACATATACCGCGAATATTTCATAAACAGTGAAATTGGTATTATATATAATATCAATATATATATATATTGGCATATGTATATATTGCAGTTATTGATTTCCCGCATTTTTGTTTAGCGGATGAGACCCTATTGCGCCGTTATTAAGCGGATAATATTTAATAAGAACATATACCGCGATAATTTCGTACTGGAGCGAAATTGGTATTGTGCTAATGTTTGTGGATGCAGGAAAACAGGTTGGAGGGATCCAACTGGATTCCTCAACAGTTTTTATTTGATTTCAGATATTTTGATATTTGATTGATTATCATATTGATATATGATATCGTGGTAATCGTGATTGACTATTTGGTGTGTAGCATCATTGGACCAAGTTTGGAATTTTAAAATGTTTTCAAAGTGATTTTTGAAAGTATAAGTTATAAAATAATTTTTGGAATTGATCCATTTTAAATAAATAAACGTTATAATTTTTAATGTTATAAAAATTATGATTTTCGTGAAATACAGTTAAAAACTGATTTTTGAGAATATGATGCTAATGATTTTATAAAATAGTTTAATTGGGATTTTAGAATTTATTGTGAAAAGTTTAAATATAGGATTTATAAAATTTAATTATTTTATGAATCAAAATGGTGAAATAATAAAGGAATTTGAAGACGTTTTAAAAGAATAATATAAATTGATTTATATTAAGAGATTTATAAATGGATATTTATAAATTGAAATATGGACATTTTAAAATGAGTTTTTATAAGTGTTTGAATGAAGTGGAAATGAATTTCATTAAAGAATGAAATTTATAGAATTTAAATGGTGAAGTTATAAGAATGAAATTTATAGAATTATAAACTGTGAAGTTATAAAAGAAATTTATAAATAGTAAGATTTATAAATTTGGTGAAATTATTTGAAGAATAGATTGGTTAAATAAATGGATCTTATAAGTTATAAGATTTATAAATTGGAAAGTCTTTAAAAAGAACGATTTTGTAAAATAATCGTTTTATAAGCATTTGACTTATAATATGAACTTTTAGTTTATAATTGAGTTATAAACTGAAAGAGGTTAATAAAAGAATTTATAAAAAGGAAGCTTTTATAAATAAATAGAAATGGAATTTATAAACGTTGTTTTATAAATTCACAAACGACTTATTTTGATAAGTAAATTGTTATGATTTATTTATGGAGTTATATTCACTTTTTTTTTTTTTGACTGTGAATAATCCTTTAAAATGAAATGTATAAAAGAATGAAATTGTTAACATAGTATATTCACGTTTTTGATAGTGAATAAGATGTTAAAGAAATTATTTAGAATGTGATGTTTTAAATAGAATTAAAACGATCTAACGATGTTTTAAAATATGTTGAGATTCGAAACCATAGATTTCAACATTTATTGTTGAAATAGACGTTTTCGAGAAATAAAAGGAAATAGGGGACTATAACACTGTTGTTATAGTAAATGATTTCCGAAAGGAAATGTTTTGTATAGTATTGGGATTTATATATCTATTTAATTTCGAATCCCTATACTAGTGATTTTGGGTTGTCGTAACGATGTTTTACGCAGCATTCGTTTTGGCCCAAATAAATATGTTAAAGAGAATGATTTCCTTAAAGAATGAAATATATACTTAATTCGATTTAAGTATATGGAATATTTTCCAAGGTTGAAAACAAATAAAATTTGTGAATTACTTATGAATAAATAAGTATGGAAATGTTTTTCCAATGTGAAATGAAACGTTTAGAGAATTTATCTTTTTGAAGATAAATTGAAATGAATAATTGAAATCGAATATTCATAGATATTTTGGATAATAAATTCACTAAGGAATTTATAAAAGAAAGTGGAATTTGATTTAAAAAAATAAATAAATGTTGATTTATTTTTGAAGTGTGAAAACTATATATCTAGTGAAGATATTTTGGAAAATAAATAATTTGGAAAATTATTTGGAATCTGGTGATGTATGCATATCCAGTGATAGTTCAATAACCGACTATCAATATTTCCCTCTTTGAATGGGTAATTGATGTGATTTGTTTGAATGTGAATGCTACACTTATTTTTGAATAAGCGCTCACTATTCGGGTTAACCGGGAAAGGACCATGGGGTCGTATAACCCATTCCGAATATGTGATACGTCGTTGTGAATTGCATTGAAGATCGGTGTTGAAGACCCGGTATTTGCGAGAGCGATAGGATGACCTGTCGATTTACTCTGCACCGAGTTGCTCCGGTATAGAGTTCTCCATATGTGATGGTGAATCCGATCAGGATTGTGAATATCCGGATTGCAAGGACTTCTTTGTAAGTGCCTTCGGTTTTGTTCGAGCCCGGAACAAACTTGTATGGATTGTGTGTCTGACATTACAAGTTGAGATATAAAGCCGATTTCTTTCAAATATATTTCTGTTGGTGGCGAAGAATTTATTCTTTAGCTTAACACCCTTCTCTGAGACGTACGAGCTCAGAGGTTATGTAGTTGAATGTTATCAGCGATATATTCCCAATTTGGTAATGTGATATGCTGAGTGATGCTGAAATGATCATTGTGTTGATTATTGTGATAGGATCGTTTATTTGATCGTCTATCTTGGTGATCATTGTGTTGATCATTTGTTGACCCAAAGCATGGCTTTTGTATAAAGTATGTTTTTGTGGACGTGACTTCGTCGAGCCTCACACCCCGGAAATGGTCAAAACAGGAAAGATGCGGCAAGGTTATGAGGGGTAGCACCCTTTAGGGTGTGTACGTTTCCTTCTGGATAAAGGTGGTATCATGGTATGGAGCCCAGATATTTAACCTATGTGGTTACTACGAATTTATTACTTTGTGGTTGTTGGTTTTCGGGATCCCGTGAGAAAGGTCGTTTACGATCGGGGAATGGCGTGCTCGTGTCAGTAGTTACCCAGTTAGGGGTAACCCGGCCTTGTGTTGGCAGAGTTCCGGTTTGGTTCTCGGGGATGTCTTTCCAGAGGCATTCTCATGTGGCAATGGGAAGTTCCTTGGCCTGACCGTTTGTTGGAAATCCAAAGAAACAATACGTGACTTGTACGGTTTTAGTTGTATAACCTGCTATGGAATGTGGCGGTAACCTGCTATTGAACATAGTTAGCTATAGTAGGCATAGTTCGGAATGTCTATGCTGGCTAAGATTTATATTCTACTTTCGAAATGAATTTTTCCTACACTATGTACTAGTAATAATATCAAATGTTATTTTAAATGCGTATCAAGCATCTTTGACTATCATAAGGAGAAATCTCCTCCGATTCTGCGTTTGCATTGTGTGTGTGTGCGGGAGGCCTTATGGTAGTCTCATTTTTAAAAGCATTGCGAATTGAATTTAAAAATATTCCTCTATTTTGATTTTAAAGTTAAATAAACTGTTTTGAGTTCTCACACCAGTCACATGACTGACTTGGAGTTTATTGTTTTCCTTCCTAAACTCTGGGTGCCCACCAATTTCCACACGGGCAGTCAAGAGTAAGGTTTATCAGGATATTCTGGATATTCTGGAGTTGCTGGAGGCAAGATGGATGGCATGGCGTATTACTAGTTTATATAGTATTTCTTTTTCCGCTGCATTGTTTGTTGTTGTTGATGTTGTACACTCTGATGATATGATGTAATGTAATGTATAAAATGTAATAACTGATATAGTTCTTTGTTTAAAGATTATTCATTTATTATTATATGTTGTTCCGCTGCGAATTGTGAGATTCTGATGTTGTTCTGTTGTTTTCAGTTCCGTTCTATTTTCTATCTCTTCTCTATTCTATTTTCTCTCTATTTTCTCTTTTCTATTCTATTTTCTAATTTTCTATTTTTCTTTTCCCTTCTCTCTGTTTTCAAATTCTCTATTTTCTTCTGTTTTTCTTTTTCCTCTATTCTCTTTTTCTTTCTATTTTAAAATTTTCTATTCTCTCTATTTTCTAATCTTCCATCTTTCTATCTTCTTTTCCCTATCTAAATCTTCTCTTCTTTTTCTTTTCCTAAATTCTTTTTCTAAAACCCATAACTATTCGGTTTTTCGGCTATGAAAATCCGCGTACGTTACACTTGCGGCTGCGAACTTGAAGTTTCCATAACTAGCTAACTCACGAAAAATCATCTTTAGATGCTAAAGAGCCTGTGCATTCCCCAGTGTAAAGTGCATGAATATGTCGTGCAGTGCTGTGCATTACTTGAGCAAATTCTACAGAATAAACTGAAATGTATGAACGACAAAACTCTGAAAATCAGACCAAAAATGACCGTCATCGCTGACCGTCACAACAGTGCCATCCAGATGCAAACGATCGATTCAAGTTAAAGTTCATTATATTTTTGTTAAGTTACGGTTCCATCGGCGAGCTTCGAAAGGTAGTCCAATATGCAGTTCTACGGTCAAGTTCAGTCATGCAAGGCAGAAGCTCGTCGGAGTCAAATATTATAATGCACGAAAAATTCTCTAAATTCGCCTAATTTCAACTTGGAATCGGTCGCCGCAGTTCAAATTCGTATCGAGTCAGAGATGCATCATTTTTCGTATCAACCATGTTCGAATCCATATATTCGTATCGATCAGGTTCGAATCGATACATTTCGTATCGATCGAGTTCGAAACGATATGTTTCGTATCGATCAAGGGCACACCATTTCGCATCGATCTGAAAACACTGGCTTCGCATCGATTGCCGCTCTCGTATTCGTATCGATACGAAATCATATTACCTGGATCGATTCGAAAACTCCTATTACAGATCAACACGAAACGAAGGCAGAGTCATTCCTCCACAACTCCTTCTTCTCCAAAAGGGCCTCAACTCCATGGCCACGCTCCATCCCCAATCTTGCTCTGACTCGTCCAGATCTTAAACCCATCAAAATTGATCGTAGAAACGAAAAAGGATGGCGGAGTTGTTGAGTTTCATCGTTCTTGGCATGGTTTAATCTATTAAATTACCTGATTTTAATGTTTAAATTTGAAGAATTTAAGGATTGAATCGATTCAAAGGCTAGAATAGTTCGTTCTCTCGGGCTCTCTATCGATACGAAAGCGTAGAAGGGTATAAGCCAACAGTAAAAGTGAAAAGGTGAAAAAATGGCTAAGTCCAAAGTATTTATATGGAGCCTTAAGGGTGACTGGGTCGTCTCGCCTCCCAATCAGCATGACCGATCACAAACGGTCGAATGATGGATTGATGCGAATGCTGCTTTCGAATCCATCGGACTTTGTCTTCATCGAGATGAAGTTACCATCGGACTTCATCGATTCGAAGTACACAACGAAGGCTGCACTAAAAGCATCGAACTCCATTGATTCGAAGTGTCTATTTTGCAACCATCAACTCATGACAGTGTAGATCCATCGATACGAAAGAGTATTTGGTATCCATCAAAACACATCGATGCGAACGAATATTTCGCATCCATCATAACTCATCGATACGAACGATCATTTCGTATCCATCAATTAAACCCGCACCAATGTAGAAAACTGCTGTTCAACCTTTTACATCGATTCAGGAGAGGATCGATACAAGAGGATAATCAAAAACAACCATCAAGCGTTGTTTCAACTCGAATTTCAAATTGGTTCAGGAGAGAATCGATACGAAATTCGATAACAAACTAAACTGACAACGACTCATGAACATGCAACGTTAACGTGAGTCAAGTTAATATATATGCATATATGTCGGACTAATATCCGATTTTCAACATTTATAGGGATCGAATACTCATCTCATTAAGATTATGATGACAAACAGCTAATCACTATCATACAGCAGCCAGTTACAGCAATATAGAGTACATCTTTCAGTGAAAAAATTCGATGATTGTTCAGAGAGAAACTGTAGCTTTTCAAAGCACGTCATGTTTCCACAAGACGTGCTTTGGGGGGAAAATATTATCCCGCCATTTGGCAAGGCCGTGATACCAAGGACCTGATTGAAAACCAAGGATCACTCTTCCTGGATATCAAGCCTACGCAGGTTCGCTATTGATGTCGATGAATTTTGTTCGAGTCATTGAGCTACAATTGATAGAACATGACAAGCAAAGCCATGGAAGCCTGCATTTCAAATTTCAAGTCAATCCGAGTTCATATGCTTATGTTATGATCGATTCAATCTAGAGGAAACGACCCAGCTTTCGTATCCATCGCTATGGTTGATTTCATATCCATCATTGAACTCCGGTTCGAATCGATCACGTTCGTATCGATCAGGTTCCAACAACTTTGTATCCATCGAAGTGCCGCCATCGAAGTACCTCGGTTCGACTCGATCAAGTTCGAATCCATCGGGAAGCCTCGGTTCGACTCAGTCTCATTTGAGTCCATCGGCTCCTCCTTATTCGAATCCATTGGTATCTCCCTACTTCTTATCCACCGGCAGATGGCCTACTTTGCATCCATCAACTAAGGCAACGGTTACTGCTTCGTATCCATTGTGGAAGCCTCTCTTCGTATCCATCAGGCAGCTGCTGTTTGTATCCATCAAGTCACCTTACTTCGTACCCATCAAAGGGCTCCAGTTCGCATCGATTGGCTTCGTATCCATTAAGACGCTACGTGGTTTGTATCCATCAAAGAAAGGCTTGTTCGTATCCATCAACCATCAGTAGTTCGTGTCCATCGATGACTACTATTCGAATCCATGAATGAGGCCTTATTCGAATCCATCAAGTCAACACACCTGGGTAACGTGTCATCCCTCAGTACGGATAACGCGAGATATATGGAGTCAATGCGGTCAACTCGGAGCAAAGACCGGATCGAGGCGAAGATTGTGTTCCACGTCATCACGAAA
This sequence comes from Allium cepa, assembly GCA_030765085.1. Lineage (NCBI taxonomy): Eukaryota > Viridiplantae > Streptophyta > Magnoliopsida > Asparagales > Amaryllidaceae > Allium > Allium cepa. The sequence goes on along the minus strand of CM060929.1, from coordinate 699,608,481 downwards.
GCGCGTGACAACATCGATTCGAAGCAATCGATTCAAACAAGGCAGCCACCGAAAAAGTCCATTTTGTATCGACTATATCTCAAAATTTACCAATCCAAATGCAATGAAATTTTTACAGAAGGTTGCCTACATGCCAAGGAGTGTTCCCACCAAATATCAGCTTGATTGGACATCATCTTGATCGATAGGAAATGAATTTGTATCGATCACAGATCGACTGGTAACTTTTTGAGATTGGTCACGTTGGCCCACTCACGTGCCAGAAAAAGTCTCCCGAGATTTGAGCAAAGCCTTAGCCTCCTACGCCTATAAATAGAGCCCCAGAGCCTACAGAAAAGGGATCTTTTGATTCTCAAGCGCCGAGACTCTGCCGGATCGAGATCTCCATCATCCTACATCATATTCTTGCTGTAGAATTCAAATTTCCAGTTGTAACTTGCTGTTGATTGCTGTAACCACTTGTAATCATTGAAAGAGAATCAATAAAACTGCAAAAAACTTCATAGTGGACGTAGGCAACACGCCGAACCACTTTAAATTGCTTGTCTACGCATTTACTTTTCTATTCGTTGGAGTTTTTGTTAGATAATCCTCATTTTCAATTTATATTCTTCATTATTATCTCTTCAAAAACTTCCAAAGAGTGTTGTGACCAATTTTGGTGCAAACAGGAAGCTTGAATTTTCTCTTGGGGCTTCCATGTACTTCCCATTGGATCGTCTCCCCACTAAACCTTAGCTAACCTAATCTCCTTATTGTGGAATTACTTTTTTTCCAAGCTCTAAGATATAGGCAGGATCATGGTGAATGAGTGACTCATGCTCAATATTTACCTCCTCCAACTGACTTGGCTCAATAGCAGCAGCATAATCATGTAAGCACTTTCGCAAGTGCAAAACATGGAAAACCTCATGCACCCCAGCCAACATCTCTAGAAGCTCAATCCTATATGCCAACTTCCCAATCCTAGCCACAATCAGGAAAGGTCTAACAAATCTTGATGCTAACTTTCCTAGCCTACTAAATCTCATAAATGCCTCAGGGGTGAAACCTTCATGAATACCATGTCCCCCACTGCGAATTCCAACTCTGAGCGCCTCCTATCTGCATAAGACTTCTGCATATCTTAGCTAGTTTTCATCCTTTTTTGAATTATATCCACTTTCTTTGATGTCTTCCTAATCATCTTCGGCCATAGAGTGATCCTATACGTTGTGTCCTACCAACACAGTGATCCGCATGGTCTGCTATATAAAGCTTCAAATGGTGCCATCCCAATTCTATCCTGACAACTATTATTATATGTGAACTCAATCAGTGGAAAATGATCCTCCCGTAAACCTCCAATGTTAATAATACACATCCGTAGCAAATCCTCCAAAACCTTATATACACTCTCGGTCTATCCGTCCATTGGTATGCTGTACTTAATCCCAGCTCAATCCCCAACTCCTCTTGTAGACTCCACCATAACTCGCTACTAAAAAACAAGTCACGGTCACTAACTATACTAGAATGAACTCCATGAAGTCTAAGACCTCTCTCACATACACAGCTACCAATGGTGCCGCCATCCTAGTACTCCTTACTGGTATAAATGATCGCACTTGGTCGATGAATGTACTATGACCCAAATGCTCTCATTTCCTCTTCTAATCCTTGAAAATCCATCAATAAAGTCTGTATAAATGCTCTTCTATTTCCATGAGGAATATTCAATGGCTGCAACAATCCTCTAGGTTTCTTCCATTTCCTTTCACCTTTGGCAAGTCATACATCTAGCTACATACTCGGCTACTTTCCTCTTCATACCAGGCTAAAAGAAAACATGCTACATGTCCTTATACATCTTATCACTACTGGGATGGATAGTCATCTTAGAATGGTGAGACTCGACCAACACCTCATCAATCAAATCTGTGCTTCGAGGAATATAAATTCATATCATCCCTCTTCAACCATCCTTTCAGGCCTATAGCATAACACCTTAAGCGACCCAATGACTTTCCTCTACCAACCCTATTCAAAATTTCTAATTATCCTTGCTTTTTTTGAATCCAATATGCTCTAACAAAGCAGGTTGAACATCCAAAGTAGCCAATAATCTTGGGGTATTATCATATAATGGTCTGAATTCGAAGGTATAAATATACTCCAAATGTCTAAATTCCAAGAATAAAGGACTCAATATTGCTCCCGGCCTACTCAAAGTATCTGCTACCACATTGTCCTTACCTGGATTATTAGAAATATCAAAGTCATAAGATGCCAACAACTCCATCCACCTCTACTATATCAACTTCAAGTCCTTTTAGGAGAACATATATCTCAAAGACTTGTGATCAGTGAATAGCTTAAACCACTCCCCTAAAAGATAATGCCTCCTTGACTTGAGCGCAAAAATTATAGCTGCAACTCAAGATCATGTGTCGAGTAATTCCTTTCGTGGGTTTTCAACTGCCTACTTCCATAACACTCTACCCTTCCCAGTTGCATCAAAACTGTGCCTAGCCCCACGGGCGTTTGTATAAACTATAAAACGCTTATTCTCATCTGGCAACACTAACATCGGTGCAATAGCCAAAGCCTCCTTCAACCAAATGAATGCCTCCTTACACCTAGCATCCAATGCAAAAACAAGATTCTTCTTGGTAAGGCAAATTAGTGGAGTCAAAATCCTTGTGAAGTCCTTAATGAAATTCTGATAATAACCCTCGAGACTAAGAAAAATGCACACCTTTATGGCATTCTTCAGAACCTGCCAATTCCGAACTCCTACCACTTTACTCGGATCTACGGTTAAGTCACTATCTGGGATAATATTCTCCAAAAAGCGTACCTCCTCTATCCAAAAGTAGTACTTTGATAGCTTAGCCTTAAGATTATGTGCACAGAGTGCCCTATGCACCTCCTCCAAGTGCAAAGCATGCTCCTCTCTACTCTTTGAGTATACCAAGATATCATTTATGAATACCACTACAAACTTATTCAGCAACCCCTTAAACACTCGGCTCATCAAATCCACAAAGTAGGCGAGTGCATTGGTTAGTCCAAAGGGCATGACTAACCACTCATACAATCCATCAGGAGTACAGAAAACTGCCTCCTGAATACTATCCTCAAGAACCCACAGCTGATGAAATTAGGTAGCCAAATATATCTCAAAAAATACTCTAGCTCCAACTAACTGATCGAAGAGAACATCTATACGGGAAAAGGATAATGATTCTTCTTCATTGGTTTGCTTAGCTCCTTATAATCGATGCAAAATCTGAGCGAACCATCTTCCTTAGCGGCAAAGACGATTGATGCTCCCCACTCACAAATGCTCCTTCTAATAAACCCCTTCCCCAAAAACTCATTAACCTACTTATTCAACTCGCATCTTTCTCTTCAAGCTATATGCCTTAGCGATAAGACGATGGGTCAAGCATTCTTTACTAAATAGATCCTAAACTTGATCTCTCTCTAGAGCAGGAGACCAGTAACCTCAACAATAACTTTCGAGAAATCTCTAGCTATAAGCACTCCATTAAGCTCATCATGTAATAGGTCTAGGTAATAAAGATAGCTCAACATAACAAATCCTCACGGATCATATAAAACCTCTAAGCTACACCCACCACAAGTGCCCAACTAATAACCTTCCTATCACAGTCTGAAACAGCCTCATACATAGACATCCAATCCACGTCTAAAATCAACCCAAACCTAGAAAATCTTAATACATAGGCATCACAATCAAACTCAACACCTAATATCATCAACCTTAAACCCCGACATATCATAGACAAATAAGTCAATCCTCTTACTGGGTTTAACAAAACTATACAGTCTGCCACAATACTAGTGTCTTTCTACAAAAAATCAACAAGTATACTAGAGATAAAGAAATGAGAAGCCCTAGTATCAAATAAAGTATGAAGAGAAAGACCAAAATGAGATAAGCCTTCAATCGCCACCCTTTCCCCTTTATCCAGTGCTGTCTGCACACTGGATCTAGGGGTTACCTCAAGAGCATAAGTCAGAGCCACATCAGTCGAAGCCTAAGAAGAAACTTTGGGTGCTACTAGAGAAGCTCACTTCGTATGCCCAAACTGATCATAATTACAACACTTTACAAACTCTTTAACAAAATGTCCATGTTTTCCATAATTATGGCACTTCATGTCCTTCTTCTAAATATTCCCCTTCAGCTTAAATCCTCCCTTTCTATTGCCCTTATGGAACCCTTTCCCTGCAACCTTTAGACTCCCTTCCTTTACCATTTTCTTATCAATAGAAGTAAGCATAGCCATCTCAACAAGTCCCTCGAATGTAGCTCCCATCGAAATATGACTCACTACTAAAGCCTGAAGTAGTTGATTCAAGCCCTTAGCAAACTTGAGAGCTTTCTTATGCGATACTAATCAACACCATACAAAACCTTACAAACTCATTAAACTGGTTCACACATTCCTTAATTGATATATCACCCTGCTTGAGATTGATGAATGTCTCCAAGTAAAACCCCCCATAGCGTGTGATAGAAAATTCACCTCAAACCATCTATTCCTCCCAAGTCATATCACCACCTTCTATCTCTGCCTCTAAAACTTCCCATCGGCTCAAAGCCTCCCCTTATAGCTGCCATATAGCAAGTTGCCTCCAGCTCCATAAGCCAATCCCATAAGGTCAATTATCCTCTCCCAATTGCAGATCCATGCTCTTAAATCCATGTAAGACTCCGTCCCCATGTAAGGCTTGCCTCCCCAATTAGAAAAAGTCTTTTGCATAGCTTTGAAAAGTTAAGAGCGATGGACGGGCATCAAAGTCCTTACCTGTTGTTACATTCGTAGGTTCTCTAATTGGCGATTATTGAGCCTGTCTCCTATCTTGTATGTACTAGCAGAACCATATGGGTATGTTCACACCTGGAATTTCAGAAACAACAGCAGAGCCTAATCTGCTGGATTAACCATCTCTGTTTGTGGATGGTAAAGATTAAACTAATAACTTCCATGGATAGTTCAAAATGAGTGTAAGAGATAAGAGATAGTACACGCATGAATTAGAATGTGCATAGACACGAATATGAGGGGTTTTGACCAATTTTGGAAAATCTTTTTAAAAATACTTATATATACATTTATACTTTAAAAATCCATTTTTGAAAACAATTTTTGAAAATCATTTATTTTATCAAAAATCATATACATTAATATATGTATATATATCCATATATATCCTATATGATCCTATTCCTAGGAATATTGTATCTAAGATCTAATACTAACAGTCACAACATGCATCCCTTGATACACCCAAAAGCTATCGCATCGAGAAATACAGATCGTCAAATTAAAATAAACTAGCATCATAGAGAGTGAGATAATAATAATATGAAGAATAAACTATCTAATCCAAACATATCACAATGGAAGCAATATAACAGATATGTTTAAAATCTCAAAAAATATAAGCAATCTTAGAAATATCATATTATATCATGTCTTAGATAATATTAGCACATAAGTCAAAATCGGAGTACATCATAAAAATATTCCTAAAACCAAAAAATAGAGATAACTATACTGATAAGTAATACATGGTAAATGATAAGAGTAAGAAGCTAAGCCCGACTATTTGAAAGCAAGAGTGGGCCAGTCACATGCTACCCTATCTAATTGAGGTGAGGAAAAAAGGAAAATCAAAATGGATCAGACAAATATTTAGTGAATGAGAACAAGGTTAATAAAACGATTAAGTGAAATTAAATCTAAATCTACTCCAATTGCTATAGAGTGGATAGATAGTGTCCGTGCAATCCTAACGTCATATACACAAGGACATTTGCCTTAAACTGGGTCAATTTACAAATCAAGTCTCATGTAAATGATCGGCTAAATTGGGATCCACTCCCCATTCTACTCACACTACGCTTGGAGAGGAAGAACACAATAATGCAAACTCGCAAAATGACTCATCTTATGCACCCATGTTCATCTCTCGATCTTAGTGGCAAAATGTCTCTTATTGTACCGCTACGGTGTCACCGTATGTGAAATCCGATTAGTACCGGGCCCCGTTTAATAATTGATTTCCTATAGCAACTTATTGTCAAACGTCCGTGCTCACTGTATGTGAAACCCCGTTAGGACCGAGCTCCTCATCTAACAATCATCTTCTCATTATGTCTTATCATCCAACGCAGGTGTTCACCTGTACTACGTTGCACAAGAACACGTGCAGTGCCCTAATCTCTAGTTAGGATCGGGTTCCTCAGATAGTGTTTCCGCCAGTGCTATGTCCACCTGATTATAACACCTTTGAGTCTAACATCAAAAATAAATCGCCCACATCTCTTCGTAGCTATCCATGTCCAACCTTGATATCCACCTAAAGATTCATCCTACCGTTTACAGAACTTCTAGATCGTCCATGTCCTATCATCATCATGAACTAAATCCACCTATACTAATCTAATAGGGAACTAGATTCCCTATTCTCTCATGCATACAAAATAGCCCAAAATAGTTCAATTTCCAGTTCACTAGCTATCCAACTTGCATTTATTTTACTGGGCCTAAGATCTAGGTTCGAACTGCTAATTTTCAATACATACGATCAATCAGGACTTTCCCTAGGTCAATTGCATCGGTCAACCTAAGCTATTCCACGGTCAATCGTTCACTTTACAAATTTAGGGTTTTTGTGATTTTTTCTACACTATTGATGATTCATTTACATTGTTAATTCACATTGATTACTCTAAGTAGTTAACCCTAAATTCTAGCTTAACTAATTTGTTGTTTTAATCCAAATTTTAAGTTTATTAATTATCTAATTTCTTGCAATTCTAGGGTTTGCAGATTAGAAATAACAGGTATCAGTTTCATATTTACAAGATCTATTTTAAGTGTGGTTATAAGGTTTACTACTGCCAATTAAATTTAAATTAAACATACTAATTAGGGTTTTTGGGCAATCTAATCAGTTAAAAATAGTTTTCATCTTGATTCAAATAATCAAATCATTATGTCCATGCCCACTCATCTTATAGCCTCACTGTAGATCTGCAAAAGTAAACTCAAACGATAACATTCCTCTAGATCTCCTAATTACTTACCTCTCCTTTTTATCTTGCCCTTGATTTGATTTACTTTTTGTTTAATTTGGAGTTTAATATTTGATTTGATAATTAGGAAAGAAATTAGGGTTTCAGTCGAGATTTTGGCCGCATCTACTTACTGCCGTCTCATCTAGAGATTAGGGTTTAGGTTAATGTAACAATCCTAATTTTGATTAATATTATTTAGGACATTTAATTAGGTAACTTAAATAAAATAATCTTAAATGATAAGGAGATTGAGATTTAGTAATTAATGTGGGTCGGGCCTAGTTAACGAACTAATAAAATTAATAAGAACACTAATAATAATGGGGTGCAATATGAGAAGGGCGAAGTAGGAAAGAGTATATCTCCTTAACATATACTCTCTCATTTTCATTACCTTCCTTAATTTACCATATAAACAAAAACTATGAGAGCAAGATCGACCATTAACAAGAGATCTAGGAAGAAGATAGCTAAGAATCAAGTAAAAGCTTAGGGGATTCAAATCAATAACATAAATCTCAACCTTCTTAATCATTCTAGGTATGCACATCTTATGCTTTGATTAATGTTTTCGGTTGTAAGGGAAAATCCATACCATATATGCCATGTTTTGATTATTGAATGATTATATGTTTGAATGATGAAAAATATGATTTATTATGGAAGTATCAAAGTGGTTTTAAGAGTGAAAACCAAATTTCTATGACCAAAATGATCTAAAATTTTGATATGAGGCTTGGAATATAAGAGGTGAGTTTCGAATTTCATAATTTTCCTAAAAAGTATGGTTTTATTGTGAATTTTCTAAGTCTAGGAAATGGTTTAATTTAGGCTTAATTATTTAAAATAATTATATTATGGTTTTAGCCTCGAAATTCTTGTATGTTAAAACAAATTTGATTTATTATGATTTTTGGGGATTTTTCCAAGTATTTAGGAATGCTTAATAATTTATTTAAGTCTGAAGAGCTTAAACATTTTATTATAATATTAAAAGAAAGGGTCTCTTTACAAAATGGTTTAGTGATGAAAATAATTATATGCGGTATTTTTTTGGTAAAGAGGATTGATACTTTTTTTTAACCAATGAGATTTTTACAAACAAGGGGTTGGTAGAAAAGAAAATGCTTTTATAAGTAATTTTGCAGTTTTCATGTTAATTACAATTTTTCCATGCCAATAGAAACAACATCGCCCTTCTATCTCTTCGCCTCCTAACGTCTTCGACATTAAACAGGACAATCCTTAGGATATCAATGCAAATTGATGTGGAAAAGATTGATCTTGGTCGAAGTCGAAGTCGAAGCCGTAGCATTAAAGAAAAAGAGATGGTCTTTGGCGATAACCTTGTCGACATGTCTAAGTGCTGCATATTATATATAAGAGGCATATTGCCACTTATTTTGAATAGAACCGCTAATCACAATACTTTCAAAGAGACAATATTTTTGAAGAGATTATGTTTGAAAGAAAACTAGGACCATTTCATCACTTTGACCGTGATGGTTGTCGCTTTTTTTTCTTTAAACCTTGACACTCGTCAATATTTCCAAAACTCTTTAATATTTTTATATCATGTTTTAGGAAGTGATTACTTTGACAGTATCCTCGTATGTTTATAAATTAAAAGACTTTAACATGTTTTATGGGGATGATGATCCTCATCAAGGATGACCTCGTCGCGTTTATCAAAACAAAGACTTATATATTTTTGGTTATAAGGCCTATGCTAGAGAAGTGATGACCTCAAATGACTTCGTACATCATCAATGTAGTTTATAAAAGCATATATCATGACATAAATAATTTGACAGAGTAAAGGCTTATCATTTCCTTATTTTAAGTATGATCTCAAAGGTTAAATAATTTAAAAGAATTTGTTTTCAAGGAAATATGGATAGGGTAGTTAACCCAGAATATTACTAAAAGATTGACTCAGAGATTAGAAACCAAATAAGACTGGTGTAGGATCGCTCCCCATACTTTAGCTTGTAGCCCCTAGTTGATACTAGTCCAAATTGCTAATGTGTAGCTCTTTGTCAAGGGTAAGACAAAAAGTAGGTTTACGTATAGAAAAGAATATAAAAGATTAGGTTATTGGTGAGCCCACAAAACCATTAGGATCAACTGACCCTAAGAATAGTAAGTTTCGAACAGATCGTCCAATTTTCTTCTAATAAGTTGATAGATAATTTGATTGATCTAATAGGCCCGAGTCAGCCATGTAGATTGGTAGTCACCTTATAAAAACTAAATATCGGGACGGATAGTACACTAATTTGATGAATAGTCAAGACTACCTAGGTTGCATGCATATCTGTTGTTATTATTGTTATATTATTTATTTTAACCAGTTTGGTTAGTGGACTTTGGTTTGAAAAAGATTTATTTTAAAGGATATTAATGAGTGGAAAACCCATTCTACTAAGCAGCGTGGTCTCACTAGATACTAATTAACCGAGATGGTGTATTGTTGTTCATACGAGGCTTTTATAGACTCGAAGTTTATGTTTCCCGTTAAACTCTCGGGTGCTCAAAATTAAATTTGAGTGGATTGAGAGTTAAGGTTTATAGGTTTAGTAGGTTTCGCGAATAATGCTTCTGAAGACGTGCAAGAGGCAAAGATTAGCAATATAGGATAATATTTATTTATCTATTCCACTGTGTCAAATGTTATGTGTAATGGCAGATGTTATAATTGTCAATTTAATAACTATGATGAACGAAAAGCATCTTTATATGTCTCTCTTGGAGCATGTTGTGGTAGTTATATTTTATCTGAACTTGGGCAACGTTTGGGATTATGTACTGAATTTGAAATTATGACTTTGAAATGAAATGTGAAATTTTGTTTTATTTCATATTCTTGTGCTTCTAATATTATAGATACCTTTAACATGACCACATTTTATCATTGTAAATTAGTATTATAGATGACTACAGCAATTGTATCGCTTAGATACAGGCCTCGGGATGGGGGATATTACAACTTGGTATCGGAGCATACGTATATGTTAAACTAAAGAATTTTGAACTTTAAAAAGAGTTTCTGAAAACATAATCCAAATGAATCGAAGAATAAGATTGGAATATGGGATAACACTATAGTAACATACTTGTATTTGCTATATAAGTATACGCCTGATCTCTATTCTCCAACCTTTCTTAGACTGTTCTTCCGTATCTTACAAAGGTTTGAATGCAGATTTAAGGAAGTAAGAAACAGACGCAGGAAACATAAGAGTGAATCTCGATAAAGGAAGCGCCACTACCAATGGAAATGTCATGCTCAATACTAGAAGGAATCTGGATCGACAGACAGCTACTAACGTAGGTATAGGAACACCACCAGTTGATATAGGAGCAATGTATTAGTTCTTTGTCAACGTGATGCAAGCAGGAGCTGCTGCTAGCTTAGTTGATGGGAATGCTAGGGGAGTGAATCATGAAGTTCTAGTTATTAACAACTATGATGTGTTGAGTAGAGACAATGCAAGACTTGGAGGGAAACCATTCATTGAAACAAAGGATGCAATTGAAGTGGAGAATTGGTTGCTTCACTGCGAAAGGATTTTCGTTGATCTAGGATTGAATGATGAACATAAGAGGAGGTTTGCATCTAGGCAACTGTAAGGAGTTTTATTGTACTGGTGTAATAGTGTTACTGTTGGAGTAGCTGTAGAAATTTGACTTGGGTTGAATTTAGAAGGAGGTTTGAAGAAAGATTTATGTCTAAGATCGCTAAGTGAACTCTGTCGAGGAAGTCCGCAGAATTGGTGCAAGGCGATTTGACTGCCGTTAACTGGTTTTTTAACCCAACAAAATTCGAAAGGAGTTAGAGCATTCTAATTAAGTCAGATTGACTCAAAACTTGACCCGAAGGCCTAAAAGTATAAGACAAAGAAACATAAGAAGTTTTCTTATAATTACGCTAACTCTTCGGATCGGTACCGATTCGAGCCAATTGGATCGATACCGATTCGAGCCAATTGGATCGGTACCAATCTGATTTGTTGGCTCATGGTTCCTTATAACCACTTGCATTGCACTACTATGCCTCTGCTGAGCTCATCTATCAAGTTTGGTAACATTCCAAGTAAGCTAGTTCAATAAGTAAAGACTCATTCAAATACCTACCCGCTTTTGGACCAGAGCAACTTAAAATGGACTTATAGAACTCATATTGACTTGGATTGACTTGAAATTTGACGAGGACACTTAGAAGACATAAAAGAAGGATCAAACCAAAAATGAGTCATTTGGCCCAGGCAAATCGGATCGTTTGATCCAAAATCATCGGATCGTTTGATCCATTAGGTTAGGCCCCACTACCTACTATCTATAGCTTAGGTCCCACACATCCTCTAGAAGCTACATGCAAATTTTTTCCTAATTTCGATAAGTATTGAGCGAGTTATGGATGGATCTCCTCCAAATTGAAGCAGTTTGATGGCTCAGGTCCTACCTACCTAGAATGGGCCTTACCTCATGAGATCTGATTTGGAGGCTCTCTTACTCATGTACATTGCATGTATGAAGTTTCATGTCATTTGGTTAAGTGTTGAGTGGGTTATGGATGGATCTTCTACGAAGGGGCTGGATAATCTATGAAGATGGATGATCAAACTAACTCCAAACGACATGATATTCGGACAAGGCACTCAATTATGGAATAGGAAGACAACCAAATTGAGAAGACTTACAAATTTAATAACTTTTTAGATTGGTACAGATCCAAAAAGTTAGCTCCAAACACCCTCAAACTTCTTGAGCAATCTCTGCATGATGTCTACAGGCTTTTGGTAAAGCGGCTCTAGTCTAAATGCTATTTAACCCCTGTAAATACCATCCTATCTACAATAGAAAGGGGTCTAATCTCTGCTAAAGCTCTGCCATTATTTCTTCACTCTTCTTCTCCCACACAACAGTCATGAAGAGACAATTGACATCCTTCTTTTGTCTCTAACTATGGTGGCTTGACCTAATCTAAGAATGGAGAATTATACTATGATCTAAACTCCTTTGTAATAGTAGTTGATCAACAAAAGAATATATAAAGTGGACGTAGGCTTCATTAATAGCAGAATCACTATAAAAATCTCTTGTCTCTTTACCTTTTCGGCTATATACTTTTTCTTTTTCTATTTTATTTTCCTTGATAAACAGGGCTAGCGTTTTCACACTCAAACTAGGGTGTTGATTCATTTTTTGGGTTAACAACTATGTTGGAGTATACAACAAGGTTTGAGGAGCTATCCCGATATGGATATGCTATAGTGGACTTAATCAATAAGAGAAATGACAAGTTCATCCATGAACTGAGACCCGAGCTTACTAGGGCAACTTTACCATATCTTAGGGACCCATGTGATGTAGTAGTGGAGATGGCTTTGATGATTGTGGAGATGATTTATTTCTTTGTGGTAATATGGTAGTAGAGGTTCAGAATAGGCAGAATCAAAAATGGAAGTCCTTTCGTAAAAAGGGAGCTCAAAATGGTGGAGCAACTAAGAAAGTAAAAGCAAATGTTGTGTGTTACAAGTTTGTCAAGAAAGGGCATTTTAGAAACAAGTGTTATTTAGGAGATGGAAATACGATTATTGGAAGGAAGAATATCAAATGCTTTAACTGTGAACACATTGGACATTATAAGAAACAGTGCAAGGAACCAGCTAAAGTTAAGAAGGAAAAGGTGTTCACATTAGACCAGCTACCTCGAGACCAATAGCTAAGGAAAAAGGGAAAGCTGAGATGGGAGGTACACTCTTGATTCATAGATTACATGTTAAAGTAGTATTTGATACTGATGCATCACATTCATTTATATCTCATTGTTTGGCAAATAAGCTTAACCTAGAACCCTCATAACTAGTTACTTCCTTAAGGGTTATGAATCCAATATGAGGATATGCAACTATAGGGATGAGATGTGACCATTCAGAATTTGAATTAACAGGTCTTGTATTTTCCTGCAGTTTGCATGTGTTTGATTTCATGGGCTTTGGGATTATTTTGGTTATGGACTGGTTAAGTAAACATGATGCAAGGATAGTTTTCCATGATAGGAAAATATTGCTAAGATGCCCTGATTGTAGCGATCGAATTGTATACTCAGTAGAGAAACCAAGTTTTATGGTTGTGCTTTATTATGTGTAATAGAGGAGGAAGATGAGTTGGATCTTCATAGTTAGAGAATTTGCAGATGTTTTTGAGACTGTCACAGGACTACTGCCAAAACGAGCTATTGAGTTTCGAATAGATCTTGTACATGGAACTGAACCCATTAGTAGACTGCCTACTAAGATGAGACTTACCGAGATGAAAGAGCTAAAGGTGTGGCTAGTAGACTTAAAAGGAAAGAACTTTATTATACCAAGTAGTTCGCCTTCGGGAGCAGCCGTAGCGTTTGTGAAGAAACCAAATAGGTCGTTAAGATTATGCATCAATTATCATAAAAAGAATGAAAATATGATAAAGAACTGATATCTTTTGCTGAGAATTGATGATTTAATTAATCAGTTGAGTGGAGCCAAAGTATTTCTCCAATTGGATTTGTTGCCAAGGTTCCATCAACTAAGGGTGGCTGAAAGGAGTATCCCATTGATGGCGTTTAGACAAGATATGGTTCGTATGAGTGATTAGTAACATCATTCAGATTGACTAGTGTGCCTGCTTTCATTATAGATTTAGTTAACCGGATTTTCCAAGAGCACTTGGATATGTTTGTACTGGTATTCATAGACGACATTTTGATATATTTTAAGGATGAAAGAGATCATGAGATTCATCGTGGAATAATGCTTAAGACGCCGAGGTAGCATTAGCTAAAAGTGAAGTTTTCAAAGTGTCATTTTTTGAAGAAAGAGATGAAGTTTCTTGGTCATATAATATTATAAAAAGGTTTGTTAGTAAATCCAACTAAGATCAAAGTGGTTAATAATTGGAAAAGACCTAAGACTATAACTGAGATAAAGAATTTTCTTGGACTAGCTGGCTACTGCTAGAGATTTATTAGAAATTTCTCTTGTATAGCGGCACTGATGATTCAACTAACGAGGAAGGATGCGAAGTTTGTTCGAACCGATAAATGTAAGGAGGCATTCTAGAAGCCGAAACATTAATTGACCAACATACCCGTGTTAGCTGTTCCATATGGAAAACAAGATTTAGTATGTATATTGATGCATGTGGAACAGAGTTAGAAGCTATGTTAATGCAGAGAGGTAAATTTATTGCCTATGCTTCTCGATAGCTTAAACCACATAAGGTTAGATATTCGACTCATGACTTGGAATTAGCTACGGTAATTTTTATCTTGAAGGTATGGAGACGCTATCTTCTGGGAGAATGATTCGTTTATATATGGATCATAAGTTGTTAAAATACTTATTCTCTTAGATGGAGTTGAATACGAGACAACAAAGATGGTTGGAGTTTCTAATTGCTAATGATTTTTGGAATTGAGTACACAATAGGGAAAGGAAACAATGTTGTGATGTCTATGTTGGCTGAATGGAAATATTTGGAAGCATTGACTACTTGTAGTGTGTGTGCTTAAGATTGACTACTAGTTCTAGTCAAAGTACCGCAGTGTTATTTGGTTTGGAAGTTTGACCAATACTGATCAAAAGGATTGCTTTTAAACAAAGAGATGATCTAGTTTTAGCTGAAAGAATTGGAAGATTAGAAGGTGGAACTAAGATCGATGACTTAAAAAGGATTTTTATCTTGAACAAAATGAATTGTTGAGAAAGAATGGATGATTGTGTGTTTTAGATGTTAGAGACCTAAGGAAAGAAGTTCTTAGGGAATGTCGCCAATCTAAATTCACTATTCATCCGAGAGCAATTAAAATGTTTTAGGATATTAAGTGGAGTTTATTCTGGGAGGATGTGAAAGGGGTGTTGGCTTATAGGTAAAACAGTGTTTGAACAGTCAACAAGTAAAAGCCAAACATCAGAAGCGAAGCCGATTGCTTCAGCCTTTAGATGTTCCAGTATGGAAATGGGATTCTATATCTAAGGATTTCAAAGAAGGGTAACCGAGGTCAAGTAGAGAAAATGAAAGTATTTGGGTTATAGTGGATAGATTGACTAAGAGTTTATACCATTAAGTCGGCAAGAATGACACCTGTTTTAGCTAAAAAATTTATGAAAAACATAGTCATACTACATGGAGTTCCTAGTATTATAGTTAGTGGCCAAGATTTCTAATTTACTAGCGAATGTTGGAAGAGCGTACAAGAGGTTTTAGGTACCAAGCTCAAGATGAGTACTGCTTACCATCCACAAATCGATGGGCAAACGAAAAAAGTTAACAAAGTCTTGGAGGATTCGTTAAGAGCTTGTGTGCTAGATTTTGGAGGATAATGGGAAAACCATCTACAATTAGTTGAGTTTTTGTGTAGAAATAGTTATCAAACTAGTATAGGGATGACACCTTTTGAAGCTTTATACAAAAGGCCATATAAATCACCCGTATTTTGGTTAGAGACCAGGGATAGATTAGTTCTTGGATCAGATATGATAAGAGAAGCCGCAGAAAAGATTGAGTTGATTCAGGCTAGAATAAAAAAAGCTCAATCCAGATAGAAAATTTATGCAGATAAATGATGGGAGGACTTGAAATTCTCAGTTGCAGAACATGTTTTCGTCGAAGCATCACCGATGAAAGGTGTAGTAAGATTTTGGAAGTCAGGGAAATTGGCATCTCGGTTCATTAGGCCATTTCCTATTATAGAAAGGATCAGGAAACTCACTTAGAGTATACGGTTACTGCGCAATTTTGCAGGAGTCCATAATGTTTTCCATATTTCTCATCAAAGAAAGTGTGTTTTAGATCTAGAGACTACTATAACTCTAACAACATTGGAAGACTTAGTAGTGTTACATGACATGATTATAGTTAGACTGTATAGTGGCTAGGGACGAGAAGAAGCTAAGGAACAAGATAGTCAGATTAGTAAAAGTCATGTGGAGTGACGACGAGAGAGACTGTACTTAGGAAATGAAGAGCAGGATTAGAAGCATTTATCTTGACTTATGAGAATATGTTTTATCTTTATGATTATGACTGTTGTTGTGTACCTTATCGTAATTTCGGTGAAGAAATTCTTGAAGGAGGGCAGTCTATAACAACCTTAATTTTGATTAACATTATTTAGGACATTTGATTGGGTAAATTAAATAAAATAATGTTAAATGTTAAGGAGATTGAGATTTAGTAATTAATGTGGGTTGAGCCTAATTAAAGAACAAATATAATCAATAAGGACGCTAATAAGAAGGTGGTGAAATATGAGAAGGGAAAAGTAGGAAAGAGTTTATATCCTTAACATATACTTTCTCATTTTCATTAACTCCCTCACCATACCATACAAACGAAAACTACGAGAGGGATTTTGACCATTAACAAGAGTTTAGGAAGAAGATAAAGCTAGGAACCAAGTAAAAGCTAAAGGGATTCAAATCAACAACACAAATGTCAATCTTCTTAATCCATTCAAGGTGAATAATATATGTACATCTCATGTTTTAATTAATGTTTTTAGTTTTAAGAGAAAATCCGAACCTCATAGTGTCATTATGCCAGGTCTTGATTTTTGAATGATTATATGCTTGAATGATGAATAATAGGATTTATTTATGGAATTATCTAAGTGGTTTTAAGAGTGAAAACCCTATTTTTATGACCCAAATGATCTATAATTTTATATGAGATTTGGAATATTATTTTAGAAGTGGGTTTCGAATTTCATAATCTTCCTAACAAGTATGAGTTTATTGTGGATTTTCAAAGTCTTGAAAATGGTTTAACTTGGGTTTAATTATTTAAAATAATTATATTATGATTTTAGCCCCGAAATTTTTATATATTAATGAAAATAATAAATTTTATTTTATATGATTTTTTAGGATTTTCCAAGTATTTAGGAACGCTTAATAATTAGTTTAAGTTTGAAGGGCTTAAACATTTTATTATGATATTAAAAGAAAGGGCTCTTTACAAAATGGTTTAGTGATGAAAATAATTATATGCCGCAATTTTCTAGTAAAGAGGACAGATAAAGTTTTGATGTTAATTATAATTCTGCCACACCAACAATGATGACGTCGCCCTTCTATCTCTTTGCGTCCCAATGTTTTAGATGTTAACTAGGACAATCCTTAGGATATCAATGCGAATTGTTATGGAAAAGATTGATCTTGGTCAAAGTCGAAGACATAGCATTAAAGACAAAGATATGATCCTCGACGATTACCTCCTTGGCATGGTATAAGTGCCGCGTTTTATATACAAAGTCGCCACTTATTCTGAATATAATCGTTGATCCCAATACTTTCGAAGAGAGAATGTTTTTGAAGAGATTACGTCTTAAAGAAAACTAGGACGTCGCATTTTATCACTGTGAAACTGATGGTTGTTGCTTTTATTCTTTAAACCTTAACCAAAGTTTTCGAAGAGACTATGTTGTCGCCTATTATCTTGTCGACCCTAATGAGGCTGTTATATTAGTTAAGGCATTGATGCCGACACTCATCACTGTCGCCAAAACTCTTCAGTACTTTTATGTAATGTTTTACGAAGTGATGACGTCGACAATATCCCTATATGTTAATAAATTAAAAGACTTCAATATATTTTAGAAGGACGAAGACCCTCATCAACGATGACTTCTTCGTGTTTATAAAAACAAGGACTTATACTGATTTGCTATAAAACCTATGATATAGAGACAATGACCTCTTATGACTTTGTACTTCATTACTGTAGTTTTATAAAAGCACATATCATTGCATAAATATTTTTATAGAGTAAAGTCTTATAATTTCCTTGTATTACATATTCTTTCAAGGGTTAAACCATTTACAAAGATTTTTTCCTCAAGGAAATATGGATAGGGTAGTTAACCTAGAATTTTACTAAAAGATTGACTTAGAGATTAGAAAACCAGATGGGACTGGTGCAAGGTCGTGCCCTATACTTTAACTAGTAGCCCTTGGTTGATATAAGTCCAAAATTACAGTGCGTAGGGCTTTTCATGGGTTAGACTAAAAGCAGGTTCACGTGTAGAAAGGAATATAAAATTGAGTTAGGTTATTGGTGAGCCTGCAAAACCATTAAGATCTGTTGACCCTAAGAATAGTATGTTTCGAACATACCATCCAGTTTCTTCTAATAGGTTGTTGGATAATTTGATAGTAGGCCTAAGTCGGCTACTTAAGTTGGTAGTTATCCTATAAAAACTAAATATTGGGATGGATAGTCCACTGATTTGACGGATAGTTAAGATTACCCAGGTTGCATGCATACCTATTGCTATTATTGTTATATTATTTATTTAAACCAGTTTGGCTATAAGATTTTGATTTGCAAAAGATTTGTTTTTAAAGTATATAATTAAGGGAAAACTCATTCTGTTAAGTGATGTGGTCTCAATAAGATATCAATTGACCAAGACGGTATATTATTATTCAAACTTGGCTTTTTTTCACTCAAAGTTTATGTTTTCCCCTTAAACTCTCACGTACTCAAAATTAAATTTGTGTAGATTTAGATTTAAGGTTTACAGATTTACTAGAATTGGCAAATAAAGCTACCAAACACGTGTAGGAGACAAAGTTAGCTATGTAGGAGACTATCTATTTATCTATTCCAATGTGTCGAATGTTATGTGTAATGATAGATATTATAACTGTCTACTTAGTAATTCTAATCAACCAAGGAAGCAACTTCATATGTCGTTCTTGGAGTATGTTCTACTAATTATATTTTATCTAAACCTGGGCAGCGTTTTGAGTATGTATTGAATATGAAATTATGACTTTGAAATGAAATGTGAATTTTTTTTCATATTCTTGTGCTTTTGATACTATGAATACCATTAACATGACCACATTTTATCACTGGAGAATAATATTTTAGATGACTACAGCATCTGTAGTGTTTAGTTTTGGACCTCAAGACAGGAGATGTTACAGTTAACTTCTAATTTATAGGGGTATTCAGCTAATTATGGCCATTAGAATAAGTTAGCAATTATCTCAACCGTTCATCGTTAACTTCGCCTGCACGTAATCAATCTCGACCTTAGATCTCCATCCAACGAAGCGAACAACGCTGCACAATTCACTACATGGGTAAACCGCTTGGTTGCCTGGGTCGACCGCTACCGGTTTACTAGGACCCCCTTAGGTCGACCAAACCTATTTTTTCATATTTATTTAATTTAATTTAATTCTTTTGACACTCGTAACTCTCCCATACTAACTCAGATTGCAAAAATTTATATATGAAAATTGTCTGAAAGATCGCTATGGGATGCACCATAGCCAAATTTGGACGTTTGTGAAAATTTTATTTAAGTCCTTATTTTAATTTAATTTACTTTCCTTATTAAATTTTCATTTGAATTCCAATTATATTCTTTTTAAACTTCTCATAAATTCCAGGGTATTACAAAAGTGGACGTAGGTCGGAGATTATGCCGAACTAATATAAAATTCTTGTGTGTTCTTTACGTTTCTACTATTCTTCCTTACTTGATCTGGGATTTCTACGACTTTTATATCTATTATAAAAGCATTGGTGCTTTCATCTGATTTCTAGTTATTGAACCATTTTTTGGGTTAACATTTAACAGCTTTCTGAAAACAAATAACTAGATCTGAAGACTTGAAGCTTGAATATGATACATGGAGAAGATAAAGAGACCCAACATTAGATCTAAGGTTGGAGCAAGCTAACCAAAGCGCGGGGCAGTTAGGAGATGCTCTCAAATTCTCATCAATCCACCTATATTACCAGAGAAGAGATGAAGAAAATGACGAAGGAGATGCAAGATGGAATAATGACTTGATAATAGGAAATTCTTAAAGGATTTCTCTAAAGAATGGGTCAATAAGGAATCGCCAGAGCTTTTAAAATTTAGAACCAAGGAAAAGAAGATAATGCAGGAACATTTGGAGCTAGAGCTAAGCTAACTGGAACGATGTCCCCACAAACAGAAAAACTTGTACCGACCCAAATCAACTCGGTACCGAGAGAATTATACTTGGGGGAAAAGTTGGTGTGAACTTAGAACATATTGGAATGCTAGGAGAAAATAATGCTGGCATTAGAAACAAAAATTAGAATGTGAATGAGCAATGATCGAAAGAGTATATGCCAGAACTTCATCATAAGAATGGAGGACAGACTGAAATCAGAGGAGCAGGACAGAACACTAACTTGTACCAAGAGTAGTATATGCCAGATTATGTGTTGGAGTTCCCCTACAGGAGCGTGGGTAAAACATCGCTTTTGGTCGAAGACCTTCGTTGGATGGTGAAAATTGAATTGCTGAACTGGTAAGGGGAATAGTTATAAGTGGAACCTAAGACTAGAGTTTGGAGGATGTAAGCAGGAATCCATTCACTTCTAAAATACATATTGTGAGAAATCCTCCCAATTTCAAGCTTCCAACGTTGGAAATGTACGATGAAAATTCGGATCTAACGGTTCATCTAATGAGATATATCTAACATATAGAGGTTTTGGATGCTTCAAAGCAGGTAATGAGGTAGTGTTTCCTAGTATACTTGCTTGACTTGGCGAAGATGTGGTTCAGATAGCTAGAGAATGAGTCTATCATCACATGGACAGACTTGATGTGTAAGTTCTTAAGATAGTTCAGAGTTCAGTCTCGCGATCGAATAACATGATGATGCTATTAAGCATTATATAAAAGACTGGAGAGACATTGAGAAGGTTTGGTGTGGCTGCTGCAACCGTCGATAAGCCGGATCCATCTATAATCTTAATGGCTGTAGTATATGGAGCCGTGAGCAAGACTGACTTCAAAGTTGTACTAAAGGGATCCACTGATGGATCTTGCGAGATTCTACCATAGCTCTAAGAGATATTTGCCTCAAGAAGACATTGAAGCTGATCATTCCAAAATTAATATTGTAGATGACAGAGGACTATCCAAAGCAGGAAACGAGAAGGAAAAGGGAAAGAGAAGAGATGATGAAAACTTCGGAGAACCAAAACGACAGAGGAAGGAACCAAAGTTCACTTCTTACAATGAGCTAACAGAGACCCTCAAGAGGATATAACTATAAACTAGGGGTAGATCCCCTATTTGAAACCAACTAGGAGAGAGCCTACTGATCAGGAGAAAAGATAAAGAAAGTTTTGCATCTTTCATGAGCTAGAGGGAATGAAATGAACGAATGTTGACACCTTTGTGATTTAATAGAAAAACTAGTTCATAGCAACCGGCTACAGTGGCATGTAAGGAACTGAACTGTTATAGTGCAGTTGGAACAACCACCATTTGTATTGAACGCATCAAGGAACAACCCGAGATATGGTTTGAAATTCGAAATCACATGATCTGGATGGTCGAGAGTCAGTTCCACTCCCTCGATTGGGTTACATGTGTACAAGGCCTAGATTGGTCTTTATGTATGCTCTAAGTTTGATGTCTAGGACGACTATTTAGGACAATAATAACATTGGACGGCTTACATGTGTACGAGACCTAGATTGGTCCCTAAGAACGCTCTGAGTTGGATGTCTGGGATGGATAATTAGGATTTTTGCTTGTTTGCTTTGATTTGAATATTTAACTTTTGAAAAATCCACATCGGACGTGATGATCGATATTAATCGCTTTATGCCCCGTCCGGAGAGACAGGACAGGAGTGCAGGGTGAAAATCCCCTTACCGAAGAGTAAACAAATGGACTTGTATGGTATTAATCGTTTTAAGTCATGTTCGAAGAGATGGGACCAGAGTGCAGGGTGCAAGCTCCTTTGTTGGAGAACAAATGGACAGGCTTGTATGAAAAGTAAGTCCCCTCACCGAAGAGTGAGAAGATGGGCTTGCTTGGTCATTGAGACCCTTTCCCAAAGAGCAAGAGGATTCAGCAAGAATCTAGTGATCAAAACAATAAACTGGGCGATAAATGATCCAGAGCGATTGAACTCTAGATTGGAAGTGAAATGGTTCAGAGTGATAGAATCCTAGATTGGGCCATGAATGATTCGGAGAGATCGCATGTTAAATTGAATGTAAAATGATCTGGAGAAATCGAACCTTAAAAGGGATGCAGATTGATAAAAGGAATCGAATTGTACTTAGAGTAAAACAGATAAATCATGGATGATGACAATTTTGATATGTGATGTAACAACTTCGACTGAAAATGGAATGATTATGATGTATAAAATGTACTTAAGCAGAGTCTAGTCTTAGGCTATAACAGGTTTGGAAGAACATCTGATTTGGTAGAGAATCTAAAGGAACTGGATGATACACCAGGATTAAGGTAAGCAGATAGCCGAAGAGCTCACTACCAAATATCGATTACTGGAACTTGTTCTTGAGTAAAGTACACCTTACAATCGAAAGGCATACTTTAGGGGGCAAGTGTTAATCCGCTTTTGAACCAAAGCAGATTTCAACTAAATTTAGAAGGTCAACACAAGAACAGAATAATTCACGAACTTGAAAATACACTTTGAAAGGCTAAAGAAGAAGCTTGAAGAAGTTTCACAAAGATTGGAGCAAATCCCTTAACTCATTACTGAGTTAAGGATCCTAGGTTCGGCACTAACCTATCCACTTCACCCTATTCTCTTCCAAAACATCACATAACTCATACTCTACTCCAATGACTCGGTATCAAGTGGTTTTCCTAGATTTTGAACAACCATTTCCAATATTGATGAAAAGAAAGCTAAGAAACCGGGAAAACTCGAGTGCTGTCAAGAAGATCGCTAGAATCAACTCGAAGACGATGGAAAAAAAGGCTCAAAAAAATCAAGCAAATAAAAGAAAACAAGGAAAATGAGATGGTACAACTTGCATCAAGTATCGTAGGTTAGTATCAACCTACGGACCTTAGGTCGGTACTGAGCTATGCTTTTAGCTCGCGGAAACTTGACTTTTCCTGTGTGACTTCGGGTCCCTTCTAGACTTCATTGCAAGCAGGCCTCCAACTCATAGCTCTGTTTCTCCGTAAATACCAACATAACTACAACAAAATAGGAATCTTCTTCTTCTCTTGACCCAGGATCCGTTCTCTCTACCATTGGAGACTTCTTTTTCTTCACTCATATCCCCTACCTCTCAAACTCTTTAGAAACATCATTGTAAATCTGAGATCCACGAAATTGTGGTCAAATCTGAGATAATTAGTTGTAATCCAGAGAGAGAACGACTAATAAAAGATATGAAAGTGTACGTAGGTCGGAGATTACGTCGAACCACTATAAAAATTCTTACGTGTTCTTTACTTTTCAGCTATCCTTACTTGCTTGATCTAGGATTTCTAGTGTTTTCACATCTATTATAAAAGAACTGATACTTTCATTTGATTTCTGGACGTGATCCATTTTTTAGGTTAAGAATGTCTATGTGCATCAAATTTATGTACATGTATTACATAAAATTATACATTTATTTTATTATTATTACTACTATTAT
The DNA here is from genome assembly GCA_030765085.1 of Allium cepa. Taxonomy (NCBI): domain Eukaryota; kingdom Viridiplantae; phylum Streptophyta; class Magnoliopsida; order Asparagales; family Amaryllidaceae; genus Allium; species Allium cepa. The sequence goes on along the minus strand of CM060929.1, from coordinate 699,584,906 downwards.
TCGAAGAAATCATGAAGCAATATCATTAGACTTTGCTTTCTCATCCTCCTCTCTGTATTGTCTACCATCCTCTTGCCTTTCATCACCGAGTTCTTCATTCCTCTCCTTTCCCTTTGTCTTCACTTTCGTCTCTTCCGATGGTTAAAAAGTGTGAATTGAAATCCAGGTTCGCAGCCTCTTTGAGCAATGTTTGCCTCTTCCACCATCAAATCTGGCCTCCCCTTTCATGGCTCCTACCTCAGCTTCTGCTGATGCTATGCCTATCCTTTCTCCTACCTCAGCTTCTGCTGATGCTATGCCCATCCTTTCTCTTCCGCGCTAGTTTCCAGTTCTCGCTCAGTCTTTGCACTATCGATCCTATTTGGCTCTTGAATCGTTTGCTCAGGTAAATGCAGTCGAGCATTTTGGTGATGGTTTTGTTGTTGATGAACTAGATTACAACGTTAAGTCGAATCTGCTATTGAACATAATGTGGAAATAACCATTTACTATGAAAATGTAATGGTACCAGACGAGGTAGTTGGTGAGAATGTAGTAGTTCCCTCTTCCTCTACTCTGATTGGTGATAAGTTATGCTCGATACATGTTTGTGACAATGCTGGAACTCCAATAGTTGCTGCTCCTTTCGTACCACTTAGTGTAACTATCAATTCTATTCCAACCAAGCCTATTTTGTCATCACTTGATTCAAGTTGGTCTTCCCTGTTCACTAAACTCCCAAGAAATATAGGTGATTATTCCCCTTGTAATTTTGAAACTGTAGAGGAGGATGGAATTATGATTCCGTTGAAGAGGTTGTTCAAGCTGGCAAAGACTTTTGGTCTAAATACTTGGTTGGATATTTTCTGGACTCTAACCCGTCTTATGAATTTGTTTGAAATCATCGTAGGAATGTTTGGCTCTCTGCATGGTGGACTTAATGTCCACTCTGATGACTCCATGTTCTTCTTCCAATTCTCCTTGTTGGAAGATAAACTTTATGTGCTTCAGGATGACCCTACCTTCATACATGATAAACCATTGATAATTACACATTCCTCTTTGGTTAACACAGCTAGATCTCAAGTACTTTCAATTCCCATTTAGGCTCGCTTTACTTATATTCCAATTTTTAAACCAATGATTGTCTTAGATTGGTTGGCTAGTCTAGTTGTCAAACTAAAATGTTTTGATCCAAATACCGTAGATAGGAAGAAAAAAAAGGGTATTCGCTAGGACACTTATTGAAGTGACTCCTGATAAACCATCGCCAACTGAATTGCATGTTAGACCAACTGAGGGTTAAGTGGTTATAGTTGATGTTTCCTACAGTTGGAAACTTGATATTTGCTTATCTTGTCATTCCTTCGGTCTTATTGCTGATTCTTGTATATGGTTGTACTGCTGTGCCAGCTGTGATTGATTCTCCACTGCCTATTCCTCCAAAGATTCCATTGTCCTAGCCTCCTGTTATGAAATGGATTCCCAAAGTAAGTAATCCTTCTCCTCTTATGGTTCAAGTGGATGTTGTTGCTTCCTCAGTTGTTCCTACGGTTATGGTGCCTCCTTCTGATACTATTACTTGGAACTCTGATAAGCAATCTTGGATTCATAAAGCTTTTGAAATGAAGTATTCTCCTGTGAGTGATACTTACCACATGTTTGTAGGTGAGGATGAAGGTGAGAGCAAGCGACTTTACTATCACAGCGAGGGTGAGGGTCTCTCCCTTACTAAGGTTGGCGAACATGGCGACGCAAACAGAAGTTTGTTTCAGGATACCTCCTGGGATAGGAAATTTATATACAACGATGACTCCCTGGACTTTGTAACCAACCTTGCTATTCTATTCTCTAGGTATGTCCATGTCCTTGATCCTAATTTGTCCAATGATAACAGTGGATCCTCCTCTTCCGAGGAGGGCTAGTCGAGGTCTTTAGTAGTTTAGGCTTGCTACCTAACTCTTGTGTTGTATAATTATCCATTTTTTTATATCCATTTTTTAACCGCAAAGGCGTCTTTGCCTCTCACCTGTATTACATGTTAAGTGGTATGGCCATTAAAACTAGTTTGTTTGTGCAAAATAATATTACTTTGTATTGCCTGCAAAAATTATACATTTATAAAATACAATAATATATTGATGTATAAATATATAGAAATAATAATTGTAATAATTTATATAAAATATTTAAGATGTATTTGTACAAATGTTAATTTATGTTAAATCACAAAATCATTTAATAATTAATGTACAATAATTTTTTTAAAATTAATTACTGCTGCAAACCAAAATACAAAATTAATTTTTTTTATATTTTATTTGATAAATAATTATAAATACACAAACACATGTGCATATGACCAGTTCCATTGTCCCAGTGGTTAAGCGCTCCAACTTTGATGCGAGAGGTCACAAGTTCGAAATTTGCATTCCATGATTCAAACTATACATATTGACATTTTGTATGTTCTACACTACCAAAGAATAGTAGTACTAACATGTATTACCATTTAAGTACCTAATTTAAATAAAAAACACATGTGCATGTATGTATATGTGTGTGTATGTGTATATATATATAGCAGCCACTTTGGAGATAATGGCAAAAAAATAATATTTTTATCAGATTTATAAATAATTTACAAATAAACAATTATAATATATATAAAAATGATCGAAAGTAATTATTAAAATTATTAAAAAATTAATTTTGAAATCTGGAAATAATGTAATGTTATTAAATAAAATTTAGAATTCCAAATTATATTGTTATTATTACATATATTATCAATTTTTAGTTAGATAAATAGTTGTATTAATATTTAAATATATAATAAATATAAATATACATTAAAATAAAGTAAAATTTGTTGCCGAATTATCGTTGTGCAAAACCAAAATTTTAGAGATTTTAAAATTATTATTATATGATTTAAATCTTTAGGATATAATATATTAATTGATAAAATCATAAATATAATATTACTTAATTAAAAAATGGTTGTTATTTATATTTTTAATTTTAGGTCATGATTTAATGCCAACAAACATACAAAATAATTTTTGTTAATATATAGATGCAACAATATATTTAGCTATCAGATATCTAAAAGAATATCACTACACTAGATTCGTAATATAATCTAACAACCAACAATATATTATAGTAATACATAATAATATTAAATGAATTAGTAAACCTGTTGAAAACCTTTCACCTTGCCTAGAAATTTCATTTTGACATGATGAAATGGCTCCTTGAATCAAATTCCAAATTCTAAAGTAGCTGGTTCCCGAACCGCTTTACCACCGACGATCGAATCGAAGAATTTTGATTTAATTTGAGCTTGGAATTCTTTTGGGTTTAAATAAGGTTTGCTGGTCAAATTTGCAGAGGGAGAGGATAGAAAAAGTATCAAAAAGAATGGTGTAGAGAATGACATGTAAATAAGAAGTCAAAGGGTGAGAAAAGTAGATCTTATTCTTATCTCTCTCTTACCAATTCCATTCTTTTAAACCATTCAAGAGCCTCCTCCTTTTGCCAACATTTGGCTTGCCTATCCAAGCTATTTTGGCCAAAATTTGCATGCCCCATACTGCCATCAAAGCCAGTTCCAGTTCAAATAATGTCTGTTGCATTTAAATCTAAATTTAAATGCATACCGATATCGTATATCCATTAATATATTTATAACTATTATAAATACATTGTTTAACATTGTTTAACGCATTAAATAGAAATCTAGTAATTAATATTTCATAAATATTAAATAACTTATAACAATTACAAATTATTTAACTCAAGTAATAAAAGGAGTATTCATTGTTTCGGTTGTATGACTCTCAGGTGTAAATTTGGTTAGCGATTAATACCGAACAATTCAAATACTAAAGTTCACACTTCACTTTGCAAGTGATGTGACATTATGACCAAACTTATCACTTATTTGGTTTCGGTAAAATCCAATTTTTACTTTATTATATCCAATTGTGACAATTATTTACCCCAATTCTCTTCGTCAAAACTATTTCACTTTGGACTTTTCGAATTTGGTAATTGTCAAAATTCCAATATCGTTCATATTCAACTCTGTAGTCCAAACAATAAGTCCTTGGTTCACAAATAATTATTATTACTAAACAAATTACTCTGGCGGACTTTGACTTTGAGTTGATTTCATTTGATCATGATACTAATCTCATATAATTGAGAAGATGAATCCTATCTTGATAGTGTTTAGCTTCCAATGCTTCCACTTGACCCAATTATAGTCGTTTGATGGTTATTGTTCCACTATCCAACTATAGTGAGAGTAGAGTTTCCATATTGAAGCTCGACGCCGTTCTTAAGTTGAGGTTTGTGTAATATTGTCACATTGATATTTTCTATTTGACTTTAGTTACATTAACCAACAAAAAAATGTCAAGTGAGTCATTTCATGATTATCTAACTATCAGTACATAACCATTGATTCCATCAGTAGTCATGAGTAGTACACTGCCCAACATTTGTAGATCCTTATGTACTCTACTCTCAACGGATGCGTCGATATCTAGTCTCTATACATCTTGATTAGGAATATTTAAAATGGTATGTTTATTTTATTAAGATAAATCACTCATGGTTACAATGTATTGTAACTACTATTACAAAACATACCATTTATGGATTTTCTGTTAAATATACTTTTAGTTCAATTACTTAATCAATATAACATATTATAAAAGGTATGTAATAGAAAGAGACGCATTTTTTTCAAACAAGATTGGTTATCGAGTTAGATATATGTAACTAATTACATAATTTCCTATAGAGCATACCCCTAACTCTATCATAATATACATACTAAATCCTTTAATATCCTACAAAGCCATTTTCTTACTATTTATCTCAAAATAGTGTAATTTTCACAAAAACCATATTATTATTTAAGAAATCTTGTTTTATTTAAATAATAATAATGAACTTTCCAATTTTAGTTTAAAATATATTTTCCATTATTATTTATGAATTTCCCCAAAAATTCATAAATAACAACCTTATTAAATTTCTTCCATTAATTTCATTTAATGCATTAAACCGCTATTATCTCCAAACATCATACAAAATCCATAAATTGCTTTATTTATCATTTATTTATCTAATCTTTACGTTGTTAACCAATTACATCCATTTTCTCTCAATGAGTACCATCAAAATTTTAATCAACAATTAGTTTCACTAAAACACCCAATAATATGATAATCAACAACAAATAATCAAAATGGCACAACTTATCCAAAATAGTCACAATATCCAAAAATCATAAATATGTCACAATACATATCAATATTTATAATTTTCTATCAATAAATATCTATTTTTAGTTTAAAATTCGATTAATTAAATTAAATAAACCATACGAATGCGCTTTTTCTAACAACCCCCAAACTCAGCAAACCAACTTCCAAATTATTTGGAATTTATCCACAAGTCCAATGGAAGAAATCGCATGTGAATAGGAGTTCTTATACATAAGATATCATGATTAGAAGATATAGGATTTTATTATAATATAATAAAAATCAAATACGTATTTCATGACGTATGCCTTATCTCCACTGTATACTATCGTATACTATACGACAACCCAAAATTACCTCTGCCTTTATGTCGTCGTACATCGCCTAACAACGTTGGACCCTACCATCCTCACTGCTGCAACCTCCTCTATCACCATGACGTCCCAAATGCCAGCCTCCACCATGAATTCATGCTTCCACCGAAGGTTTTTCTACCATTTCTTCATGAATTCCATCGACTCTTGAAGTTTTTAACATGATCAAGCCATATGGATGAACTCCACTCGATGTTTTCCTCCACCTAGGAACCTTCGATCATCCTATAGTTGATGTTTCACTGTTGATTGCAAAGCCCCAGAATTGACGGCTATGGATAAACCGCCAATTTCTAGTCAACCAGAGCATCAGATGGAAAATGAGTCTCAAACGCCTCATCACCTCATCGACAGCTATGAATCCATATATAATTCGATGAGGTTTGGACACATTGGATTTTAATCACTTTTAATTAATTTTCTAATTACCATTAGAGAGAATTAAGGTTGATTTGGAATTAAGGAAGAAAACTGAAGATACAGGTGATTGTAGGGTTCCGTAGCCTCATTTATATAGTGGTTAAGCTGGGTTATGAGTTATTTATCCACTTTGGCCTGAAACAACTACGTACGATATTCAAACACTATGTTGCCTCTATTTCATAGACCAATACTCCAAATGCATCAAAATTATATATCAAACTAATCATCTCAAAAAGACCTTCTCAAAGGTTATAAACACGATACTCAGTTCACCATTTTTTTAAATTTTCAATTAGTTTAATATTTTACAATGTTTGTAGGTCGTTACAACATGCATTGCTATTTGATTATGCCTGGAATACGCATCCATAAAGGATAACAATTTGTGTATAACTATTAAGTCTACCGGTTGGTCTATCTTCGCCAATGGGAAGTTGATTTTTGGGCAGGCTTTATATAGATCTGAATAATTGATGCATTTTCGCCATTTTCCATCTGGCTTCTTAACCAACACAGGACTTGATACCCATTCAAGGTATAAGGCATCACGGATACAGTCATTTGCCTTCGCTTATCCACCTCTTCTTTCAACGCAATGAATTGCTTCGAGCCTAGAATACATCTCTTATGCCTCACAAAATGGCATCTTGGGTCCACATTCAATGCGTGGCACACTATTCCTGGTGATATTCTACACATATCGAAATGTATCCATGAAAACAAATCTAGATTTTCCTAGAGAAACCCTTATCGATTCCCTACTTATCATGGCGCTAAGCTAGGATCTGATCTTAAGGACCCGAGTAGGATCATCCACATCAATCAGGATGTTGATTGTCGACTCTTTTAGTGCCCCCTTCACATCCCCTAGCTATTTTTGGGGAGTTTATAGGCTTATAGAACTTACTATGAGACCCAAGCCAGGGATTGGGTGATAAATGTTATGCATCCGCAGTCTTAATGTAGAGAGCTTTCTCTGCATTCTTTTTTTTCTCATGTCTCTTCACATCTTTGAGCTCAGCGACATAGCATTCACAACCTATACTCCGATCACCTTGAATAGCTCGAAGCCCATTCTCCATACGGAAATTCATCATAAGACATCATAGTGCTAGTGCTACTCTAATGCTGGTTTGGGCTGGTTGGGCCAAGAAAACATTATAAACTGAAAATTCATCTACAATCACGAAGGTCTACACTTATACAATCTTGCGCTCACCTTCACCCATTCCACAGATAGGTCTACATATCTGATAAGTTCCTTCACATCTCAGGTAAATCCTTGAATCTTTGATTTACATGGCCTGAAGTTCTTCGGACTTCTCTTCATTTGGTAAAACGTCCTCTTGAATAGATATTAACCGAGATTCAACTATCAATCAAAACTCGATGCATAGTCATTGGCCATACTATGGTCATAACCATTATGGGGTCATGGGTTGGTGTCTGCACCCCATCGACATCTCTATTTTGGAACAATATATCATAGCTCATTGCCTTTAGCTGTTTTGTCGGAGCTCCATCTTTGACAGCAAAGAAACTTTCCTACGACACGTGCTTTAATGACGTCCCATGTCGATATATTCTTCTCTACTCGATGAGGTCCTTCGATTATTTTGTTAATCATAATTATATCATATAATCGCCTAGGTCCCTCTCTGCTGGGTCTAGGTTGGCCCCTCTGAGCTTTCTTCCCTAGAGTTTAAACATCTTGTCCTCCATTCTATAGGTCTCATACATACTGGTGTAGCTTCTTCTTACGTATCAGGTCTTCGATCACGTTTCTTAGATGCTGGCACTCATTGGTATTATGACCATGAGTGTCATAAAAGTTACAGTACTTCCTTAAACATCATTCAGTTTTATTCTCCTTTTATCGAGGCAGCTTCTTATAATTCTCAGTTCCTTATGTATCAAGGTATATATTTTCTACCATATCATTCAACAGAGTATGGTCCCTTGGCTTTAAATATATCAAATGCTTTTTTTATAATTTCTTTTACCTCCACTGCCCTGATTTCTCCTTTTTTGTTGTTGTTATTGGTTCCTACATTCATCGTGATGTTACCGGCATTCTCATCGGTATGCTTAATAGTGACATTGCCTTGCACAACCTCTGTAGAATGTCTCCCACCAGCCTTTTCGACGGCCATTCTTCCCCTTTTAAGAACATATACTAGGTCGCCTTTCGATGGAATTCCTAGATAACTATTTCATCTTCAACCATCTGCCAAAATTTGTGTCTAGATGTATTCCTCGGTATTAACGCCATTAACATGATATCGCCCCTCGAATTACTTACTTCTGTTACAGCAATGTTAAATCAACACAGAAACTCCTTTAGGGACTCTACGACACCCTAATTTTTATTCCCCACCCCAAGACCTACATTAACAAAGAGAATTACTAGGTAATTATGTCTGCTAATGCGAAGAATAGGGCTGGTTAAGGGCGACCATCATAGTCTTGCATTAGATAAGAGCTAAGTATGTCGATTTGGTACCCTCTTTTTTCCATTTCGTCTCAAGTATTCGGCATACTTAATTCTCATCTAATATACTACTATGGTGGCTACAGGATCAGTTTAGAAATAAAATATAATAATAATAACAATCTCAAGTCATAGAACAGCAACACATATAATATACATATACATATACATCAAATGTAATACACCATGCCACTAGTGGTATTCAACTACAATATACACATACATCCCCACAAAAGAACATAGATACATCACGAGGTTCACAACAAAATGACTACAACACAAAAACTATGCCACCAATTTGAGGTCGATATAGAGTGGTCTAAAAGATATAGAAAGCCACAAGTCCAAATATCTAACCTGCTACTCAATCTGACCCGATTAACAAATACACGAGTCAGGCTAACTAGAACTTGATATTATCAATGGATAAAAGGAAAATAAGTGCATAAAATAAACATTCCTTTAAATGTAAAGGAATGATATAACTAAAGTTCAATTTATACTTCCAAGGGTGGAAATTCCATAAAGGCCCAAAGTTATCTCATGGATGGGTTTAACATGTCATAGGGGTTCACATTCAAGGGATAATCAACAAATGAAAATAAGCCAGCACAAAAGCCTTATGAGAAAATTATTGAAATCTCCAAAAACTCAAATCTCATAAAACTCACAAAAGAGTTCTAATCTCATAAAAATGAAATCTCCATTTATGCATAACATCTCATTTAGCTCTAGGATATCGATGTATCCAAGATATCTCAAAAATGGTAAAATCGTAAAATCGTAAAAAACTCAGAAAACCCGGATTGACCAGATCCTTGATTGCAATATCGAAGCAATGCTGCACATGTTAAACTCATATCCATGGCTATTTATAAATTAGGTACCTATCTTGTGGACCCCAAGGTCATACTTATGGTGACTAAAGTCACATAACTCGTGGTGACCGAAGTCACATAACTTGTGATGACCCGAAGATCTATAGCACTAGCATACTCGTGGATGTATCATAAACTCTTGGATAGGAAACCAAAAAGTGTTAACGTGCGTCCCGTACCATACGCTCATACTAAATGGTTTACTAACCGTTAGTCAAGTCCACATCATAAAAACAAATCATAAATCCTAGAAATCTTATAAATCTCACATATCTGGCCTCGTCTCATCGGCAAGTGTAAATAAATTTCGTAGTGGTTTTCTCATAAACCATAATTTCCGAAAAGGGAAATCTTATCTAAAGACTCCCTCGTCTCACCGACGAGTATAAAAATACATCGTGATGGTTCTCATCGACCATACTCCTAAAATAGGAGATCTCAAACCATAAAACTCGCCAAATATTGGCCATCTCAGAAAATTCCTATAAATAGGAATTATAAAACTCAAAACACGCCATTAAAATGGCAATCAACTCAGAAACCAAAAGCCTCGAACAGCATCGATCGTACAAGTCTGGAATTGACCGAAAAAGTAAACTCACATGTCTCGTACCATGTGTTTTACTAATCGTTTAATTCTCTTTCAAAAAGGGTACAAATAGTGTATATTATATATAAAATAATTTACTTGAGAAAATGGAATTTTAAAACAATTCTGAAATCATTTTGAAGAAATTTATTTGGAAACTCTCCTTATTATAGGAAATAAATATATTTAAAATACTAGAAAATAATTTAAAAATGATTTGAAAATATTTTAAAATAATGATTTCAAAAGCCAAATTATTTAGAAATTTTCTTAAAATTTAATTGGAAGAAATAGTGTTTGAAATCGAAGAAATACGAAGAAAATACATGAATAGATATTCAAATTCAAATCAAATTCAATTCAAAATTTTAAAATTTCAAATTCCTCCAAGACGTGGCGAGTCCATTGTTGGATATCATAGCCCATAATCATCATAAAAAACATCTCAAAATTTATACAAGAATTGGCCACAAGATCATAGCAAAAGAAGACTAAGTGCTGCGAAAATATAAAACAAATGACCACAACATCACGTATATGGGCTAACAAGGTGGTCGACCCAGCCTTGAAGCCAGGTCGACCTCCAGGTTGGCCTAGTGGTTGCTGGGTCGACCTCTAGGCTACGAACATTTTCCTGGGTGTTTTTCTGCCTCAAACTCAACTTTCAACAGCAAATTAGCATAGCAAATGATCATGTTTTGCAGCGAAAATTGACATGCGTAGAGTTTAACAATTAAACTTCAATCCGGAAAAGTTTCGAAAACAATTCGACTAAAAATCAAAGAGATATTGGTGCTCAAAGTGGCAACCAGAAATCAGAAAAACTAAGAAACAACCGACCGACAGAATATCATGTATACAGTAAACGGATTAGCCGTAATTTTCACAGGAAATTCATTTTCCAGCTAGAAATTTGTGAGCTAGAACTCACCTTGATGATTTAACAGAGATTGGCATGATTTTGGAGTCAAGATGTAAGCTTTAGTGATGAAGAAGTGCCTCCAAAACCTGTATAAGCTGAGACAGAAGCATGCAACAGCAAACAAAATTATTACAGACCAATTCATATCTCAGCCTAAACCTTTAATGAAATAACTCTAGTATTGGTGGAGATTACCTTGTATTAACTTGTTTTAGTGGATTTCCTCTTTGATTTTCAGCAAAATGGAAGGAGAATTAATTTTATATGAAGGTGGCATTAATTTTCTTCTATTTTCTTTTACTGTGAGTTATGTTTTTAAGAAGGTAGAAAGGAAACAACGTACTGTACATTTCGTTATTACCAAAAGGTTCCAGATTAAGGGTAAATGGATGCAAACCTAACCCAAAAAGCCCAACTCCATTTATACTCAGAGAAAATGTTAAGATATGCACACTTTTAACCTATATTATCAACATATACACTAGTTTCTCAAATTTTAAATCCAAACGAAATGTGTACAACCAATTTGTATGTAACTAAAATCATTATTTACACAAAATAAAATTTATTTCAACTATAAAAAGTTGTTTCAACAATAAAACCTTATTTTTGTCAATATTTCACAATTTACACTATTTTGTTATACAAAAACCATTTTTAATACAACAATTTATACAAGAATTGTTTTCTTGTCAAATAAATTACAATAAATCATTATAAATTTATTTAAACATCAAAATATTACTTTTAAACAGTATTTCATCATTTATATTAATAAAATACATAATTACTTCATATTTCTCCTAATTAAAATCAATAAATGGTTAATATTGGCATAAATTTCCAATATTATTGCATTTACCAAAATAAAATTGCAAATTGATTATTTTAGCTCCAAATTCTCAAAATAAAGTTTTTAAAACTTTGTTTCCATCAATTTATATTTATTTCAACAATTTAATGTTGAAATAAATCTCTTGATTAACTTATTAACTCAAATTAACAAAATTCCAGTATTTTCATCTTATTTAACCAAATCCCCTAACAATCAAATTTCAATCCCAATATTTATTCTCAAACACATTATTTATTTAAAATAAACAAATATTACCCAATTTATCTCCTCTATTTTATTTTATTTAAATATACACCCTTTATTAATCACGTATTTCCTTTTAAAAATTATTAAAAGAAGTAATCCCAAATGAATAAAATAAAGTTTCAAACTTTATTTTTCTCATTTTATTTCCAAAAACTCATTGTTTATTCCAAATAAATAATATAAAATTTTCAATTTTATTTTAGTTACAATATTAAATATAACTACAGTTATAATTTATTATTAATGGGTAATCTCCAAACCAGGGTTATTACATACTCCCCCTAACAAAATTGCATCCTCACATTTTTTATTGAAGAGTCTATTTTCAGCACAATTGTTTCATCAATCAAAGGAGGGATAGACAAACAAGAGGTCAAAATTCCTTACTCTCTACTCCATATAAAAGAGGACCGATAAAATTGCTCGGTAAATTTCATGGTTTTCCTCAGTATAAATACTAGGATTTGTTGACCATTGAATTTCTTTGAGCAATATATCCTAATTTCTAAAGTATCTCACTTTCGAAACAAAACACAATGGGGTGTCACTCAAAAATCTATCGAAGGAGATTGATTTCACAATAGTTTCTTGAATAGAGTTAGGATTTAGCATTTGCTTTATCCGAACTCTAACCACAAGCTGATGACTTTCCATATGTCACTACGGAAGGAGCAACACAATACAAAGATAACAACAATTGAGGTAAGAAAACCTAATGAGAGGAGGTTATTTCAAAGACTACGCAACTCAAATGACCGCAAGATGCTAGTCGTTAGATTATTGCTCTAAGGCAAGACAATCACGAGGAACACAATAAATATAAATTTTAATTTACAATCAAAATTTATTAAAGTTCGAAATTCATTATCTTCAGAACATAATCTAAATTTTTGTTGGCAATTAAACTTCTTAAAGTTTCAAGACTCATACTTAATATCTCAATTTTCAATACTTAGAAATTTTCCAAACTCCTTTATATAGTTCTTATAAAATGACAAATAATTTCAAAATCATATTCCCTTTTATTCCAAAATTAAATTTTTGAAAGAATTTTATATTATCTTTTCAATAATTCTATAAAAAATTTAAAAAATTTACTACTCTTTATTTTTAAATACCCAAATTATCGAAATAAACTCCATCCTTGACGTGTATAATTCATTTAAAATATTCAATAAACATTTATTTTCAATCAAAGTATTATCTCAATTTAGCGTGTCTGATTGTTTTATCACAGCGTTTAGGAAATTCCTATTGATAACGTTGATCAGGCGCATCAACCAGAATTCTTAAACACTCGATGGAGAACCCAACACAAAGATCATTTTCTTTAAAAGAATCTCCTTAGATTTAATGCTCAAAATGTTCTTTGTTTATCCCAAATCAAAAATCAATTTCTGTTAGAAATAAATATCTTCAATTTTTGAAAAGTTTGAAAACAAAATTTATTACATATACCTAGAATCAAAATACAAGAAGAACTCATCGAGATATTCCCAGAATGCTCGATCCTCCAGATCGAAGGAATAGATTAGAGTGTTCGTTATTCCGAAAGGTATAACGAACTACTCAAAAAACTCATACAAGTGTGGATGTAAGAGGAACGTTATCCTCTAGAATTCGTAACTCAAGGAGATCGGTGTAGGGTTAACTAAAGTATGACCCTAACACCACTCAACAGATTAAAAAGGAATAGATGAGATTTAAGGGTAAGGGCAAGACATCTTCTCAAATGAGGAGGAGAACACTTAACAACATATCATTACTCCTAACGAATAATATCATAAAGACTATCAACAATTGAGTATTCAAAAAGGATACCTCAAAGAGGTAAGAATGGCAATATCAATTAAATTCAATAAATCACCTCATTTCCTTAGTGGACATCCTTGTGGAAGAATGACTGAAAAGCTAAGAATTGGTAATGAGGTCAATACAATACTTGATGGCCCGATTGGATGTCATATCTGAGCGGACACTCTGGAATCAATAGGACGAGAATTCGAGATATATCATGATCATCTGGTACACAAGAGTGAATATAGAGACTTCAGAATTATAGTCAATATTCCGAAGGCAAGGAATAACAAACCAATCGAATTTGGATACCCAAATATAGGATCTCGAAAATCACAGAATGTGTCTTGACAAAATGCAAGCCACTCCCTCTTAAATTTCCACAAATTCTAGATAGAAACAGCATGCTAATTCGCATGAAATGATATACTACAAGGAACAATCTCAAAATTCTCATGATATGTATTGCGGATCCCTCCAAAAGGATTTGCAATCCTCAAGACCAGAACATCCAAGAGCATTAACAAATTTTTCCGATACGGATAAATGCTAGGCACCCGTATCGAAGAGAATTTGAATAGAATGGTCATGACAAAGAATAGAATTTTCCAAAATGGTATGAGATATACCTTGAGACTAAGAGGCGCTACCAGAAGCCTTTGCCACAAATAGATTCCTGAATTAGAACCTTTCACCTTCTTAGGACATGAAGAAACCATATGTCCTTTCTTCTTGCAATAGGCACATTTGCGGGGATGAGGATACTCTAGCTAGGTGATCACAAGAACTACACTTGAAGCAGGCTAAAACTCTAGCTAAAGAAGGTGCTACAAAAAGATGAAAACAAGAACCATCTTGCTTTTCCTCCTTCCTCGAAGGGAAGGATTGGGATCTCTAGAAGGGAAATTTCTTCTTATGTGGGTTCGTTCGAAATCCGTCCTCGTCCCTACAATTCATTTCTTTTTTGATGGCTTCGAGGTGAAGTGCCGAATCCATAAGCTCATCGAATGAGAGTTCAAGCATGATCGACTTCTTTAGATATTTCTTAAGTCCAAAAACGAACATAAGATTCTTCTTATAGTGAGTGCTTATAAATTCAAGTCCATATTTGGATAGGGACTCAAAGGAGGAAACGTACTCAGAAACAAAGTATTTCCCTTGCTTCAACTCAAGGAAGAAACGGGCTAGGAAAGCTTTCTCAGATTCAATCACAAATTTGAGCTCAAACCACTCTCTAAACTGCTGCCAAGTAAGAGTAGACTCGTCTATCTTGGCAAGAAGAAGCTCGTACCAGTCTAGTGCTCATTCTTGCAGCATACTCGATGCCAAAAGAATACGGTGATGATCAAATATCTCCATGTAAGTAAAGATATGCTCGCATGTTCGAAGCCAAGCCTAAATCTCTAAAAAGGACTCGGAGCCTCTGAACGGCTTGCCTCTAAGATGGGTGAAGTTGTTGCATGTACGCACATATGCAGATTTGCACGGAGGAGAAGGATGGGTAGGAGCAGGAAGCTAAGTTCTCTTAATAAGCTCAATAATCTGGTCAGTCGACATATAAACTCCTTCGGGATGAGAACCATTAGAGGGTCCCGACCTCTTCTAGCCATTTGATGAAAGTTAAGATAAGCTAGGATTATTCACAGGGGTAGATATTAGCAATTGGAATTCATTAAATAAGAAATACTATGGAATTTAAAATTAACATTTCTAGACATATTCTTTTCTATCTACCCCCAAAGGACTCAAAATATTAAGGACAAGGCTGGGTTTGATTACGAATGAGGATGATGTTTACACTTGTATTATACTTGATGTATGGTAATCATGTATACTGTTCTACGTTTATTATATTTTATTCTGAATCCTGCTCTGATACTAAGCTGTGACGTCCCACCCCGAGACCCACATTAAAAAGAGAAGTATTGGATAATTCTGTCTGCTAATGCAGAGAATAGGGCTGGTTAAGGGCGACCATCATAGTCTTGCATTAGATAAGAGCTAAGTATGTCGATTTGGTACTAATTTTTTTTCCATTTCATCTCAAGTATTCGACATACTCAATTCTCATCTAATCACTATTATGTTGGCTACAGGATCATTCCAGAAACAAAATATAATAACAATAACAATCTCAAGTCACAGAACAGTAAGGATAATATACATACACACATACATACATCAAATGTAATACCACATGCCACTAGCGGTATTCAACCATAATATACACATACATCACACAAAAGAACATAGATACATCATGAGGTTTATAACAAAATGACTACAACAAAAAAAATATGCCATCAATCTGAGGTCGATATAGAGTGGTCCAAAAGATATAGCAAGCCACAAGTCCAAATATCTAACCTGCAACTCGATTTTACCCAAGCAAAAATACATAGGTCAGGAAAACTAGAACTTGATATTAGCAATGGATGAAAGGAAAACAAGTGCAAAACATAAATGTTCCTTTAAATATAAAGGAATGATATAAGTAAAGTTCAATTTATACTTCCAACGGTGGAAATTCCATAAAGGCCCAAAGTTATCTCATGGATGAGTTTAACATGTCACAAGGGTTCACATTCAAGGGATAATCAACAAATGAACATAAGCCAACACAAAAGCCTTCGGAGAAAAACATTGAAATCTCCAAAAACTCAATCTCATGGAACTCACAAAAGAGTTCAAATGTCATAAAAATGAAATCACCATTTATACTTAACATCTCATTTAGCTCTAGGCAATCGATGTTATCAAGATATATCAAAAATGTTGAAATCGTAATAAACTTAGAAAGCTCAGAAAACTCAGAAAACCCGAATAGGCCAGATCCCCGATTGCGATGCCGACGTAATGTTGCACGTACTAAACTCATGTCCAGTGCTATTTATAAATTAGGTACCTATCTCGTGGACTCTAAGGTCATACTCGTGGTGACCGAAGTCACATAACTCGTGGTGACCCGAAGGTCTATAGCAATGGCATACTCATGGATGTGTGACAAACTCTGGGATAGGAACCCGAAAAGTGTTAACATGCGTCCCATACCACACTCCCGCACTATATGGTTTACTAACCGCTAGTCAACTCCACATCATAGAAACAAATCATAAATCCTAGAAATCTTAGAAATCTCACATATCTTGCCTCATCTCATCGGCAAGTGCAAATAAATCTCATAGGGCTTTCTCATAAACCATAATTCCCGAAAAGGGAAATCTCATCCCTTGACTCGCCTTATCTCACCGGCGAGTATAAAAATATATCATGATGGTTCTCATCGACCATACTCCTAAAATAAGAGATCTCAAACCATAAAACTCGCCAAATATTGGCCATCTCAGAAAATTCCTGTAAATAGGAATTATAAAACTCAAAACACGCCATTAAAATGGCAATCAACTCAGAAACCAAAAGCCTCGAATAGCTTTGATCGCACAAGTCTGGAATTAACCGAAAAACTAAACTCACATGTCCCATACTACGTGTTTTACCAAATCGTTTAATTCTCTTTCTCATAAGTTCGAAAAGGGTAAAAATAGTGTATATTATTTATAAAATAATTTACCTGAGAAAATGGAATTTTAAAACAATTTTCTGAAAACATTTGAAGAAATTTATTTGAAAACTCTCCTTATTATAGGAAATGAATATATTTAAAATATTGGGAAATAATTTAATAATAATTTAAAAATGATTTGACGATATTTTAAAACAACGATTTCGAAAGCCAAATTATATGGAAATTTTCTCAAAATTTATTTGGAAGAAATAGTGTTTGAAATCGAAGAAATACGAAGAAAATACATTAAATCGAATTCAATTCAACTTTTCAAATTTTAAAATTCCTCCAAGACTTGGCTAATCCATTGGTGGACATCATAGCCCATAATCATGTTCAAAAACATCTTAAAATTTATACTAGAATTGGCCACAAGATTGTAGAAAAAGAAGATTAAGTGCTACAAAAATATAAAACAAAAGACTACAACACCACGCATATGGGCTAACAAGGGGGTTGACCAAGACTTGTAGCCAGGTTGACAGCCTGGTCGACCGCTAGGTTGACCTCCAAGTCGACCCGGTGGTTGCTGGGTCAACCTCTAGATCGATCCAGGCTATGGACATTTTCTTGGGTGTTTTCTGCCTCGAACTCAATTTTCAACAGCAAATTAGCATAGCAAACGATCAAGTTTTGCAATGAAAATTGAATAGAATTTGACAACTAAATTTCAATCTGGAAAATATCTAACAGCAATTCGACTATAAATCAAAGAGATATTGGTGCTCAAAGTAGCAATCAGAAATCAGAAAAACTAAGAAACAACTAATAAATAGAATATCATATACAATAAACAAATTAGAAAAAATTCCATAGGAAATTTATTTTCCAACTAGCAATTTGTGAGCTTGAACTCATCTTGATGATTTAGCAGAGATGGGCATGATTGAAGTCAAGATGCACTCTTTACTGATGATGAAATGCCTCCAGAACCTGTATAAGCTAAGACAGAAGCATGCAGAAGGAAACTAAAATATTATAGACCAATTCATATCTCAATCTAAACTTTTGATGAAATAACTCTGGTATTGGTGGAGATTACTTGTATTATCTTTTTTTAGTGGATTTCCTCTTTGATTTTCAACAAAATGGAGTGGGAATTAATTTTAGATGAAGGCAGCCATTAATTTTCTTTTATTTTCTTTTACTGTGAGTTTTGTTTTTGAGAAGGAAGAAGGGAAACAACGTACTTTACGTTTCGTTATTACCAGAAGCTTCCAGATTAATGGTAAATGGATCCAAACCTAACCTAAAAAGCCCAACTCCATTTATACTTAGAGAAAATGTTAATATATGCACACTTTTAACTTATATTATCAAATACACTAGTTTCTCAAATTTTAAAACCAAACGGAATATGTACAAACAATTTGTATGTAACTAAAATTGTTATTTACACAAAATAAATTTTATTTCAACTAAAAGGTTATTTTAACAATAAAATCTTATTTTTTTGTCAATATTTCAAAATTTACACTATTTTGTTATACAAAAACCATTTTTAATACAACCATTTATACAAGAATTGTTTTCTTGTCAAATAAATGACAATAAATCATTCTAAATTTATTTAAACATCAAAATATTACTTTTAAACAATATTTCATCTTTTATATTAATAAAATACATAATTACTTCATATTTCTGCTTACTAAAATCAATAAATGGTTAATATTGGCATAAATTTCCAATATTATTGCATTTACGCAAATAAAATTACAAACTGATTATTTTCGCTCCAAATTCTCAAAATAAAGTTTTTAAAACTTTGTTTCCATCTATTTATATTTATTTCAAAATTTTAATGTTGAAATAAATCTCTTGATTAATTTATTAACTCAAATTAACAAAATTCCAATATTTTCATCTTATTTAACCAAATCCCCCAACAATCAAATTTCAAGCCCAATATTTATTCTCAAACGCATTTTTTATTTAAGATAAACAAATTTTTACCCAACTTATCTCCTCTATTTTATTTTATTTAAATGTACACTCTTTATTAATCGCAAGTTCCTTTTAAAAAGTATTAAAAGAAGTAATCCTAAATGCATAAAATAAAGTACCAAACTTTATTATTCTCATTTTATTTCCAAAATTTCATTGTTTATTCCGAAAAAAAATATAAAATTTTCAATTTTATTTTAACTACAATATTAAACTATAACTTTTGTTATAATTTGTTATTAATATGTAATCTCTAAACCAGGATTGTTACAAACTCTCCCCTTAAAAAAATTACGTCCTCCCAATTTTTATTGAAGAGTTTGTATTCAGCACAATTATTACTTTGAGCAATATATCCTGATTTCTATGTATCTCACTTTCGAAATAAAACACAACAGGGTGTCACTCAAAAATCTACTGAAGGAGATTGATTTCACAAAAGTTTCTCGAATAGAGTTGGGATTTAGCATCGCTTTATCCGAACTCTAACCACAAGCTAATGGCTTTCCATATGTCACTACGGAAGGGGCCACACAAATACAAATATAACAACAATTGATGTAAGAAAACCCAATGAGAGGTGCTTACTTCAAAGAGCACACAACCCAAATGACCGCAAGATGTTATTCGGTAAATCATTGCTCTAAGGCAAGACAATCATGAGGAACACAATAAATATAAATTTTAATTTACAATAAAAATTTATTAGAGTTCGAAATTCGTTATCTTCAAAACCATAATCTAAAATTTGGTCTGCAATTTAACTTCTTAAAGTTTCAAGACTCATACTTAATATCTCAATCCAATACTTGGAACAAACTCCTTCCTATAGTTCCTATAAAATGACAAATAATTTCAAAATCATATTCCCTTTTATTCCAATATTAAATTTTTGAAAGAATTTTATATTTTCTTTTCAATAATTCTATAAAAAAAATTAAAAAATTTACTACTCTTTATTTTTAAATACCCAAATTCTCAAAACAAACTCCATCCTTAACATGTATAACTCATTTAAAATATTTAATAAACATTTATTTTCAATCAAAGTATTATCTCATTAAAACTCAATTTATCATGTCTGATTGTCTTATCACAGCGTTTAGGAAATTCCTATCCATAGCGTTGATCAGGCGCATTGACTAGAATTCTTAAACACTCGATGGACAACACAACACAAAGATTATTTTCTTTAAAAGAATCTCCTCAGATTTAATTCTCAAAATGTTCTTTTTTTATCCCAATACAAAAATCCAATTTCTCTTAGAAACAAATAAAGTTTGAAAACACAATATATTACACCTACCCAAAATCAAAACACAAGAAGAACTCATTGAGATATTATCAGAATACTCGATTCTCAAGATCGATGGAATAGACTAGAGTGTTCGTCATTCCGGGTGGTATAACGAATTACTCACAAAACTCATACATGTGCTTATCGCGGTAAGAGGAATGCTATCCTCCACAATTCGTAACTCAAGGAGATTGGTGTACGTTTAACAAAGGTATGAGCCTAACACCACTCAATAGATTAAAAAGGAACAACTTAGATTTAATGGTAAGGGCAAGACATCTTCTCAAATGAGGAGGAGAACACTTAACAACATATCATTACTCATAAAGACTATCAACAATTGAGTATTCAAAAAGGGTACTTCAAAGAGGTAAGAATGGCAATATCAATTAAATTCAATGGATCACCTCATTTCCTCAGCGGACATCCTTATGGAAGAATGACCGAAAGGCTAAGAACCAGGAATGAGGTCAATACAATACTTGATGGCCCGATTGGGTGTCATATCCGAATGGACTCTTGGAAATCAATAGAAACACAATAATGTGAATTTTAGATATATCACCAACGTCTCGATACATAATAGTTAATACAGAGGCTTCGGAATTATAGTCAATATTCCAAATGCAGGGAATAACAAACCAACTGAATTTGGATACCTAAATATAGGATCCCGCAAATCATAGAAGGTGGCTTGTCAAAATGCAAGCCGCTCCCTCTCAAATTTCCCCAAATCCTACATAGAAACAGCGTGCTAATTCGCACGAAATGATATACTACAAGGAACAATCTCGAAATTCTCACGCCAAGTATTGCAGATCTCTTCAAAAGGATTCGTAATCCTCCAGACTAGAACATCCAAGAGCATTTACAAATTTCTCTGATACGGATAAATGCCAGGAAACCATATCGAAGAGAAATCGAATAGAATGGTCATGAAAAAGAATAGAATTTTCCAAAATGGTAGGAGATGTACCTTGAGATTGAGAGGTACTATCAGAAGCCTTTGCTACAAATAGATTCCCTGAATTAGAACCTTTCGTCTTCTTAGGACACAAAGAAACCATATGTCGTTTCTTTTTGCAATACACAATAGGCACATATATGAAGTAGAATACATTCCGATAGCTCTTGCTTGCACTCAAGTGATTTAAATGTAACAAATGCTTTGGGATTTTAGGGTGTGTGTGAAAGTGTGTATAGGATCATGCAATATGGATATAGTAATGCAGAGTATAGTAATATCCTGAATAGTGCAAAATATAAAAGCAGTAATATAATAAAAATAACACTCCAACGTCGTTACACTCATATTTATTTCTGTTGATTTAACTCATATAAGATCTTTTAGTTCTGACTCGAGTGTCTTTCTTTTTCAATTCGCTCAGGTCAGTCTGAGCATTTCAGGAATAAAGACTTTATTTGTGGAGGACGAAGACGAAGATTTCATTATTATTATTATTATTATTATTATTATATATTATATTGTTCCACTACACACTGTATTTCGCTGCATTGATTATTATTCACTGGTATGTTCAACTCTGATATGTACTGTATAAATATAATCAAATGTTATAGAACAGCTTCATGAACTGTATATTTGATTATTATATTTTATCTTTCCGCTGCAAGATTCTATTTTGTTTTTTTCTTTTCCTGCTTTTTCTTATTTATCCCATAACAATCCGCCCTTCCATATGGTTTGAATTGGAACGTGTGTCGATTTAAAGCATGCGAAAAGACGGGATGTTACAGCCATAGTCCTTTGATTATCTCTTTTTGCCGTGAATTCTCTTTTTCTTCTAACTTGCTTTGTCATGAATCAAACTAGTGATTCAACATTCTCCCGTTTTTTGATTGATGACAAACCTGTATATAAAAGTCCTAGAGAATAAATACAAAAACTCCCCATGAATATATGATACTTTTTGTACCTACATAAAGATGATTAGGACAAATTTTCTCCCCCTTTGTCATCGACAAAAAGGAGATATAGCAAAAATAATTTCAATATAAAGTGCAGAAATAAATATCAAAGTGAGACTATTTAATACAAGTCTCAAAAGATAAATAATTAGCAAGTTTCAATATGTTTAAATTGACAATAAAGTTACAGATAAGCAAATAGTTCATACCATACTCACCCACCAAAAACCTATTCATCAAGATCCCAATTTTATTCTCCCTCTGGTGCGGGCTCCTTTCCTGGTCTAGAAGCACATTGAGCACCACTGCCTGCTCCACTAGTGTCGCTACTAGTATGCTCCTCTGATGTAGACCATGTAAATCGAGATGCTAGACGTTTCCCTTGGGAGACAGACGTGGCAGTAGTTTAAGAAGAACATGATAATGCATCCCATAATGTAGAAAAGAAGCCTTTGATTTTATCAAGCTTCTTATCCATTTTCTTGAGCCAAGAATCCAAAATAAGTTGATTGCGGGAGAGAATTTCTATGGATTAACGGGTGCTGGAGGAAGTAGCTAAGCGAATATCGCCTTCTTCTTGTTGTGCTTTCGGTTCTCTAATTGTAGGACCTTTAGATTTTTGTTGTTGAGCCTGTTGATGCTTCCAGTCTTCATATGAAGTAATAGGAGGCGGTCGTGTTGGTAGCTTCATAAGACTGATGGCCCTTATATTTATCATTCCGACAGTAGAGAATTCGGAATTCGGTTGACGAACACCCGCATATAGAAGAAGTCTCATGATATATTCTCCAAAGTAGATAACATGCATATTCTCATGTGTGAAGGTGAGAAATTCATCCATAATACGACGCAACTAATTAACGCGTATATTTTCCCATATGGCATAAAGAAATTTGAAATTTTCCAGATATATTAAATCATATGAGCCGGTTCGGGGGAGAATAGATCGCATAAGCGTCTTGTGCAAAATTCTTGATTTAGGCCGAAGAAGTTTAGAACGCAATTCAGTCATGTCGTCACTCATGAACATATGACTAATTCTATCTCTTTGTCTTGGATTGCATTCGACGTCATTTAAATCTATACCTTCATTTGGAGATTGAAGGATATGTGCCATTCTATCAAGGAAAAGAAAACTTGTTGTCCACATACCAAACACCATACACAATTATTTGGATTCGATGGGTGTTGGTGGCCAAGATTTAAATTTGCAAAGAAAATTTTTACCATAAGATGATTATGTTGTGGTGATTTGCATTATAGTCAAGGAGTGACTCTAATTCACATCTCCGCATTAATTCTTGAAGAGAGTAAGCACCAAAATCCGAATAAACCATGAACGTTCCTTCAAAAATTCTAGAGTTTTTCATCTTCTCCCATCGTTCGATTGCAGTTGCATCATATAGCCAGTGAGCAACATGAGTATCAATAAAGGATGAAGAACCTTGTTTTGAGCGTTTTGATCTTGGTGGGGCCATTACTTTGGTGTTTTTGAGATTTTTTGAAAGAAAAATAGGGGCTTGGGTTTTGGAGGAAGTAAAAAACGAAGAAGGTAAAGTGAATAGATGGTGTAAAAAGGGTTTAAAATGAAACGACAGTAGCCTTTTTTGTACAGCCAGTCGACTGGTCGGGGTAGGTCGGTCGACTGGTTGCTAATCCGAGAGCTTTTTACTCTATAATCGGTCAATTGACCTATATGACTCAGTCGACTGGTTGACAACCCGAGAGGTTTTGCACCCTGTAAACAGTCGACTGCTTACATATATCAGTTGACTAGCTGAAGACAAGAAATGCAATGAAGCTTAAAACAAAATTTTATTCAAAAAAGCATATACATAATCGAAATTCAAGTGAACATAGAACAATAAAACACAAGAAAAGATGATTATTTAGGAGTTTTTGGAGAGCATTGATGTGGTTCAACCTTGGTGTTCTCAACATAAGTTTGCAAAGGAGACCAATAATTTTGGAGTTCCTAAGAGTTTGAAGATGCCGGAGGTTGATGTGGAGTTTGCTTCCATTGATTCCAGCCGGATGAATTTGGTTGACGAAATGTTGAAGGTTCAACAACGTCATGTTTAGATGATTTGCCATAGAATTTTGAAGGCAATTGATTCTATAAGGCTAAGGCAACTGGAATTCGTCCGTTGTTCATAATACATCACTCTTTATAAATTGATTTGCTCCTCTTGATAATGATGGATTTCATCAATTTTTTCTTTTGTTTTTGGAGAAACAACCAATGAACTTTCTGACTTCTTAGTTTTTGGAGAAAATCCAGTGTGATATTGAGCTGGTTCATGTCTAGGGGTAGGAGTTGGCAAGGATGGAGTAGAGCTACTGGAAGAATGATAGCTACTAGAGGATGTTGGTGTAGCAAAAGATAGTTTGGAGTTAGAGGGGTCATAGGAATCGTGAGAGGCCATTAATAGGTAATGAGGAGCTTGATGTTTTAAAGTTTTTAAATTTTTTTAAAGGATGATTGCAAAAATGAAAGAAATGCAGATTTATAGAGGAAATTGAGCTGTATTTGTGTGGTTAGAAACAGCAAAAAGCTAATAGCCAGAGAGAAAAAAAGAATGGATGAGAATTATTTTTAAAAAGAATGGTTATGAGCCCACGAAATAAATAACTTAGTAGAAAATAACACATAGCACAACTGGTAAGACATTGATCTACCAGTTAGGAGACCTGAGTTTGAGCTCCAACAGCTACACATTTATTTTTTTGAACGAAAATTTCTAGAATAATTAGAATAAATCTTCTAGTTGAAACAAGAAACATACATAGCTCAAATGGCAAGAGACAATTATGATTCTACAACCTACAGGTCATTAGTTCAAGTCACTTTAGAGTTATAATTTTTTTTTTTAATTTTGACAAAAATTTGAATGGAAGTTTTTATATATATCTTATCAAATTGTGCTATGAAAAACTACAAATACAAATAGTATATATACATATATAAAAATTTATAAGTCTTTAAAAGAGACTACCCAAGTTCTCGTCTTAAATTGATGAAAGTATTTTCATTTAAAGGTTTTGCAAAAATATCTGCCAATTGTTTATCAGAGGAAACAAATTCTAGATTTATCAAATCCTTTTCAATATTATCACGAAGAAAATGATGACGAATGTCAACGTGTTTAGTTCGTGAGTGATTGACAGGATTTTTCGATAAATTAATAGCAATAGAATTATTACAGTAAATAGTTTATTTAGATAATTAAAACCAAAATCTTGTAGTGTTTGTTGCATATAAATAACTTGAGCACATGCCAGAGCTGTAGAAATATATTCTGCTTCACATGTCGATAATGAAACACAGTTTTGTTTCTT
This sequence comes from Allium cepa, assembly GCA_030765085.1. Classification (NCBI taxonomy): domain Eukaryota; kingdom Viridiplantae; phylum Streptophyta; class Magnoliopsida; order Asparagales; family Amaryllidaceae; genus Allium; species Allium cepa. The sequence continues at coordinate 699,558,989 of CM060929.1, read as the reverse complement.
ACTAAACCAAGATACAAGAGACCGTCTAATGAAGTGACAAGTCCTACTTGTACTTTTTCTATCTGTCTCGCTTCCTCCAAAGTTAGCGTCACTATAGGACACTAATTCAAAAGGACATTCCTTTGGATAGAATAGTCCAAAGTCCTTGGTTTCATTAACATACCGTAGTATGCATTTCACTGCTCGTAAATATGATTCTTTGGGATCTGCTTGAAATTGTGCATACAAACAGACACTCGTCATTATGTCAAGTCTACTAGCTGTTAAATATAGTAACGATCAAATCATACTTCGATATAATTTTTGGTCAATACTTTTTCCACTTTCATATTTATCAAGATGTATGATTGTACTCATAGGAGTTGGTTTGGTAGAAGTATTCTCCATACCAAAGCGTTTAATTAAATTGTTACAATACTTTTCTTGATTAATAAAATACCATTTTCTAGTTGTTTTATTTGTAAACCAAGAAAATAACTTAACTCAACCATATGTGACATTTCAAATTCTCTAGTCATTATCTTAGAAAAATCTTGACATAGTCTTTCATTTGTAGATCCAAAAATAATATCATCAACATATATTTGGACGATTAAAATATCCTGTTTATTTCTTTTAATAAAAAGAGTTTGATCAACCTTTCCAATTTCAAAATCAAAATCTATTAAACTTCATTTAAGACGATCTATCAAGCACGGGGTGCTTGTTTCAAACCGTATAAAGCCTTTTTAAGCTTATAGACATGATTAGGAAATTGTTCGTGTATGAATAAGGGAGGTTGTTCGAGGTTGTTCAACATAAACATTTTTTTTATGAAACCATTTAAAAAGCACTTTTGACATCCATTTGATATAATTTAAAGTTATGAAAACATGCAAATGCTAGTAAGATTCGTATTGCTTCTAGTCTAGCAACTGGAGCAAACGTTTCTTCATAGTCAATTCCTTCTTCTTGATTATATCCTTCAGCAACTAATCTAGCTTTATTTCTAGTAATATTTCCTTGTTCATCTGCTTTATTTTTGAAAATCCATTTTGTACCAATAACTGATTGATCACTAGGTCGTGGAACTAAATCCTAAACGTCATTTCTTTCGAATTGGTTTATCTCTTCTTGCATAGCGATTAACCAATTTTCATCGGTAGATGCTTCTTTAATACTTTTAGGTTCAATATGAGAAAGAAAAGCTACATGACCCATTTTATTTAATTGGCTTCTTATTCTAACAGATGAATTGAGTTCTCCAATAACATTAACAGAAGGATGATCTCTTAATATTCTCGGTGGATATCTTAATTCATTATTATTTTGAACAATGTTTTCATTATTTTCAACATTTTAAATTTCTTCGTTTGTGATGTTATCAGGGAATTCTTCATATTCTCTTATACTTGGGATTTGTTTAAAATTTTCATCGAAAGATACATGAAGTGTTTCTTCGATGATATTTGTTCTTTTATTATAAATTCAATAAGCTTTGCTTCGATCCGAATACCCTAAAAAGATTCCTTCATCGGATTTTGGATCGAATTTACCAAGCTAATCTTTTGTGTTTAAACAAAACATTTTGAACCGAAAACTTTAAAATAAGAAATATTTGGTTTTCGTTCATTAAAAAGTTCATAAGGAGTGTTCTTAGTTAATGGTCGAATAGAAACACGATTCAAAACATAACAAGCTATTGCAACTGCTTCAGCCTAGAAATGTTTTGGTAATGTACTTCCATTTAACACAGTCCTTGCACATTCTTGTAAGGTTCTATTTTTACGTTCTACAACTCCATTTTATTGTGGAGTTCTAGGAAACGAAAAATTAAGGAATATTCCCTTTTTCTTACAAAAATGTTCAAAGGCTTCATTTTCGAATTCGCCTCCATGATCACTTCTTATGTTTTTTATTTTCAAACCTTTAGAATTTTGAATTCTTTTTACAAAAGTTTTGAAATTATCAAAAGTATCACTTTTATTTTTCATAAAGATAGTCCAAGTATATCTAGAAAAATCATCAACAATAACAAACACATATCTACTATGTTTAATGGATTATACTTATTTTGGTCCAAAAAAATCCGTATATAGTAATTCAAGTAGTTGTAAAGTTGAAATGACCTTTCTAGATTTAAAAGATGACTTAGTTAACTTTCCTAACTGACATGCATCACAAATATGCTCAATTTTAAAATTCATCTTTGGTAGACCTTTCACTAAATCATTTTTAGAGAGCTTGTTTATAGTTTTGAAGTTAATATTATAGAATCGTTTGTGCCATAACCAAGGATCATTTTCTTTGGCTGTTAAACACATATCTGAATTATGATTTATTTTCATATTCAGAACATAGATATTTTTGTCTCTATTTCCTTCAAATATAAGATTTTGATTTTGATCAAAAATACTACATTTGTTTTCAGAAAAAGTGATTTTGAATCCTTTGTCATACAATTGGCTGATACTATGTAAATTATGTTTTAAATTTTTGACAAGTAAAACATTTGAAATAGTAGGTAAATTTGATATACCATTATTGCTCACATCGCATTTGCCGATGATATAACATTTGGAGTTATCTCCAAAAGTGACGGAGCCTCCATCTGAATAAGTAATATTTGATAGCATATCGTTGTCTCCTGTCATATGTTTTGAGCAACCACTGTCAAGTATCCATTTTCCTATTTTCTTGAGTGGGATCTAAAAAAAAATATGAGATAATATTGGTACCCACTTTTTCAATAGGGTCCTAAGAGTTAAATCTTAGAAAACCAAACCCCAGAGGGCTTAGTATCCCCATTTAAAAATGTAATCTTTATTTTTATAAACAGTTTCTAAAAAAGTGTTTATATATTTCTTCCTAATCAAACTGTTATTTGTTTTAGGAACCCATATTTTTATGATTTTTGGGTTAGAATTCCTTTTTGTCTGCATAGTAGTAGGATTAATATTTCTCTTAATTCTCTTTCTAGGTGAAGCTGTAAATGTTGTTTTCTTAACATATCCTAATCCTTTTCTACTAGAAACAGATTGAGAGCTATCAATAATTTTAGATAAAGTTTCTCTTCCTTTATAAAAATTTGAAACATTTTTGGTGATGCTTTCTAAATTCGTTTTGAGACTACTATTATCCAACTCTATCAATTTTACCTTAGTTTTGAGTTCATGATTTTCAGAAAAAAGAGCGTCATTCTTTTTTTTTGAGTTTCAATTTCTTGACTTAAAAGAGTGAGTTGAGAATTAATATTAGAGAATGATTCTTGTAATTTTTCAGTTCTTCCTCTAGTATTTTTTTTCATCTTTGAGCATATCTCTTTCGAATTCTGCTTTGTTCTGAAGTTCATGAGTCTCCTTATGTTTTTTTAAGTTTTTTTAGAGTGTCAACTAGCTCTGAGTTTATCTCTATCATATCATCAAAAGTAAAATCACTAATCTCGTTTTCAGTAGCTATGAAACAGACATTTGCTTGCTCATTTTCACTTTCACTACTTTTATCTGATGAAGAAGTATCTGAATCATCACATGTTACGGAGAATGCTTTCTTTTTCTTGTCTTTTCTGCCCTTGTTGAAGTATTTTTTTCTTTAATTCTGGACATTCTTTTTGGATATGACCTTTCTTATGGCAATTAAAGCATTCTAGAATTGAAGATGATGGTTTGTTTGGAAAGTTACTTTTTCCATTATTTCTGTTATTTTTCCTCAACTTCAAGAACTTTTTGAAATTTTTGGCAATAAATGCTAGATCTTCTTCATCCGAATCTTCATCTTTTTCTTCTTCGGCGTGGAAAGCTATGTTCTTTTTGTCTTGTGTTTGTACTCATTTTGCTTGCAAATTCACTTCATATGACATTAGATTTCCTATTAATTCTTCAGGTTTTATGGTAGAGAGGTCGTTAGCTTCTTCAATAGTCAAGACTTTTCTTTCCCATTCATCCATTAAAGATGTTGATACAATATCAAAATCAGCGTACTTTTCTCCTAATCCTAAAAGTGAATGATAGGTGTCATGAAATCTAGAGTACATATCATTGATGGATTCATCCTGTTTCATTCTAAAGTTTTGAAACTGATTTTTAAGCAAGGAGATTTTGCTTTGTTAACTTTGTTAGTTCCTTCATGAGCGATTTTAAGTGTTCTCCATATTTCATAAGCAGTTTGACACATGCTAACACGATTAAATTCATTTCTATCCAGTGTACAGAATAACAGGTTCATAGCTTTAGCATTGGCAGTAGCATCTAATTTTTGTGTGTTTGACCAAGTGGAGTATTCTCTAGTAGGAAGAGTGTATTCATTTTGTGTAATATTCCACGATTCAAAGCTATTTGATTGCATATAGATTATCATATGAGTTTCCCAATAATTATAGTTCAGACCATTGAAAAATGGAGATCGTACAGTTGATTGACCTTCAATAAAACCAGTGGTAGTGTTGGTGTTGTCTTCCATATTAGCAAAATATCATGTAACTGTATAACGGTTATAAGAAACCTTGCTCTGATACCAAATGAAAGTGTGTATAGGATCGTGCAATATGGATATAGTAATGCAGAGTATAGTAATGTAGTGAATAGTGCAAAATATAAAAGCAGTATTATAATTAAAATAACACTAGAGATTTTATTCTGGTTTGGAGCACCATCCTACGCCCAGTCCCAGACTCCTTCTAGAATTTCACTAAAACAACAATCCTCACTTAACTCAGAGGAACAGGCATACACAGTCTGAGCAGCAGAATAGGCACCTGAGCAGCAGAATAGGCACCTGAGCAGCAGAACAAGATTTTCGCCTCAGTAGCAGAAGAGGACTTCACTAATACAAAATAATATCTGACACTGTGTGTTCTTGATAACACTGATTTGCCACTGATAGTACAAACCTCCTGTAATCAAATCCTTAAGTATATGAAGTGTATGTGAAGATATGAAGAGAAGGTAATGCTAAGAATCAAAGATTATGTAAGTTATTTGTAGATTCAAAGCAGTAAAAACGTATGTTCGCTGTTTAAATGCAAATACTAAAATACAAGAAGAATATTAGAGAGTTAGAATGAAAATTGGTGAATCTGAAGTGTTTGGGAGTATGTATATATAGTAGTTGAAGAGTTACTGCTATTGGTGAAGGGTTCTAATGAAGAGGAGCATCTATTTCCGTTTATAGAAGGGTTGCTTCCTTTTGTAGAAGAAGATGTCTTTTCGAAAACATGCAGTTGGTCTCGGGTCAGTCGACTGGTCGTTCTTGGTCAGTCGACTGACTATGCAATAGATTTAAAAAATAAACAGTGCATATCGTACATGTACACAGTCAGTCGACTGGATGATCTTAGCCAGTCGACTGGCTGAGGAATTTTTTGCATAGTATGCTTCTGTTTTGATTAATTATGGGAAACATGAAGTGCGGACTACTTGAGGATAGATTTTAACAAATTTCTAAGACTCAATCATAAGTACTTGACAGTGAGAACATAGATTAAAAGTCTTGATATAGCCATAGTCCTTTGATTATCTCTTTTTGTCGTGAATTCTCTTTTTCTTCTAACTTGCTTTGTCATGAATCAAAACTAGTGATTCAACAGTGTGTATATATATACATATATATCCAAATTAAATATATACTATGATAACGTAAGTGCAATAAATCTATTTAGAAATCCTATTAACTATTCTAGATGTAAATCTTTTGGTATAAAACACCATTTTCTAAGAGATATTGTTCAAAAAGAAATAATATCATTATATTTTGTTAATACTGAAAATTAAATAGATATCTATACAAAACCAATCTATAAAAATAAATTTATAAAATTAAGAAGAGAACTTGGAATTGCTCTTTTAATGAACTAAATGAAATATTTTCGAAAATTTTAAAACAATTTTATATTTTACACGACATTGCAGATAATTATCAATAATAACTACTTTTAGACAATAGAAAACGCATTAGAGCATTTAGGAAAATACATTGGAGACACTAAATCGAAGTGGTAATAGAATCGACACTCGAAGGTATACAAAACAATTATGTTTTTATATTGAGTCATAAGTTGAGTCATGGAATAAAAATTGTTAAACCACTCATATAATCTTCGATTCCTTTCAAACTTTGCCATATACTCCAAAATACTTATTTAAGATTTTCTAGAATTTTCTGTGAATTCTCGTAGTGAGGAGAAGTGGAGAAAATGCAAAATAATAAATAAATCACAACAGCATCCATCGGTACTCATAGTATCGGTGTACTAGTCTCACATATGTACCATGGGAGTTCACTGGTCATAGTCCATTTTTGGTCTATATTAGAGTTTTTGAAGAGATTTTTCTTCTATAACTTTTTTCTTCATGTTCGTGTATCTCTGCAATCCTTTACTTGACCTTTTTCTAAATAAATCAACTCTCTTCGCACCCAAATGCAACTATGAATAGCATTAAAAAACTTAAAGAACTCCACTTCTGTACCACCTTCCTTTTTGATCAACAATTTCTTACTGCATATTACTGCTTTAAATGTATGTTGTCTATTCAATTTTATGTTCTCAAACTCCAAACCCTGAATCTTGAGCATTCAAATCAATACATATCGAGTGATTATAGGAATTTTGTAATTAGTAGCAACTGAAAAAATCTATGTAGAGTGCACAACTCTTGTCGAAGCCTTTTTACTAAAGTTAATTGAAGTTCTATTATAGGAAGAATAAGGTGTTGGTGTGCCACCTATTCTTTTCGGTTAAGAGAGAGCTTTTGTTAAATGAAATACCGAAGAGAAGCGTCAGGATTGGACATAAGACGAGAGTTATGAACAAGTATAAAAACTCTGGTGTAATCATTTGATTGACAATATTACTTTACTTTCAGCTTTCTATTTATACTTAGCATTTTATCTAACATAGATGGTTATTGGTTAGGCATATTAGTCGATTTATACACACGTGCCTTTAGAAATATCATAGTGCCTTATTTCTTTAGTTCTTATATGCCCCTTTTATTTTTGTTAAATTAAACTATTTAATTATCTTGTCAAAACACCAATTCCAACTTTTTGAAGCTAGTTTAAGATCATGAGTGTAACGACACTTATTTTTTTGATAATTAAAACTATTAAATTTAAAAAGATTTTGAAATTTAATATTGTGAGAAATTAAGTTTTCTGATTAATTAATGAGAAAAATAATTAGAATATGATGTAATAAGGTTGTTTGAATGTTATTGACAATTATTTTAATGTAATTTCAATCAATTGAAATAATTGTAAAGTGAATTTGGTTATAATTGTAAATAAGGAATTAAATTGGTAAGTAATGGAATTAATGAAATTGAAATATTACAATTAATATGGTAAAGGATGATAGCGGTAGAATATGAATGTAATAAAATGTAAACTATTGTTAATTATATTCATAAGGTAATAGTTGATTCAATAATAAGAGTGAGAATCGAAATAAAAGAATTTGATTGAAACTAAAATATAATTAACTGAGGTCTTATTACAGTTGTAATTAAAATGCTGAAAGTAGTGCAATATTTAAATATTGGATTTGATATGGAAATTTTATTTTAAAAGTTATAAATTTCTATGCAATCAAGAATGATAAAATTGTTAACTTTTAAATGTGAATTTAAAAGTGATTAAATCAATTTAAAAATAATATATTTAATTAACGTCAAGATTAGCCATTTTGGAAACTATCTCGGATTTTGATGAAACCAGTTTCATCGGATCCATAATAGTGAATTAATATAGAATTCAAGTTTCGTAGTGATCGGAGTTGTCCTTTGGCCATGTGAGCTTCAAACGCATAGAAATCGATTAAAAGAATTTAATTGAATATAATCTTATTTTGAAAGCTAACTTCTGTATACAATGAAATTAGAATTTGAAACTAGTTTCATTGAGTTTAAAAATATTGAAAACATATATTTGGATATTGTGATGACTTACTTTCGTTTCGTGGACGAAACAGGCTTTTCGGGTCGTGTTATTGTTTCAAACCAATTTGGTATGTCCATTCGTTCTTATCTATCTTTGTATATATAAATAGATTTTTTTTCTAACCCTGGCTGTCTATTCCAATTTCTATACGTATCTATTCAAATCATATGCTCCTTCTTTCCTTCCCAATGTAAGATAATCCCAAACCCTAAATCCCTAACTCAACAATCAAATTGAAAATTTTAAACTCCTCAAACAATGTCATATTATATTTCACTAGAAAGCTATGGATGAACGTAATCCACATCTACAATTCATTTGTCGATCGAAGATTCAGATTGGCCAGAAATCGTCGAAGAAATTTTGGCCATCCATAGGCCATGGTTTTGTATAATGGTGGATCTTTGGCGATATGGCAATCGGGAGGCGCTGCTGCATCGAGGAGGCTGAGGGCTTTCGATCCATGAGATTAGTGGTATCAGATGGAATCAAATTTTTCCATGATTGGATGCAGAAGCAAGCGATGGCATACGCTCCAGGTGTGGTCGGAGGTGGCCCCAACCATGCCATAGGGTCGCATCGACCAGGGAAGCGCGACGGGGGCGCCAAATCAATTGTTCGAGGCACGGATCGGTGGTGATATGGATGTGAACTCTGGCGACAGTGGGTTGGTTGAGCGAGCGTGTTTGTTTGTTGTTTGCGTGGGTTGAGGTATTTGAAATTACAAATTTTCCCTTCGATTTTAATTTAAATTTAAAACTCAATCTTCTAACTGACATAACTTTTCCATACGAGCTTGGATTCACGTGCGGTTTCTTCTGTTGCGATCGTATCGAAATTCCAGATGATATGGAACTAGTTTGGCTGCATTTTGAGACCATTAGATTTTTGTTCTTTATTTAGATTTTAAATCAACTAAAAATCAAAGATTAGTGATTTAACCCACTCGCAAGTCACAACTACTAAACCATCTTATGTTAGTTAAATTGAATTTAAAACGTGATACGATATTATTGGCTTCTGTTTGGTTGTTTAATTTGATATTTTAATTGAAATTGAATTTTATTGAATTAAATTGCCATTTAAATTAATATTGAATTTAAATTGCTAGTTAAACATCTAATAATGATAACCAATCATTTGTTGTGATTTCTTGACTGATTTGGATGATGATTGTGATGGATGTTTGTTTGTTGATATTTTGGATGATTTGATGTTTATATTCCTGTTAATCACTTTGGGTTGGAATGATGCATACGCGAACGATCTTGTAGACTAGGGAAAATCGTTATGGGTTAAAATGATGAACCCGAGCAATTTTATTAATTTGGAAATTGTTGATTCAGGATACGGGTTGAAAGGATATATACCCGGAAAATTTAACTATTTTAGGGTTGAAATGATACATACCCTATCACTTGACCATATGGTAGAAAACTATGTAAGGACACCGTTGGTCAGTTTTAAATTACTTTCTAAATGAAAAAGTACGTTTGAGTTACAAATTTAATTTTTAAAATTTATTTTAATAATTTTATTTAGAAAAGGTTATATTTGGAAAATAATTTATATATATGTTTAAAAGTTTCAAATTATAAGTTAATATATGGTTTTAATGTAAATTTAAGATTTTAACTTATAATTATTGTTTAGTTTTTAAATATATAATTCAAATAGTCTAAAATTTAGTTTAATAAAATATTAAATATAGTTTTAATATATATGTATTTTAAATCTAATTTAATACAATAAATATAGTTTTAATTTAATATAATGAATATAGATTTTTATAAAATTTTAATAAATAAAAATTGTAAGAGGTTTTGTAAAGATTATAGATATTTTATAATGGATTTTGTGAAAAGGATTTTTGTAAAAGATTTTGTAAAGGAATTTTAAAAAAGATTTTTTTTATAAAGGATTTTATAATAGCTTGATAAAGGAGTTTATAAAGGGTTTAAAGGATTTTTATAAAGGTTTAAAAAAAGGAACTGGTCTAAAGGGAAAGAGTTGTAAACTATTTTGAAATTTATAAATAGCTTTATAAATGGTTTTAAATCATATAAATAGTTTATAAATGGTTTAGAAGAGATTTATAAATTATTTCAAAATTGATTGAAAGATACCTTCCTCGGTATTTATGAATATACTTATACTTTTGGAATGTATATGGATATCTTGATATGAAGGTATGAACTGTCTTCTGGATTTGTTTAAGTATGTTTTCATAAAATGACCATGGTGTGAAATATATAATAATTGGTTGTTAAAGAGACCGGGGTCGGCTATTGCCATACTCTCTGCCAATTTCGAAACCACTTTAATACCTGTATATGTGGTGGAGAATCTAGAACTAAGCAGGATGTCTTGGCGAACGCTTCTGTATGAGGTATGAACACAGCCCTAACCCCCAAGGTCAGCTTGATATGACTAAAACAGGAGCTATCTCGGGCCATGTGAGGTTGCTCCTCCGGTCGGACATGCTTCTTCGATACCATATATGTTACTTTGTGATTGATTTGGTAGCCACCTTTGATTTGATTATGATAGTGTGTTTTGAGGTGGATGGTAGTAGCTGCTATGCGTTACCACTAGTACGGGCATGCAAAATGGTAGAATCCTACCCTGGTCATGGCCTTGCATGCCTTGTCGTATGCCTTACCGAGCCCACTACGATTTTGATTTGTGTCGTATATATGGAGTGCTCCCTGATAGCCCACCGGTTTAGTGAAGTTTACAGTACTGTATAGACTATAGCATTTATAAAATGTGTTAAGGGGGATATGGGTAACGCCTTAACGTTATTATGATACTTTACTGATAGACACTATGCCCAGGTGGGCTTGGATTTAATCACAATGTCACGCATTTATAGTTGTACCATGGAAGTAGATATGACAGTATCATCGTAAGCATAAACAAAACCTAAAGCAACGTCCGAGAAGACCGAGATATTTGAAGAATATTCATGGAACCGGTAACTTGAAAACATTCATAGTTTTATCATTTGTTTCTTTTGTTTTAGTTTATTTTATACTATTGGAAATGGAAACAATTCTTGTACTTTTACATGCGCATGCTTTTTTTAGTTAATGTGGGCTGTGAGCAAAAATGTATTTATATACATCAGTGATTAATTGTTTCTTTACCACTCTTTCATTATGCTTTCAAATTGCTATTTTATTTAATAATAAAAAATATTTAGTATAAAATGTACGTACGTGCATCTAATAGTTAGAAATATTTACATTTATTTAATAAAAAATAGTGAACGGATGTGCGTTGTAAATGTAAATGTTTTGGTAGTCACAAAACATTTATTTCATGTTGTTTTGTTAGCAGTGCAGTGACAAATTGGTAGTAAAATTCCATTGATAGATAGTTGGAGATAACTGATTCACGTCTTAAGGGTTATACAGTGCAGTGAAACCCCGTGCACTACACGAACGCATAGGTTATTGAATGCTACAGTTTGTTGGTATGAATAGGTTGATGAAATGTATTTGATGGACGTGCATTTCCACAATAGATGCTTAAGCATACCCATAATTGGACATAATATTTTACTCCTGTATGTTACTTATAGGGTTGAAAGTGAAATTTTGCTACTGGAGGTGGAAGAATGACGACCATAACTTAACCCTATATATGTAGCTTCGGTTTTTGTTTATATTCTAAACTTTTTTGAATTGTTTTAATTGTGCAATTGTGTAATGATAGATAAGCATTTCAATAAGGTAAGGATAGTCATTTTATTTTATTATTTTATTCACTATGCTCAAAATGTATGAGTTTAGAAGTACATTCATAGAATTAAAACTGTCAATTACTAAAGTGAGTATGTGTTACATGAAGATAAACCGTCAAGCTAAAAATAGATAATGAGCCCAATATACAAATGAGTAGAGAAAAATTATCTATACCACCTCTCCTCGGTACAAAATAAACAAATTCACAATGATAGATCAAGGCCCTCAAGTATTAATTAAGTTCAAACGCAGGAGAAATGCATACGGTAAGTTAAAAGTATCCACTATATGTAAATGAGCCAGCGAAAGTACTATACAACATGAGTTGGTAAAAGTAATGTTAGAATTTAAGAAATGAATTATATGAATGTTAAAACTTAAAATCACATCTGTGAGAGTAAGAAATGAATAATAGTTGCACACATAATAAGTAACTATCTATCTAAATACAAAACTTCTTGTACAATATGTTACCAACAAACTAAGAACAATAGTTAGGAACAATACTACGGTAATACAATTACTACACAGAGAGTTCGTGAAGTCTAATAAATGCATTATGGTTGAGTAAATTATTTATTAATATCTTATGTTAGATAATGAGACATATAATAACTTGTTTTCTATTTACTTTATGAGTCACCAATGATAGAGAGTGGTCAGATTATTGATAATCTAGAATCCCAATGATACATTTTATCAATCCATACTAAAATTATTTGATTGTAAGAACTTCTATATTTTTATCACATGTAACATAGAGAAATGGAAAACATTTGGCGGTAATTAATAATACCACTACATGGGAGTAAAGATTAGAAGTAGTTGGATTCATCTTCTAATTAACATATTACAATCAAAAAATGTTATAAAAATGAGGAAAAACTAACAAAAAATGTGATATCATCATAGTTACCAACTATCTATAAATCATAATACAATCCATAATGAAACTGTGTAAACATAATATAATTGGAACTCGAGAATATTTCGTTGCATATCAGATCAAACAGCAAGGACTTGGTTGCCGACAACACCATCTCTTATGTATCAATTGACACTGGAGATTTTGTGATGTAAAATCAATGGTCAGAACCTATGGCAGCAGCCTTTCCGGACCACCTTATTTTAGCCAGTAGACGTTGGCGGCAAAATCAGCCAAAAAAGCCTCAACATCATTACTGCTACTCCTGTCGAATCATCGTCATTTATGGATATCTTTATTGTCATGACTGTGCACTGTGTTTGACGTTTGCAAGAGCTGAACGTAAACAAAATATGAGTGAACTATTGTATTTATCTTGATTTCTTTGCATGATCAGAATGCTAAAATAAATACAATTATTAACATTGGCTAGGAGTTGCAGGTCTCAAGTCATTTAGTTTCTGCCTGACAATTCAAATCTTATTAGTTTCATTATTCGGCAATCAAGTTGTGTTCTCATAATAATTTGTATATAACGCATCATAAAACAGATTCTTTTCAACAGATTTCTGTTCTAAATAAACAAAAGATTCCATGCTGCATAAAACTTATAAAATTTTACAAAATCACATGATTTAATATGATCTACTATCATTACGTAGATGAGAACTAAGGAAACACAAAACTGTCCATATTTTGTGTATAAGATTGGATAAACAAAAGTATATGAAGATTGTTTGGCATAGCTGCATAATCTACTCATCTTAAATAAATAAGTTATATAAATAACATCCAACTTTTTTGAAACAAATGATGGTAAAGTAATCAACTGCACCATCAAACCCATATACTGGTGTGGCTACCAAACTATGGGTAATTATATTTTATTTCAAATTCCCAACAACGAAAAAGTGCAAGTCATGTAGTGAATGATCCTTGCTAATATGGGAACCATGTGTCATCATTTTTAAAAGCCAAATTTTATATGTTTTCCCCTGACGGAAAAAAGAATTGAACGAATGAAAAACTTGTAAAAGTTTTGTGATAGTGTTAATTAATGTTGGAAAATCACAGTAGTCGGATTTCAGTAATCAACTACAAATTCAGAGTAGAAAGTACATATGACTTTATAGCAAGGAGATGGAGTTTGCATTAAAAGTAGACTGTGGGGGCATAAGATATAATAGGATTCAAACATTAACAATATAAAAAATTCCAAATAATTTTTTAAAATTAAAAGAAAATGTGCAGAAAGTTTCTTAACTTATAATTATTTAAACGATAAAAAAATAGTTGCATTTTTTTGAAGGGGATGTAGAAGAAATTATCCACGAAAGATTTAGTAGATGGATAAGTGAAAAAATTCAGCCATTGACCATATTTCAGAGGTCACAGTTCAGCCTTTTTATGTCAAATAGTATTGCTACAAATATCCTCTAAATGGGAGCATAAGAAGTAAACACAAAACTGCAAAATTATTGATAAATAAATGATGAAGAAATTATTTTATAAAGAAAATGAAATCAGACATACCATCTTTTCTTCCAAACACATTTTTAAATGACTCGCATCTGCAGCTTAGTGAGCTCCCCACGCCACCCTTCAATTGATGGATCCAACAATTCAGTTACAAATAACAAAATAAATCAACTTATGCGAATGAAGTCTAACTTGATAACGTTCACAATATCTATTCAAGCAGCTTGACTTCTTACGGTTGCATCCTATTTAATGTCTGGCTGAAGTAGGAGTTTTATTTGTCTCTACCTAAAAGTATAAACACATTCTCATAACTCATAAGCAACCAACAACTCAATGCTAGTAGGATAACTAATTTTTGCAGTTGCAATTCACTTGTATTTTAAAGATGTGTTGCAAAAGTGGCAAATATAATGAGGGTTTAACCGATGGTTTAAACAGTAATCAAGTCAAAATGGTCACAAAATCAACCAAATATCGTCGAGATATCAAAAACATAAGCAAAGTTTTGGAAGAAGTGGTACTAAGAGGCGTTTATAGTCTTACCCATAATTGAATCAAACTATTTGGTGTTGTTTGAAGGAATATAAGTGCAGATTAACTTTAACAGTTATAGGTACACTCATTTCTTTAGGAATAATAATTAAGGAGATCAGTAGATTGTCAACCAAGTTTTTTTTGTCAAACTGGGCAAGCTGTTTGTGTTATTAATGATGGTAAGTCAAAATAAAATGAATAACTACGTCTCAGCTATACAAATAAAATGAATTCGTTTAAACCTCATGCGAATAGCTCTTAAGAGGAACTGTAAAGGCCCTTTTAAGCCCTAGATCAGCATTCTACAAGATTCCTTTATCCTTATCAACTTAAAGATTTTATGGATTTAAATCCCTTTTATGCTTACATATTTCAAAATTCATAACAAATGAGATGTTAAGGCCAAAAATAGTAGAATGTAAGAATGAAAGAAGGCCTATGTAGCACTCCATGGTTGAGGCAGTGGGCTTCTCCTTTACTAAGCGATGCAAAAAGTTCTGCCGATTAACAAACGTATGGGAATTAGAAATTTTATGCATAATTGTTCACCTGGTAGCCACGAAGAACATCTACAAACAGCATGCTAAATAATAATTGGTTTTGTTTGTGCACGTAATTATACAGCAGTGAATTAGTCAAAATATTATTCGGGCAAATATCTATTAGTATCAATACTGTTAAGCAATCTATAGAAACGAAACGAAACAAAAAGCCAACCAATCAAAAATATTATTAGCAATACTAAACATTCTTGCTAAGATTGTGTTTAGAAAAAATAAATGAGAACAGCAGACAAATATCTTGACAAAAGTGAACCTGAATAATAATTAATGACTGAAATTAATCTATGGAAACTTAAAATAAACAAATATAATAAACTTATTAAAACATATTATAAAGCATTAAAAAATTACTTTGCAAATGGCATTCTAGTTAGTAAGAAAGATGACAACCTTACCATGAATCATGATGTAAACTTCTTCAAGAGAATAACGCGCCTCCAACTGAAGGTCTAAATGCGGCAACAACACCACCTGCACATGCACATGTTACCTCAGAAGAAACATCAATCAAATGAACAGCCAAGTCTAATACTTGCACAAAAGACTTCTATTCCATAGGAAGAAAAACAAGTGACGCACACAATACGGATTTGAGAGGGGATGTAGACAGAACATCCAAACTGATGAGTATTCCACAAAAATAAAAGAACTTGAGTCTAAATAAATAATAACTATTTCATATTTATTAGCATCTGGTTGTATTCAAGAATACGCTACGCGCATATTAACAGAAAATAAATTGTACTGCATATTGCCCATGTATCAAACATAGAATATATCAAATATTACTTGTGTTGAGGACAAATATGAATACGCAAAGCAGTGATATATATACTAAAAGCGCAATCATTGCTCATAATAAGATATACTATTTTAGTGATTTCTAACTGCTCATAAGTACGTAGTTATAAAAATTGCTTGTGTTAATAAGGTAACAAACAAATATACTACCAAATGATTGACTTAACCTAGCCAACTTTAGGCATTAACACTATTTGAAATCGTAGATTAAATATTTAATACATTTCATATCAAATAATCCCAAGAGTCCACAGTCGAGCAAGCAAGCTAAGAAAATAAATTAAATAACTAAATCCAATTTGATGTCCTAAATAATTTTCTAGCACCCCTCTAGCAAAAATAAAATCGAAACTAAAGTATGTATTGAAAAAGCATAAGCTAACAGTATTACCAATTATTGAACTGCATCGACTCTTGTACCTTCACATTTTAAGGTTAGTTTAACCAAAATGAAATTAAAGTTAAGTCCACCATACCTAAAATCGATGTGGTATATGTTGGTGACAACAGAGTTCGCTTGATGGCAACAGCAACGGTAAACCACATTACTCGGTTTAGCGATAATAATGGCGGCGGCTAATTCAGTAATAAGCGGCAACGATTTAGGAATTGCGGTCGCGCTTTAATCGACTTGTGAGAGGGGCATTGATCGGTTTTTGTGATTATAACCGTGTGTCGATCAATTTGGTGATGAGTAGGTTTTACGGGGGTGGTGGTGGCATATTTTAGCACGCTGGTGCTTTTGAATAGCCATGGCGATTAGGGTAAATGAATAAAGGGCATAAAATGAGCGTGTGAAGAAGCGAATAAGACAGAACAAAAAAGCGAACAGAAATGAGAATGGATAGGGGCATTTTTGGTGGTTCAAAAAATACTGAGTAGTTAGTGCACAAACAATTCTCTTTATTGGTTGTAGAGAAGTAGAGATAGCGTATATTACTACATATAAATAGTTTAACGGATTCTCAGGAGATAGAAATCCCGAACATCTCTTAAGTTATTGCACGCATGTTATACACTGGATAGGAGATATAAAATCCCGTAAACATATCTGAAGCCATTACACTCATAGTTATTTACTACTGATTTAACTTACATAAGATCTTTTAATTCTAACTCGAATATTTTGTCTTTTCATTACACTCGGGTCAACCTGAGCTTTTCAGTGCTGAAAACCTTATTTCTGGAGGACAAAGATGGAGTTTAGTATTATATTATTATTCAATTATATTATATTGGTCCGCTGCATCATTTATTTATTCCTATTGTATGTATAACTCTGATATATTGTAAAAGTGCAAGCAAATGTTATTTGTAAAATAGCTTCATAAAGTATTTATTTGATTATTATATTTTGTCATTCTGCTGTGAGATTTTGTGTTTGTTTTCCTTTCCTTTCTCTTATTTTCTATTTACCCCATTAACAATCCTCCTTTTTGAATGGTTTGAGTTTGACATGTGTGATTTATTGGTCGACTTAAACCTACCATAAAAGTGGGCCATTACAGTTGGTATTTGAGCTTTGGTTTGGCGATAACCTTAGCTTCGTGGGGTTTGACTCATTAGAGATAGGGTAGTAATACCCTAGAATGAGTCGTTTGAGCGTCCATGTTAGTGTTATAAAAATGTTTTTATATTGTGTTTATTTGTTCTGTTGAGTATTTATGAATTTTGGTCAGTACATAGGACGCTATGACATCGATAGGGGTTTTTAAACCCTTGATATGGTAGACCGACACAATATTGTTTTGAAGTATAGGTAAATGAGATAATTTTGCCTAGTACTATATTTTGTATATAAAAGAATAATTTTTATAAATGGATATAGTAGTATGTGATATGTTTGCTAGGAAATGAAATTTTATAAATATTAGTAGCAAAATAGGACTTACAAATAAACTGGAAATTTAAGAACTTAAATTCTGGGGTTTTGAAATTAGTTTTCAAAAGATTTTGGGATGTAATAGTAGTATTATTTGGAAGTTTTTTTGGATATAAATATTTTCAATGTGATTTGAAAGAAATGTTTTAAAAAGAATTTTAAAAGGAAATAAGTTATTACTCCCCTCTTCTGTCGTTGAAAAATAATTTCGGTGATGACGACCACATCATCAACTTTCATTTTCGAGTCTCAAAGTGAAAAGGCCACTTAGTAGCTTTGCTATGCAATTGGTTCGATAAACATATTGCGTTTTAAAATTTATGATTTGATATATATAAAAGATATGAATATATATATATATATATATATATATATATATATATATATTATTTCAAAAGGATTTGAAATGAACCCGGTATTTAGTTCTTAAGCTTTCTATAAATTAAGGATTACAATTATTGTAATACAATGAAATCTTAACTATTTTAATAGTTGGAAACATCTAAAATGGAAAATAAGAAATTAGAAGCTAAGTGATTAATGAAACTGTAAAGAAATTGGAAATCTATCAATCGTAAATTAAAGGATGATGAAAAATTAAAAAGGATGTAAATTATTGAATATTTTTGTTAACTAAAATGAGTAAGATAAATTTGTATAACATTCAGTTACATTCTAAAAACATATATAAAATTTACCGGAAATATTTAAAGGTTGAAATGTTAGATATGAATAACTAATAGATTATTATACAAGTAAATATTAATAACAAAAATGCTTCGAAATGAACATATGTTATAAATGAAAAATCTAAGATGTACAATGATTGTTATAAACATAAGTTAATGTTTTGAAATGCTAATAATTAGAATGAATAGAAAAAAGTGAATATTACTTAAGAAAATGATTATAAACTTAAGAAATGACCAAAATGATTCATAAATAAGTTTATTATCAATTGACACTATAAAAGAAAGGCTGAATGTAAATTTAAAGGTTGAGAAACTTAAGTATGAATTTATTTGCTAATGAATTTTAATATTAGATGGAAATCAAGTATATAATTAAATAATAAATGTGAATTAACCAGCAATAAAATGTATGTAATACTTAAATAATGAATCCATTGATTATGTTAAATATTGAATGGAAAACAATTTATATACGTAAATGAATGTGTATAAATAAAAGATGATTTTATATGAGTGAATGAGAATTGAAATAAGTGAAAAGTGAATAATGAAAAAGAAACCAATCGAATTAACTTAAATGGTATTTAAACTTCTTTGTTGTTTGGCAGATGGAAAGTTTGGGGAAAGATACTTCTGATTGTTTGAGGTTGTATGAATAATCTATTAAGTAATTATCTAAGGATGTTGAGCATAGGGTACACTTGATGGTTTATTTATCACCCTTGTACGATTAAAAGTTTCTGAATCTGAATAAACCATTAGTTTGGTTGCTATGGATGTATGATTGATTCCTTTGTTACATATGATGGTCATGCTTTTTTTACATATGTTTTGTGTTGATTTTCTTTTGTTACTAATTGAAACAACTAAATATTTGCTCTTTTACATAATTCTCACTATTTTGGATTATGTAAGTGAAATACAGGTTTATGGAAGCAATAGCCACTGCTTTTGGAAGTAGTTTGCCCGACAAATAGGTAAGTTTTTGGATAATGGATTTGGAACGATAATTTAATTGTTTTTTCCCATGGTTTAGGATGTTTTATTATTGAATATGATATATATACATAAATATATATAGGGGTTTTTAGGCTCAAGGAAAAAGTTACAGAAAAATTTAGTTTTAGGGACAAGGGTTTTGTTTTTTAGGCTGAAGGACACTTTTTAGTGTAAATCACAGAATGATAGTTGTAACTATCATTTTCAGTTTACACTAAAATGTGTCCTTCAGACTAAAAAGTAAAATTTGTTGTCCCTAAGACTAAATTTTTTTACAACTTCTTCCTTCTGCCTATTTACCTGTGTATATATATATATTGTAATTATTGATAATATTATTTTTCTGGACCTTACCGCACAAAGGAGACTCTGCCGAAATTTTTCGTGAATTTAGGACATAGAATTTCTTTATGAAAGTGAAATATTTTCAAACTTCTATCAAACTTGAATGTGAAAGATTTAATTGCTTATAAATTGGTATATTTTATTTAAAATACTTAATTTATGTAAATTTGAAGTGTTTATAAATTAAACAATTTGAATAAAATTATATCAAACTTCTAAATTCCTTCTTGTTTATTTTCGAGGACGAAAATTTTTGAGTGGGGTAAAGTGTAACGCCCCATGTTTTTTATAATCAAAACTATTAAATTTAAAAAGATTTTAAAATTTAATGTTGTGAGAAATTAAATTTTTTGATTTATTAATGAGAAAAATAATTAGAATATGATTTAATAAGGTTGTTTGAATGTTATCGACAATTATTTTTATGTAATTTCAATCAATTGAAATAATTGCAAAGTTGATTTGGTTATAATTGTAAATAAGGAATGAAATTGGTAATTGATGGAATTAATAAAATTAAAATATTATAATTAATATGGTAAAGGATTTGATATGGAAATTTTATTTTAAAAGGTTATAAATTTCTGCGCAATCAAGAATGATAACTTTGTTAACTTTTAATTTTGAATTTAAAATTGATTAAATCAATTTAATAATAATTTATTTAATTAACGTGAAAATTAGCCATTTTGGAAACTATCTTGGATTTTGATGAAACCAGTTTCATCGGATCTGTAATAGCGAATTATTATAGGATTTCAAGTTTCGTAGCGATTGGACTTGTCGTTTGGCCGTGCAAGCTTGAAACGCATAGAAATCGATTAAAAGAATTTAATTGAATATAATCTGATTTTGAAAGCTAACTTCTGTATACGATGAAATTAGGGTTTGTAACTAGTTCCGTTGAGTTTAAAAATATCAAAAACATATATTTCAATATATTTGATGACTTACTTTTGTTTCGGGGACGAAACGGGCTTTTCAGGTTGTTTTTATCGTTTCGAACCAGTTCAATACGTCCAATTCGATAGGGCGATCAGAAGATGCTGCTGCGTGAGGCTAAGGGCTTCCGATCCATGTGGTTAGTGGTGTTGGATGGCGTCAAACTTCACCACGATTGCCTGTAGAAGCAAGCGATGGTGGTTCGCTCCAAGCGAGGCCGGGGGTGGCCGTAACCGTGCTAGAGAGGCACCACGACCAAGGAAGCACGGCGGTGGCGTCAGATTAATGATTCGAGGCATGGATCGATGGCGATATGATCGTGAACTCCGGCGGTAGTGGGTTGGTTGAGTGAGCATGTTTGTCTATTGTTCATGTGGATTGAGTTATTTGAAATTACGAATTTGACCTCCCTTTGATTTAAATTTAAATTTTAATACTCAATCTTCTAACTGGTCTAACTTTCCTATACGAGCTCAGATTCATGTGCAGTTTCTTCCATTGCAATGCTATCGATATTCCGGACGATTTGGAAATGGTTTGGCTGCATTCTAGGACTGTTGGATTTTAGGGCTTTATTCGGATTTTAAATCGAATAAAAATCAAAGATGGATGATTTAACCCACTCATAACTTCTAAACCATCTTATGTTAGTTAAATTGAATTTAAGATGTGACATTTTAATTGAAACTGAATTTTATTGAATTAAATTGCCACTTAAATTTATATTGAATTTAAATTGCTAGTTAACATCTAATAATGATTACCAGTCATTCATTGTGATTTATTGGCTGATTTGGACGATGATAATGATGGATGTTTGTTTATTGACATTTTGGATGATTTGATGTTTATATGCCTGTTAATCCCTATGGGTTGAAATAATACATACCCAAATGATCTTGTAGATTAGGAAAAATCGTTATGGGTTGAAATGATGAACCTAAGCGATTTTATTGATTTCATGAACAATGTTGGCATATAATGTGCAACAACACTACTCCCGATGCGCTGGTGTAAATTAAATTTGATTAAAAACAATTATTTGAGTTAAATTTTGATAAATTTTATCTTAAAAATATTTTTTAGTTAAAGTTTATTGAAGAACGAGTATTCTTTTAATAGTCTGTATCAATTAATTTAGTTTTGAAAATAAATGAGCTTGAATTTTTTTACAATAAGCGTGAATATTTATATAAGTTATAAATAAATTTTATATGATTGAAATAAATGGAATTGTTAATTATTTTTTATGAAATAATAATAGGTAAACTTGAATTATCAAATTGTTTAAAATAAATAAATCACTAACAACCAAGGTTAAGCAATTAAAGGACTTAAATATGTTAGACAAGATATATTTTTGTAAAATGGTGAAGTATAGGAATAATTAAACGTTCAATATCTAGTGTATTTACAAATCAGAAAATGGGAAGGTCTAAAGTGTAAATTATTTAAGTTTAACAAATATATTCATATTTCTTTTTCTACATTCATCCTAACCGTATTGACTACAGGGTAGCATCCCCAGTCTTGATAACCTAACCTACTTTCACAAGGTCCAACGATCTACTGGATGGGCATAACAAGTGAGGTGAGGCAAATGGTGTAGTGTGTGGCGAAGGAAAGTGAGGTGAGCTAAGCAAGACGGTGGTGAGTGATATAGTGCAGTCAATAGATTGCATGTGGGCACCCGTAAATCTGGGTTGAGGGGAGGAAGAATCCCTTGGTGTCGACTCGGATTCCGATATAGTGAAAATTAAATAGGAGTGAACTAGTTATAAATATTTCGATCAACTAAAATAATAATATGTTATAATTTTATAGTGGTTGCGGCGACTCAAAGTTTCGAATATGGTGACTCCAGATCTGGTTAGCCCTATATCGATTTTGAACAAATTTACCTTTTTTTTTGTAAATTTTCGTTCATGCTCTTTAGATCTACTTTCGTGTAGAAGCTTTACCTTTGTCCTATCCTTTTTTCCTTCATGTTTTTGCTCCTACCAGGCAAATGCTATGCCCATGTTTTCTAATCCATTTCCAAGTTTTGATGTCTGTTGATGTTGGTAACCAAACACTTTTGGATCTATCTCAATTTTCTCTGCTTCCTTCCATATTGCTTTAGTCAAATGCAAACTCAAATATGGGGGCTCCCTATGGCTCAGTTCCGGCATGCATTAGGAATAGGTTGTGCTACCTATGTTGTAAAATTTTCAAAGAAGCTTTAGGTTTGGGTTTTGTTTTTAGAAGAGAAGAAGTAAAGAAGTAGAAGAGAATTAGTCCCACATCATAGAAACTTATACAAGATATTTGTATAAATAAAGATTTCTCAAGTGGATGTTGGGCCCATGGGGCTCCCACATGTTTTCTTTGTTGTGAGGAGAGAAGTCATGCAACACCACACGCGCGCCGCCGCCGTCCGTCCGTCCGACCGAACCGGGCGGGCCGGGTACGGGTTTTGGGTTTGGATCCGAAAATATTTTTGGATCATATGTAAACAGTAAAGGGCCAGATTTCAGCCCGTTAAGGATCCAGAACCGGAAAATCTAAATTTGGATAAAGGCGGGAATTAGTAACGCTTTTCTGAACGTTGCAAATGAAAGGTTGCGACGTTTAAGTTTAAATCTATTCGCAACAGTTACGAACCGTTGCAAACGGTCGTGACGCTTGGTGAATAGACACCTCCTCGCGTATATAAATAGCAACGCCTAGAACAGTTGCAAAATGAGTTTTCCTCTTCTTCTTCTCCATACAGTTCTGCGACGCCCAAAAATCATTACAGCCTTTGTGACGCCTCCAAGGTGTTGCAGAATTGTTTTTCTTCTTCCTCTTTGTTCTATTTATATAAATTGCATCATCAGATGCAGTTTCTGAAGTGTTCTTGGTCGGATCAAAGTCGTACAAACTTTGAATCCGATTACGCTGTTATAAGGCTTCATTGAATCCTGAAAGTCAATAGCTCGATAACCCGTTTGTACCTGGTGGGTTGAACTATTGTCTGAAAGAATCTATTCCATAGATCCTTGAAGTCGGAAGTAAAGCATTATTTTTATCCCTATCGCCATCAAATCCGTCTCGAAGTGCAAAATTCCCAACAACCTAGTCTTGCTTTCAATGCACTACTTTCGAAGAAGGACTCTCCATTATCACCAGTTTAGGTATCCCCTTTATCCTCTAAAGTTGACTTTGGTTGTTGTGACTCGAAAAATAGTTGGTCCTCTTTGTTTAAGAAGAGGCCAAGTAATGCTGGTTCATATACGCCCAAGCAGTTTGCGTGGACTTTGTTGATGGTCCTGTCCCTCCCCCTAAAGAGATTATTGATGTTGGCGTTTCATTCTAGAAGGACCATCTAGTTTGAATTTTCTTAGATAAGCCTCCTTCATTCCCCACTATTAAGCAGCGGGTTCTCGGGACACGAAATCTCTACAGATCTGTGAACGTTAAATGTGGCAAATCTATGTATTTTTCGAATTCGCATGTCCTCGGGAAAGAGCCCGAATTTGAGAATCCGACCCAATTATCACTGACAAAAAAGTGTTCATTATCACCTAGTGATATCCTTCTATCGATCTAGCTCATGAAAGAGTCCTATCAATTCCCGTTTAGGTGCACCTTTCAAACATTCCTTCACTTTTTCATTAGAGGGTATAAATTGGATTGCGAACCATATTGGTCATTTAATCTATTTTAACACCCCTACGGACAAACAACATAGACTTGAATATGCCAATGCCCTTATTGAAATTACTCCTACTCGACAACTGATTTCTAAGATTCCAATCCTTCTAACCGAGAATCGAGTCATGAATGTGTGTGCTACTTGTCAATGGAAACCTTCCATATGTGATTTTTTTCCACTCCTTTGGTCATTTTAGTTCGTCATGCCCTACTCTAGTTCCTTATCTTCTTGCCTTCCCCAAAAAATTCCTTTGCCAAAGCATCCTATCCTTATCTAGTGGGTTAAGACTTCTCCCTCTCTAGCTCCTCTATTCTGCACTCATATTCCTCTACTTGGCGAAGCCATTTCCCAACATCTCCCCTAAGGACTCCTCCTTACACCCCAACCTAGTTGCTATCCTCGGTCCCTTATCGGTCACACCATCTCCCCGATCTTGTGGCATTGCCCTGCCCTTCAGCCCTAGGCTCTCCTACTTATGCCCCAGAGTCCCCTTCTGCACCTCCTTCCATTGACTCTCTTATTACTTATCTCAGCAAGCATCTTGTCAATGTCATTCAATATGACCCTAATAGTGCTGAGCGGTTAGATGTAGAGCAAGCTGATAAGCTCTCAGAAGGCATCCCGCTTGTCTGGTCTCCAAATGATGGGACCTGACCAAACTTGGAAACTGGTCTCTACAATCATACCCCATTGAAGATCTTTTCAAAATGGATTTCATATGACGATAAAGATGAGTGAGAACTATATTATAGTCTTATGGATGATGAGATGGTCCTATGCAATGACAGGGAGTTCAGTGCCAACTATAAGGAAATATTGGCCGCTTAAGATTGGGATAAAAGGTATATCTTATCACTTCATTCCCCTCGTTTCTTTCCATAGATTATTGGATAGTTCAGACACTGCACTAGGATTTAGCTAGCTTGCTTGGAGGTTTTTTGTTATTGGTTATTTTATGGGAAGTCATTGTTTTGATACACCTTGTCTAAGTCATTCGGTATGATTTGTTGATTACTGGCTTTTTTTGCTACACTGCTAGGAATGTTGGCAGTAATTCTGTGATGCATATCCTTGGGCCTAGAACTTCCATACCTTTTCTTAATATATATATATATACAGATCATACATCCTTTCTATCAAAAAATAATTGTATTCTTAAAAAAATTCGCAACTAACAAATATTATTGGTATGAATTTCATTTGATTAGACTCGTAACATGAGTCACTATGAATAGGGACACGACATGGATGTTGCAATTTTGTGCATGCGTAATGAGGTGGTGGAATAGTTAGAACATGTGTGACATTTACCCTATATACACATTTTATCTATCATTGTACACCATTTCACTCATAACTAATTTAGTATAATCAAGGGTACGTTACCCTTATAATAACCATGGGTAAGCCTCAAATTCATTTGATATTAATAGCATCAAATTGGTGGGTCGTTACATTCTTCTCCCTTGAAATAACGGCGCCTCGCAATTCCAAAACACAACCCTCAAACGAATCAATACACCATCATCACGGATTTAATCATAAAATATGGGAAAATACGTCATCAAAAATTAACTACTATAAAGCAATGAATACCAACTGCATAACAACATTAATTTTTCATAACATCGAATTCAATCACTCATACTATAAACATATTTTCCCTTAATCATGTATTCCAAACTATAGTATGCAAAAATATGACACTATCAACAAGGGTGAGACAATCTCGACCATAGATCAACTTAATACATAAATCTCGATATGCATCTCAACAAACCAAAAATAACCGCACATAACAAAAGCACAACAAGATTTAGGTTGGTCCAAAAATGCATGAATACATAAATACAAAGATCGACAGTTAGTACTCACAAAAATAAAGCATACAAACTCAAAATAATATGGCGGGCATATCAACAAATAAATACATGTGTTAACTCTTATATTAAACACCCATACAGTTGGAAAGTATAAACTACAACTACGGTCTGCCACTATGCATAATTGAATACACAATAACACATGCCACCATTAGTAAAGTCAGTAACTACTTCACAATACGGCCCCACCAAAGCTAGAATTAGCTCATTGCCATCACCAAGGCAAATTAAACTAGCACGCAAGTCTTATACCAAACATTCCTCCTACCACTAAGGCAAACTTGATTGTCACCAAGATCCCAAACCATACACTCTTTGTAAAGACCCGCCAATTTATCACTTTGATAAATTCTGTTTATTTTTAAATTTATGCAAACAAAAGGTTGATAATTCAAATAATATTTTTTTTAAGTGATAATAAATATTAATAATAATAATATTGTTTTGAATATTTACAAAAATATTTTCCTAGAAATTTATATCGATAAAACCGCATTATATAGATTTAAGAATTTAAATTGATATTTAATAATTTAGTAATTATTTTAATTATTCAAAATATTTATCGTAAGTCATGTTGATTAACTTGTAATGGTTGTAAAGTGATTATAGATCATTTGTAATAATTTTATGAATATATATATATATATATATATATATATATATATATATATATATATATATTTATATATATATATATGATTTGAAATGTAAGGATAAATCGATACCAATTTATCGGCATAATAGCGATTATTGTAAATAATTTTTAATATAAATTTATATGATTTTATAATTCAAATATGCTCATTTAATTAATTTAAAATGATAAGAAGTTTATTTCTAAATTTTGTTTACAAATATATGAACGGCGATAAATAAGTGAAAATATGACCGATAAATCGGTTCCCCAGGTTTCAACAATTTAACAAACAAAAGTTGTTCAAGGATGTTCGAAGTATTATGAACATACATGTACATACATATATACATATATACATATATATATATATGTCACATACACATGATAACATGTACATATATACATATATATATATATATACATATATATATATATACATATATATATATATACATATATATATATATTACAAAAATATGATTTAATAATTCCTAAAGCATAACTAACAATAAAGTAAACATCACTTCATTGTATCACACCGTCACCTCACATCACCATCACATGGCTTTGGGGGGAGTCGTTTGTGTGTAGAGGCTAGCAGCGTGTGGCTAGGGGCATTTAGGTAATTATGCATTTGAATATTTTATTCTAAGGTTTTTTCTATAAATACCACCCCTCTTCTAACAAAATTCCTAATGCCATTCCACTTCTTCTTCGTCCTCTTTTCAAGTTTTATAAGTTCCTCTTTAATGGCTTCTTATTCATAGGAAAATATTTTAGAAAAGTTAGAAAAAATTTATATCAAATAAAAGAGGAAAAGATATATACTAGCTTATAATATCAACCCACTCCAAAACTAATCCGAAACACTTACAAAACCCACAGTCACAAACCACACCACCCTAGGCTATGAGCTCCTTCATCATCAAGGCTAGGATGAGCACTCTCATAGGTCGCAAGCTCGATTTCATTTGCTTTGGTTCGATCGTAGCGGTGCTATAGCCGATTTTATATTAGCTCGAAGGGAAAATGAAGGTGAGAAACACTTACTTATATTATACTCTTGGATGATGATATGATGTTTGCAATGGATGTTTAATATGCTTTGATCATCAAGTTTGGTTGGTTCATATGAATGTTGAATATATATATGCAAGTCATGGTAATACACGTCGATAAGCACAAAGGAAATCACTTTCCTTTATTTAATGGATTGGCGTATATGGAAGAGTAAACCTCTTTAAAATGGTTTAAATATGAGTTTGAAATGTTTTATAAACATTTGAAAGTGATTTGGTGAATTTTCAAAAGAAATTGAAAGTTTAGTGAAAAGTAGGTGCGTCGCGTAACGGTAGTTCGCGATTTTATGCCATAAAAAACAAAATGGGTGTAAAAATAGGAATATAGCTCGGAATTCTATGAGATAAGAATTTTCCAAACTATAATATCTGTATTTTTCAAACGAATAAAAAAATTGAGATTTCGATAAGTATATTTTGAAATATGAGAAAAACAATTTTTTGAAAATTCGAGGATTTGTATCTCGAAATCCAAAACAGGATTTCTTTGAAAATGAAATTTTAAAATTATTTAAAAATTTGGAATGAATATTAAAAATGTTTTAAAATGTTTTAAATTTGATTTGAGTTATAAAAATAAATTTCCAAATGATAGAAAAGTTGTTTTGATCAATATAGCTTAAAAGAACACTTTCCACGACACTTTTCTGCAGCACTTTTCTATAACCTTCGAAATATAGCTTAAAACTAAACAATTCTTTTTAAAATATTTTATAAATGTTTCCAAATGGATAGTAAATTGTTTTATAATTATTTGGAAGTTTTATAGTTTATTTAAAAAGAATCTAAACAAAAGATTTAAAGAAAAGCTATTACACATTAAGTGATTTAATCTTTGCTCTAAAAGCCGACGACTAAACTAGATTTTTCTATTCGTAGGATCCAAATGTGGGGTGCTTAAACTGAGGATATTTTTAGAAGTAACCAATGCCCTGGCTCACCTGGCATCTTCCATGGACGAGGAATAGATAAGGTCGAAATGTCGAAAACAAGTTAAGTATAAAAGATTTAAAATTTTCAAATTTAAATTAAATAAAACTTTGATTGCATAGATAATAATCTTACTATACTTAGTGTTAAAGCCCAAAGAGGGAAATCATACTATTCGTGGAATTTAAAAGGTGATTTTGGTGTTATTTCGCCCATAGAATTTGTTGAATATGGGAATTGATATTAAGTAGAATTAGATAATTTCTATAGATTCGGCTCATTTAATATTTAATGGTTTTTGGATCAACATCATAGATAACATGGTTTTAACTCAATTAAAATTATGGGTTTTGAATTAAGAAGTCATTATTAAGATTCAAGTGAGATGAATTGCAAATATTTTCCCAAGTGAAAATGAATTAATATCGAATTATTCCAAGTTAAAAAAGGGTCATAAGCAATCAAAGGATGTGATAAGAGAGATTTAACAAATCCATATACACCAGAAAGAATGATTCATAAATATATATCTCCAAAAACGATTTTGATAAAAAGAACTTGATTGATTAAAAGAAAGATTTCCTATTCACAAAATCTTTTTCTATCGATGATTGGTTCGAAGGAACCAGGTTGGTTCTAGGGCAATTCCTATCCGAAAACCACTTCGAACTATTGTACGCGTTCAAAAATTGAATTGTTGACAAAGAAAATAAAGGATGAAGTCCAAAGATTTTTAAGGAGAAAGAACTGCTTGTTGATAATTCTGGCTAGCTCCTAAATACTAAAGGAGCAGTGATCCCTTCATTTTTGAAACTCTTTGGGTTACAAGGACTTCTCGCTACTAATCCTAGGGTTAATTTCTAACAAGATGTGGTAGGAGGGTGCCTTCGGTTTCGTTCAGTCCCAGAATGAACTTACATGGATGGATGTCTGACATCGAAGTCTTGAGATTACATCGTTGACTTTTATAAACATACATCTTCTTGGTGACGGAGAAGGCAACTTCTCTTAGCTTAAAACCCTTCTCTGGGACATATGAGCTCGAAAGTTGTATGTTTGTGGAAGTCAATAGTGATCAATGGAATGCCGATGTGGCATTCAAAGTGAAATATGCGAATTAAAAGGTAATCGTTACCTCAAGCCTCACACCCAGAAATGGCTAAAACATGGTAGATGTAGCAAGGCTATGTGGTTCGCAATCATTAGGATATGATCATCCCCTTCTAGATTTATTCTACCCTCTATGACGTCGGGTTTAACTTATTGTGAATATATGTTATGAGGGCCTTCGGATAGGTCGGTAACGACCGGAATGATGACGTATTCGATACTATCTGGGAAGAGGTAGGCCGGCCTTTTGTTGGTAGAGGCCATCAGTTGGGCCTCGATACATTCCTCTAGAAATATACTCCCGAAAGGTAGTCCATTCACCTGGTTATTTGTATGGAAAGTCGTTCTCTAATAAATTCCTGCTATTATTTTTATAGAACCCACGTTTGTGGTTAGTATGCAGGAATTTAATAATGTAACAATTTCGGCCAAGATTAATAAGTTTACTTGCAAATATTTTTAAAGGAATGTCACTAAAAATAATATCCCATATTTTTAAGTAATAAAGACTTACTTATCATAAGGTAAAAACATGTTCCATGTTTATGCACGGCGTGGTCCTATAAGATACCTTTTTGTTTTCAAAACACGTAAGGTTGAATTTAGAAGTTATCTGGATGGAACTCAATGCATGAAGTTGGAAGATTTTCTGAAGATTGTTTTCACCACACTTGAGTAGTATTGTATTCTGCCTTTGTAAGGATAGATATTTATAATTATCCATGTTTCTAACTCTAATAAATATATTTTTAAATTTCAAGTGCAAATTTTTTTCGAAACAAAATATTGTATTTTGCTCTATCTTTATTTTTCTTTCTTACCCTTGAGAATCCATTTCTTTGGCACTTGGAGTTGTGGCACGTGAATACCAAGGATGTATTAGTGTTGATTTAATGGAGTAAGAAGAAACGGGTACTTACAATGTGGTATCAGAGCTTAGGTTAAGCGAACACCTTGGTTTTGATAAGGGTGAAGTCTCATCGGAGATATGGTTTGTAATACCCTAGGATGAGCAACTCATTAGAGATAAGGTTAGTAACGCCCTAGAATGAGTTTGAGTATACATGTACGAGTGCATATTTGTTAAAAATCATATACAAATGAATTTGGTTTTATATGAAATAGTTTTTCCTATATATATATATATATATATATATATATATATATATATATATATATGGAAATAAAAGAATATTTTAGTCAAATTTTCAAAGAAATTTTGAAATAATGAGATATTTTATACAAAGAATTTGAAAAGCTATCTGAGTATTAACCCATCATGTCTATCTAAAATTACGCTGGAAATTCCCTACTACTTATGTCTAAAAGAATAATTGTTTACCTTGTAGAAACCGTATGAGGGAATTATCTGAAAGGGAAGTCCTCTAGAGCAATTGAGGTAAGAATGATAGCCTCATTGTTCTTTCTAGCGATGAAGAGGAGCAACCAGAATATCCGCCTTGCAATGATGGGTTTTTGATCGAAGAAGAATATGCCATATACACTCGAAGGGGTGAAGATGGATACCCTATGGCCCGAACACTTGTACCACCCCCTGCTCCAGAAGTAATTATGATCTCTAGCGATGATGAAACAGGTAAGTCTTAGAGGAAAATTGGATAGCAGATCCTGCTTGCTTCATTTTGGAACCAGTAGAAGAGATTAAATGGATGGAAGAAGAATCAGAACCCGTGGAAGAGGAAATAGAGCCCAGGGAGGAAGAACCAGAGTCGATGGAAGACCCTGATGCTATCATATCAAGCGAATGTAGCAATGTAGTATGGGATATGGACAGGGAGCATGTCGTATGGCAGGAGGGATCATCCAGTTCATACATAACGAGATAGGAAGCAACAACGAAGAAACAACAGACGAAGAGGAGGAGGAGGAGGGGGTTGAAGAGTTTGAAATCCCTTAGGAGGAAAACGTGCAAGGCTTGGAGGAGTTAGGGAAAGGAAGAGTTATTCCTAAACAACCAGTAGGCATGGGACATGTCCCATGGAACCAACCATGGTTACCTCAGGTAATGGGAGAGATATCTAAAGAGGATGCGATGAGGCCGACGATGAGCTGGACAGTGACAACGAAGGAGAAGGTGAAGTGATGATAAACCTTGGCAATTGGAGTCCACCATCATATTTGGACTCAGAATAATAGGAATAAAGTTTGGGGAATTAGGTGTAATTCTATTTTGTATGAGTATGGATGGGAAGTTTATTTTTGATTTAGTGTTTTGTATTGTATTAGTGTAAGGAAGGGAGGGGCATTTTCTTTTTGGGCACAAGCATCAAAAAATTTAAATGATATAAGCATGTGAGAATTTATAATATGATGTTATCCTTAGTATGGATCTTTGAAATAAATATTCAAAGTTATTAACGAATGGTTTTGGGTTTGTAGTAAATGAGGTTTTAGCAACATTTATTTTTAAACCCTTGAGTGGCACTTTTGAAGAAATTTTATGGCAATATTTAGATCTTTAATAATGGGATTTTCAAGATAATAGCAAGTATTGGAGACTTTTATAAAAAATAACAGGATAGAAAATATTATATGTTATAAAAAGAGAAGTTCATTATAACAATGTTTTGATAGTAATCTATCTGATTATATTTTAAAGGTAAAAAGAAAGAAAAAAATTGTTGAATATACTTATAATATTTGAATAAGTATGTAAATACTTTTTAAGTATTAAAACTGATATAAATAAAGAGAATATATATAAAGGAAGCTTCAATTGATAAAGGAATATTAATTGGTAAAGAAAGTTTTAAATAAATAAAGAATGTTTTCATAGTTGATATTAGCTAATGGAAGTTTATGGTGATTTACCAATTTAAATGAATTATTTTGAAAATAAGTTTCTAGAAACCATTAAGATACATTTAGAAATGTATTATAATAAAAAAACATTTATCTTTTAAGAGAAATGTTTTCTTTATGTTGAAATATTTGGAAATAAAGATGTAAAATGGTTATGTATAAAGAAGTATCTTTATAAAAAGTATGAATATAGAATGGAAGTTTTATGAAATGTTTTCGAAAAAAAATTGAAGAGTTAATAAATATATATGAGTTATGTGGATTGTTTCATCCCATAATGTGATCTAAGATTCGAGTACGGAACTTGGACGTGTTTAACACTTACCCGAAAAAGGATTTATCACTCGATTCTTGACGATGAACATTGATGAGGGTTTTTAGGTGGGATACTTGAATTTTCTACCATTGTTGAGAGCTATGTAAGGATAACTAAAGTTTTTATCAGAAAGCCTCATCAGAGTCCGCACTAAAGGATCGAGGGATCATTGCTAATTCGGAAGTAAAGTTATGAATTCGAATAGTAGTCGAATCAAATACAGTGTACGGATGATCTATATACATCGTACGGGTGTAAGTTAAAAAAATCAATAAATATTATGGGCAAACCTTTAGGTTTTTGTTTTGGGTAATTTCGGGGACAAAATTCTTTTAAGAGGGGGAGTTTGTAACAACTCGCCAATTTATCACATTGACAAATTGTGTTTATTTTTAAACTTATGTGAACAAAAGGTTAATAATTCAAGTAATATTACTTTAAGTGGTAATAAATAATAATAATCACTTTTTGAATATTTACAAAAATATTATCCTTGAAATTTATATCTATAAAATAGCATCATATAAATTTATGAATTTAAATTGATACATAATAATTTAGTAATTATTCAAAATATTTATTTTAAATGATTGTAATTCATTTGGAATAGTTATAAAGTGATAATAAATCATTTGTAATAATTTTATGAAGATATATATATGTATATATATGATTTGAAAATATAAGGATAAATCGATACGCTTTTTTGATATAATAACGAATATTGCGAATAATTGTTAATATAACTTTATATGGTTTTGTAATTCAAATATGATCATTTTAATTAATTTAAAATGATAAGAAGTTTATTTCTAAATTTTGTTTACAAATATATGTACGTTGATAAATAAGTGAAAATATGATCGATAAATCGGTTCCCCAGATTTTAATGATTTAACAAACAAAAGTTGTTCAAGGACGTTCGAAGTGTTATGCACCTACATGTACAAATATATATATATATATATATATGTCACATGCACATGATAACATGTATATATATACATAAATACATACATACATACATACATACATACATATATATATATATATTACAAAAAGTTGATTTAATGATTCCTAAAGCTTAACCTTTAAGTAACCATAAAGCAAACATCTCTTCGTTGTACCACACCGTCACCTCACATCACCATCACATGGCTTTGAGGAGGGTGTCGTGCATGTAGAGGCTAGGGGGTGTGGGCTAGGGGCATTTAGGCAATTATGCATTTGAATATTTTATTTCAAGGTTTTTTCTATAAATACCACCCTTCTTCTCATAAAATTCCTAATACCATTCCTCTTCTTTTCAATTTTTCTAAGAACCTCTTTAATGGCTTGTTGTTCATAGAAAAATATTTTAGAAAAGTTAAAAAAAATTATATCAAATAAAAGAGGAAAAGGTATATACTAGCTTATAATATTGACCCACTTTAAAACTAGTCTGAAACACCTCCAAAACCCACGGCCACAACCTACACCATCCTAGGCCGTGAGCTCCTCCATTATCAAGTCTAGGCCGTGCTTTCCTATAGATCACAAGCTCTGTTTCATTTGCTTTGGTTCGACCGTAGCGAAGCGATAACTGATTTTATATTAGCTCGAAGGGAAAATAAAGGTGAGAAACTCTTACTTATATTATATTCTTGGATGATGATATGATATTTGCAATGGATGTTTAATATGCTTTTATCATCAAGTTTGGTTGTTTCATATGAATGTTGAATATATATATATATATATATATATATATATATATATATATATATATATGCAAAGCACAGAAATACACGTCGATAAGCACAAAAGAAATCACTTTCCGTTATTTATCGAATTGATGTATATGGAATGTTAAACCTCTTTAAAAAGGTTTAAGTATGAATTTTAAATGTTTTATAAACATTTTAAAGTGTTTTGGTGAAGTTTGAAAAGTAATTGAAAATTTAGTCAAAAGTAGGCGCATCGTGTAACGGTAGTACGCGATTTCACGCCATAAGAAAACCAAATGCCTGCAAAAGATGTAAATAGCTCAAAATTCTTCAAGATAAGAATTTTGCGAACTATTATATCCATAGCTTTCAAATGAATAAAGAAAATCGAGATTTCGATGAGTAGATTTTGAAACATGAGTAAAACAACTTTTTTGAAAAATAGCGATTTCTTGGTTCGAAATCCATAACTTGATTTCTATGAAAATAATATTTTAACACTATTAAAAATAAGGAATGAATTTTATAAATCTTCTAAAATGTTTTAAAAATTATATGAGCAATAAAATTAAATTTCCAAATGAAAGAAAATTCGTTTTGATCAATATAGCTTAATAGAGCACTTTCCGCAACACTTTTCTATGACCTTTGAAATATAGCTTTAAATTTAACAGTTCTTTTCCAAATCTTTTATAAATGTTTTCAAATGGATAATTAAGTGTTTTAGTAATAATTTGGAGGTTTTATAGTTTATTTAAAAAGAATCTTAATAAATGATTTAAAGAAAAGTTATTATAAAAAAATTAAGTGATTTAATCTTGGCTCTAAAAGCTGACTAGTAGACTGGATTTTTCTATTCGTGAGACCTGGATGTGAGGTGCTTAAACTAAGGAGATTTTCAGGAGAAACCAGTTTCCTAGCACACCTGGCGTCTTCCATGAGCGAGGGATAGATAAGGTCGAAACGTTGAAAACGAGTTAAGTATAAAAGATTTAAATTTTCCAAATTTAAATTAAATATAACTTAGATTGTATAGAGATAATCTTCTTATACTTGGTGTTAAAGCCTAAAGAGGGAACTGGTTCTATTCATGGAATTTAAAAGGTGATTTCGCCATTATTCCGCCCACGGTATTTGTTGAATATAAGAATTAATATTAAGTAGAATTAGATGATTTCTGTAGATTCTGCTCATTTAATATTTGCTAGTTTTTCCTATATCATATGGTTTTAACTCAATCAAAATTATGGGTTTTGAATTAAGAAGTCGTTATTAAGATTTAAATGAGGTGAACTGGAAATATTTTCCTAAGTGGAAAATGAAACGATTTCAAATTATTCTAAGTTTAAAAAAGGGTTATAAGTAGTCAAAGGATGTGGTAAGAGAGGTTTAACAATTGCGTATACACCGAAAAGAATAATTGAGAAATATATATCTCCAAAAGAGATTTTGATAAAAATAACTTAATCAATTAAAAGAATGATTTCCTATTCATAGAATCTTTTTAAATCGATAATTGGTAAGAAGGAACCGGGGTGAAATCTGGGGTAATTCCTATCCAAAAACCATTTCGAACCGTCGTATACATTCAAAATTGAATTGTTCATAAAGAAATGAAGGATGAAGACCAAGGATTTTTGGGGTGAAAGAACTGCTTATTGATAATTCTGGTTTGCTCCTAAATACTAAAGTAGCGGTAGTCCCTTCATTTCTAAAAATCTTTAGGTTACAAGGACTTTTCGCTACTAATCCTAGGGTTAGTTCCCGACAAGATGTGATAGGAGGGTACCTTTGTTTTCGTTCAGTCCCAGAATGAACTTGCATGGACGAATGTCTGACATCGCATTCTTGAGATTACATCGTTGACTTTTATAAACATACATCTGTTTGGTGGTGAAGAAGGCAACTTCTCTTAGCTAAACATCCTTCTCTAAGATGTATGAGCTCGGAGGATGTATGTTTATGGAAGTTAATAGTGATCGATGGAATGGTGATGTGGTATTCAAAGTAAAATGTGCAAAGTAAAAGATAATCGTTACCTCAAGCCTCACATCCGAAAATGGCTGAAACGTGGTAGATGCAGCAGGGCTATGTGGTTCGCAACCATTAGCGTATGATCGTCCCCTACTGGATATATTTCTACCTGCTATGACGTTCGGGTTTAAATTATTGTGGATGTATGCTGTGTGGGCCCTCGAATAGGTCAGCAACGATCAAGGTGATGACATATTCGGTACTATCTAGGAAGAGGTAGGCCGATCTTGTGTCGATAGAGGACTATCAATTAGGCCATGGTACATTCCCCTAGAAATGTACTGCCAGAAGGTAATCACTTCACCTGGTCATTTGTATGGAAAGCCATTCTCTAATAAGTGCCTATTATTTTTTTTGTAAACCCCTATTTGTGGTTAGTATGCTGGAATTTAATAACGTAACAATTTCGGCTAAGATTAATAAGTTTACTAGCAAATGTTTTTAAAGGAATGTCATTAAAATTAATTTTCCTTATTTTTACGTAATAAAGATTTGGTTATCATAAGGTAAAAACCCATTTCATATTTATGTGCATTGTGGTCTTATGAGATACCATTTTGTTTTCAAAACACTTATTTTTGAGTTCTCACAACAGTCTTTTGATCGACCCAAAGTTTATTTTTCTTTCTCCTTAAACTATGAGTGCCTTTGTTTTCCTGGGAAGCTTAGTAGTCAGGTTTAGTTTAGAAGATATCTAGATGGAGCTCGAAGCATGAAGTTAGAAGATTTTTCTGAAGATTGTTTACACCACTTGAGTAGTACCGCCTTTGTAAGGACGGATATTTATAACTGTAAATGTTTTACTCTGATAAATGTATTTTAAATTTCCACTGTGAAGTTTATTTTTCAAAATAAGACATGTGAGATTATGTTCTTCCTTTATTTTTCTTTCTTTCCTTTGAGATCCGCTTCTCGGCACTTGGATTTGTGGTATGTGAATACCGAGAATGTATTAATGTCGTTTTTCGAGAGTCGAATAAACGGGTACTCACACTCTTCGTTGCTAATAAGGCGAACTAAACTATCACTAAGGTCTGACATTGCCACCAAGATGCTCTCGGACATAGGATAATTCGTACAACCATCACTAAGGTCTCCCATCATCGTAGCCATCACCAAGGTTCCACCACATTATAGCCATTACCAAGGCTTCACATCACCACCAAGATGCTCCTAGATACCTGATAGCTTGTATGACCATCATCAAGTTCAGTGACACACTGCATTGCATTTGGATTCAATGCTCGATCACATACCTTTCCTAAAGCTACTCCATCCTAAGGCAAGCTAGAGCATAAGTGGGGTATATAGGTGAACAACTTCACATATCCTTGCCTTATGAAACACACATCACATTCAGAGCTAACAAAAATCCCTTCAGCACGTGACTCAAGTCGAAACACACTATGTCCCATAACATCGCTTCACCTTGTCGAGCGTATCTCTTTGGCTATCACCAACTTCATATACACTTTTTCCTCCTTGGGCACCACCAAGTCCACATACACTCTCACTAGAAGCACTCGACCTAAAATGATTCACACCATCGATACGTCAAAGCTCACAGAACTTCACTTTGCTCCTAGGTTTTCCATGCACTTATTCCAAAGAGCCACCATTTTTCCTAGGCATAGCTCAAAGTCAACTAAAAAAACCTAAACACAGCTCAAATTCAACTAGAGAAATCCCCACTGTCCTCTATTATGACCAATCTAAATATGCCTTATTGATTCACTGGTTGTCTAATGCATGTCCCTCTGAAAGTTGACATTGGATAATTACCTCATCACACAATTATTAACAGTAATTCAATCTAGAATACGGTATAAACAATTACAATATATGAACCAGCAAGTAATCGTGTAAAGACCCGTAAATTTTAGTGGTTTTACTTATTTAATTAATTAAATTTTTGTGAAATTTTAAATAATAATATTCTGAAATAAAAATTTAATATTTGGAATACGTCTATTTAAACATAATAAATGGTAAATTTTCATCTGATAATATTGAAGTTTATTTTCTTGTGTAATTCTGTTTCCATTTAAATCAGTTAAAATTGATGATGATAAATTGTTTTCCAAATTTGAATATTTTATACAATAAATTTGTAAATCATCTTCTAAGCGAGACGTCATATTTCTTTTCGTCAAATTTGGATTGCTATTGCTCCGTTTATCTTATTTTGGACAGATTTGCAGCATTTTGGTACCGATTATCGACCTCTGATAGGATGATCATGCCACTAATATATGTA
Organism: Allium cepa; assembly: GCA_030765085.1. Classification (NCBI taxonomy): domain Eukaryota; kingdom Viridiplantae; phylum Streptophyta; class Magnoliopsida; order Asparagales; family Amaryllidaceae; genus Allium; species Allium cepa. The sequence goes on along the minus strand of CM060929.1, from coordinate 699,519,707 downwards.
TACCGTTTTGATCGCCTCGTCATGTTGATCTCTACGATATATTCAATTGTTAAATTCAAAGTTCGACGCACGGCAAAACCGCTATACGGGTAGCCGTATCGCTTCCATATTTTGGCCTTTTAGGTTCCATTGTCCTTTTGTTTTTCTCATGACTATTCATTATCTACCGTGTTAAACCAAACTGACATTCGCATTTAATATTTACTTGAATTCAGCTTTCTGACTTTTATAATTCCCTGGCTGTTGCTTTTGTTCTATCTTCATTGTTAGTAGAAAAAACATATATATACAAACTCAGTCATCCCTCTGCATTCTTCCCTACCCTTCCATTTCTTTCTCTTCTTTCATTTTTCTATGCAAATGAAAATAAAATTTCGCAGATGGTTGCTGCTCCTCCTCCTTATCTTCCTTCCACCGCCTATTCCTCAATATATATATATATATATTTGAAAATAGGTTAATATTAAAACTTTAATTGGGTTGTGCGGCCCAAAGCCTTTATAACGTTGGTAGTAATCATTTTTACAACACAGAAAAGCGACACAAACCGAAAAACGTAAAACATTCCTTTTTTGGGACTCATGGCGGCTTCCAGTTCGTTTCTCGATTTGATTCGATCAACTCCTTCAACTTCAACATCTCCAATTGTCATTCTTCTCGTGCCATTGCAGTGGTAAGTATTCTCCTCGGAATTCGATCAATTATTGAGCTAATGTCTCTGTTGATTTGATTCGTAATTGCTAATATATCTTTTTGCCTATTGTTCAAAGTCCTGTCATTCCTTTCCCTCCAGATGTGCTATAAAGAGGCTGTGAGGCCAACTTTTCCAATTTCTTGCATCAGCTTTGAGAGGCCGCTTCCACTGTTCAGATATTCTACCTCCTCCTTTAGATTTCGGACATTGTTATTTTGTACGCATCTTATTTTTTGTACACTCCATACACTTTTGCTGTACTCGCACTCAAAGAATAGGTGTTCATGGGTTTTCTTCGAAGTATTACAGAAGTAACATGTAGTATTCTCCACGATTCCCCATTTGTATAGTTTGTTTTTAGTTGGTAGTTTATTGAATAAAGCTTTGTACAAAGTATGAGCCATTTTTGGGCTGTTAAACCTGCTCCAAGCCACCCTTGTCCAGTTAGTCAGAGGGTAATTGGTCCTAGAATCCTCCCAAACTTCACTAAATTTGAACTGTTCTTCCATATCTAAGTATCTTCCACTCCATCTGTCTTAATATTTTTGCATTGAATTTCCTCCTTGTAGTTTGACTTAAGCAAATTTCTGTCACAGTGCCATTCATTGTTATCTATGATTTCCTTCACTTTGCATGTTGGGGCTCCATATAATGAAAATTCTTCCCAGCCTAATGAAGCTTTGTGAGTTCAACCAAGGATCTTTCCATAGGTCTGTATTATTTCCAGTAGCAATCTGTCTATCTAGATAAGACCGTAATTCATTTATGGATTTAAGGGTATTTTTCCATATAATAGATGCATTGTTATCGATTTTTATAGTCTAGAAATTGGCTTTTAAATATCTCGATCTCATCCAGTTAGCCCATATATTTTTCGACGTTAAAACATTCCAGGTTAGTTTAAATCCGTAAGCTTTTTTAAGCTCATATAAATTTTTAAGCCTCACTCCTTCCTCCTTTGTCCTGCACAGGTCTGAAAAGTTTATTTTATGCATTCCCCCTTTCCATATAAAGTTTGCACAAGTTGAGGTTATTTTGGCAATAGAATAGTCAGGAATTTGGAAAGATTGCAGCCAAAATCTTACTTTAGAGGTTCTCTGATGGCATCAACTAGTTCACCACATTCCAGATCTGTAATTGTATTATTTGAGAGAGGTACCCCTAGATATTTAACTGGAAGGTGCCCTTCTGAGACCCTCAAATTTTCTAGCATAACCTGCTTATTTGTACAGAATTTATTGAAATAGCACTTGGTTTTGAGTTCATTCAGTTTGGGACTAGCTAACCTCTTTAGGTCAGAGAATATTGATTTGACCTTGTCAATAGCCTTTGAATTGCCCTTTTTCACCACTAATAAATCATCTGCATAAATTAAGTGAGTAACCTGTGGGAAGATATTGTAAATAGGCTAGATGATTTTGTGATAACATGCCAGCTCCATTTAAAGAGAAAACCATTCCATAGCCACAACAAATAAATATGGAGAGAGAGGGTCACATTGCCTAATCCCATGATTACTATGTATATAACCTTTAGGAACTCCATTTATCATGACAGAAAAGGTAGGTGTTTCTAGAGAAAACTTAATAAGTTTTAATGGCTTTAAGGGAACCGCCATAGATTCAAGCATGTGTATAATGAATCCTCTATTGACCCTGTCATATGCCTTTTGAAAGTCAATTTTGATGCATATTTTGTCAGCCTTCTTTTTGTTAAAATCCCTTATTAACCCATGTGCCATTAGAGAGTTTTCAGAAATCATCCTACCTTTGATAAAGGCACTTTGAAATTATGAAATTAAATTTGGAAGAACTCTATTCAGTCTCATACACATAATCTTGCTTAGAATTTTGTATGTGACATTACAGCAGGCATTTGGTCTGTAGTCCTCAATTCTCTCTAGAGTCTTAGATTTTGGAATCAGTGATGTGAAAGTGTGATTGATTTCTTGTACAAATTCTCCAGTCTCTAAGGCTTCATTATAAGCTTTGCGCTTGTAATCTTTTAGGTGTACCCAGTTCATTTTGAAGAAGGCTGCCCCCATGCCATCAGGGCTTGGGGAGGAGTCACTGTGAATGGAGCAGATGGCTTTCTTTAATTCCCCTTCCAGAACCCAAGCTGTCAACATGTCAGCACCAGCAAAGGAGATTTTCTTCCTACAGTTGATGTGAGGTAAGGGATAGTAATTTTCTCCGTTGTACAGGTTGGTGAAATAAGAGATAACTTGCTCTTCTATGTGTTTAATATGTCTAGAAGCCTTTCCCTGTTCATTTAAATAATTGTTAAGATTGTTATGATGTTGTCTTAAAGACATCTTAGTATAGAAAATTTTGTTGCATTCATCTCCCTGTTGTAACCATTTCTCTTTGGCTTTTTGTTTCAACTCTATTGCCTGCTTATTAAGTTCAATTTTGTGCTGCTTTTGAAGTTTGTAGAAGTCGGCATTTAGGCCTTCATGTAGGGGATCATTATCCAGTTGAATCTGAATATCTCCTAACTGTTGTTGGATTGTTGTGATGGTGTCAGTTGTTTTTGGTCTGCACTTGTTCTAGTTTTTAAGTCTGTTTTTCATGATTTTGATGAGCATTACAAGTCGGTACATATGATTACCTAGAGGAATTCTAACTGTATTAGAGTTCACTACTGCATCGAAGCCTTCAATCAAGGGCCAATGATTTGCATATTGGAAAGGTTTTCCTTTATGTATTTCATCATCATCGTTGAACTGTATCGGGAGGGGATAGTGATCACTTGTAGAATAAGGTAGAATGGTTACTTTAAAATTTGGGATTTTATTAAATAGTTCGATGTTACCAAGCACTCTGTCTAGTATTGAAGTAATTTTCTTAGCCTCACCACTTTTCCATGGAATTTCAGGCCTGAATGGGGTGCTTCCACAAGACCACTGGCAAGAACACATTTGTTGAATTCTGCAACTTGTGCAATTTTCAGTGTAAGGCCTCCCTTCTTTTCACTAGTGCTTAAAACTGCGTTAAAATCACCTATGGTCACGCAGGGGATATTAATGTTTTCAGAGTTAGTTATTATTTGTTTCCACAATACAGTTCTTTCAGATGCCAGGTTCTTTGCATAAACAAAGGTGATTACCATCTCCATACCACCAGCATTATGAAACTTTATTGTTATTTGGTGCTCGTCCATATTCATGATTGTACCATTCCAGTAGTTGCTTTCCCAACCAACTAGAATTCTGCCTCTTGTATGTGTAGTTGAATTATGAGCAAAAGTCCAATGATTCCCCATTTGATATTTGAACACCTCTATATTATTATTATTAAATTTATTTTCTAAGGGACCTAAAATAGTAGGCCTGTATTTGGCCTTAATGTTGTGGAGGTCTAATTGCCTTATATCATTATTTAGACCTCTCACATTTAAGCATAATATGGACGTTTATGATTTTTTGGTAGCTTTGCTCCGAGTAACTGGAGCAGAACCTACCATGATCGATCAATTAGTCCTCTTCCTATCTTCAATGATGAATTGTTTCTCATATTCCACATTACTTTCCGTGTACTTGCTAATATCTTCTAACTCTTCTACATCTTCCTCACTTTCAGATGAATCCAAATCAATGCCCATCTTGTGGACATCAGATAGGGAATTTGGCATCTTCTCCTCATCCTCATCCTCATTATGATTAGTAGTTGGTGGATTCAGAACAGATGGAGCCGCTGGAGCCGTAGTCAGATGAAGGCTATCTTTGGGGTGATCTAAGACAGGTGGAACCAATGAATCGGAAAGTGGGTGGCTACCTTCCAAATGGTTCACTAAGCAAGTTGTCTTCTTTGACTGAGCAGGAGATTGATGAGATGCTTGCCTTGATCTGCAGTCCAACTCTATAGAATTCATGTGTGATGGGTGACTAGAAGGGGAGGTGTAATGTATATTATTTTTTGTGATCTCCTCATCATTTTTTGACTTACTGTACTCAGGTAAATCAGTAGTAGGTTCTGTTGTGTTATGTGATCTTTCTACCCAAATTTTCTTTGTCTTGTCTATCCTGATATTTTGACATTATTGGTTTATGTGGCCAAAACACATGCATTCAACACATCTAGGCGGAACGAACTCATATTCCACCCCCTGAATGTATTTGTTCCCTTGTTTGTTTATAGTTTTGACTGTTTTTGGCAGCACATTTTTGGCAGAAATCTTCACCAAAACTCTAGCATATTTAATGCGTTTAACTTTTCTTGTGTTTTCATCAGTATCAATAGGTTTACCTATTAGACTCACTAGTTTACTTATGCATCTTATATTCCATAACGCTAAATCCAGATTATTAAGTTTGATCCAAATATGGTAAGTTGTCAACATAGCCCGTTCAAAATTGAAATCAGCATCCCGTTGATGCATGAAAATTAGCTCGTTGTCCATAAACCATGGACCACCCTTAAGGATTCGATTGTAATCTTCCTCTAGTTCAAATTTGATAAGATAAAATCCATTACCACGAGGAAACACATCCCATGACCCTTTAGGGCTCCAAGTTCTCTTTATATAGGCATTAAAGTGAAAGTAATAGGGGCATTTACCTGCCATATAGGCATAAATTGAGTATTGCCACAACTGCTTGGATTCAGCATAGTCTTTCTCATTGATCAACTGATGTAGATATTCTCCATTCAATTGTGGTTCAAAATAATTTGCAAATCCTTTGAGTTCAATTTTGCTGCCTACAGCTTCAACACACGATTTCGCTATTGGAATGCTTGTTTTAGGGCTATGTTTGAGTACATCCACCAACGATTTCTTTTCCTTTCCCTTATTATTAACCTCCTTCCATCCTCCTCCTTCGTCATCTTCCTCGTTGATGCCTAGGGTTCGGGAAATCCTGTATTAATCGCCAATATACACACACACACACACACACATATTCCTCTCTCTCTCTCTCTCTCTCTATATATATATATATATATATATATATATATGCTTTGCTGTAACAATTCTTATATGTATGCTTGCAATTCCATCGGCCGATCTTCTTCTCCTCTCTCTCACACGCCCCGCCTCTCTATTGGTCACGACGCGGCCATCTCCGCTTCAAATTCCATCACCACATAACTGGCGTGAAAGTCGCCAGTTCCTCCATCTGTTGGCCAGCAGCCGCCCGAGCTTACCATCTCCAGCTCACATCGAGTTCTGCCTACCACCATCTCCTCAGGCCCTCCTCTCTTCGACCATGCCAGTAGCACCAACCCCTACAACCAATCAAATTGCTCGACCCATCATCCCATCATAGCCGTGCCCCTCCCTTGGTGATTTCTACAACCTCCTCATCCTTAAATTTATAATATAGCAGCTTATATATATATTTTCGTTATATATATATTTTGAAGAAAAAATTGATATATATATATAAAGTATATACATATACCAGGTAGGTTGCTGTCATGCTAAATATATAAGTAAGTGAATTATTAGTTCTTTTCGCAATCTGTTTGTTTACAAGTTATATATATATATATATATATATATGTATGTATGTATATGTATATGTATATCAGGTTTAATATAAAATATATGTTTGTTTAATGATTTTTTTGTTTTATATATATATTTTGCATTCGAATGAGTATTTATATATATATATATATATATATATATATATATAAGTTATATATATATATATATCTGTTAACATATAATCTACAGAGCTTTGTAAGTTAATATATATATATATATATTAGTCTGCGTAAGTTTATACCAAATCTATATTGTCTGAGTTAGTTCATATGTATGATTTTAATAGTTTACAAGGTATCTAATATATATATTTTGATGAACTGTTTATGTTGATTCTAAATTGTTATTATGTATAAACCTAGTAAGTTATTTACATAATATATATATATAGTCCCTTTATTTTTATAAGTATGTATAAAACAGTTTGTTTATATTTAAGTCATATAGTCTGTAGTCTATACATTTTTTATAAGTTATATACCCCGTGTATGTTAGTTTATAGGTTTTAATATACATATGATGTTGTATGTTTTATGGAAAAAAATATATGTTTATGTTAATAAAATATATGTATGCAATGTAATAGGTGAAGTTTTGTTTTGATGGTTTTGTACAAATAAATATATGTTATATATTGTTTATATATATAAGCATATTATATAACAGTTGTTAAAGTTCAAATATATACTTATATAACAGTTTATATATATATATATATATATATATATATATATATATATATTTGCATATTTAGTTATAGGATGTCAATGTGATATTTCAGCTAAAATTTTAGTTATATATATATATATGTGTGTGTCGTTTTAAAATATAACTTGGATGTAAGTTTTAATGGTTTACATATACGTATATATATATATATATATATATATATATATATATATATATATATGTTAGCTTAATATAAGGGTGATATTTTTGTTTTATAAAATGTTGATTTTAAATTTGTTTTATATAATATAAGTGTGTATAATGAATAGTTATACTTGTTGTAATCTGGGTTTATAATTTTTTATTTTTAAATATAATAATAGTGTATGTACATTGATATTAATATATGTATTTTGATTTGAATAATAGAATTTGAAATAGATATACATTCAATATAAATGTGTTTGAATTTAAAATACGGTTTATATATACATATAGTTATATATAACTATATATAAGTTCATTTACACTAATTATATTCAACAATCCAGTTCTGATTTGATTTCGTTGAATCCTTGTCTTTGGCTTTGATCGTCAAATTCGTTCCCATCTCACCTTGCTTTAGATTCGTTACTCATCTCATTGTCGTTCATCTCTAGCCTCAAAAGGTGAGCAATCACTCACGATTAACGTTCTTATATTTATTAAATTTGGTTTCAACTGTAACGACAATTGAAATATACTATTATTGGTTATTTACATTACTATACATATTTTATTATCTGTATCTATTCACCTGCGCCATCTGACACCATTATCTGTTATTTATATTGATGACATATGCCTGTTATATTATTATTATATCTGTTGTCACTATGCAAGTCCCCTGTTAGTATAAAATTCCCTATGGTTTGAAATGATACATACTCGAACGATCTGTAGAATAGGAGAAAATCGTTATGGGTTGAAATGATAAACCCAAGCGATTTTCATTGAATTGAATTTGGAATTGCGGGTTGAAATGATATATACCCGTATATATTTAAATCGAGGAATGAAATGATCAATATCCGTATCACTTGACCATAGGATAGAAAATTATATACAAACGTCGTCTATATATAAATATTTTGAAAATGATTTCGATGGTTTTGGAAAGAAATATATGGTTTAATAAATATTGATTTAAAGATAATATATATATATATATGTATATGTATATGTATTTTATAAATTTTAAATTCTTGATTTTGATTTAGGACTGTGTTCCGAGGTGGGCGGAGTAGCTGTTATGCGTTACCACCAGTCCGGAAGTGTAATTGGTATATCCACCCTGGCATTGCCTAGTTATGCCATGTCACATACCTTATTGAGACCACTACGAGTTTTTTTTTGTACCATACCTATGGAATGCCCTCTAACGACGCCTAGTACGGGGGAGATTACGGTACTGTATAGACTATGGGAATATATAAAATGTGTTAAGGGGGAAATGGGTAATGCGTTAACGCTATTTTAATAGTTTGCTTTACTATAGACATTATTATAATAGCGTATATTACTACATAGTAGATAGTTCTAGGATCCGTAGAGGACGGTTATCCCAAACATCCTTTAAGTTACTTGTATTTCAGTTGATATTTCACTTGATTTGGATTTATTAGTATAAGAATGTTAATCCTGATGTGAGTGTTTTGTGTTTTGCTTTACGCTCGGGTCAGACTGAGTGTCACAGCATTTGAGACTCATCTTTGGACATGGAGCTTCGCTTGGAGATTCATCTATCTATTCATCTTTCAGCTATTCAGTTGACTTCAATGATATATTCAAATTTTGATATTTGACTATTGTATTGAGACTTCAATGTACTCATGACTTCTGTTGTATCTTGTTTAACTTTGTTATATATACATAGTAGCTTCATGAACTATTATTCATTTGTTTCCGCGGCTTATCATTAT